>OY728135.1:515118455-516382931 GCA_963277665.1 Viscum album
AATTTTTGAAGCTCGGTCAATGGTTTAAGAATGTAGTGGAATGATTACATGTTTATCATGTGTAATTTTGTATAAGAAATCTCATGGTACTATGGAATAAAGAGACATCTAAGGATTGTTACACTGTTGTCTTTCCTTGAGTTATGAAAGTGTATGATTAATGGTACCACTATCCATGAAAGGTTATTCAGATATTTTTGGAATTTAGATGATATGCACATAATGAAGGAATAATAAGATAATGAGGTGTTTGATTGAATTCATGAGCTCATGACTGATATAAGGAGAAGGTTATATCAGGGTTTGAGTATAGAGAATTTTTGGATTTTGGTATGTGGAAAGAGTTAACTTTTAACTGCATTCATGTTTTCACTAAGGTTCAATGGGTATTCAAGAGAATACATGATTAATGACTTTGAATGTTTGGAGTGTGACCAACAAAACATATCTTATGATATATGGGGATCGACGATGGTGTTAAATATCTGGTAATTGTTTTCACTATATTATGAGAGTGGACTGTAGTGTTATGGATAAGCCTAAAGATTAGAATGGATTATGTTGGACATAAGTTAGTATTGTTTAAGGATAGAAGATTTTCGATATTATTGATGAGATGTTATAGTAATGTAGTTTTAGAAAAAGGACAACCTGCAGGACGGGCGACAGCCCATCGCTTCGGACAAGGCTGTGGGAATCGAACCCACAACCGAAGTGCGACTGGCCTTTATCGCTTACCACTGGCCTACAGGAAGTCCCTGTTTAGTAGAAACTAGTTTTATTATATTAAGCTATATGACATATGATGTATAAGTCCATTTTAGGAACCATATATGATTAATCTCACTATAGATCGACTTATGTATATAATCTTTTTGCTAACCTTTTGTTTGAGATAGATGTAATGACCCGTCATTCTATCACATGATCTGCTAACACTTCACGAATAACAAATTCAACTTCATTTATTTAAGAGATGAAGTGGAAATTGTTAAAGGCACGAACAACAGTGAGATTGTACCAAAATAAAGTAAGTATTTATTCTAATTTAAATTCTTTAACTTTTGGGAAACGATCTTGAAAACCAAAAATGTTGTCCTAGTGATCTTATATCTGACGAATCGGATGGTACCTTAGATCGTCACAAATTTATGGCTTTGTGATTTCTGGCTTTTCCATAGCCATGTTCTCTACCACTCTCCATCAGAACATGATGGTTAGATTTCTCTTCCATATCCATATTTTCACCTATGTGGAAACCCAGTGATTAGTTTATTTGGGTAACCGTTACATTTCATACTTTTGTTTTTAAAGATAAGTTTTGGTATTCCTTTTTACGATGTGGGTTTCTATCAAAGAAACTTTCAAATAATAAACCATTTATAACCCCGACGAATTTCGAGGGCGAAATTCATTTTAAGGGGGGTAGAATGTAACACCCCGAGATTTTATGAAAAATATTATTTTTTCATTAATGTCTTATGTTGTATTCTACACCAAGATTACCCTGCGCTATACGCAACACCGTATTAGCTTGCAGTATACGCAACACTATTCTTGGACCGTGTTACACATAATTTTGATAATAGTTATTCTACGCAACATTGAGTATATATATATATATTAAATGTATAAATGAAATATGGTTGGATTCTGTTATACAAAACAATGAAGGATTCTTTCACAACATGCAACCCTGACTTGGCTTGCATTACACGCAATCGCGACCTTCCTCGATAGCGTGTGTTGTACGCAATACCGGGTTTTAATAAACAATGTTATATTATTATAATATTGTCATGAACTAGCCTTTATGAATAGTATTAACTAAATTTTGAATTTTATAACATTATTATTCATCTTACACATTTCTAGAACATGGTATAAGAACAAAATAACTTTTTCGGGTAAAATAAGTATTTTTCAAGAAATGCAGTTTTGCCGCCTTTGGATGGAGCACCCACTTTAAATCTGGTTTTTGACATTATTATAATATTGTCATGAACTAGACGTTATGAATAGTATTAACTAAATTTTTAATTTTATAACATTATTATTCATCTTACACATTTCTAGAACATGGTATAAGAACAAAATAACTTTTTCGGGTAAAATAAGTATTTTTCAAGAAATGCAGTTTTGCCGCCTTTGGATGGAGCACCCACTTTAAATCTGGTTTTTGACAAGTTTATATGTTCAATTTGACAAAATAATATTCTTCTTTTGAATCAGGATATAAAAATTTACATTACATAAAGTTTTGATATTTTTCCGATAACTTTCATATTTTAATGAATAGTAAAAACACGCTATATTTTAATTAAGAACAAATTTTTTCATCGTAATATATTATGTGGTTAAATTATAATATTGAATGGTTTTAAAGTATAAATAGAATATATTTTTACCATTTAATATAATGTATGTCATTAGCATTGATTTTACCTTGAATTCGTAGGTTAAATCAATTCAATCTTTTACAATGTTTTAAAGAAAAACCCGTTTTCTTTCGACAACGGGATTAATTGTAATTTAATTTCTGCATCTTTTGTGTATTGAATTTGGAAAAATGGATTCCATATTTGGAATCAGTGGGTCCAAATTATGTTAATAAGCTACTTTTTATTTTTGGGAATTATGAATAGTAACTACGGTAAATTTTATTTACCATAGTTAAAGGTAAATCGGGTAATTAAGGGAAACTATAATATTTTAAAATTACCCTAACAAATGTCAAAATCCTATTGGATGACTAAAAGTCGACCCATATCACCTAAGGGTCGGATTAGAATCATTTAATGGACATTTGTCCAGGAAAATAACTTAATTATTATTAAAACCAAAGAAAGTGACAACATGTCACTCTCTTAAATTTTATAAGTATATTAATTTTAATTTAGTGATAAACTACATGAAACTTCGAACATGAATAGTCTCCAGAAAGATAATGAAATTATCTACATCATATAAATTTATTTATAATTTTTAGGGATTAAATAATTATCATTAATTATGACACAATAGTGATGCAGAAATTGTTTATCTAGTGAAAAATCAAGAATATTGTTTTTTTAACTAATAGTGACCATAAAATGCACAAATACCTAACCAAAACTTATTTGACATATAGATGTAAACCATAATCATCCAATGGTCGAATAGTTGACCATTTGGAGCCTTATAAAAGCGATTATGACACTTATATTATTTTATTTTAAATGATGCCAAAGTTGTCACCTTCATAATTTAATAAATATAACAATTTAAATATTGTGATTTTAAGATGATAAATTCGAGTAAAAGTATTATTGTGAAAGGTAATATATTTATCTTCATCATAGAATTTTATTTTAAATTTTTATACAACAAATAAGTATATTAAATAATTATACAAAAATGATGTAGTAATTATTTTATTAAGAGATAAACCAAATAAATGGTTTTAAAAATAATAAAATAAATATTATATGAACTATTTAATGTGATACACTAATTTTATAGATACATATGACCTTTTATTAATATATTAAAGCTTTTATTTAGAACATATCTTCTGTATATAGTTTATTTAAATTCAAATAAATGAATAGTGTCAAAATTGACACTATTGTTATTTTACAAAAATAACATATTATAAAATTGTTTAAAAATAACAAAAATATTTAAAAATTATAAATTTATATTTATATGGTCTATAATGTTATAAAGTAAACAAGTATGGAAAATTCACAACAAATAAGTAATTATTTGTAATAATTTAAAATTTAGAATTTTATTACCACAAATAAACTTAAATAGATTAAATAAGGATAAATCAAAATGATAAGGTTTAAAATAAGATCCAAACATGTCTAAATTTGATTGGTTGATGAGATTACAACCCTATCTCATCTAATCTTCGAATATGAGTCATTTTTGGAGGTTTTTAAGTGGGGTTAGATTTATTATAAATTAATATTTTTAAGAATTCCTAAGGTGCCCCTCTCCTCCCTTATAAAAGGGTACCTCCTCCCCCTCCTCCTCACACCAATTTGAGCACTCAAGCTCAGCCAACCCCTGCCAAAATCCCTTCTCCACTTCCCTAGAATAATCCTAGAGGTCATGGTCTTCTTCAAAGACCAATCTTAGTTCCCTAAGTGGAGGATTCAAAGAGGCGTTCCAAAGAAGAGGAGCTTCGGACACGTACAAAGCAAATCAGACCTAAGGTAAGGGAAATATCACAATCTCATTTTTATCCGAGATTGTTTATTCCTAAGTATTTACTGGGGTGTATTTTATCATCCACATCTATGTTTCATCTATATGTAATATTATTTCCATCCACCTACAATTTTTTAAATCCATTTTTACCCTTCGGTGAGTTTTTAGTAATATCTATGAAAGGAATCTTTTGTCATACGAGGTACTTTTTGAATTTCCGACAAAAGTACGAAGAATGTTTTTTTTAACTTATACGGCATGAATGGATTTTGAAAACATTATTTCCAAGAAACTTCCTTTACAAGTATTCAAGTTTATTTTTAATCAACTTCTTTTATTTTAAAGTTGTATGACATGTTATGAAAGGAAAAAATGTTTTTGAAGAAGAAAGGATATTTTTCTCAAGAATGAAGTTCAAGTATTTTATCAAAATTATTTTCCATCTAAGATAATAAAAGGGTTCTGTTTTTATCCCTATTATTACATGGATTTGATTATGTTGTGATGGAAATATTTTTATGAATTCCTTTATCTTATATGAATTGTTTTATGATGTCATGTTGTTTAAGAATCCCATTTTTATTACATGGGTTACACTATGATGTATGGTTTATGATTATGTGGCACACATAAGAAAGGATTCATTATAAGATGGGTGGGACCTATATCTCCCTCCAATGCATTGGGTAATGATTTTATATCTCATGAGATAGACATGGCTGGAACAGAAGGTTATTTCGGTTCAGTGATACAGGACTGAAACGAGGAGTGAACTCGGTTCAGAAAGGGACATTGTCCACTAAGATAGTCTTGGCAATGAGTCATGACTAACAAGAAATGATTTTCCATGATTATGTGTGCATGCCACAAAGTTTCAAGTTTCATGTTATGATTATGGGGATCTCATTTTCACTTCTATGATTTGTTCCATGTTAAGATATTATGATCTCTTTTGCAGGTAATGATTTTCAAAAAGATATGATATGATTTTTATTTCCTTTATTTGCCCTTGCTGAGCATTTGAGCTCACCCTTTTATGTTTTCTTTTCCCCAGGATATAAAGAAAGGTTTTAGGTAAAAAAAAGGAAGATCTTTATGGGAGATGTTGAAGATCTTTCACCACGATTAGAAGATTTTATTCCGAGTTTCCAAAGACACTAAACTATTACGATCCTTGTGTGTGTGTTTTTGTTATGTACTAAGTATTCCGCAACAGTAATGTAAAGTCCATGTACGTCAAGCTACGGGTCTCTACATTCCTCCTCACTCAAAGCCCTTGAAGTTCGTCCAACCTCTGCCCTACTCTCTCTAGAATCCTCTCAAGGTGCCCCAAGCTCCCAAGAAGCCTCTCACAAGCCTCTCTCTAGCCTTTGGAAGAACACTTCCAAGTAAGGGGTTTTCTTCCTTTCTCATTTTTTTGTCAATTTTCTTTAAGTTGTATTTCCCTTTTTATTTCAACTATGAATGTTGGGGTATGGTTTCGAACCTCCCCCATACTTCCCTCTTATTGTTTGAATGATGGGAGAAACCTTTCTCTCTAATTAAATGCCTCCCATGTACACCCGTTACTATACCGAAATTCCGAAAGGAACTTCTCTCTCTTCTTTTACATTCAAGCAATAATTTTGTATCATGAATCTAAATTCCATTTCTATTGTTGAGACATGTATATATATGATCTCCTTACTGTCCATTACATGTAAATATGATGAGGAACCCATTTCTCTCTCATCATCATTTTTTATGAATTCTTATGTCACACCGTTACGCTGCCGAAATCGCACCGATTTTCTAAGCCAATGTTTTGTGTAGTGAATACCATGCCCATTTCACCATCATGGGTATTCACCTTTATGCACATTTACATATTGATTATAAAGTTTCAAGTATGAAATCCACTTTCCTTTATTGTGGAAGAAATGACTATGTTTTATGAATCCATGTTTTATGATCCATGTGGCACACTTATGCATGAAATGAAATGTTTAAGAAGGGTGCACCCTTTATAGCGCTACAATGCATTGTGTAAAGTGTAGTATCATGATACGTCATGTGGAATGAGTGTTGACTCATGATAATTCAAGTGCAACGAGGGTTTACTTGTGCTTCAAGTGCAATGAGGGTTTACTCATGCTCCATGTGCAATGAGCCATGGCTCATGCTAATTCACTGTTAAGTGTTGTTGCCACATTTCCATGTTATGATTATCATGCTTTATCATGCCTTTATGTTCATGTTTCTATTATGCTCTATTGATATTCCTATTTCCTAACATGTATTTCACTCCTCATGTTATTCATTGTTTACTCCCTTACTGGGCTTTATAGCTCACCCTTTTCTTATGAATGTCCTCAGGTTATCCCATGCAATGCTAAGTACGAAGGAATGTAGTGGTCATGTAAAGGAAGTTTTCAATAAAGATGTTGTATTTAAAGTTTAATGTTTTTATGTAATGATCCTAATCCCCAAAGACACTAAACCTCTCGATCTTCTTTGTTGTATCAAGTGAAGTTTTATGTAATAAAGCATGCTTAAGTTGTAATAAAAAGCAGGGTTGTCATACATCATCTATTATATTATTGTATGGTGAGACTTCGTGTTCCATTCTTCTCATCAAGTTTATTCTATTTTTGATGTAATTTTTTTCTTTATTATACCATTATTTTTTGTTTCTATCTTCTTTCATATTCCACATCCGATTCATATTTAATCACTTTTTTCTTTGTAAAATTAATGGGAAAATGTTTCATACTATAAAAATTATAGCACTTTGGTAATTGATTCCCTTCCTTCTCACATTCCCTTTTTGAAATATTTTTATGTTAGGGTGATAATATCTTTAATTTCTTCATTATGTTTAGTATCTTAATCACTCTATTCTAAAATCTCTTCTTATTTGACCGTGAATTTTTCTTGTATCCTAAAAATCCATATTATCCCCAGACATCTTTTTAAAATATTGTTTTTTCTCATCTCATATTAAATGAAGATATTGTGTTTCTCATAAACTCTAAAATCCACTATATCTTCTAGGTTTAAAACTTTTGGATCAAACCATTTTGTAATATTACTCATTAGTTATTCAACAATGTTCAATCACCATTCATCTCATAAAACCCTCAAATATTACTCGCAATCTCATTAACTACTGTAAAATAGACCTCATGTTTCCCCTCATCATCCATCTTAATGTATTAAAATCTAGTCATATATAATTTTTAAATAATTGTTTCCTTGATCTCATTAGATTTCTGATGAATAATTCCATTAGTATCTACCTTTTCTGATTGAGAAAAAAAAATGTAATATTATTGTCATCTATAATATTCCAAATTCCACTTATTAGTGAGATATATAAGGCCTATATCAAGAATTAGTGTAAAACCAGTTTTCATAGAATCACAAAATGAAATGCTAATAGATTAAAGGTAAGGTATCATCATATTCCTCCATTTAAGATAATTATTTCCATAAAAAGATTGAGCACCCTTCTTGTTCCCTGAATTATTATTTTCCACAAATAAACTCTTTCCATATCACTAAGTTGGAACCTTAACTTTGTAACCACTTGTAGTTCCCTATCAAAAATTGATCATTTTGGGTGAATCAATGGTTTTATTTTATGAATTAAATTTTGAACTCATCTTATTATAATTTTTATGGTCCTGACACATTCAATAATAATTATACTGCATCACCTCATATGCAGTAATGGAAATATAAACCCCAAAAAATATATTTATATGGTTTTTATTTAAATACATACTCAATTTAATGATGTGTTAGATGCCCCAATAACATATTAACAACTATAGATGCTTGTTGTTACACCATGATCAAACCCAGTCTAACCAATATAGAGTCCCAGTATGTTTTCCTTCCATGAGACTATTTATACAAAAAAGTAACATATTATCTCATCCAATATATGATATAACAAAATAAAGGTATTTCCTATCACCATGTTTCTTTTTCACCATTTTTAAAAAAATCATCATCTATGAATAGGTTGGATCAAAAAATTTATTACATATTGATTCAGATTTATACATTCAGGTCATCTTCAGAACATTAATTCCTATATTTCTCAACACTCTAGTTCTTCGCAATAAAAATTTCTCCTCAACACATCAAATACATAGCATAAAAATTATTCTTCCACGTCGAATTACTCTTTACATAAAACAAATTCTTTATATATTCGATATAATGTTCTGTATCAGGTTCATAAAAATCACTCACACTCTGTGTTTGTGATTACTCAAAATGAACTCTAACATTCTTCTTTGTTCCATTCACTATTAATATTTGTTGATTCCAACCAAATGAGCATCAAAAAATCACAATGAAATAAATACCTATATATCAGTATTATTTTCCCAAAAAAATAAAAAGGAGAAGATGGTGGCCATTAACCATGGATCATTTGATCATCCAAGGGATACACTATTATGTAAGCACCACACTATAACACAAAGTATTCAAGAACAATGCAAAGCCTATTGAAGATCCCATGAATCCCCTTTTTAAAATTCCTTTTTTGTATTGTGAAGTCACCCTAATCAGCATGTGTTCAAATGGAGGTTTCCCAGAGATCACCCTAAGGAAAATCATTTTTTCAACTGGTGGGGACCAGAAATAATAAATAAAAGTACATTGAATATAAGTGGAAAATATCCAAAAGGTGGAATCCACTCACAGTCATAAAATTAAGGTGATGCACCACTGATAGGAATTATGTTTGTCCTTGAAAACATTAACATGAACTCACAATGTCCACAACATTTTTAGAATAAAAAATTAATACATGAGAGTGGAATGAGCATCCTGCGATTGAAAAAGACACACAATACACCCTAGGAAATTCAACTGACATCGCAACACTACAGGAAAATATCCGCCTCATCATAGGAAATCCTGTTGGCAAGACATTACCATCATCTGGAGATCCTAGGTTATGTTCATGTGACGTCACGCTCCCCATTTGGATCCAAAAATACATGCATATGGTATTTTCTATTTAGTGACCATGAATTTCCATAAGACCTCTTGTTGGTCACGTGTCACATCACCAAGAGGCAAAGTAATTTTCTTCTAAAACACCCATAACACCTCATAAAATCTCCAATTTTTGTAATATAAAAACTAAATAAAAGACGAGGAGGCATGAAAATAAAGGGGTAATAAAACAATCAAGAAATTATATGGTATTCAACCACATAGTCTCACAATGATCCCACGACATGTCTTCATGATCCCATGAATCCCCCTTGAGAAGACATTCTTATCCCATAGAAACTCTATGACAAGTCACATGAGATCATGCGATAGACAATTGGTTAGATGTTTGATCTCACTAAGGCCCTTACACATATTAATATGACAATATAAAAGTCCCTTGACATGTCCACAAAACCAAACAAGGTCCCATTAATTGTAAATAATCAAATAAAGAAGGTGTTGATGAGATGATCCCATGGTCACTAAAAATTGAACAATGCCTCTAGAGAAACCTAATGTAGGAACTCATGAATATGTGTGATGATGAGGCCCTCCACAGAATCCCTCCTGGATTCACATGGTATGCTCCATGAAATGCAGTGAACCAACGGGGGGCATTAAAATCCCCCTCCCAACATGAAGAATGTACTACTACTTTGGTGGATAGATGATCTATGGGAACCTCAAACTAGAACTGGAGAGGATTTCATGGAGTGGATGATCATGTGACTAAAAATGATTCCCATCCGTTATTGTCACGACCCATCCTCGGGGCCCGTGTCGTGACTACCCCAAGCCCACCTTCCATAGGCCAGGGGCTGGCGACTAGCACCAAAGGCATAAATCCCAATAACTGGGAAGGCATTTCCTTTATAAAAGTAACAAAAAAAACACAGAGTACAAGAGGAATTAAAACACTAGGTAAAAAAAGGAAGTGCTGAAAAGTATATGGGCCAGAATACAAACCCAATCGAAATTACAGCTACAGCTGAAATAAAGTACATCAAAGACAACAACTGGAAGAAAGAAAGCAGCTCCCGGGTCGTCCTCCTTGAATCCTACCTGAAGGGTAGGTACCGATAGCGCAGCTCCTGGATCGTCCACCATAGATCCTACCTAAATGGTAGGTACAGATAGCCTCTACAACGCTCTCGCCCGTCAACTTCCTCCGAGTGTCGCCTCTTCGTGAATTCCACCACCGGATATTGTCTCGTCATGAGGTCCACCTCCAGGTACCATCCAGTCCTCGAACACTCGGCCTCTATCTTCTCTGCCCGTCGTCTGTAACCAACACAATGAGGTGCGGGCATAGCTCGTGCAAGGGTGAGTATAAAGATACTCAGTAGGTACCCCGAGACCCTCAAGGTCTCACTAAATCCAAAAAGGATAACCAAAAAGATGATCTCAACAGATAACCTCTACTTAGGTATATGCCCATACATATACCCACGTTATCGAGTAACCCATCTCAATCATGAGGTAACACAAAGATTTATGAAATCAACGGATAACCACTACCTAGGTATATGCCCATACATATATCTAAGTTATCAAGTGACCCATCTCAATCATGAGGTAAACACAAAGGTCATAGACCTCAGCTTAACCAGGATATTATTCATGATGTCGAAACCACTACTGTTGTAGAACTCCTCCTCTTTCGAGTACAGTGGGCCTGCCACTACAACCAAGCCCGCAGAACTCCTCCTCTGTCGAGTACAGTGGGCCTGCCGCTACAACCAAGCACGCCCCACTAACCTCGTACTGCTGTAGTACCCCACCTGTCGAGTACTGTGGGCCTGCTGCTAAAACCATGTGCTTCCCACCATGGTTCTGCCGCTAGAACGAAGCGCTCCCCCCTCATAGGCTCCAGAGGTACTCCTTCTGGTGAGTACCGGTGGGTCTGCCGCTACAACCAAGCGCTCCTCCGCTCGTGGGTCTGCCGCTACAACACCAAGTGTTCCCCCTCATAGCCTCCAGAGGTTACTCCTTCTGTTGAGTACCACGGGTCTGCTGCTACTACCAAGCGCTCCCTGCCGTGGGTCTACTTCTACAACCAAGCGCTCCCCACTAGGCGATCAGAAACACACCGAGTCGATAGATCAGCAGTCGTTAAGTCTTAGCCAGCTACTAGGTCTCTGCACTCTGCTAGCTCGTCACTAGGAGGGTCCGCTCCACGAGCTTCTGGTCGATACTCCAAGTATCACAAAAGTTCCATGAAGAAGTATCTCAATGTATCGCCTCGTCATAGGGGTCTCAACGCAACAGACAGTGCGTCAGTCGGACCGCCGCGTTTGTGAGTTACTAGCCTTTTCGTCCTAGGGGCCCGATTGGTTTCATGTGCGAACCATCCCGACCGGTATCTCTAATGTACCCCTAACACTCATAGGGGTATGCTCATAGGGACCGTTTTTCAATGTGATCACCAACGTCGCTGACGGTTCGTCAAACGGACGTCCAGTCTGAATGTTATCAGCTTTTCCGTTCCGGGGCCTGGTTGGATTTCAGGTACAATCCAACCCGGCCACTAACCAACTACATCCAAAACTCAGGAGAAGAATGCAAAAACTTTCATCTCATAAAGAGGACTCCAAAAAAGTCGACGAAACGTCAATCAGACGTCCGAAGCTTGAGATATACGCATTTCCGCTCCGAGGGCCCACTTGGTTTCGTATCCGAACCAACCCGGCCGTACTCAATGTTCACCGAAACCATGAGTGTAATATACCGAAACGACCGTCTTGATCCAAGGTTCGCATCGCAACTGACGTGCATCGATCGTGGGGTCCTTAGCCCAAGATATGTGCGTTTGAACGAGAACTGTCCGAGAATAGGGGTTCGGGCCCGGACCGACCTGGCCCGAGACCCCCACATGGGTCGGCCCAAACCGGGTCCGAGTCCATCCCAATAGGGTGTAGCCCGGCCCGGTGGGTGTGGGCCCGTCCCGGCCTGGGCACGGCCCGGCCGGTTGGCCTGCCGTGCTGGCGCGGGTCGCGTGGCCGCTCGGCTATCCAGCTGAGTGGAACAGGGGGTGCGGTCACCCCCTTGAAAGAAACTGTGGCCCCCCGTGTGGGGGCCACTCCTTGACAATGAATGCGGCCTAGCACCGCGTCCCCGCCTCCTCGGTTCCACGTGGTCATGGGACCAACAGCCTGCCAGCCGCGACACTTCTCGGCGGCGCCGCCGTGCCAGCGAGATGCGCCGGCGGGGTTTTCCGTGGACCATCGGACGCGCTCTGGTGGTCCGTTTTGCCTGTCGTCTTTGCCATCGGTCCTCCCGGGACCGGTTCTTTCACTGCGAAGACCTCAAAATTCCCTTGTGGCCTGCTTCGTCGTCACCCGCCGATACGCACACCATGAATGATGAAACAGTGGGTTCAGACTTGTTCGTTGGTCCGCACCCACCGCGTTAGCAGTTCAAACGGCTTCTGAACAATTTTAAACACATGACGAGGATTGAAATCACATAGATTTAGTTGAACCAAAACCCCTAAATATTTCCCCGCAATCAAGATTTCCCATCCCGCAAACATATTCTTCACGGATCTACTTAATATTTAGTTGATCTGTGTTCTTTGATTTAGAAGGAAGGTAACATGGGGTTCATTAATATTCACAAATTAATTCCCTACCTCGAAAAGACGTTGCATGTCGTCATTCCATGGAAAGAGGCAAGTGTCGCGATGATTGGTCATCGTGGAAGATTGGTGCCGATTCCATTGTCATCGGAGGAAGAGCCGTCGTCGATGGCGACGTTTCCCCTCAGTGTGTCTCCTCCCTTGACGCGGAGAAAGAAGAAGAGAAGGCACATCATCGGTGTCTTCACGTTCTCCATCAGAGGAATTCTTCGTCGAAGAGGTCGGTGTTCTTCCCCAAAAAACTCAAGAGCTCCCACCCAAAATGTTTCCCCCCAAATAAAATAATAAGCAACCTTATTATTTTATTTAATACAAGCCACTTCAAAATTCAAACTATTCAAATCAAAATTAATTAAAGAGGTTGAACTCTTTAATTACAAAGTGTTGGCATGTATTTAATGTGAAAGGTAGTCACATCATTTAATACAAGGGGGTTTTAAGGGGAAGAGTTAAAGGGGTTAGGGAATTTGAAGGGGAGGGGTTCATGTGGGCCCCACCTCACATTTTACCTCACTTAGGTAGTTAGGTTCACCCAACCTCCATCGTTAGGATTTAACCACTTAAAAGAAATAAAATTAGTTGCACAAATTTATTTTCTCAGAAGTCTTTATCCACAAATCTAAACAACTCATCCCAAGAAAACACAACTCTCGAAGAGGTCTTCTTAAGCAATTACCGGAGCTGCGAGTTCATCTATTCCCTCAGATTTCAATTCTGGGCACCATTTTTAATGTTATAAAAACCCGCTAGTTTGTTCACTGAACGTACCCGAGCCTAACTTCGGAAATTAATTCCGGGCACACCGGGCCTCGGAATCAGGCATCGTCAGAAACTGTATCCTTGTAAAATCTCAAAGAAAATTCTGAAAACATTTCCCTTGAATTTTACAGGTCTTTAAATTACTTCCACCTCAGGGATTTACGTCCTCGTAAAGCTTTAACACAAACTAGGGAAACAAAAGTGATACTGAGCACGCACCTGAGCCTTCTTCTCCCATGTGCTCGCCTGGAGGTTACCGTACTTCCAGTGATAGTGTACCCAAGGAATCGACCGTCCTTGTAGGATCCACTCCTGTCGATCCTCAACCTCTACTAGAACCTCACAAAAGTCACCCCATCGCCAAAGTACAGTTCCCCATGGTTGATGACATGTGTCGGGTCAAGAACATATCTCCTCAGTTGAGATATGTTGAAGTCGTCGTGCACACGGTGCAACTGAGGTGGATGGGTCAAGCGGTAAACCACCTCGCCTACCCAGCTGAGGACCTGAATAGGTCCGCTGAACCTTAGAGATTACTTGCTGCCATGGCCACATCTCCATAAACCTCGGCGAGGTGATACCCGTATAAGGACGTGGTCGTCATCCTTGAACTCTAGAGGCTTCATGTCAGCTCTTTAAAGTCTCATCTGCCATGAATCCATAGGCAATCACTGCCCACCCCTACATCAGGACACACCCGAGTTTGGCCCCTAATTCGTCGCAGTGAACTATGTATCCAACACTGACAGGTTGGGCGCACCGGTCAACCCAGCTCCTGAATGCTCTACTGGAAGTGGTGCCGCAACACTGGAGAATTCTGGAACAAAGGTATGTTTGGCCATCTCCTGAGTGATAGAATGCACCCCCTTATGTATGATTCCATCCTGTGCTGTCTAGGTTTTCCTTTTCATTGACCAAGGAAAACCCCATCCCAACATTTTAGATAAACCACAACCTTTTTGCCAAATACAGTCAATCTGTGTATGAAATGTGGATCCAATCCATACTCAGACCAACATCGTAAGGCCTCGACACTGCCACCAAGAGATTCCAACCGAAACTCTCGCCTTGTGGGTCATATCACACTGTTGGCGTAAGTGCGATTATCGATTATCCTCCCAAGGTATCTCCAGATGTGAGGGTCAAGTCAATGGCTTAACCGGAAACTCTATGTCTGGGACAAGATTCGTGGAAGGAAGGAATGATTCGTATCAACGTCTGTTACTATGGAAGCTTGTAGTGGACACAGGCAGTCCCTCAAATCATTCTTAGAGCCATTTGGTCACTCTCCTTGACCGCATGCAGCTACTCACTTTCCCTACCCTCCATCTCCCTACGCCAGGAGGGAACAACAAAGGCGGGTGGTTGTAACATGTTGATATGTAGACCACCTCATGCTGCTCTCCTAACTCTGCATCCACGTCTGCTACTCTGTAGATTCATATGTCCTTAACATTTCCTCTTTTTGAAACATTCGCACGCCCAAGTCTCTGAGACTGATGCCAGTTCGCATCTTCCCACTATTAACATTCACTGGCTAAAACCGATCAGCCAAAAAACATTCAACCACAAATGTTCATTCTAGCACCCTAACATAAGTAGGAATGCGTAGAGAAAAGAGTTCTTACTCGGATATCCTTCAAACACACCTCGCTCTGAGGTCTGAGCTCTAATTCACTGATCATATCGTAGTCATCAAGTACCAAAAACGATCGGTACGCCTCGATGATTACTCAGCTACTGAAACATCATCATGCCGAAGCTGTATAGGCTCTAGAAAACTCTCATCCACCTCCTCAAGCCAGTTCTTAGGTGGATGTGAGTCGGGCTTACCTTAGAACATGAGGGTATCTGATATTGGAACATGTGTAAGGCGGTAATCCTACATGTGTCACCTACCAGTACCGCCGGTTGTAACTGCAGACGAACATGTAGTGATGTATAGCTGACACACTACCCAAAGGCACTATCTCAGGAATCGGTCCACGTACCAAAGCCTCAGCGCTATGCGGACCATCCTCATGGTCACTCACTATAAAACACTAGTAGACAAGTCCATCATCCACTCTACTGATGTCTCAGCTATGTAGAAAACTCTAGCAATTGCCTCTAGCCAGTGCTCTGCTATCTGGGAATCTGCCTCGCCCCGTAACCTCGGAGGCCGATGCTGCAGGAACTCGTGCAATGCGCTCTACCAGCGTGCACAGTTCGCTAGTAAGTATGGTGGAATATGCTGCCCAACATGTGGTGGTGCGGCTGGTTCACCACCTGAGGGTGCCAACATAGTAAAAAGGTCCCCGCACCCGAGCCTCGCCGCTCGGTGGGCCGTCATCGAGTACTCTCTTGGAACTCCAACTAACTGTCTACGTGGAGACATCCTGAACAGATGTGACACTGTCAATGATTTATACCTGGTGAGGAGACCTGGTTTGAGCTAACATTAAAACTTTGGAAACACACACACAATCAGTGTTTTTGTGTACAAGGTTGGAAATCAGTAGTCAGGGTCCTGGTGTACGGATACGTCGGCCGCCGCACCAACACTGGACTCCCTGAACTGAAGACCACACTCGGTACCCTTAACACTATTGCTTAACATATAAAAAGATCAGATTCCTTAGTTATACGGTAGAACCGAACTCCTCTGATACCAATTTGTCTCAATCGGTCCTCGGGGCCCGTGTCGTGACTACCCCAAGCCCGCCTTCCATAAGCCAGGCGCTGGTGACTGGCACCAAAGGTGTAAATCCCGATAACTGGGAAGGCATTGCCTCTATAAAAGTAACAAAAACACCATAGAGTACAAGCGGAAGTAAAACACTAAGTACAAAAAGGAAGTGATGAAAAGTAAATGGTCCAGAATACAAACCCAATCAAAATTACAGCTACAACTGAAAGAATGTACAACAAATACAACAGCTGGAAGAAAGGAAGCAGCTCCTGGGTCGTCCTCCTCGGATCCTACCTAAAGGGTAGGTACAGATAGCGCAGCTCCTAGATCATCCACCATAGATCGTACCTGAAGGGTAGGTACAGGTAGCCTCTACAACGATCTCGCCCGTCAACCTCCTCCGAGTGTCACCTCGTCGTGATGTCCACCACCGGATACTGTCTCGTCGTGAGATCCACCTCTGGGTACCGTCCAGTCCTCGAACACTCGGCCTCTGTCTGCGCTACCTATCGTCTGCAACCAAAACAATGAGGTGCGGGCATAGCCTGTGCAGGGGTGAGTATAAAGATACTCAGTAGGGACCTTCAGACCCTCAAGGTCTCACTAAATCCAACAAGGATAACCACAATGTTGATCTCAACAGATAACCACTACTTAGGTATATGCCCATACATATACCCATGTTATCGAGTAACCCATCTAAATCATGAGGTAACACAAAGATTTATGAAATCAACGGATAAACACTACCCAGGTATATGCCCATACATATACCTAAGTTATCAAGTGACCCATCTCAATCATGAGGTAAACACTAAGGTCATAGACTCAGCTCAACCAGGATCTTATTCATGATGTCAAAACCACGACTGCTGGAGAACTCCTCCTCTGTCGAGTACAGTGGTCCTGCCGCTAGAACCATGCGTGCTGAACTCCTCCTCTATCCAGTACAGTGGGCCTGCCGCTACAACCAAGCGCGCCCCAAAAACCTTGGACTACTGTAGTACTCCACCTGTCGAGTACTGTGGGCCTGCTACTACAACCAAGCACTTCCCACCATGGGTCTACCGCTACAACCAAGCGCTCCCCCTCATAGGCTCCAGAGGTACTCCTTCTGTTGAGAACCGCGGGTCTGCCGCTACAACCAAGCGCTCCTCCGCCGTGGGTATGCCGCTACAACTAAGCGCTCCCACTCATAGCCTCTAGAGGTACTCCTTCTGTTGAGTACTGTGAGTCTGCCGCTACTACCAAGTTCTCCTCCACTGTGGGTCTGCCGCTAAAACCAAGCGCTCTGCACTGGGCTATCTGAAACACACCGAGTCGATAGATTAGCATTTGTCAAGTCTCAGCCAGCTACTAAGTCTCTGCACTCTGCTAGATCATCATCGGGAGGGTCCACTCCACGAGCTACTGGTCGATACTCCATGTATCACAAAGTTCCATGTATAAGTATCTCCAAGTACCGCCTCGTCATAGGGGTCTCAACGCAACAGACGGCACGTCAGTCAGACGCCCGGTCTGTGAGTTACTAGCCTTTTCGTCCCAGGGGCCCGGTTGGTTTTGTGTGCGAACCAACCCGACCGTATCTCGACTATACCCCAAACTCTCATAGGGTATGCTCATAGGGACCATTTCTCAACGTGATCACCATCATCGCTGACGGTTCGTCAAACGGGCGTCCGGTCTGAATGTTATCAGCTTTTCCGTTCTAAGGGCCCGGTTGGATTTTGGGTACAATCCAACCCGGCCATTATCCAAATGCATCCAAAACTCAGGAGAAGCATGCAAAAAGTTTCGTCTCATCATGAGGAATCCAATAGGGTCAACTACACGTCAATCAGACATCTGGAGCTCGAGATATAAGTGTTTCCGCTCTGAGGGCCCGGTTAGTTTCGTATCCGAACTAACATGGCCGTACTCAGAGTTCTCCGAAACCATGAGTGCAATATATCGAAACGAAGGTATCTATCCAAGGTCCGCATCGCAACTAACTGTGCGTCGATTGGGGGTCTGTAGCCCAAGATTTGGGTGTCTGAACAAGAACTGCCTGAGAATAGGGGGTTCGGGCCTGGACCGACCCGGCCCGAGACCCCCCCAAGATCGGCCCGAACCGGGTCTAGCCCAATAGGGCGCGGCCCGGCCCGGCCAGTTGGCTTGCCGCGCAGGCATGGTCGCGTGGCCGCTTGGATACCGGCTGAGTAAAACAGGGGGTACGGTATCCCCCTTGAATGAAACTTCGGCCCTCACGTGGGGGCCGCTCCTCGCCAATGGACACGGCCTAGCACTGCGTCCCCGCCTCCTCGGTCTCGCACGGTCGCGGGACCAGAAGCCTGCCGCCGAGGCTTCAGCTATGGCGGCCCTTCCTGGCAGCGCGCCGAGCACCACCGCCACCTAGCGACCGGCCGGGGCCAGCCGCCGTGTCTGCGTAGTTTTCTGCGGACCACCGGATGCGCTCCGGTGGTCCATTTTTCCTACCGTCTTCGCCAGCAGTCCTCCCGGGACCGGCTCTTCACTTCGAAGACCTCAAAATTCCCTTGTGGCATGCTCCGTCGTCGCCGGCTGATCTGCACACCTAGAATGAAGAAACGGTGGGTTCAGACTGGTTCATCGGTCCGCACCCACCACATTAGCGGTTTAAATGGCTTCAAGAAAATTTTAAACACATGCAGAGGATATAAATCACATAGATTTTATTGATCCAAAATGCCTACAGTTTTCCCCACAATCAAGAATTCCCATCCCACAAACATATTCTCCGTGCATCAACTTAATATTTAGTTGATCCGTATTCTTTGATTTAGAAGGAAGTAACACGGGGTTCATTAATATTCATAAATTAATTCCTTACCTCGAAAATATGTCGCATGTCATCATGCCGCAGAAAGAGGAAAGCGTCGCGGTGATCGGTCATCTCAGAAGATCAGTGTCGATTCCATTGTCATCGGAGAAAGAGTCGTCGTCGATGGCGACGTTCCCCACAGTGGTGTCTCCTCGCTTGACGCGGAGAAAGAAGAAGATAAGGCACGTCATCGGTGTCATCGTGTTCTCTGTCGGAGGCGTTCTTCGTTGAAGAGTCGGTGTTCTTCCCCAAAAGCTCAAGAGATCACATCCAAGAAGTTTTCCCCCAAATAAAATAATAAGCTACCTTATTATTTTATTTAATACAAGCCACTTCAAAATTCAAACTATTCAAATAAAAATTAATTAAAGAGGTTGAACTCCTTAATTACAAAGTGTAGGCATGTATTTAATGATAAAGGAAGTCACATCATTTAATACAAGGGGGTTTTAAGGGGAAGAGTTAAGGTGGTTAGGGAATTTGAAGGGGTGGGGTTTGTGTGGGACCCACCTCACATTTAACCTCACTTAGGTAGTTAGGTTCACCCAACCTCCATCCTTAGTATTTAACCACTTAAAAGAAATAAAATTAGTTGCACAAATTTTATTTCTCGGAAGTCTTTATCCAAAAAACTAAACAACTCGTCCCGAGCAAATGCAACTCTGGAAAATGTCATCTTAAGCAATTACCGGCGCTGCCAGTTCATCTGTGCACTCGGATTTCAATTCTGAGCACTGGTTTTAAGGTTAGAAACACCTGCTCGTTCATTCACTGAAAGTACCCGAGCCTAACTTTAGAAATTAATTCCGGGCACACCGGGCCTCGGAATCAGGCACTGTCAGAAATTGCGTTCTTGTAAAATCCCAAAGAAAATTAAGAAAAACAGTCCCTTGAATTTTATGTGTCTTTACAGGTATGATCCCGGGAATAGTGATAGCAATCATGTAACACGAATAAACACTAAATATGACCAAACATAGATCACGTGAAGGACTTATGGTAGGATATGAGAAGAACATCCAACACATCATAAAGATAAAACACGACTTAAAGGAAACTAACCTTAAATAAATATAATGAACTCAGGATAAAATGATGGAATAAAGACTATGAAATTAGATAATTCTGCAAAATACAGACATGTTGATCCTCATGATCTTCACATGAACTTTCCAAGACAATAAACAACACCAGGACATGTCTCCCATATTTTACAACACTCCTTTGGTATACTATTTGGATACTGTTGAGTCATATGGATGTTTCAGGGAACATAATATGGATCCCGATGAAAATTCCATCCAATTCTCATGATGTCCTTTGAGATCACCATACAGATCTCACAAATCCCCTCAAGAATGTCTCCCAAATATTTTGGAGACACCAGTGTATGTCAGTTGAGTCTTGCGGTGGCACCTGTGCATGTCAAATGGCTCCCACGACACTCTCTGAGTAGGCTAGATAGGTATCATGAGGTCATATATACATGCCAACATATACATGAATCACCCTATGAGAAAATTCACACTGACTCACATGACGCTCTCCATGTGTTTCATCCATCTCTTGTGGTGACACCCGGGAAAGTTGGATGGGTCATGGAATTCCCTCTAGAAATGCCAGCCAGGGTCCTGGGATGGCTTTGAGGAAAATTATTTTGGGTCTTATGATGTCCTTGTAAAATACATCATTGATTATGTGACAACCCTTAGACATCCCAACCATGTTATACATTGTCCCCTAAACAAAGCAATCAGATCATGTGATAGTCCATGTAAATGTTGGGAGTAAATCCTATGAAATGTCAAGGATTCAATAAGTGTATATAGAGCATAAAATCTATGCATTTCAAGAAGGAGAGTAGGCCATGTCACAAGGGAAACCTCAGTGTGTTAGATCCAACTATCAAGGAATCCTCAGTTTGCAAGCCCCAATTATTAGTGAACAGTAAGTGTGTAAGCCCAAACCAAAACAAATATGAGACCTATGATTCTTTCCACACCTATAATATGTAGTACAACATGTTAAGGCCCACGATTTAGATCTAACCACTAATGTGTTTTCCTATTGCTTGAGTACCATGCATAGAAGAAATGGGACTAATTATTTACCATCCATTTTTTCTCAAATAGAACATATCTCACGTATTCTTAGAGAGTTGTAATGATCATCTCATCTACATTATATGTATATAAAATAGATAAGGGAATGACAACTGTGTAATACCTAATCTCACTGAACTATGAGGACATTGATTCCATACATAACTAGAACTACTATAATGCCTTTTTAAGGCCCAAGCCAAATCTCAAATGTGCATCCACCTAACTGTGAGCCTCAGAATGTCTCATGAATTTAAACCATCGGGACTAAATAATTCCAATGATATGATCTTATTAACTCATCCCATAACATATTTAAGAGATAACTAAACTATGAGGACTCTGATTCCTTCCATAACCAATATTTGTAGGATGTCTTCTTAATTCCTAAGACCAAACTCACATTTTCATCCACAACAGTGTAAGCCCCATCATCTATCCAAAATTTAAACCATCAGGACCTAACCAATCACATCATTTGATCACCTTACCCCATCCCTCATCATACTAATAAACTGACTAATATATGATGACTATGATTCCTGGTATAACTAGGATATATAGGAAAACTTTCTTAAGGTATGACCACCACATTAAACATATATAAGGGAATAATCAATACATAATTCCTGCATCCATATGTAATGAGGTTGGTAACTTTATATCCCTTGTTACCCACACTGATCATAGATCATGTGGGATTATGCAATCACAATGAACACATCTTTCGCATAATGCATCTCTACCAGCCAGGGAAATCTCATCATGTAATCCGTGATCACTGGATTGATATAAACCTCACATATATGAATACATATATCTTCTTACCACTCCCAACAGTGTGATCAAACTACTATAACTCGGATTCTATCCATGAACAGGATATGTATTATGCCTCCTAGATACTCGATGTCAAATATATATTGTCCATGTACCCGCACATTTGTCCTCTCCACCTGACGTGAAACATCACTGGATCAATGTACTACATGGGTTTTTATTCCTAAAATAACAAGGGTAATTAGGACACCTCATAATGGCTCATTCCCCTACATGGTATATTAACCTCCTCTTTACATGGAAAAGAATTCCAATGTGTTCAATTACATAGAATCAATATATAAAGTAGATGTTCTTTACACGGAAATAGATGAAGAACCGTGGATATATACATATAGATTCTATAATGAGTTCCCCCGTTATTTTTTTATAACAATGACTTAACCTATAATTATTTTGTTAAGGTAACTGATACAATATTAGGATTTGGACGATAATATCTATCTTGTATTAAATCTATAAGAGAGTCCCAAAGTAGGAAAAAATTCCCCTCAAAAGAATGAAATTATTCCGACCTCCAATCCTATTAACCAATGTGATTCCCTTAGTGCCAATTGGTCTGAAAAACTAATTGACCACTGGCCTTTGGAATGAAAGTTCATACACAGTTATAAATGAGGAAACCATTTGGAGGTTCCATTAAGAACAAAAATGGTAACTTTATGTTTATGATTTTACATGAAATGATCCCCCCACAATCAACCATCAGGAAAAACCAAACACACCCGGTTGACATCTCTTCCCCATCGGAATAAAAATGGTGAACATGACATGAATCTGCCTAGAAAAATGATCACTTACTCATGAATCAAGAATCATTTTTCATATCATACGTAAAAAAATTATTTTATTCCTAGCCTGAATCTTAAAATAGATTCTCTCTAAACAGGGTTCATATGAAATAAGTCCATCCTCACATTTACATTTCCACGCGAGAAGAATAGTCGAATCAGAAATCAAAGAAAAATTATGTAAATCATGAATA
This sequence comes from Viscum album, assembly GCA_963277665.1. Taxonomy (NCBI): domain Eukaryota; kingdom Viridiplantae; phylum Streptophyta; class Magnoliopsida; order Santalales; family Viscaceae; genus Viscum; species Viscum album. The sequence continues at coordinate 515,141,490 of OY728135.1, forward strand.
TATGATTGAACACATCAGGGGTATGATGTTTCACTAGTCAGTGACCCTAACCATTTTTTTATTCCAGAATGCAGATACTACATTCATCAATAGCATCCTGATCGAGGATATTGTCACCATATTGTGACTATTCTCCATCCAACATTGAGATTTTATTTTATTAATGGAAGAAAGAGTGTTGTAGCCCAAAACAGATCAAGGAGGTCTAAAAAAATGCAGACCTAAGGCATCAGTGTGAGCCAAACTAACACATTCGGGGGGGATAGATCCAATACTACTAAAAATAATATGCGGGTTTTCAGGGGAGGCCCATGCCACCAGGAAGTCCGCGACTTTGTTTCCTTCTCTCCATGAATGATTCAGAGAACTGTCACCTTGAATAAACATATTGTAGTTTTGAATTAAATAGGAGACAATCTAATGGATTCTAGAGGTACCTTTGATTGAATTAAGAAGAGTCATGGAGTCAATTTCCACATGATGGATAGAGAAACTGTGGGCAAGACACAATTCCAACCCCTTGAGCAGAGATGTAGCCTTAGCCCTGAGGTAATCACCTGGACCAAACCACCAACTGAAGGCCAGGACCACCGAGTCATGCTGATTGTGAACAACACCCCCACCCCTCATGCAACCGTTAAGATAAGATCCGCCAATTTTCATCTCGAGGCCTAAAATGGGAGGATTCCAATGAACCCAATGACCTTGAGGAGACACGCTTGGAGAAAATGAGATCTGACTATTGGACAAGAAACACTGCATTGAAGGAGCCTTATCACCACGTATGATAAGAAGCAACAAATCCTGTGCTAGGGACCTTGCCCTAGCTCGCAAAGCCATACTAGAGCTGGAGCGATCCTCATGTCTGGCGTTGTTATGAGCTGACCATACGACCCAAAATCCCACCGCAAAGACCACAGAGCGAACCCTCTATTCCTCAACACATTCAAACGAGCCATAGAACCATGCCTGGAGAAAGGCGTCCCTGGAGAGACGCAGGAGATCATGCCTTGAGAAGTCGCAAAAAAGGGCCCAAATACAACACGCCCAGTCACTCATAAAAAATAAGTGATCAGACGTCTCCTCCCTAGGGCTCCTACAGAAAAAACATTTGGAGATGAGAGAAATACCAATGCGACGTACCTCTTCATCCATGGGAAGGGATCAGTTGTGAAGCCTCCAAATAAGAAAATTAAATTTGGTCGGGATGTTAGAGAAAAAAAGGAACCCACCCCAAGAAACAGAAACATGGGCACCATGTAAGACCTCTCGGAAATCCTTCGCCGAGAATGAACTGGACTGAGAACCAGTGAACACCAGCCGATCCGGTTCAGAGGTGATAATAATATAATGGAACAATTCCAGTTGGGAGGAGGAGAAGATGGATTGGGTGAAAGATGGGAAATAGGAGGCCTACAAGAATGAAAAGTCCGGAACATAGCACCCTGGAAAACTGAGAAGACTCCCCGACCAATTGTCTATCCAGAAGTTGATTTCCCCCACACCAACAATCCACTGTGAATGATTCTGCAAAGTAATAATATGATGGCGAGTAACATCCCAAAGCCTAGAGCCACTCCCACTTTCATTATCAAAATGTGATCCATATTTTTTAATGGAGAATAGAGCCCATAAAAATCTCTCCTCTAGAACATCCCAAGCCAACTTTCACTATAAAAAGGTCATGGAACATGAAACATTTTGTAGATTAAATCAACCCTCATCAAAGCTGCAATCCAACCTTTTCCACAAAGCCCAAATATATTTCTCGTCAGTATGAGCATCCCATATAATGTTAACAAGCATCCGCTCAATAGTACGAAGAACTGTCTTCGGAACAATAGTGCATGACATGACATGCTTGGGGATAGACGTTAAAACACTATTGACCAAGGTGATTCTCCCCCAAAAATAAAGAAAACGGGTTTTCTAGTTGAGAATACGAGCACAAATTTTATCCACAACACCATCAAAATGAGGAATATGAACCTTTCCTGGCGAAATTGGGGCCCCTAAATATTCCATGGGAATGTGTCTATGAGAAACCCCTAGGCTTTCTGCAATCCCCTTGACCCTAGTACTTGAACACAACTTTGAGATATTCACACCACTCTTCCCACGGTTGATGACCTCCCGCTCTAATTTGTAGAGAACATGATGAGTCAGGAGTACCAATATGTGGTACAACACCAACTATCAAAATTCATTTTGAGGGTCTCCAAGAACTGATGTTAATGAGTCCTCATTGTCTAGGGAAAGATGCAACTAAACCAGTGGAAATTGATTCCATGAACAATAACTTATAGATATTATCCATAATGTGTGACAATTTCTTCCCTAAATCTATAAGGAAGAAGGAAGAGGGTTTAATATAGATTTCTTCTGGTTTAGGGGCCTTAGATGAAGGATCTAGTCAACCACAATCACCAACGTCATCTCGTCGTTACCAACGAGTCGCCTTTAGAGTGAACAACATGAAAAATTGCCTCCTCTGACACAAATTCACAAGTGAAAAGGAAGAATCATTGAACATTGAAGGCATTGGATATTCATGTTTGGGATCACATTCCCACTCCTACTGATGATTTCTACCAGTACAACTTGACAAAAACCAGTAAGTAGTACCATATCACTGCTCAATCGGAACAAGTATATGGTAATACCCCCTATCATGCATGGGGGAGGCACATATATCTTCCCCCATTCATGAAGTTAATTATCATATTCCAGTGGTACAATGAGGAAACAAGTGGGCTCATATCCCCGCTTCAATCAAATATATCTTCTAGTAAATAGTATAGATGTAAAATGTGGAGGCTTATATCTATATTCAAACTTTTCTAAAATGAAAATATATTTTAACAATTTCTAAAGAACATCACAGGTATATTCTAGAACATTCACAAATAAATGGAAAGGTACATATTTCTATCAATACAACCAAGATAGCTCAAAAAGTTGATCATCATGTACAACTGGTTTTCTCAGAGAATGTGCACATTCTTTCTCTAGTATAGGAGGATTATCACCATATTCATGTAAAGGATGAGGCACCAAAATGGTCTCATACTTTGTTTCCATCCAAGGAACACCAAGAGATAGAAGTACATGACTTAGGAAAGGGGCACATGCATGTCAAAAATATTAGGAGACATATTCCAAAGGCTCGGGATTGGGCTCAAATCCCCGTTCTGGAAGCAGAACACAAAGTGAGAGGGAAAGATAACTCAAAACATGCACATATTCCTATTGAATAAGTCTGGCGGCATACTCTAATGGACCAGGATTTGTCATATTTCTTCGTTAGGGAAAATTATAACCTTGTGATAATGAAACAATACTTGGGACAAGCTCAAATTCTTATTATTTAGTCTGTTTAGAATAATCTAGTAGGTCATTGAAGCTAGGTGAATATTCATAATTCTAATGAAGAATGAATACAACGACATCATTTTGATGAAATATAGTTGGAGACTCATATCACTTCTTCAATTATGGAGGTCTATCATCATATTCCAATGAGGAATGCATATTTTGAGCCAGATCATATTCCTTCTCCAACCAGGGCTCACCAAGTAGTAGTGATGCATGCCTTAGGGTAGGCTCATATCCATTCAAATAAATACCGATAGTATATTCCAATGTCTTAGGATCCGGATCATACTCATGTTCAGACTGAGGAACTCAAAGTGAGAATGTCACAAGCCTCAGGACATGATAATATTCTCATCAATAATAAGACTGGTCATTGTAAAATTTTACAACTTCTCAACATTTGGATCAAACTGAAATGACATGATATAGTAATAAGAAATTTTTAGAAATTTTTATACAGTATACTAATATCAATTCATGATCCCAAAGGTAGGTTGTAATATTCCAAACACAATGTAGGATATGACCTATATTCATAATATGCTAAATTTTAGTGACCATGAGGTTATTTGAGACACATTCTCAAAACCAAAAGGTTCCATCAACTTATACACTGAAGTAGAATACAATAATTATTGTGACTATCCTCCATGGGGTAGTGCGATAATGAATCACATAGACTCTACTCCTGACATCAACAACGGTCAATAGCACCATGGTGATATCTCCCATGGATAAGGAAATCCTCCCATTACCCAGAAACGATGGTATAGATAGGTGTTAAAATACCATACACCTTATTAAATATAGGTATCCAATTGTTTAGATTTTTTTTGTATAGTGAGGTGTTGGAAACTTCTGGTAAACCACATATAGTTCCCCTATCAACTTCCAGCAGCACTCCACTCATGACAGCATGCAACCCACATAAGAATTATTTGTGGTCTGACCAGATGGAGGCATGTATGTCTGATGAAGAGGAGGCCAACATCGACATATAGAGATATTTACCTGGAAACAACCTCCCCTTCATGTTCTGGACACTTTTCAGTTTTTTATATAAGATTACATATGAGAATGAAAAAGAATTCATGAATTATCTATGATAAAATTTTTGGGCTACTAATTATTTAATGAAGGATAGGAACCTACCTTATCGAGGATATGAGGGTTTAGACCATAAAGATACTTTATTGTCAACAAGACTTGGATATTATCTCAATGGTATAGGATCAAAAACAGGAAAAGCATAGAGAAAATCTATAACACGGTTTTTTCCCTTTCATTGGAACTATTTTGTAGCTCATCTCTGAAGACATGTCATGAATTTGTGTTCAAGGATTGGGAAGGTATGGAAAATTACATATTCTCGCACCCTTGGAATAGTATATCCCTTCAGATACTGTGTCTTGTAATGTCATATCCTCTAGTTAAATTAGGGGACCGGGTAACGCTTAGTCTGGTTGGTCCCTATAACAAAATCTCCAAACATAAATGATTCCAAAAAATCATGAAATAAGGGAGTTGATAACCATAATGACTTAAAACTGAGCCCCTCAATGTAATAGTAATGCATTTCAGACACATGAGATAAAGTTGTGATGAACCAAAAAACGTACTATGAAGAATGATTTCCCATAATGGGCTACCAACCCCCCCTCTCTCATGTGAGCATCGTTTCCTGACATAAAATAGTTCGTATTAGAAACTACTATGTCATTCGTCTGGGAGAGAACCCATCTCACTAAACTAGGGGAATATCTATCACCCCCTCCAACTCTAGGATTTTCAATTCCCCATAGCATTCAAGACACATCGGAATCGACTAGAAAGAAACAACAACCAAATAGGATGGGGAATTTATATCTCAATCACTATCACCATGTTCAACATCCCCTTAGAGGGTCATGGGGAAATCAATAGTGATTCCATATAGACCTCAAACTGTTATGATGGGGGAATATATATCATCATATTCATATCTGGATTCATCAAATCCTTAACATTAATCATGGGATCCTCCTCAATAGGATGAATAAATTCTAATTATGACGCTGAATAAACCCCACCCCACTGGTCTAGTTGCATTTTCATCATCATTATTACCAAAAAGAGAATCAGAATTCTCTAATTTGGGAGGAAAAAATCAATAGTTGGTATACCACATGTTCCTCTAACCACACAACAAACCTCTACTGGTCGGTTCCCACTATTAAATCATGATTATAAACTCTATTTAGTTCAATGTTCAATAAAAAAGTTGGGAGGAGTGTATAATAAATAAGATTAGACCATGTCAGGGACACAAGTTAAAATGTCCCAATATGGATAGTGGTTCAAATAAGGACCCGGATAAATGTAGTTTAGAATCAACCATTTGAGTTGAAAGTAATGGTACAACTGCCATTGTTTAATACGCCTATGTGAATGTTATCACTTTCATTATGACAAAAATTATTAATCAAGACACAAATGAATAGGGCCATAACACGAATAATGTATCCTGAGAGGAGGGTGATTTGGATACACCAACTGAGGCTGCATACACCCAAAACCAAAGAAGGCTCCAAAACCTAGAACCTCTGAATACTGAGTTGTCACTGCTCCAGTAGAACAATTCCAATGAAAAGGGGATGGGAACTACTATATCCCAATAAACAACTATAATAGTTGATGTTCCTTCCATAGAGGAACATTGTAATAAATATGAGAATGAGATACAAACCCTCATATGACACAACATAGATCTACTCCAGGAAAATATTCTTTTTGGGTATCGTCTTCATGAATAGTTGAATATTCTCCCTCCCATAGTTGATCCTATAGAAAGTGTGGTATCTAAGTATCATTCTAGATCTATATCCAGGTCACCAGTCTACATAAATTAAGATTTAAAATATGATTATGACTTTATATGTTGCGGCAACAACCTCTCCCTTACCATGGAGATATATTATTATTAGGAATAATCGAGAATCAATACAAGAAAAAAGTGGTCCCATCTAATCAACCCCCGCCTGATCCCGGTATATGGGAGGTGGGTCAGATTTTAGTTCCCCTATATCTTATTAATGTCATTAAGCCCTTGGCTACTTGAATGGAATCCATTCAAGGTCGACGCACACCTATGCAGCCATAGAAGAAGCCATATCCTGAATGGGTTTATGAAAATTCTCCTCCACCAAAATCTTATTAATCCAACGATCTCCACTTTTGATAGTGATGGAGACCTATAACAACATTTTACACACTACGTATCCCAATTTAGGCCGATAATGGTACCTCAAGATCAATAGGAGGAAACTCAGCTGAGTTTTTTTGATGGCCCAACATTTTATGGTATAACAGCTTACCAAATAAGATCCATTGTGGGTTGGGAATACATCCATCATCAATTTTATTATCAATTCAGCTCCATAATATATAAAATAATGACCATCAACCGAACAAACAAACAAAATGTGAAAATGAGAGGGTGGATCCCTTCATGTTGAGGAGGAAAGGTTTAGCCTATTCACTCAGCATAAATATTTCATAGTAGATGCTATTGGAACTCTATGATGAAAATCTACAAGATGAGTTGCATACACCACTGATCAATGAAATTTCCCCGGTATTCAGAGAAGGTCACAAACCTCTCTCATTTTGAATTTTTTCAATTAGTGGAGATTAATTTTTATTTTTCAATCATTAGAGTGTAATTATGATATTGTTTCTTCTTTATATCCTAATTTTGGATGGTTTTAGAGGCTTGGATAGTTCCTTGGGTGTTCAGAATGTATTTCGAGAGTGTTGGAGGCCTAATGCCTATTTTCGAGTTCCGGGTCAAAGAATATGGTTTGAGGAAAACTGTGTGGACTCTTCCATCTAATATTATAGACCATTTTAAATTTTCACAGCTTGGTAGAAACCATGTGATGGGGTAGATGGTCAGGTGTCCTTCTCAATAGTGGTTATAGTGGGTTGATGATGGGTTTTCACACAGTTAGTGAAAACTGTGAAGCAGGCTCCAAGGGTACTTCCATATAGTCAATACCCTTTCATCGCAGAATGCACATTTGCTGCACAGTTTAGAAAGCTGTGATATCTAACCATATAACCCTTTTAAAGTGTCATAATTACCATTTCTACCATCCATATATTTAACACTTTTTCTCTTCTTTTTTATCTTTTTGGTCAAGTAAAATAGTTTGGGAGGTCTCATTTCTTCATCCTAAGGATTTTGATTTACATAATTCACTGGTACGCTGATTTCAGATCATTCGGGTGAAATATAAATTTATCCTTAAGGATTACATCACCCTTTAATCATCAACCCTTTACATTAGTATCATGGTTCACTAAACCCATTTGATCTATTTTACACTATTTTTAGGGCGCATGACAGAAACATTGATTTATTCCAAACTACTTAGAGTTAGATCTTGATATTTTATGTGCCAATGTATATGAGTGTATGGTAGGTGGTTCATACCTTTCATAATGTTTTTGAGGATTTGGGAGGGAGGTTAGCACACATTTGGGTAATTGAGAGAGACCCAATTTATATATTTTGATCAATGTTAAATTGATCATTTGATGTTATGGGATGTGGTTGGGAATTTCCAAATATTATTCTCTCGAGAAAGGTTGGGTAAGAGTTCCTCGTGCCATGGGATGTTTGGTGGGGGTGTTTAAATTATTTTAAATGAATTTTTTTTGTTGAATTGAGTATTTGTGTATATGAATACTCGAAATCCATTTGGTCTGACCCAAGGGATTGTGACGGCCATTTACAGAGTAATTGAGGTGGAACAGACACCATGATTTTGGTAAAGTGGGCATCTAGTTGGAGTTTTTCCTAGTTACATTGTGTGATGTTGATCAATGTATTGGGAATCATGGATTTCGGTTTAGTTGAAAAGTATATTAGGTATTGTGCATTGAAAAATATATTTTCTTTAATGCCCATCATATTTGAACAACATTGTTTTAGGGGAATAAGGTGACAATTAGATATGGTCTAGGTATTAATTTGTTGATTTTAGCTCATCCTCAATGGTCAAAGCACTGATTTGAGTCTTATTCACACATTAAGACAAAGTGATGAGGTGGTGTTTACCACTTGTATTGGTAGAGGCCCCATGTAGTAAATCTTTGGTACTTTAGTTTGGGGGTTATTTTCATTAAAATCCATGGGTTTGGTGAGGAGACTTTGATTAATATCATTGAGTGTATCAGTTGGGGGATCAGGCTCTCCATTATGCGCCCACTAGGCCTAGAATTATATTGGAAGATAGATTTCACCATTCAATGGGATCTCATGATGTGAGCTGATAATGGTTTTTACTTGAAGACATGTATCGATGTTCCTCCATATGTTAGGATTCGAGCCAACAAGATCTGTTGAGGAGGGATCCGATGGACCAGTTACATTGGTTTGGATGTTCCATCCGGATGTTGGGACTTTGTTGATACCTAAGGTTCTAGGAGGCACATAGTGTCTGATTTTTTGATTGAGGTAGATCCCGAGGGTTCCCTTGGGCCATGTTACATTAGGGGATACCTTGGGACACAGGCCAAGTATCGTATCATTTTAAGACTTCTGACATAAACCAAAGTATGTATCAATTACCTTGTGGATATTGAGAACTAAGGATTATTGTATTTAATTATATTGAATTGTGTAACATTTTCTTGTTTTTATACACATGCATCTGTAAAAACTTATGTTGGGTATTCACAACTGTGTGGTATCGTACTAAGACTTTTTCACACACCCTAAATCAGACCATCAAGATGCATGTAGACCTTCTATTAATGTGTCCATGTTATGAATTGACCTTAGGAGTAGGACCACATTGATTCTTTGAAAGCTATGATTCCATGGGACCTTGGGGTTTCTGCCTTAGTTGGTGCTTCCCTTTTTATCTTCCTTTTAGTTTCAACATGTTGTTTATTAAATGCAAAAATGGTTGGTTGTCTATGGGAAAGCCTTTACTAATTATTGTATTATGTGACCTAATATAGATTCATGTTGTGTTTATAATTTATACCAGTGGTATGTTATGATTTTTTTTATTTGTCTCCACTATATATTTACTTTCTATATTTGAAATGGTTTTGGATCATACATGAGCAGGCAGGTACAATGGTATGGGGTGTATATTTATCACCAAGATTGGTGACTATGTCATTGGATTGAGGTGACCTAGTTTTTATCTAACGGGCATGGCTCGATGTACTATTTTATAGTTGGTTATATTAACAGTGGGTAAGGAGGCCAGGAGGTCAGGATGTCATGTGTCATTGTTTCAATAGAAAAGGGTAAGGGTTGTTTGGAAGCACTAACTATTATTTCTTTCCTTATCTTCTTTATTTATCTATATGTTATATGCGTTGTCTGACCAAGTTGATGTTATTCATCAGGTTTCCACCGAGACAACTCAGATGGAGAATCAAGAATGCAGGGCCAATGTGCTTTTGGAGTACACCTGGTTGAGACCCTGGATGGTCTCATATATGTTGAAAAATATGCTCAACCATAGGTACATGCTTAGATTACTATGAAGGCGACGTGGCTTCCAGATTTTACAACGTTTGGTCCATGGATCAAAGAGCTGCTTAGAGAAAGCTGGGTTCAGCTGATCCAAGATATAGACATGAGTGCTCTGGGAGTAGATCCCTCAATGGAATGCCTTAATTTATAGTTCTATCGAAAAACCCACCACCCTTTCAAGGTGAAGGTTTTTCGCGGGTGGTTGAGAACCAGATCTAGAGTATGAATATTATCTTCTAGAATCATGGGATCCCTCAAGGGAAGAGGGTGTAGTTGGATACGTATAGGATCACAGGACCATCTATGTGATTTTAAAACATTACAGTGCAGGTATACTAACATGAAGGACTATACTGAATTGAATTAGAGACTAGGTTCCACTAGCACTTCATCATAGAGACACTAAGGTCTTAAAGAGCTCACGAGTTCATAATCCTTCAATAGGGTGACATTTCTATCATGAAATGTGGAGTGATGTTCACATACATGTATCACTATTCACCCACCATAGTGACTGATGAGACCTCAAGTGTGAGGCGCTGCAAGGATGGATTATGACACATTATTCGGGTGTAGGTAAACATCTTTATATTAGCCTCATTATCTAAGGCGGTGAGGAAGATGGTCATATTTTAAGGAAACATGAAGGATATGACATACTTGTGCTAGGTAGTGGAATTAGTTGATATCAGTGGTAACACATCATATTGATGGCATTGAGGCAGGGATGAGTTCTCATAGAGTGGCCAGGCCAAGGACTCAACTACACCTCCTCATTTTCGATCATCTACAGTTTTATTTCAGTGTCAGGATCCATGAAATTTCCAGACTCAGTGTGAGGGGAGTCCAATGTCATGTCGATCATGTGGGTAGGTCGTTCACCTCGTGATATTAGAGAGGAATCCTTCTGAGTTAGCTTGTATTCAATGTCATAGAGAGACTCATGACTCTCAGGCTAGATTGGGATCATTACCTGGTGAGGGTATTTGAGAATTAGATGCATGCGGAGGTTGTAGCAGAGATATGAGAACCCAATAGTGCGTTCAGTGGCTAGTTTATGGTGCAACACTATCGGGGGTGGGGGGGGGGTTAGGTTTAAAGTATTTGAACTTTAGTTCAGGGGAATATTGTGGAGCTTCTGAGTTCTGTGCTGGTTGTTGCGCTGATGAATGTTTGAGGTATGATGTGGGCATATATGTTTCGTTTGTTTTTATTTCTCATCACCTATTGGGTCTTGTCCATTGTGGGTGCATGATGTGTGGAAGATATTTATATGGATGATAATTGTATTTCATTAATACATTTTATGACATTTTATTAAATTGATTTATGTAATTAAATAACGAATCATGCAAATTATGGAGCAAATTTATATGTTTTATGTCTTATGGAAGGAAATGAAAAATCATTGAAAAATGAATAAAAATGAATTAAATATTTGGCTAAAAAACTACATTCCATGGGATACTATTATGATGAGAATTCAAATTTTTTAAGAAGGTTGATTCTAGAAATTCTAGAGATGAATGATTGCATGCCATGAAACCCAACAAAACATCAAGACATTTTTCAAAAGGAATTGGCCACTCATGAAAAGTCATGACTTTATTTAATGGATTTAAACATATAAACACATATTGTAACTTGATTACATGATGTGACCTTTTTTGGGATGAGTTTTTAGAGAAGTCTATGCCGAGATTCACGATGCCTAAGGATTGAAGGATTACACGACGTGAAACTCTTTTACACGTCGTGTTCTCATCAGCGAGAATAAAAATAAATTCAATGTGGTCAAGGTCTTGATGATTTTTCCTATAAACTGAGCCCATTGGACGACCTTCCAACACATTTTGGGAAAATTTAGGCTATGAAATGTCTCACAAAGGAGATGCATGCACATAGTGATGATCTGATGCCCGGCGTCGCCACCATTCTTCGCCGTCATTCTTCATTGGGTATCAATGATGCTCATTCGCTTAATTCATAGAAAAGGTGAGTAGTTCTATATGTTCCAGGTGATGTGATTATAGGGTGTGTGTTATTAAGTATTGTATCATTTTATTATTCATGTTTTAAAATTACACAACGCCATTTATTCAATTCCATACCTCTTTATTTTGAAAATTTCATGACCATTGCTTGTAAATTGAGGTGTTTTATTTTATTCCATCAATTAATTTACTTAGTTTGTGAGTGACCATTATGTAATATTGGTTTCTTATGTTTAAATAAGGATTTTGGTTTCTGGTTTTTGTAATTTCATATAGTAGATGAACATTCTAACGGTGAAATCATAAAAGTTTTGTAGGTTACCTAGACCAAGGATCCCTATTGACCTAATTCTGACACTAAACCTAAATTAACCATTATCAATATAATATTTAGGGAAGAAACAAAAAAATCACTAAAAATAGCATGCATCATCTCGATATTCCCACACAATCCTTTCTATTATTTCACATTATTTAAAACCAACAACACAATATCAATTTTACTTTCATTCTTTAATTTTGAACATAGGATCCTTCCATGTGGGTTTGACACTCAAGCGTACCATGTACTACCTTTTTATTTATTTTTTCTTATTTTAATAATTTATTAATTTTATGTATCCTGATAGAAATTAATGATTTCCTAATGGATATCAATTGACTAACCGGATGTTGGTTTGTAGGTTGGCACTAACTCAGGTGTGTTATATATATGAGGTGAGTGGAATCAGCTTCTATATCTGGGAATCATTATATGCCAGATTTTATGAGATATGATGGAATTGGGGAATTGAGGATATCCAGGTTACTTGATGTGTGAGGAATATGGGCACCATTGAGGTGTGGTACATGATTGATGTGCGAGGCAGCAGTTTGATTTTGAGCATCTGATGAGATGTAGGACCTCATTCATGCCATATGAGACATGGGAACGAGGTGGTCATCAATGCGAAGTTAGGTCGTTATGGTGAGAAATTACATTTGATCACCTAATGATGTTCATGAGTGATGATACATCACAAGAAATTTTTTTAGTATAGTTTTGGTCAAGGGATAAATTATTTTTTCAAGTTTCATATCGGGTTCAGACTAGGGTATCATACTTTTATGGTGGGGAGACCCCATGTGACTCTGAAAATATGCCCTTGAGGCCATGTTAGTCCAAGTTAGTTCCTTCCATGGTTGTTATGTTCTATAGTATTCTTGATTTTATTTTGATAGTACCAAGATGAGATATGTAAAGGTGGGAAGATGGTAACATCCCTTGTATTCAGATAGGGTAAAAAACCTCACTGGTATTGAATTATTTCAATTAGTGGTGATGAATATTTCCTTTTCAATAATTATATTTCAATTATATGAAATACTTTAGCTTTATAACATATTTTTATAGGAATAGATTCTTGGAGAGTGCCTCAGGGGTTTCGAATGGGTTTTGGGAGCTTCAGAGCTTGAAGGCTAATTTTGAAGTTGTAGGTCATGTTGCACCGTTTGTGGAAAATCACAAGGCCTCTTCTAGCTATCCATGAAGAACATTTTTTAATAGAGCATGGTTTTGGAGAAACTGTTTCAGTGGGGAGAACAGTCTAGAATCATTTTCTACTTTTTATAGAGTTATTCCGTATGGTTTTCACATGGTTAGTGGAAACCATGTGGAATGACAAGTGGGTAATGTCATATAGGTAGCACCCATACACTATAGCACATACGGGTTCCACCAAGTTTGGAAACCCATGCTAGGTAACCATTAAATCCCTTTAATAAGAGAAATTACTAATTTTACCCCATTTTGTTTTCTATTATCTCTCATTTTTCTCCATTTTTTGTCAAGTACATTAGTTTGGTAGGTTACATTTCTTCTTACCAAGGATTTTGATCTATCTCCTTTATCGATGATCCAATTTATGATATGTCGAGTGAAATATAAATATATCATTAAGGAATACACCAACCTTTCCTCTTCATCCATTTTCATTCGCCGTAAGGATTCATAAATCCATTAGATCTATTTTCCCATATTTTTAGGGTGCTAGATGGAAACACCTATTTCTTCTAAACCGCTTAGAGTTAGAGATTGATACCATGCATGCCTACGTCTACAAGTCTAAGGTAGTTAGTTCATACCATTATTCATTTTTTTGTGGGATTTGGGGTGGGGGGGATTTATAGTGGGTTTCGATAATTGATTGATACCCATTTAATTTTGTTTAGTAGATGTTGAATTGATTGTATGACCCTATGGGGTGCCATTGGGAATTCCCAAACCATATTTCCTTGAGCGAGTCCACGTTAGAGGTTGGATCTACTTGGTTTCTTTTTCCAGTGGTGTTTATATTATTTTAAATTTATTAATTTATTGATGTTAGTTGTTGTATATATGAATACTTGATATTTTTATGATGTGATCCAAGGGTTAATGACATGAATGTACTGAGGGATTGAGGTGGCATGGATAGCAGGATTGATGCGATGTGGTCATCTGGTTAGGCTTGAACCATGATACATTGAGTGATGTTGATCATAGAATTGGGATTAGTGAACATCAATTGAGGTGGTGAGTCCATTATATATTAGTAATGGCCCGTGATATTGGATGGCATCCCATCATATTTGAGCGACATGGTCGCAGTGGAATGTGGTTCCCGTTGAATGTGTATTATGTATTAATTTTTTGATTGTCGCACACCCATAATGTCTAAAGTACTTATTGGAGTTGTGTTTACATAGTATGACTCAATGGCGAGGTAGTTTTGATCACTCATGTATGTAGAGTCCCCTGATAGTTTGGCATATGTAATTTGGTTTTGGATGATTTCAATAGAAATCCACAAGGAAAGAGAGGATCCATTGGTTAATAGTGTTGAGGCTATTAGATGGGGGTTGAGACTCAATGTATTGAGGTCATTGGGCATGGAAATATATTGGAGGACATATATCCACTAATATAGAATATTGTGATATGATCTAACGTTTTTGGTTATTTTAGGATATGTATAGTTGTGCCTATAGATGTTGATCTTCGAGATGATGAGTGATTTTGATAAGGGGTCTGAAGGACCAGTTACATTGGCTTGGATGTGCCATAGGGATTTTGGTACTTTGTTGAGACATGAGGTTTTAGGAGTCATGTGGGGACAGTTTAATTTATTGATGTGGAACCTGAGAGTTCACATGGGCCATGTGACATCAAAGGATAAATTGGGTCATTGTCCAAGGATCCTCTTCTTTTCAGACATCCGGCATTGGCTAAAGTAGTTGACAGCTTCTTGTTGGCTATTGAGAACTAGTGAATATTGTATTTATTTACATTTCATTAATGTGTATTGTCTTATTTTTATACACATATCTTATTAAAAACTTTTTATAGTCATGGAAACATGGGTGGTATCCAACTAAGGCTTGTTCTCACACCATACATGGCCCCTTCGGAATGCATATAGACTTTATGTTGATGCGTTCATGAAATAAGTCAGCCTCATGAGCTGGGTTATAGTGATAATTTTTATGGGATATTGGAAGGGTACCTTGGGGTTCCTAACTCAGTTTCACCTACCCTTTTTAGTTTCCTTTCAGTTTAAACATGTTTTTTGTATATGTATAATCTGGCAATCGGCCATGGGAACCCTTTAATGCTTACAGTATTGTAAGTCTAGATGTGGATGCAAGCTGGTTTTAGAATTTCTACAAGTGGTATTTTGGGATTGTTTTATTTGTTTCCACTAATTATTTAGTTATGCTTATGATAATTATTGATATTGAATGTGCTTCTACCATTGGTGGGTCTAGTTCGAGTTTTCCTAGTCTTAATTCTTCCACTGGATGTTATATTTATATACATGGACCTCTATTATATCATTCCCAGATGGTATATCCTCCCCATTATACTTATTTAAACCCTCCATTGTAGGTGTAATCTTTTATCATTAAAGGAGTTCTGTGTAACACCCCAAGATTTTATAGTACGTTATCTTTTTATGGTAATTCAATAGCTTGCGCTACATGCAACACCGAGTTCAAGCGCATCAGGACCAATAAAAATAGTTGTTTAAAAGTAGTTATAAATAGTATTAACCACATTTTTAATTATATATATATCTCCTATATAATTTTAGCATTCAACTATTGTGTTTCTTAGACATAATATATAGACAAATTCAATTTTTCAGATAAAAGAAGTATTTTTTTAAAAATACAGTTTTTCCGCCTTTTAATGGGGAACCCTTTTTAAATCCAATATTTGACACACTAATATATTAAATTTAATGAAATTATATTTTTATTTCAAATATGGACATAAACAATTATTTTAGAATAATTATTGGTATTTTTCTGATAACTTTCATATTTTGATGAATAGTGAAAATACTAAATTTAAATCGAAAATAACATTTTTAATCGATATAATTTATAGAGATGAATTTTATATTTGAGTGGTTTAAAAAATAGTTAGATTATATTTTAATCATTTAGTATAATTTAGTTCATTATAATTAATTTCACATTTAAATTGGACATAAACACATGTCAATCATTTGATAGTTTTTACTTCTTTAAAACCTGCATTCTGGTGTTGATAACGAAAATAAATTTTAAATTAATTTATGTAATTTCAAGTTATTAAATTTAGTAAAATAGACATCATTTTTGAATTTGTAATATCAAAATTATTTTAGAGTTATTTTTTTGTATTTTACAGAAAACAATCAATTTTTGATTAATAGTGAAAAACACTGCATTATTGAATAAAACTGACTTTTTATTTAAATAATTATGTATTTTATTTTATTTTAATTTAATTAAATAAAAGATACATAATACCTATATAATTTCAATGTAATTAATTGTAGTAATTTTATAAAAAAATTAAATGTTTAAAAGTTTATTGAACTTTTTAACGTCTTTTACCCACCTTCTACGCACATTTTCAAGTTTGCATAAAACATAATTTTACCAGTTCTGTGAATTTAATTTCAAAAATCCAAGAGAAATGGTAGAAATAAGAAAGTATAATGTGGTTCAATAGTATGATTTTTTTTAATAGAATCTTTTGATTTTATTTACCACGGTTAAAATTAAATAGGGTAATTAAAGGCAAAAATGATATTATAATTGCCTTAACACATGTTCTAATTATATTGGATATGTGTTTTTCGATTAAGATCAATCTTTTGAATGAAATATGATCCTATTTGTTCCATTTGGATTAGATTAGAACATATATTATTATTTTATTTAACGAAGAGTTAAACGTGTAAAATTCAATGTTTAATAACTAAACCATTTTTAATATAGTTTTATATATAAGATATATTTTACTATAAATATTCATTATAAAGATAAAAATATTTCTTAAATCATGCTATTTTATTTTTTAAATTTTTACGTTGAATAATTACATTTATTTATGACATAATGATGATGCAGTAATTACCATATTAATGAATGATTAAATAATAGATATTATAAATATCAAAATAAATGTAAATTGTGACTTTTGATGAATTACATGAATTTTAAAGGTGAATATAAAATTTTAGGGTTGATTTAATTTGTTTTTTTGAAGTAATCATGTTTTGTTTACTTTCACAAAAACCAATTACTAAATAGAGTAAAAATTGACGTAAATGAGTTTTTAAAACAAATAATATATTACTAAATGATATAATATTACTAAAATTAGAAGGTTCGTCCAAAAGACTTATATAATGATATATGCGTCATTAATGAACCAAATGGGGTTCTCTTGTCATTTTATAGTATATTTGGTAACCATTTAATATAGAAATACAAAAGGTCATTGTAAAAGTTAAACTATTTATCTACGAGTTAAATATAAATTATATGGTTAATATGGTGACCTAAACATGTGTAAAACCTATTTGTTGAAAAGTTTTCAACACATCCCCACTTTAGTATCGACCTAAATCTATTTGGAGACATTAGAAACAAAAACTGATTTTATAATAAAATAATATTTCATGCTTTTCCTAAACTGACCCTCACTTATCTTATAAAAGAATACGTCATCTTCACAAAATATCACACCTCCAAATCCATTTGGCTTGGCCAAACTAGCTAAAATATCCTCCGGACTACCCTAACCTCACCCTAGAAGCCTTTCTTTGATTAGAAAGACAACCTAAGGATCCATTTTGTTCAAATCCAAAAGAAGCACCTGAAGAAGAGGAGGTTAACGTACCCTCGA
This sequence comes from Viscum album, assembly GCA_963277665.1. Lineage (NCBI taxonomy): Eukaryota > Viridiplantae > Streptophyta > Magnoliopsida > Santalales > Viscaceae > Viscum > Viscum album. The sequence continues at coordinate 515,159,602 of OY728135.1, forward strand.
CCAAGGAAAAGTACAAGGTAAGGGTTAATTTTACAATATCTTTATTTATCCATGGTTGTTTATACATAAGTATCTACTAGGACTATTTTATCATCAACATCTTTGTTTCTTAAAAATGTATTTCAAAAAAATTTACTATTTCCTAGAATATGGGTTAATGTCATTTCTACCCTTTTTTGACTTCTTATAAAATATTTTGAAAGGAATCTTTCTGTTGTACTTTATCGCCTTTTATTCAAATTAATGTATCATTTTTAACATATAATGTTGGTACGACTATTTTACTCTTTTATAAAACCTTCTAAGCTTCACATACTAGCTTATAAGATTATTTTTAATATAAATGTTTTCTTTTATAATTATGTGACTTTTAAATGATTTCAAAATATAAAGACATATTTATCTCAAATAGTTTTTATTCCATCTATGTCAACATCCTTTGATTTATTGTACACTTGTTTGATGTTTATTTGTTATGATGGAATCTTCCATATTGTATTGAAGGTTTTGGGATATGTTTGACAATGGATGTGTTATTTTTATACATTTCTTGGTTTATGGTTAATGTATTAACATTTCGAATGCTAGTTTTATTAAGAATGTTAATTATATGTTTCATGCTTTTCATATGAGGAATGGATTGAACATAGAAAGTGACATGTGGAGCCCACTATATCTCCTCAATGCATTGGTAGGTTCCATGGGGTAAACTAGTGTTTTGGCACAAGGCCTTGACAAAATCTTATTTTTAATCCTGGCACGAGGCCTTGACGAGGTGGTTGAGATGTATGACATTATGCATTCCATCATTATGAAATTAGCTATTGATATTACATGTTATTATTATACTAGTAGAATATCCATGTGAATAAGTTAATGTGATTATTTGATTTATCTTTTATATAATATTCTGAATTTTATGTTTATAAGGATTGTGTTTTAGTCGTATACATTTCCTTAAATGTTTATGACAATTAATGGTAGTTTCCTATGTATGGTTATCATTATTGAGCATCTGAGCTCACCTATTTCTTGTGTTTTTTTACCAGGATGCGATGAAATATATTATGATTAACCTATAGGGATATGCCAAAGGATTTGAGTGTGTTTCATGGGGACACAGTGTTGTATTTTTATTTAATGAAGTAATGTAAAAATTTTGTATGTATCTAGTACTTCAAAGGATACGAAACAAATAGATATTTTGGGACATCATCTATTGTGATCATTCCAATATTATGTAATAGTGCATTGACTTTGGGTTATTAGGGACAGGTTGTTACAGTTGGTATCAGATGAAGTTTAATACAATCCTTGGAAACTAGATTTAGAAAAATTCTTATTAGAGAACTTTATCTTAAGATAGACTTTGAGGATTAGTATTGTAGAACTTCTTAGAATTTTTGTATTGTAGGGACTTTGTTAATTTTACAAAAAATAAATCCCTCTCTCGATAAGAGCAGGTTGAGGTGTCTCTGTCGTATATGTATCTAGGGGAAAACCCCTAAAACACCACTTTGAGCTAGACTCGAACGAAAATTAGTGCACGACAACGGGCCTTGCTGCACTCTTGGTTACGACACTCTAGGGGATATTATTAGGATAATTCACATTTTATTTACAAACCATTAAGAAATATTTATGTGTAAATATGTTAGAAAAGAAACAATTTTCAAGATTAGGAGACTAGATTTGTGAAAATATTCAATTAATGTTAAGAATATTTCTAGTATTTGGATTATACATTATGATAAGATCTAACTTAGTATATTTTTTCATTTAGAAATGGGGCTAAGTAGATGGAATGAGAACTCCAGAAATATACATGATCCAAAGAGTAAGAATTATCATAAATTTCATGGCCTTAACACGACATTTATCAGGTAAATAGTCTCCCACATATTCTCATCATATGAGGAAATAGTGTCATGTGTTAATAAGATAAGAAAGAAATTCTCTGAGTTTTATGGAAATGAAGGGAGGTTAGAGAAGAAAGGATGATAGGGAGAAAGATAGATAAATGGAAGAAGAGAATGAAGGATTTCCCTTATGTGATTACTGTGGAAAGAATCACCCTGGGAAGTGATTGAATGGAATGGGAGTTTGTTATCAGTGTGGAGGAAAAGGACACAAAATTCATGGTTGCAAGGGTAAGAATATGGGTTCAAATGTACAATGCTTCATCTGAAAAGAGTGGGGAAACTACAAGAATCAATGTCCTAATCATCACAGTATACCCCAAATGATGTTATTGGTTAACAATCATGTTATGATAATACCGCAGATGAAGAGGAATGATTTGTGTTCATAAGTTGTTATTAAATATTTGATTCATTTCATTATTGTATTATTGATTTACAATTCATATGAATTATAAAATATTTAAGGATGTACCACAATACATTTTAATTAAGTATTTGAGATTTTATGGTACCAAGTAATTTGACACAGTTTCAAGTTAAAAATTATGGAAAATATTTAGTTGGGAAATTATAAAATATATTATGTTTCGGAAACTGAGATAATTTGTTTGAAATAGTATATATTTTTTTAGTAAAATTTTTATTGGATATTCATGACTAACATGGAATTAATTAATTATTTGTTTATTTCATCATTGTTGGAGTTTAAATCATTTTGGGATATAAGGAGTATATTCAGAATTCTATAAGTAATAAGGGAGCATGAATGTAATCAATATTGTTTTACAGTAATTAAGTGTGTTACAATGATTAAAGAGAATAAATTATGAAGGTATTCACATGTTATTATGTGGAAAAATACATCTTCAATATGTTTACCTTCATTATACATTTTGGACTATGGGTTTAGACAAAAGTATTTTGGATAATTGTAAAGGATGGGATGAATTATGTTATACATTAGATACTATTGTTTAAGGTTAAAACATTTCTAATGATTATTTTTGGATTGTTATAAAAACAAAAACCTGGAGGTTGCGCAACAAACCGTCGCATCTGGTAAGGCCGCGAGGCATGAACCCACAATCGAAGGGAGACAAGGGTGCATCACCTACTATTGGACTACGTGATATCCTAGTTTTTTTAACTCATGTTTCTTAAAATGGAATGAAAGATTAATAAAAAATTCACATTTTTGAAACATTATACGATTAAGTTAAATTTAATGTTTTTCATTTCTATTATATTTGGAGTTAAAGATGTGTTTGTCATAGAAATTACATAAAAAATGGAATTCTAATTGAAAAGTATTCTTTTGTTTTCATAATTCTATGAAGAAATTAATTCTTAAACATTAGGGAGAGGAACATAAAACCAAAAATACGGTATCCTAATACCATATGTTTTCTAGAACCAATGATATTTTAGATCATCATAGATTTGAGGCTTTTAGGCCCTCAATTTTCCATTTATTGTTCACTTGTTTTTGATTGATGTTCTCAATAACTTCTGATAAATATTTACTTTTTTTCTCCAATTATGTGTCTCTACCTTCCACCAATGTTCTCTTATTCGAAATCCTAATTTGGTGGTGAGTTTTTCATTTCTCTTTCCCTCATATTAAAACTGAATTTTTTAACCCTATTTTCAATGTGGGTTTTCTACAAAGGTATTTCCAATTTTCAGACTTTTTTTTCAAAGATCTATTTCAAATTTAGATGACACAATTTATTGAAGTAGGGTAGAATGTAACACCACAATATTTCATAGTACTTATCTCTTTATGGTAATTCAGAATCTTTCACTATGCGCATCACCGAGTTCAAGAGAATTAGGACCTATCAAACTAGACGTTTAAAATGCAGATATGAATAGTATTAACTACATTTATAATTATATATATATATTGTAATGACCTGAAATTTTGAATAAATCTTTTTTCCTAATTTTGTGTGTTATTTTATTTTTATACTCAACAATGTTGTTTCATTTGATAACATGAGTATAATTAAAATGATACTGTTGGGATTTGACTGTTATATGATCGTTGGTCAATATGACCACTGGAAACTAAACGTTTAGATTATTACCTTCAATACAAGTGATCTAGGTTAATTAATATAGAAAGAAGATTCGATGGCCTCACCCAGTAGTCTTGGACCGATCGAAGCCCATCTAACAGAACTTGGGAAGGAGGTAGCACCACTGGGCCTTTCCCTGGACCAAACCCAAGCCGAAATTCATTGTGTGAAGCTAGAATGGAATCACCTTCGCGATAAGTTCAAACTAATAGAAATTACTACTCATGCGATGTTGGATGAGCCTCCCTAGGATTCTCTCACCTTAGCACACCTTACACTTCGGTCCTATGCTGGTGTGATAAGGGGCTATGTAAGGAGACCGTAACTGCCTTGTGTAATACTTTGTTTTAAATGACCGGATAAATACAGTATGCATATTTTTGATGAATTTTAGAAAAAGGATATTTTAAAAATGTTTATGTGAACGTTAAATAATTAAAAATGTGTAATGATTTTCAAAAAAAGGCCTTCTACAATTATTTTCAGTATGAAATTTATAGTCTAATAAGATCAACTTGATTTTTTATGAATATTAAATTATGAATAGTGATTTTTCGCTTAGGATTAGTAATGTGACTAAATGGATTAGTAATATCACGTAAAGAAAGATTTAATAAAATTTAGACACATTGTTTAAGTAATGTGATTCAATAAAATGGGTAAATAACGGTTTCATAATTATTAGTCAAGTATTAGTTTTTTCGGGTGAATAGTGTTATTTTAATTAAAAATTATATTAAAAATAATTATAAAATTATTTTTATAAAATGGACTTTATTTTTGAACTCAAAGCATCGATATTATGTTATGGTAATTTTTGGGGATTTTTCTGAAAAAATGAATTTTCAGTGAATAGTGTATTTATTTAAAATTTAAAATAAAAATATTTAGAAAATTATTTTTATTAAATGGAGTTCATTTTTTTAATCCGAGCATCGATATTTGGTTAAGGTGAAATTTTTGGATTTTTCTGAGAAAGATGAATTTTCAGTGAATAGAAAAATGCAGTTTTAGGGTTTCGGTATGTTTAATGACATCATAACTGTGTCATGATGATTTCATGAAGTATTTTAAGGGTTGGCCAAAAAAAGGTGATGAATTTTTATATGGGGAACTATGTGGCCTAACTCCATGGGAAATACCATGGGAGAGCCTACGGTTTTGAGAAAACCACTTGTGAGGTGTCCCTTGGCCATTAATGCCTTGTCCCCTACCATTCCCTATAAATACCCACCCATTACTCCTTTAGTTTTCACTCCCAACTCTCCCCAAACGAAGATCTGGTCTCATTACCTCCCAAGGAGTCCTCTCAATGTGCTCCCAAGCCCTCAAGGTCCAAACCTTTGAGTTTTAAGAGTTACATTTTAAGGTAAGGGATCCGACCTCTCTCTTTCTTTTCAAGTAATCTCTTTTATATCAATTCTTTTATGCTCCATGATCATATGTTGATGGATGTTATTTTATATTAATATTACTTCCCTTTTCATGTTCATATAATTAGAGATCCCCTCTTATTCTCATTATTTAGTTTAATGAAGGTTTAAGTGGCGCCGTTAGGCTGCCGAAATTTTTGTAACGGATTCTTCCTCCCTTCTCTTTTTTCAGGATCTATTTTCATGTAATGTCTTTAAAGATCCTTTTTATTATGTTGGTGGATGATCTATATATCTATCATACGGATATTTTATGATCATATTATGAGAGACCCCATTTGATCTCTTCAATTCAGTATTTTGATGTTTTATGTGGCGCCGTTAGGCTGGTGAATTTTTAAGTGGTTGTTTCACCCCTCTCATTTTGAAGTTATACTTTAATGTCAAGTCATTCTAGTTCCTTTTTATTATGTTGGGTCATGATCTCTATATCTCTCATACTAATCATTTAATATGATATTATGAGAGACCCAATTTGATCTCTTCAATTCAGTAATTTGATGTTTTAAGTGGCACTGTTAGGCTGCCAAATTTTTAAGTGGTTCTTTCACCCTTCTCTTTTTCAAGTTATAATTTCATGTCAAGTCTTTCAAGTTCATTTTTATTATGTTGGGGTATGATTTCTATATCTATCATACTGATATTTCATGATCATATTATGAGAGACCCCATTTGATCTCTTCAATTCAGTATTTTGAAGTTTAAGTGGCGCCGTTAGGCTGCTGAATTTTTAAGTGGTTCTTTCACCCTTCTCGTTTTAAAGTTCTACTTTCATATCAATTATTTCAAGTTAATTTTTTTATGTTGGGGTATGATCCCCATATCTATCATATTGATCTTTTATGTTCATATGATGAGAGACCCTATTTTATCTCATCGATTCATTTTTTTTATGTTTAAGTGACGCCGTTAGGCTGTCGAATTTTCATAAGAGAAATCTTATTTTTATCTTCCTTCTATGTTTTTCATTTCATATGGTATATCTTTCAACTTTCATTACCATGTTTTTAAATCCCTTGTATTATGTCCCACTACTGTTTAATGGGTCATTTATGAATGTTTGACCAATGTCCCCTCTCTTTTCAATGTTTTTTAAAACCCCAAAACATAGCTGTTATGCTGTAGAATTTCCGTCTCAAAATGTCTCTCTCTTTTTCTAAAGTTATTTTTTTTATTATGTGAATACTAAGACCTCTCTATTCTATATGGGTATTCACATATATACCAAAATATTCTATTTCAATTTATGGGATTTACATACGTGAGACCCACCGTCCTTTTCTGTGGGTTTTCAAGTGACACAATGATCATGTCTTTAAAACAGTTTTTAAAACGTTATGATTATGAAATGAAACCCATTTCTTTTATGCTATATGGTTTTTTATGAAATGATTTATGGTGATATATATGGCTCACATGATAATAAATACATGTCAAGGGTGAGCCCTGATAGTGCTCCAATTCATTGGGTAAAGACTTAATCTCTAGAGATGACCATTTTTAACGATGCCTTGTTGAATAACCATGGTAATTTTTAACGACACCTTGGGGATGGACCTTGGTGAAACAGAAATGATTTTAAATATTAAATGTTTTACCCATATCTTCACATTATGAAATATGTTATTTTTATTATGATATGCCTCCTAATTACTTTATCATGCCTTAAAGTTCTTTTTCATGACATTGTTGATGTATCTCAAGTTCACATGTTAAATGTTTCCCTTGTTTCCCTTACTGGGCCTTTTGCTCACCCTTGCCATTGATGTATGCTCCCAGGTTATGAGATGGTGTAATGAACCTAGGATGAACAAATGAATAATCCTTTAATGTCTTTAAGAAGAATTTTTTTTCTCATGTAATAAGTTCCTGGTTTCCAATACACTAAACCTTAAAGATCCTCGGTTTTGTAAAATGTAATGAAAAGTTGTGTTATAAAAAGGTGGGATGCTACTGTTGGTATCAAAGGATGGTTTAGTTATTTGTGGAAATTAGGATATGAAAATTCTAGGAAGAATCCTATAGAAAAGTTTAAACATAAGAAATCTTCCTGGTATTTTGGTGAGTATTGAGTAAGGGGTTTCCAAGGAAATACATCCCTATCTGGATACGAGCAGGTAGAGGTGGCTCTGGAACAGATATACATTGGGGTAAATCCCGAAAACACCTCTTTGAGCTAGACTCGAATGGGAACTGGTACACGACAATGGGCCTTGCTGTACTCTTGGTTAAGACACTCTCGGGGGATATGCTTTGGTAAATTCATAAGCTTCGTATGAACCATTATTAAAGGAACAAAGATAAAATTAAATAAAGATTCACATAAGAATATATGATCATGGATAACCTAGATTGGAACCCAGGGGATCATAAGTTAGGATATACCTTTCTTCTAAAATTTTATCCTTCTATGATTGAAGTTTCCTTTTAATGATTATTGGTTAAGTATTTAAGACCCTAATTGTACTTTCTTTTCATAGTTAATGGCGGGAAATGGAAGAACATGTCCCAACAACCAATGTGATAGGAAATGTGACGATTGCCGTATTAATAAGACAGAGAAGATTAGGGGATTAAAAGATGATTATTATTTTGGAAGACGTTCACTATTTTTGGAACCATATTTGATCGAGGTAAATAGATTACTACGGTATATTCTTTGAGGAGTAAAGGTTGACTTATATTTTGAAGAATTTGTGAATTTAAGGTAGAATTATTGTAATTTCGGTTACATATGGAAATGATTAACCTATCTTGGTTAAAATATGATTAGGTTAGCTACTTTTTTATAAGATGTTAGGAGTGTTTGATGTTGTTTGGAGATGAACGATAATGTTTATTTTGGAAGACTATGTTATCAAATCCTTCTTGTATTTGGGTTTCAATCATAGTTTGGTTTATTTTGAGGAATTTTAAGGACTGTTATTTATGGAATGGTCTATGATGAACTTTGGGTAGTACCATGGAACTTTGAAGATTTAAAAGTAGTTTCCATTCCTATGGGATTATTTATTTTTGAAGAGTTGTTTTACCTTACACTTTCTATTTTTTGGGATAATGTTTAAAGATAGAAGAAATAGATAGTTAATCTTTTCTGGATTATGTGATTCTCTAGAAGATGATTCTTGTGCTTTTGAAGAGACCAAGTGTTTTTTGAATTCTCATCATTTGGATAAAAGATTAGTTTTGGTAGAGACTTATTAAAGGATGAAACTCTACTTGAAGGTAGGTATATTTCCTTATGTTTTTGTTCTATGTAGTAAATGAATTCCTCAAAATTATGAAAATGAGCATAAAAAAACATTGTTGGTTTACGTTTCCTACAAGGAAATCAAAGACCGTTTACACACATCATAAGTTTGGGATTTTCTTGTGGTTAAATTTCTCCTAATAATGTTTTCTATCACTCTCCCTCAGAAATTGACCCTTTGTTTTCTCCGACATGTCCATGTTTTCCTACAAGGAATCCTAGTGTGGGTTAACTCGGGTGACCTTTGTACTTCCCTTTCTTTATTTTAAAGTAATAGTTTTACTGACTCCTTTTCTGATGTGGGACTTTCAAAGAAATTTCAAAACCCAATTTTAAAAATTGCGAGGACGCAATTTCATAAGGGGGGAAGATTGTAATGACCCGAAATTTTGAAAAAATCTTGTTTCCTAATTTTGTGTGTTATTTTATTTTTATACTCATCAAAACTGTTTCATTTAAAAACATGAGTATAATTAAAATGATATTGTTGGGTTTTGACTATTATATGATCATTGGTCAATATGACAACTGGAAACTAAAAGTTTTGATAATTGCCTTTAATACAAGTGATCTTGGTTAATTAATATAGAACGAAGGTTCGATGGCCTCACACAGTAGTCTTGGAACGATCGAAGCCCATCTAACAAAACTTGGAAAGGAGATAGCACCACTGGGCTTTGCACTGGACCAAACCCATGCCGAACTTCATCGTGTGAAGCTAGAACGGAATCTCCTTCGCGAGAAGTTCAAACTGATAGAAATTACTACTCGTGAGATGTTGGTCGAGCCTCCCTCGGATTCTCTCAGCTTAGCAGACCTTACACTTGGGTCCTATGCTGGTGTGATAAGGGGCTATGTAAGGAGACCGTAACTTGCTTGTGTAATCCATTATTTTAAATAAAAATCAGGATTTCTTCTTATGATGAAGTTTATGAATTTTCAAATGACCGGATAAATATAGTATGCATATTTTTTATGAATTTTAGAAAAAGGATATTTTAAAAATGTTTTTGTAAACCATAAATAATTAAAAATGTGTAATGATTTTCAAAAAAAATGACTTCTACAATTATACTGAGTACGAAATTTAGAGTCTAATTAGATCAACTTGATTTTTGATGAATAGTAAATTATGAATAGTGATTTTTTCGCTTAGGATCAGTAATGTGACTAAATGGATTAGTAATCTCACTGAACGAAAGATTTAATATAATTTAGACACCTTGTTTAAGTAATCTGATTCAATAAAATTGGTAAATAATGGTTTCATAAATTATTAGTCAAGTATTAGTTTTTTCGGGTGAATTGTGTTTTTTAATTAATAATTATATTAGAAATAATTAGAAAATTATTTTTATAAATTGAAATTTATTTTTGAACTCAGTGCATCGATATTATGTTATGGAAATTGTTGGGGATTTTTCTGAAGAAATGAATTTTCAGTGAATAGTGTATTTTGTTAAAAATTAAATTAAAAATATTTAGAAAAATATTTTTATAAAATTGTGTTCATTTTTGTAATCTGATCATCGATATTTATTTAAGGTGAAATTTTGGGATTTTTCTGAGAAAGATGAATTTTCAGTGAATAGTAAAAATGCAGTTTTAGGGTTTCGGTATGTTTAATGACATATTAAATGTGTCATGATGATGTCCTGAGATATTTTAAGGGTTGGCCAACAAAAGGTGGTGAATTTTTTTGGGGGGCCCCATGTGTCCTAACTCCATGGGACATACCATGGAAGAGCCCATGGTTTTGAGAAAACAACTTGTGAGGTGTCCCTTTGCCATTAATGCATTGTCCCCTCACATTCCCTATAAATATCCACCCATTCCTCCCTTAGTTGTCACTCCCAACTCTCCCCCCAACGAAGCTCTGGTCTCATTACCTCCCAAGGAGTCCTCTCAAGGTGCCCCTAATCCCCCAATGTCCAAACCTTTGAGTTTTAAGAGTTAAGTTTTAAGGTAAGGGATCAGACCTCTTTCTTTCTTTTCGAGTAATATCTTTTATGTCAATTCTATTATGATCCATTATCTTTTGTTAAATGAAGTCGTTTTATATTAATCATACTGCCCTTTTCATGTTCATATAATGAGAGATCCCATATTACTCTCATTATTTAGTTTAATTAATGTTTAAGTGGCGCCGTTAGGCTGCCGAAAGTTTTGTAACAGATTATTCATCTCTTCTCTTTTTTCAAGATCTATTTTCATGTAAAGTCTTTCAATTTACTTTTTATTATGTTTGGGTATGATCCCTATATCTATCATACTGATCTTTTAGGATCATATGATAAAGGACCCCATTTGATCTCTTCAATTCATTATTTTGAAGTTTTAAGTGGCGTTGTTAGGCTGCCGAATTTTTAAGTGGTTCTTTCACCCTTCTCGTTTTGAAGTTCTACATTCATCTCACGTCTTTCAAGTTCCTTTTTATTATGTTGTGGTATGATCTCTATATCTATCATACTGATATTTAATGATCATTTTATGATAGACCCAATTTGATATCTTCAATTCAATATTTTGAAGTTTTAAGTGGCATTGTTAGGCTGCCGAATTTTTAAGTTGTTCTTTCACCCTTCTCGTTTTCAAGTTCAACTTTCATGTCAAGTCTTTCAAGTTAATTTTTATTATGTTGTGGTATGATCTATATATCTATCATACTGATATTTTATTATCATATTATTATAGACTCCATTTGATCAATTCAATTCATTATTTTGAATTTTTAAGTGGCGCCGTTAAGCTGCCGAATTTTAAAGTAGTTCTTTCACCCTTCTCATTTTCAAGTACTACTTTCATATCAATTCTTTCAAGTTAACTTTTATTATGTTGCGGTATGATCCCCATATCTATAATAATGATATTTTATGTTCATATGATGAGAGACCCTATTTTATCTAATCAATTCATTTTTGTTGAAGTTTAAGTGACGCCGTTAGGCTGCCGAATTTTCATAAGAGAAATCTTATTTTTATCTTACATCTATGTTTTTTATTTCATATGTTATATCATTCAAATTTTATTACCATGTTCTTAAATCCCTTATATTTTGTCCCTCTACTGTTCTATGTTTAATTTATGAATGTTTGACCAATGTCCCCTCTCTTTTCAATGCTTTCTAAGACCCCGAAACATAGCCGTTATGCTGAAAAATTTCCGTCTCAAAATGTCTCTCTCTTTTTCTAAAGTTCTTTTATTTTATTAAGTGAATACTCAAAGATCTCTCTTCTATATGGTTAATCACATATATACCAAAATTTTCTATTTTAAATTCTGGGATTTATATACGTGAGACCCACCATCCTTTTCAGTGGGTTTTAAAGTGACTCAAAGATCATGTCTTTAAAACAGTTTTTAAAACATTATGATTATGAAATGAAACCCATTCCTTTTATGCTATATAGGTTGTTTATGAAATTATTTATGATGATATATGTGGATCACATGATAATAAAGACATGTCAATGGTTCGCCCTGATAGCGCTCCAATTCATTGGGTAAAGACTTAATCTCTAGAGATGACCATTTTTAACGACGCCTTGGTGAATAACCATGGTAATTTTTAACGACACCTTGGGGATGGACCTTGCTGAAACAAAAATGATTGTCAATATGAAATGTTTTAGCCACATCTTCAAGTTATGAAATATGTTATTTTTATTATGATATGCCTCTTTATTTCTTTCTCATGCCTTAAAGTTCTTTTTCATGACATTGTTGATGTATCTCATGATCACATGTTAAATATTTCCCTTGTTTCCCGTACAGGGCCTTTTGCTCACCCTTTCCTTTGATGGGTGCCCACAGGTTATGAGATGCTGTAATCAAACCTAGGATGAAAAAATGAAGAATCCATTCAAGTGTTTAAGAAGAAGTTTGTTTTCTCATGTAATAAGTTCCTGGTTTCCAAGACTCTAATCCTTAAAGATCCTCAGTTTTGTAAAATGTAATTAAAAGTTGTGTTATAAAAAGGTGGGATGGAACATATATCCTATGTAATTTTACCATTCAAATTTGGTGTATCTTATACATAATATAATGAAAAAAATCAATTTTTCAGATAATAGATGTATTTTTTAAAAAATGCAATTTGTGCACATTTTAAGGGGAAAATCTTTTTTAAATATACTATTTGACACTCTTATATATTCAATTTACTGATGTTAAATTTATATTTAGAGTACAGGAATAAAAATTTAGTTTATAAAAATATTTTGGTACTTTTCGGATAACTTTAATATTTTGACGAACAGTGAAAATACAAACTTTTAATTGAAAAAAACTTTTTTAATAAAAATAATTTATAGTAAAAAATGTTAAATTTGAGTCTTTTAAAAGTATAATTGGATTATATTTTTATCATTAAATATAATTTAGTTCATTATAATTAATTTAACATTTAAAATGGACATAAACACATGTAAGTCTTTTGATAGTTTTTACTTCTTCAAAACCTGCATTCTGGTTTTGACGATGGAAATAAATTTCAAATTAATTAATTTCACTTCTATGTTTTAACATTGGTAAAATATAAATCATTTTTTAATTTTTAATATCAAAATTATCTTAGTGTGAATTTTTAGCATTTTTCTAAAAACATTCAATTTTAGATGAATAGTGAAAAACTCAGTGTTATTGTTTATAAACGACTTTTTGTTAAAATAATTATTTGTTTCATTTAAATTTATTTTAAGTAAAAATAGATATATAATACCTATATAAGTTCAATGTTATTCATTGGAGTCATTTTATAAAAAATATTAGATGTATAAATTTTTATTGAACTTTTTAACGTCTTTTACCCACCTTCTAGGCACATTTACAAATTTGCATAAAACAGAATTTTACTGATTTTGTAAATTTAATTTCAAAAATATGAGAGAAACAATTGAAATCAGCAAGTAAAATGTGGTACAATGGGATGAAAATAGTTTATGGTGAATGGTAACTTTTGAATTTTAATTAGCACGGTTAAAAGTAAATGAGGTAATTAAAGGTAAAAATGATATTATAATTACCCTTTGATGTGTCCTAATTCTATTGGATATGTGTTTTTAGACCAAAATAAACCATAGGAATAACATATGATTCTCTTTGATCCAGTTGAATTATATTTGGTAATTTATTATTATTTTATTTAAAGAAGAGTTGCAAGTGTAAAATTAAAAGTTTAATAACTAAACCATTTTTAATATAGAGTTATAAATAAGATAAATTTTAATATTAATATTCATTAGAAATATAAAAATATTTCATACATCATGGAATTTTTTTATAATTTTATAACATTAAATAATTAAAAATATTAATGACACAATGATAATGCAGTAATTACCTTATTAATGAAATATTAAAATAATTGATATTATAAATATCAAAATAAATGAAAATTAATACTTTTGATGAATTCCAAGAAGCTTTGAGGTTAATAAGATTTAATGTGTTTGTTTCGAAGTATTCATGTCTTTTTACTTTCACAAAAACCAAATACTAAATAGTTTCAAAATTGACATAAATGAGTTTTTAACATAATACTATATTATTAAAAGATATAATATTCCTAAAAATATAATGTTCTGCCAAAAGAGTTATATAATGATAGATATTTTATTAATGAATATATTTGGGTTCTCTGGACATTTTATATTCAGTTTAGTAACCATTTAATATAAAAATAAACGAGGACAATGTAAAAGTTAAACTATTTAACTAAGAGTTAAATCCAAAAGGTAAGGTTAATATGGGGACCAAATCTTGTCTAAACATATTGTTTGAGATTTTTTCTACCCATTCCAAATTTATCTTAGAAATAAATCCATTTGTATCCATTAGAAACCGGAAAGGAGTCTATGATAAAAGAATATTTCATGATTTTCTTAAGGTGACCCTAACCTCTCTTATAAAAAGGTACTTCCCCTTCTCTTAATTTCACACCTCCAAACCCATTTGGCTTGGCCAAAACCGACTCAAATATCCTCCCAACTACCCTAACTTCAACCTAGAAGCCTTATAATGATCAGAAATCCAACCTAAAGAGGCATTTTGTTCAAACCAAAAGGAAGCACCCGAAGAAGATGAAGTTAATGTACCCTCGTCCAAGGAAACATAAAAGTCAAGGGTAAATTTTTCAATCAAATAATTTATCATAGGGTTTTTATAAATAAGTATGTACATAGACTTCATTATCATCTGCATATGTGTTTCATAAAAATGTATTTCAAATAATTTTTTCTATTTCTTAGAATATGGGTTAAATTCATTTATACCCTTGTTTGACTTTTTATTAAATGTTTTTGAAAGAAATATTTTCGTTGTACATTATGTACTTTTCAACAAATTACGGTTTGAATGTTTTTTAAGTTATACGTTGGGTGAGGCTATTTTCTGCCAATATAACACCTTCAAATAATACCTTACAAGATAATAATAAAATTTTACAAATAAATTTTTCTTTAATAATTATGTGACATTTAAATAATTTCAAAATAGAAAGAGATATCTCTCTCAAATAGTTTTTATTTCATCTATACCAACACACATTGATGGATTATACACTTGTTTGAAGTTTATTTATTGTGAAACAATCTTCCATATTGTATTGAAGGTATTGTGATATGTTTGAATGTGGATGTGTTATTTTTCTAACATTCATGCTTTTTGGTTTAAGTATTAACATTTCCCATGCTAGTTTTAATAAGAATGTTTATTTTATGTTTCAAAATTTTCATATCAGTAATGCATTGGACTTTGTAACTGATGAGTGGAGCATGAAATTTATCTTCTATGGATCAGTAGGTCTCATGACACAAACTACTATCTCGGCACAAGACCTTGACAAAATCATATGTGTAGCCTTGGCACAAGGCCTTGACTATGTTTCTATGATGTCCGAAATTATTCATTCCATCATTATGAAATTAGCTATTGATATTACATTTTTTAAGAAGGTGGTGTTACGAATGAAGACCAAGGAATAATTATTATAATGAAAAAGGCTACAAGAGTCTAAAAGATAGAAACATATTACCATCATTTTAATGAAAATAGATTAGATCAGTAGGAAGATCATCAAGCCAGGTAATATCTCGATTAACTCCCTTATTCGCAAGGCCATCGGGAACCATATTAGCTTCTCAATAAATTTGAATAATTAAGTAGTTTATGTAAAGAAGAGTGTCGATACATCTCATCCAACAAGTGGTGATGAGCCATTCAAGACGTATCACTCCATTCCAAATAGCTTGCAAAATGGTGGTCAAGTCACTCTCAATCCAAAGGTTGCTCCACCCAAGTTGTTTGGAAAAAGGAACGACATGAGTCATACTCATCATTTCATCTTCTAGAGAAGATTCAATGCCACAGATACCATAAAAGCATCCAAGGAACTGACCAGCATGATTCCTAAATATTGCACTACAACCCACAGGGTCCGGGATTCCTTTGGAAGCACCATCCACATTTACATTAATCCAACCAGGAGAAGGGGCGCACCAAAAGACTTCGAATTTCTGAAGCACTTGGCAGTTAAATTCTATAGTCGTGCACTGTGTTGTTTTAGTGTCCCTTTTTGATCGAAGCATCTTCACATATGTAAATGAGAATCTGCATTCACCATGCATCATGACTTAATGAAAATTTATTATTAAAAGGAGCATTTCTATCATACTAGATCACATGGTGAATCTCCACGACACTATTGATATTACATGTGATTATTCGAGTAGTAGAATATCCATGTGAATAACTAAATGGAATTATTTGATTCATCTTTTCCATATTATGGTGAATATTATGTTTAAAAGGCTCGTATCTTAGTGTTATACATTTCCTTAAATGTTTATACTTATTTATGATAGTTTTTTCTATATTGTTATCCTTACTGAGCATTTGATCCCACCACTTTCTTATGTTTTCTTTTTCACATGATGTGAAGATATATATTTTGATTAACCTCCATAGATAAAACAAAGGATATTAGGGTGTTAAAAGGGGATACAATGTTTTTTTATTTCCTGGTATAATGTAAAACTTATGTATTTTTCTAGTACTTCCATGGAATCAAAACTAATCGGTCTTTCGAGACATGATCTATTGTGATCATGCCAATGTTATGTAATAATGCTCTGACTCTGGGTAACTAGGGTTGGGGTGTTATAGTGCACCTATGGTCATTGGACCTCTTGCTGAGAGAACTATTTTAATGTTTTTTCAGGGTTAGGGATGCTACAATCCATGCGATGTATCCCAGAGGGTAACATTAGTTTGTAGAAATGACAAAACATCTTGAGGAATCCATTCATCCAAGTGAAAACCACGGAATCACCCTCGGCCAAAAGAATAAATAAATCAGAATCACCTAGGATTTGAGGAACTAATTAAATAATAATAATACTTATGAAATGAAAAAGTACCATGTTATTTCATGAAAATAATGGGAAATAACCTAATCATGAAACAGTAGCCCAGGAAGCCCGATGAGGTCAACCATTCTGACCTTCCCGAAGACAACCCATGAAATAGAATTTAGGGACATAATATATAGGAATACTTCAACTTCAAATAATTCCTTCAAGACATGGTCAATTTTCGACTTGTGGTGTTAGATAACAATCTAGATCATGCATCTTATATCTCTATTTTCAATTCAGAAGAATAAGGTGATTGGAAAAAAGTATCTGTTAAGCCTATGTGGAAGTTCAACAATTGGATGACTCTTAAAATAGTTAGCCAAGATCATGAAACCCTGAGAGATCAATTTTGAAGACCTAAAATATCTCCAACACGAAAGAATAAGACATTATATATACCTATAAAATGTTGGTGTTACCATTAGAAGTGGAAATAAAAGGAAAGGGAGGAGTCATATTCTACACTAATAATGGTTTTACCCTTTTGGGTTTATTTACTACAATGTCGACAACATGAGAACCACCCAACTAAAAGGAACTATCATCATATGATGATCTAATATTGTGTTTTTTCATAATTATGCACATAGAAGACAGCTTATCCAATGATGAATATACCTCAAAATATGAGTTTCTAACACATAATCCTCGAATGGGAGACTACATGCATCAGAACTGAGGATACAGGGGATAACACAGAGGTCATCAAACTCATATTCTTGTAATGACTTCATAGAGACCATATATATATAAATGAGTCTCATGGGAATGAAATTTAATAGGCCTATAAGAGGTGAGGAGGTGTCCCATAACATTGTAGCAGTCATTTGCACCTAGTTGTCTTTTAAGATAGCCTAACATGGGTTTGATTATTAGGTCATCCCAAGCTATGAGGAAGTCCAGTGAAAACTAAACCATAGGAATAATATCCGTCCTTAACTTATTCATAGGAACCATTCATGTCGACATCATATTCCACAGGTCATAATCCACATGTTCAAGAGAAACCCGTGATCAAGAAGCACCGAACTCTAGCACAAAAGTAAAACATTATGAAATAACTGGAGATTTTACCAGCCCAGATCTCAATAATTGATGTAGTCCACATTCCAAAATAACTTTGGGAGGATATTGTCGTAGCCCTATAGGGAACACATGAATTTGAGACATATGTCACTGTAGCTATGGATTAATAAGTGGATACAATGTTAACAAAATTTCATGTCTCCACCTCGTTCATTGGCCATGATTAGAAAGAGTTCATCAAGTGAAACATCGTGCCCCTATATATTTTTGGAAGACTCAATAATATCAAAGTCCAAGGGTCTCCAATTTAAAATGGTTCCATGATTAATATCCTCTTGATTCAAACACTCATATGTATAGGATATAAAAAAGGGTATTTTTATCCCATAGGTCTAACCATTTAGGGGTATAGTAGCTGTGAGAAAATACCTATGGGGATGATCAAACTCAATGAATAGTTTGGGGAGATCACATATGACACTAAGATTATGGTTATCTAGAATCAAACCATATAAAATTTACTTCTTATAAGGACGTTTATCTATATCCATTTGGTGGTACCTTCAACATTCCATCTATTTCTAAAATACCCCATTGATATCATGTTCAACATGCTGCATTATGATAGTGCCCCTTCAAGAGATACAGTGCCACATAATTTGAAGAATATTTATATAAACGGGGGGGGCAAGAAACCAACATTTGATGATGATATACAGTTTGTATCTAGAAACCGCATGGGGGTTCCCTCTAAAAATCCACTGAGTATGCTTTACAGAGACTATGTTCTCCCCATAAATCAAGTTGAGGTGATAGAATTTACCCCAGAGGTCCAAGACCCTTCTTTCCCCAGTGATAGTGTAAAAGATAGTCATCTCTGTAACCTCTCTTTCAAGACTTAAGAAATAGGGTATTATAATGTATCCTCTTGTGGTCTCTCTTACCCCAATAGTGAAAAAGATTCCCCCATATTAGAATCTTCGTCTAGAAATTTCTCCACATACTCGGTGGTGGAAGAAGATGTTGGTGAAATCAAAAATAAAATCCTGCATTTGAGGAAGGTGTCTCCACCACCACCGATGAGCCCAGATAGGTAAATCGAGGAACATTAGAAGACCCCAAACCTAAAATGATTAGTGTCAGTAGGCCCCTTGAAGAGAAAGAAATATATATTTCATTTCTGAATAAGAAACTGTATTTTTTTGCTTGAAACTATATAGAAATGCCTGAACTGAATCCAGATGTGGTTACACACCATATTGGGTTACCTGAAGAGCCTTGAGGCTTCAAGTAGGTAGCCAGAAGTATGCACCACTCTCATGCCACCAATTTAGATGCATAATATGACAAGGTGATAAAATCTATCCTTGTATGAGAATTAAAGTACCCAATATGTAATTCCTACATTATCCATTACATGTAAAAGAATTGGGATATTAGGGTTTACATTGTTTTTATAGACATTTATCGATATTTTACAAAGGAAAATATCCCATTGTCAATAACTAAACACTTTATCGATGCAACTGATGTATTACATGCTATTTCTTCCATGTATAGATACTGATAGAAAATTCAGATAAATATGGACCCTAATGATGAAGAAGCCACTACCTTTAGTGCTCCTAAGTGGATCTTTTGCTCTCAGGTCATGTACATTAGATTGTTTATTGTTGGTGCAACAAATAAATGTGTTATGCATTGTATATTTAAGATATTAATAGGAATAGTAGTTGAATGTTATATTGATAACATTGTAGTAAAATCCTGATAGTGAGGTCATCACTTCACAGATCTCCAAATAGTCTTTGAAAAATATGTGACAATACAATGTGAAGATGAATGAATTGAAATGTTCCTTAGTGGTTACATGAAGAACATTCTTTGGATTTATGGAACACCACCAGGACATCAAGGTCAACCCAGATAAGACTATTGTAATTCTAACAATTTATCCCTCATAAATATATATTAATTGAGGGGGATCCATGGTAACATCACCAAAATTTTATGTTTCATATAAAACCAGGTTGTAAAATCTATCCCCTTCACTAATATCATGAATAAGGGGGTCTCATATAAAAGTGAATATGACTACCAAGAATCCCTCTAAAGTATTAGGTAGTGTCTGTTGCACCCACCAATTATGATCCTCATGTTAAAGGAACGGTGCTCGTATTACATGTTTCATCCCTGGAATGCCCCCTAGGTACCCTCCTGAAACAAACAAGTGATAAGGGGAGAAAATTTGACACTTATACCTTAGCTGGAAAACGATGGGTACAGAGGCTCAATACTATGATGTCGATAATAACTACCTTGTACTCATATCCATAGTGAAAAGGTTGAAGCATTTATTAAATCACCCAAATACCTAATGGTCTCTCTTATTGATCACGTCACGTACATCCTTGTTTTCCTTATTTGACTAGGTGCTTGGCATGATGGCCAGTCAATCTACAAAAGTAGAACATTAAATTCATTTCAAAATATTATTGAAACAGATATCCCAATATGATTTCTTCATATAAAATAATCCCCCATAGAATTAAATAATGGACACCGTGATTTTAGATGAGGATGTATTCGATTCCCATAAGTCTCCTTGGACATGTGATATGTATTTTGATGGCACTTCCTGAGGTACCATTGCTAAATGAATGGGGAAACCAAAGCTCAATAATATTATCGTAGGGATTGTATTTGTCTCTCCAGAAAATGTATTTTTCACTACCCTTTATAACTCTCCTAGGGAATCATGAAAAACAAGGCAGAAAACCAAGCCATCATCTCTTGCTTATAAATAGTCATATAACTGCAAATAGCCTCCTGTAATATCAAAGGGGATTCATAGATAGTGATAAAGTAGATCACTGGATAATATTCCACAAAAATTGATAAAATTTCCCCCGCACTATCTATATTAGGGGACTGATGAAAGAGTTCCCTTTTGATCCTATATTGCATCATGTTCCCGAATCATAGAATACTCACACCGATGCATTGGCTAATGAAGCGACATTCCTAGAATCCCCTAATCAGGAGGACATAATATTTTATATCAAACATAAAATAATGGTCTCATCAGTCATCTTATCATATATGGAAGAAATCAGATAGTTCAACACTACCCCAAAGCGTGATGAACCAATGTCCACCCCAGGATCGATGGATCACAAAATTGGTTTCCTATGAAATGGGATTGTTCTGAAAAATAGATCCAAAAGGGAATAGATTCATCATTAGGAAGAGAACCTTACCCCCCAAAATGGTCCAAATTAAAATAATTCCCTCCATCAATTTGGATATGAAATAATCTTCTTTAGATTATTAGTAAAGAGAGATTTTCACCATCATGGAATAAGTCCATGCAGGCTCCTGTAATGTCCATCCGTCTACAACAAATAACTCCCACCAAATCAAGAGGATAGGTAAAAAATAAAAAACCATGATACAGGATTGTGTGTAATACATCAAGAAATTTCATTCATTCCAAATCCATC
Source organism: Viscum album (assembly GCA_963277665.1). NCBI lineage: Eukaryota > Viridiplantae > Streptophyta > Magnoliopsida > Santalales > Viscaceae > Viscum > Viscum album. The sequence goes on from OY728135.1 coordinate 515,181,231, forward strand.
AAAACATCATCCAAATACCCACATATTTTATATATATAGCTAAATATATATATAATTTACCATTTTAGGAATGGATGTTGTGGGGGAATATCCCCTAGCAACAACTAAGTAGTTAAAGAGTATAATTACTTCTATATAATTCATTTATAAAATTTTTTATGTGGTACACAAAAAAAATGTCAGGATGGAGAACATCATTAACATTGTAAAGTAAAATATCATCACCCATCTTAGAGTACCTTACAAAATATTGATGAAAAACAACACTAACATCTATTTTACTGAGTTAAAAGATTTCACTTAGAGTACAACAATGAGTCTAATCGCTCATATCTCTATCATGCTGTGGAGAAAAATAATTATAGAGTCCTTAAATAAGACCCAGTTTAATGTACTCCAGAAGATGGTGAAAATGAATAATAATTCCGGGAGAGAAAAAATCTCAATGATTTATGGGCGTACCACACAACAATGTATACTGCTGCATAAGAAACACCATAATAATTAGTGTATGGGACTGAGGTAGTTTTACCCATAGTTTTTCATCTTCCTTTACTCCGAATATCCTTTCATGGACAACTCTCAAATGATGAGAAATTGTAGAATAAATTGGTTGATTTGGAGAAGATTAATGAGAATAGGATAAGTGCACTTAACAACCTCGAAGTCCATCAGAATCAGATCACATGAGACTTTAATAAGAAGGCTCACCTTTGTCCAATCCTCTATGGAGAGTTGGTGTCTTCTCTTATGACAACAATTATTTCAGGAATGATGCCCCCATATTTAGAACCCAAATGGGTATGTACCTACATCATACATAAGTTCTACCACAATAGTTCTTACTCAATGGACACAGTGGGTGGGGAGCATATCACACCCCCTCGAATGTGATATTTATCATGAAATAATTTTCCTTGATATCATCAACAGTCACCCATCCTGGAAGAAAGATGGAAAACTACACAATATCTGATGTACTTGGATAACTACTTTAAACTACACAGTATCCGACATCCTGATCACCTAAAATAAAACTTTATGAGGATATCCCAACCACACAATGTGATTCTATATGGATACGTCCTAGCCACATGACATTAAATTGTATGTATACTTTCTAACCACATGATATTAAACTGTATGGAGATGTCTTAGCCAACAAAGGTTAAAATATATGGAGATGTCCTAACCACATGATGTTAAACTGGATGATGTCATCATGGAAGTAAGACATAAAATTTTATGGTATCCCTTGTCCTGACCACATGATGATAAACTGTATAGTGCATGTATTCACTAAATTATGTTAAACTGCATGGGAAGAACCATCTAATGAATTAATAACCACACATGATCTAAATTTGTTGAAAGGATAAAATTCCCCCAGCCCTGTGTGAGATTTAGTTCCACATAGGGAATCTCTATGTCCAAAAACTGTATGTGTCATGATTCCATCCATCACATGATACACAATGACACTTGAATACCTTGTTTTTTCCCCAACCAAAATATTCATTAGCTTTCACATCAGGTTATCCTTTTCCATACCACATGTCATTAAATTTCACGAATTATGTCCTCACTGCATGACATTAAAATGAATAGATCCCCAAATTTTTCATATTTGTTCACATCAGGTGACTCTCATCCCTTTAATATGATATTAAACTAAATTGGTATTCTTGAACAATGTATGGATTTAATTTCATATTTTTTTTGAGATATTTAAGGAAACATTTATCCAATATCATGTTCCATCCACCACCAAATGCATAACTCCCAATTCATTTCCATAATTTCCTCTACATCTTTTTTTTTAGTTCCTTGAAATATGTGTCCTAATTTTATGAATCACTATTTCCAGGTTGTTTCCATTGGATTTATTCATGCAACCAGAAGCTTCCAACTATTCTTTATCCAAAGAGGACCTTCTTTCCAAAGGCATGTGTTCGTTATCTTTTGAACATTATGATACTTAAGAACGTGCTTGGTCGAGATGATGGGAGGTTAGAATCATCACACCCTTTTGGGGGGAATTATTGTCTGCTCTCGAAATCTCTTTGTAAAATTAAGCATTTTTATGAATCCTTGTTAATTAACCAAGTATATCGTAAGTATCCCTTGAAATTTATAATCACTTATTAACATGTGTAAAACTTTATAACGATCAGTATGTATTCAAGGTTCTTCATTAATGGAAATATTCATAAGTATTCTAGGTTTTCCATCATTGGTATCCTCTAATTTACAGATTACAGATTCTTTTAATCATCGTTGAGATGATACTGATTTTTATGCCACTCAGTGGGGCACTCTAGAATTTATTCTCATCCAGGGAGATGAAGGTTTGTTTTGATCTTGGGATCATGCCCGTAAAATGGGCTACCTACGTATCCTTGTGAAAGGAATCAGAATCATCATAGTATAGTGTCTCTTAATATGACACATCATACCTTTTAAGGTCATGCGATAAGGTCCTCTAAGTGAAAGGTGGTTAGTTGAAACTTAGTGTCAGACTTATGCTAAATCATCCCAAGGAACATGGAAAGGATATGGATTTCCATGAAGGATCAGATCCTATTGGGAATATGTCCCAAGGAGAACAAGGTTGATTTTAAGTGTTGGTTTTGAACCTCAAGGAGGCTACCTACGTATTCCATTTGGATGGGAATCAAAGCCCAGGTAGTTCCATAAATCTCCTAGGAGAATATGATCCTCAGAGAGAGATTAGTTTGTTTTTATTTCCTAAAAATGATGCCTTGATGATTTGAGGATGGAATTTGGGGATTATTTCATAAAGAGTATTCCCAAATTTGGGGAATTAGGGTTGGATTTTTGATGAGGATATCCAGTGAGCTCGGGCCCAGAAAAAGGGCTTCCTACATATCATGGTTTGAACATGAATCAGAGTTCTCGTAGTTCCTTTAGTTAGTGTTTGTGCACATGTTGTAACCACCACATATCTCTAAGCCCTAGTGAGTCATGCTCGGTGTGAGAAACAAGAGGAAGTGAAAGATCTAACAATGAAACATCACACTTTTCCTCCTCCGCTGATGGAAGAGGGTGCACCTATAGCGGTAATGGTGGAAGAGGACGAGGCGGTGAGTCTTCCCTGCGTTATATTTACATTGGAAAAGGGTCCAATGTAAGGTGGAAGGGATGATGGTGAGGGGCTTAAAATAGAATAGATGCCCTAAAATAGATCTTTCTAGGGGTGAAAAACTTATCCTTTTCTTGCATGGAACAAAAACTGTAAAGTGTACCTTCTCTACAATAGACCTGAGGTTCTGTGTCATCTCTTCATGAAGGGAGAGTTCAGGACACAAACCATCCTTCAAACAAGGAACTTCCCAACATTGTTCCTTGGATAATGGTCTATCTGACTATGGATATACAAACCCAAAAAACATCCCATTAATCGTAACCACATTGTGAATAAAATGTTGGAAACCTATGACTGTGGAAATACAACCCCTAATAGGAGACACGTTGATGTGTCTTTCCCAAAGGGTTGATAAGTCGAGAGGTTCTGGTGGAGGCTTAAACTTAGTCCCTTTTAGGTAAGGGAACCAATGAAGGAGATACAATGCCATGAATGGATTTAAAAAATGGTACTTAAGTTGGTCACGTAGGTCATCTACACATGTATGCCGCGTAGGTACCTCGCGTTGATGTACCACATAGGTACACCGTGCAGGTATGGCACGCAAGTCTACCAAACTGGTATGGGTGATGACTGATGAATGTGAAGAACTTCAAAAAATGATCATCCAATTTTATTATCTCTTCTCTCGTATTTTAGAGAGCTACTTGAGGCAATTTGAGGGATCTAGGAGAAATAGCTATGCAATGGGAGCTTCAGAGAGTATTTCACTTTTTTTAGTTTTGAAATGGGGAGCCCAAGGGCTCTATTTATAGGCACGGGTGAGGCCTGGCCGAAGAAATATTGTTCGCATAGGTACATCGTGTAGCTCCACTGCACATGTGCTTCATTTAGTGCACAAAAAATCTTTTGGTGCTAAAATGTTCCACATAGCTCGACCGCATACCTCGGCCGTGCGGCGACATCGCGCAGGCCTATGAAGTTACTCCATCGTGAAGCTTTTTGGCATAATTGTTGATTTTCCTTTGTATTCGTTGAACATTGCTTTAGGATATGAAATATCTGAATTTATTCCTCATATTCTTTTTGGAAACATTCTCGAGTAGTGTCAACAAAATCCCCCACTCAAGATTGGATCCAAAACAACCAAAGAGGATCAAGTGCTGACGTAAAACATTTAAATAAAAGATTATGGATGGATTGTTGAATAGTTCATGTTTTTTCACGCAGGTGCTTCATGGAGGTACTTCGTGGAGTGGTTGCACATATTCTTAATGTATTGGTATTCAGTTTCCTTTAAATAGGTCTTCAACCTTGGCAATTTCATCACCTGTTCTTTCTAAGAAATTTTTGTATCTCTTGTTGCGTAGCTCGTTTGCTCAGCATCATCACGTTGTGCTCTAACGTAATTTATTTAAAATTTCATTAAGGTAAAATTATTTACATGATGGAGCTACGCTAAAGGACTTCACTGATGGAGTTGTGCTATGATCCTTGGTGAAGGATCTACGCGATAGAACTCATCAACGGACCTACACAATAGGCCTCATCGAAGGACCTACGCGAAAAGTGTCCTTTTCCAAAAAAAAATTTTATTTCGAATTTAAATTTCTAACATGGAAATTTGTTAATTATTTTTCAGGAAATAATCACTCATTTGATGACCCATACTGAAGAATCCTAGGCTCACCAAAATGAAATGATGAAGACTGTTGGCCTAGACTATTATGACCTTATTGAAAGTTCACTTTTGGGGTTATGGAAAGGATTAATTCCATATCAACGTGATTATCCACAGGGTCCTTACTTACCCTTGTACGGGCATGGGCTTTTGCAAGATTCCCATGTTTCTTATGTTAAGATGTATTTTCCAATGAATAGGTTTCTTTAATTTTCCAACTGTAACTGCATGAATATTAGTGCTAGGGGGTTCCAATAGAAGAAAGAACAATCCCTAATAGTTTCATTCTTCCTCATAGTGGTTGCACTCCCGATATGAAGGATCATGTTGTTGAGACAAGACCACATTGATATGATTCCAGTTTTCGGGATTCTAAAACAGATCAATCTAATGGTTGTAAGGAAGACTATGATCTTCGTTCAAGAGGAGGTGTAATACCTGAGTGGATGTGGGCATTCGGGGTATGACGGAGTTGTATAGAATTTTGAAAAGAGTTATCAGATGTTCATATCTATGAAGCTGTCTGGATGGGGAAAACTAATATTTATAAAAATGATTTCATTCTTGAATTTATGAACCTATGGAGTCCACAAACAAATTCCATTCATTTGATGCATGGTGAAGTTGGTATTAGTCTCTGGGATATCTACAAATAGCTGGAATTCCCATTCTTGGGTAAATGTATGATGAATTCTTCCTGCCTACTAAAACATGGGGTGATGTTTATAAAACACCACTGTTGGCACATAAATTATTTAAGATAGAGAATAATTTACCCAAGGACAAGAAATATATCCATGCAATAGTGTGGATGGAAGCCTTCCAAGAACCATCAATAGAGAAAGGTCCAACCTGTGAAAGTCCTACAATTTTTCCTTTTACAGATAACCGAGGCAGTTTGGGCACATATTGGCCTATACAGAAAAGAGGTGATTATAAGTACCGGTTCTATAAATTCAAACCTGATATAGATGCAAAATTATGCTTAGTTTCCTTCCTTGCTATGTGGCTAAGTGTTTATTTACTTCCAGTCTGTGAATTCAGAGGTTGTGTAAGATTAGGGACTTTTATCATTGCAGCCAAATTAGTAGAAGGGAATTATACTGGGCTAAAAACCCCTATATTAGAATGTATTTACCACATGATGCTACATTTATACAATGGGAAGGATCCATTTAGAATTGAAGGTCCATTCCAAGTGTTCTGGGGATGGATTGTAGCACATTTTTCATCATACTCAGTGTTTAATTCAGTTAGACCTCCCAATTGTCGGTTCACTCCATTTTTATAGAACGTTTCTTGTATTCAGCCTCTGGACGTAAGACCTTACATGGTGTAGAAGGCATTTAATGTTTCTGGATAATTCAACTTCATTTCTTTTGGTAACCCACGAACTGGAACATTTATTGATGATGTTTAAGAAATGAAGTATGAGATGAGATCTTATAAGATGACATTCAAGGATGGCATATTATCATCGAGGATTAATGGTAAAATTATCTATGAGGCTTACATCACCTATAGGCTGGCTCTTCATTTTATATGTCTTCAACAATCAAATACTTTTCCACCGACATATGTAAGATATGAGAGGCACCCAATAGTAGCATGAAAATTATGAATTCTAACGGATTTAGAGGTATCCAAATTGTCAATAACATTACCCCCATTCGATGCATCTATTAGAATGGATGTTGGGTATACCAAAGCTTGTGTTTTTTCGTATCCCCAAGGGGCTTTGAGAAAAGGGATATATCGAGTGGAGGCTACAACGACTATTGCACATGGAAATCGTGGTAAGAAGTCCAAATCCATATATGATATAGAAGTTTCAGAGGTTTAAGATCCCTCAAACTATCTTCACAAGAGGTATAACAGGAAGAACAAGGAAAGATAAGCCATACCCCCAACGCCAAGGCGATCCAGTCACCGTCATCAAATAGATATTCATATTCAATATGCTGAACTTTCTGAATAAAGGAGGCCTGAAGAAGTTCCACAATCAGAAGTTGTTTAATCTCCTCCACATTCAAACATACCATGATTTAATTATGTTTTACCTTTATCCATTCATCATTGGGAGGGTGTAACTCGTGACCTTAGGGATACATGTGCATTCCTCCATCATGGCATTTGAATACTAGATATTGGTGATATCAAGGAACCTTCCTATTTCAATCCGGATAATAACCTGGCTAATGTATAGAAGTATATTATGGAGTTGGAGGATTTTATATATGAAACTAATGAACAAATCCTAGCCTCAAAACAAGTATCTCATATACTAGATGTAGGAGTCCACGAAGGGGTAATTATCGACTCTGAGGAGGAGAGGGATATTTAGGTTAATATTAAGAATGTATTCCCCTTTTTCTTTTGTCTCAATTCTTCTTTACCATTTATCTTCATTGATCTTAATGAAAATTTATTTGTGTAGATTCAATGCAGAGAACGAATCTCTAGACCAATTCTTGAATCATATATGTATGGTCCTGCAGGTTATCCTATTGAAACAACAAATGATCCTCCCAGGTCGCCAGAACATTCTCCAGGAGCAAGAATTATGATTGCGGCAATAGTGACAGATAATCCTCAACCATTAACTCAAGTTTATTCTTCTAAGAGGAGTGTTTCAATATTTCCCCAATCTTTTGAAACAAAACACAAGATAAAAGTATGATTTATCCAAAGTGTTCACTGAAGGAGTGAGTTTTTATACATTGATTATGCAATACACCATTGCTCAATACACTCGGGTAACCACATCTTATACTCTTGTAGAATCTATGTCTCACTCTTCTCTTAATGTATTACGAACTAATTCTTTAAGACTAGGGAAAGAAACATCTAGGGAAACCCAGGTCCATGTTGACGAATCTGCAATTTTAGTAGATAAATCATTTAAAGATTCAGCTATACCTGCTCCTGGATCTACTGAGAGAGAGGAAAGCCATGGTATGATTTAATACATTACTCAGTTACATTTGTCAAAGGATCCTAAAATAATCAACACTGACATTCCTATTGCATCAGAAGAATGGAATGAAGATCCATGGTAATCTAAGACCAATTTTTTTGTTGACCCAAACCAAGAAAGACATGTTTCTAGCATACCAATTAAAGAGCCAACATAACAAAATGTTAGTGGAGCCAATTTGGGCATCAACCAACATTTTTTGGATACCTTAAATGGTGAGGATTCTGTAACATTTCAGGATGTATACACTGAAATGATGGACACCCTTATTCCATATATTGATATTCCATGTTCCATCATGGAGTTTGGGGATTTTCATGAGGAATTACAAGGGTGTAAGTCCCTATTATTTCAGTTTTCATATATAATTTATTCTTTAACTTGATTATTTACATCGATGTTCACCTTATGCAGCTTTATCTATATATAATGATGCAAAGTCTCTTCAAGAATAGGGTATTCCACTTTATCCTTCTACTGAAGCTAGAAAAAAACCTATAGAGTATCCTTCGTGAAGAGATGTTATAGAGTTTTAAAATGTAATTATTGAGAAAATTCTAAAAAATTTCCCTTCTCAAGATACATCTGCTCAGAACACTGAAGCTCATAATATTGGAGATGAATCCAATCAAGAAGCTAACTTATTATTGGGTAAAGATAATCAGCTTTCTGAATCATATTTTTTTCTCCATTTAAAAATGATTATGACCTAGATTTATCATTTAGATTTATTGGCCACAAGATCAGGAGGTGAATCTTCTACTATCCCAAGATATATAGAACAAGGTATCTCTTTATAAAACCTGTTTACAGAGTACATTTTACCTCATGGTAGTGACTCAAATTCAGACTTAGAAATGCAATATGCTTTTGGAATGGCATTCATGAAGACATGGCAGAATATTTGGATATTAATTTTTGAAAATCCTTTATATGAATTGTCATCCCATTTTCCAAAACATCCGGCATTATTATACGTGTTGGGATTTTGAATATTTTATTATTAGCCAGTCTATGATGCCATGAAGAAGACTATTCACCGACGGGAGCAAGGGCATAAGTTGCGACATTATTCTGAATAGGCTAAATGACTCATCAATATTGAGCGCTTTCAAGATGCAGTAGTTTAGGTGGAGGAAAATCATAACAAGAAATCACTCGATATTAGCCAACAAATCAATGAAACCATGAAAGAGTTATTATCTCTTAAACAGAAACTAGATGTTGTTCATAACATGCTTGAGCAGTTGAATCAGATATTAGGATAAACCCAATTTGAGGGGATATCATCTATTTCATCTGCTAAGGAAGCACTTCGTCAGGCAGTGGAGGGTGGAGTTTCTCAACTGTCTCAACATCAACAAGCAGCAGATAGGGCTTATGAAGCTGTCTAAAAAGTGAAAATTCATGTCGAGAGTATATTCTAAAACCTGATATAGAGGCTCCATTTTTTGAATAGCCCATTATTTTCATATGAATGAAGGAAATCTTGTTTTCAATCGTATATATCTTCATTATTTTCTTTTCATGATTGAAATATTAAATGTAAATGATTATAGTGATTCTTTTATGTTAAAAATCATTATTATAATAATAATAACGAAGCACTCAATAAATTGTCTTATTATTCCAAGGGAACTAATAACCATAATTTCACTATTCCTAGGGTTATATGGACAACCCTACATAAATTGTGTCTTTTGACTTTTTATTACAAAATATTACCTAAATCATACAATAGTTTATGTTTAGTGAACTGATACTCAACTTTAGTTCAGAGTCCCCTTTGTGGGTTCTCAATATGGTGAGTACCATGGCTCTTATTGTTGGCAGTTTAGAGTCATGCATGTTGGACTATAAAGGGATAATATTTATGGTCTAAATAGATTTGACCATGAACATTGAATTAGATCCCAAACAAAACTCTATGGCTAAAAATTGCTTTAATATTTTTTAAATATTTCTAAGAGGAATATTGAATAATGATTTTTATTATCATGAAATTCAAAACCTATATTTACATAAGGGGTGTCTTTTCCAAGAATGAAGTTTCCATTATCTGACAAGCCCATTTTGGGGGTTGTATTATGTTGGGCCAACTGGGGCATATGCTGCATAACAATATAGTGTAATCTCTTTACTGATAGGCCTGTTTTGTAGGAAACTTATTCTAGGCTTCCTAAGGTCACATGAAACATAGTCAAGTAAAATAATTCATTAACAATTTAATGTTTTCTGTTGATAGATAGGGTAAATAAAAATTGGTTGACCCAAGACCACAATGGGTTGTTTTTTCAATGAAATTAATTTTATGAGTGAAACAACTATTTTATAACGACATATGTCATTAATAAGAAGAAAATTTCTAAAAAAATTTGGAGTATGAGAAATGGAAAAAAAAATTGAATAGAAAAGGAATGATTTCTGATAACAAATTGTGAAGTTTTAAGTCATGCAGTGAAAACATTGGTACTGTGCAGTTTCAAGTCATACAGTGAGGACATTGTGTGGTTTTAATTAAGTCCTTTAGCCTTAACCAATGTTATACAGATACTCTCCCAATTTCTTGATAATTTTTTTGGAATCATCCTATCATATTCAGGTATGGAAGGGAAAACTGTAAACTGTGATTTAGGAATTTTTGGATCTGAGAAATGATATGGGAAAAGGGGTAAAAGAATTAGAGGTAGTATTTTCTAAGAACGAATTTACCATTACATGACAAACCAGTTACGGGGGCTGTATTATGCAGGGATAACTAGGGAATATGCCGCATAGACAAATAGTGGCATTTTTTGACTGATAGACCTGTTATGTATGCCACTTATGCATGGAAGTCTATGGACATGTGCTGCATAGTCCGGCAATAGAGCTCTCAGAATATTAACATTCAATTTCGAAAAGTCGATGAAAGTTTATGGAGATTCAGATTTTCCAAAGCATAGTATTTAGTTTGTGGAGAAAGGTACCTGAATATGGAAATTGTATTTCCAGTCACGATATCCAAAGAATTGGAGGAATAATAATTTTACGAAGGTCTCGCCCAAATGGGAACGATATGGTGTCTGTAGTTTTCGGTCATACAACTAGGACCAAGAATGGAAAAAATATATAACATGTGGCCATGTGATTGAAAGGTTATTTTATAGTGCATCGAACACTTGGTGAGGAAAATGTGTAAACCATGGTCTTAAAGGATTTCATATTGTAAGAATTATAATGAGAGAAGTATACTTGAATGGATGTCTTAAAATATAGATTCAAGTATATTGTCATAAAATATTAAAGGGGATGAAGATACTATAACCATGAAAGAAGTTACGATCATTTGACAAACCTGTTATGGGGGCTGTATTAAGCCAGGCCAACTATAGATATGCAGAATATTCAAATAGTTGCATCTTTTGACTGATAGGACTATTATGTAGGAAAATTATGCAAGGCCTCCAATGGGAACATGCTGAATAGTCAGGGAAAAGAGCTCTTAGAAGTTAGAAACCTTGTCACCAGAAACTGTTCGAATGATTATGAACATTTGAAAATATTCAAGATTAAGAGAGTAAAATATGGAAGGAGGTTCTGCTCAATGCATATGTGGAATATTTGAACCAATATTGGCCATGAGTTTTATATTCTTTAAATAGATCTGACTCATAAGTAAAATGAAGACTTTCTTTGTTTCCATTAAATTAATATGGTGATGTGCAGTTTTAAGTCATGTAGTGAGAATATTATTACCCCCATAAGGAATTTAAACACCTTAATTATATAGTGAAACCTTTTACTCAATTCATAAGCTCACTTGAGCTATGCTCGGTGTGAGAAACAATGAGTATTAAGGGTCTCCTTTATAATATAAATTTGACACAGATGAAGAATTGGTTGATATATTTCCATGAAATTTAACGTCGTGCAGTAAGGATGAAGATCAAACTAGGTGAAAAAAAGACATATTTTAACTAGGTTAAGGGATAACACCCAAGTGTCACTATATGTCTTGCAGGGGAAATGATCAAGTCATACATAATTCATAAAACATTTCCTATGCATATTTGATTATTATGTAAGAAATAAAGGGGGGGTTTTCATACGGTTGGGCCCAAGATTAGAGATCTAGGAGTCTCTACTTATCTCATTGAAAATGAGAATCAAGCCATATATAATTTTTGAATCAATCATTCCGCATGCAAATGGAGTTTGACATGAATAATGGGGGATTTTTTACATGTTCTGGGAGATCATTAAATTTTAAAATATATAATGGTATAAGGACCAAATCATATGTCTTAAGGAAACACACTGTATAAATATGATTCATATATAGGAGGAGAAAAAGAAATATAAGAAGATTTTGGGATTGTGGTTGGGCCCATGATTAATGATCAAGGTGTCTCTACGTATCTCATTTAAAAATGAGAGTCAAGCCATTAGTGGTTCTTGAAACATGGATTCTATATAGATCTAACTCCGACATAGGAAATAGGGGAACTCGTGTACTACTAAGGAGAAGTGATGACGTCAATGATGTTTTCTTATGGAAGTTTCTTACATCTTATAGAGAAAACGTTAGTTGTACAAATGGTGTTATGCATTTTAACATCATGCGACAATGACGAAGATGTTATGCATTTTAACATCATGCAGCCTGGAAACTTATGGTTATTATGTAGTTTAATGTCTTGCAACTAGGACATGGGGGTTGTTCAGTTTTAAGTCTGGCAGAAAGGATATTGTATTGTGTAGTTTAAAGTCTTACAGTGAGGATGTTTTACTGTGATGTTTAAAGTCCTGAATTGAGGACATTGTAATGTGCATTTAAAGTGTTGTAGTGTGGACGATTTTTTCAAAACTACACAAAGTATTTCTTCAAAAATTTCACATTGGTTAGAGTTATGATGATATCCCCATCCATTGAGATTAAGGCATATGCTCCATTTTAATAAAGCTTAGGTATTGAATAAGGTCCGCCCCCATTGGTTCATGTTTTTGATGATTCATTCCTTGTATCATTGGAGTCTAATGACCAAAACCAATTCTCCATGTAGGAATGAACGATGGAGAACATTATTATTAAAATATTGCGCTATTCAGTTTTGATAGGCTTCTAGATGATGCTATGTATGCAATATTTTCTTGTCTAATTGTTCCATTTCATTGAACCATTTCTGAGATCTTTCATATGTAGACAACTGATCAAAGATTGCAACTCTATGTGAAGGTAATTGTATTTCAATTGAAAATGCGTCTTTGGTACCATATACCAATGAATAAGGAGTTTCATAGGTAGCAGTATGGATAGTTTTCCGATAAGCCCCTAATGCATTCAAATGTTTATCATGCCATGATTTCTTATCATTATAAACTATCTTCTAGAGTATATTTGATAAGGTCTTACTAAAGGCCTCTATCTGTCCATTGGATGTTGCATGATAGCGAGTTGAATGGTTGGACTTGATATTATGTCCCTGATACAACTTTTTTACTTTAGTAGAATAAAAATTTTCACTATTGTCTGTCAAAATAGTATTAGGGACACAAAATCTGGTAATGATATTAGTTTTGAAAAAACTAACAATAATTTGGGACCCATCATCTTTGAGAGGTATTGCCTCAGCCCATTTAGAGAAGAAGTCAGTAGTAGTGAGAATATACTTGAACTACTCAGTTGTGGCTGGAGGATAAGATGTTTCTACATCCATTCCCCTTGTAGAAAATGACCATGAGTATTTAGCTGTATGTAAAAAATATGGGGGTTGATGAATGATGTTTGTATATACTTGGCAGGGATTACATTTTTAGTGAAATCTGTACAATCATACGTCATTAAAGGACAAAAGTATCCAAGCCTTTAGGTCTAATCAGATAGTCTGTGCACAAATTGGTGGGCACCACATTCTTTTGAATGTACTTCTTTCATGACAGTTGCGGTCTCTTCTCCATCGATACATCTGAGGATAATTCCATCAAAGCCTTTCATGTAAAGGCTTTTTTGGTGGTATGGACTATCATAAATAGTAAAATTCTCCGTTCGTCATCAGATCAGTTTTTTCTCAGCCCTATCTAGTGGAAGTACATCATTTTGAAGATATTACATCATGTATGTTCTCCATCCCATGATATTACCATATTTTTCAGAAATAGGGTAAATTTCATTAATTACCTTCATTATGGTTTGAACAAAAGGTGAGACCACACGATGATGGGTTATGGTAATAATTGTTTTATCTTGATATGGATCTTCCAAGGCTGTAGCTACATTAGTCAGTCCATCTTCTTGGGGATTTTGTGATCGCGGTACATAAGACAATTTCGGATCTGGGGGGGACTCATCCATTAACTCTCAGGCGTAATCACACAATGTAATTAACTCATTTTTTTTGATAGAATATTCCCCATTGATTTGTTTAGTTACCAATTCTGAATCACTTTTTACCTTTAAATGATCTATTTGCACATGAAGGTCCAATTCCAAACCTGTGAAGAAAGCTTGATATTTTGATTCATTGTTGGTACCACATTCCCATAATATGAATGAATAATACAATACTTCTTTTTCTGGGGAAATAAGAACAATTCCAAATCCAACCTTGTTGAGTTTAGGTATTTCCAATCTCTTCCATGTTGGACTTCTGGAAGAACCATCAAAATACATTTCTCATGTTTTGGAACTCTCTTGAATAAAGAATACCTCTTAATTAGGAAGTTTAGTATTAAATGATGTATCTTCTATAGATGGATGCTCAGCATGGAAATAATCAGGGGCTTGGCATTTTATTTCCTTTTGAGGCACAAAGTAGATACTAAACTAATGTAAAATAACCGCTGACCGTGACATATTCTCTGTAAGCATAGGACGACTGACGATAAATTTTAGGGGGTTATTACGAGATACCAATTAGACCTCATGATGTTGCAGGTAGTGCCTTAATTTCTGAACTGAAAATATTAATGCTAGGTAGCACTTCACAGAATTTGAATACCAAGTTTCTGCATTATTCATAGTTCGACTGAGATAGTAAAGGTTGTTTTCATGCCCAGCATCATTCTTTTGGGTGAGTAAGGCACCTATTGATCACTCTAAAGATGTCATAGAGAGAATAAGTAGTCTTCCTACAACTGTTGGAATTAATATTGGTGGAATCAAGAGATATTTATGAAGGGTATTAAATTATTATTAGCAATCATCATTCCATTGGTAAGTAACTCACTTTTTCATTAATTTGGTAAACAGTAAACACTTGACTGCCAAATTGAAGATAAAGCAAGGAATGTAAGCCAAGTGTCCTTGAATTACAATTATTTATTTCAAATTTTGAGGAGGTTACATACCAAGGATTTATTTTTTTTCTCAGGATGAACTTCGATACCATTATGGAATATAAAAAAGCCAAGGAATTTCATTGAGGTTACCCCGAAAGCACATTTCAAGGGGTTCGTCTTCAAACTATGTTGCCGAAGCTTATTGAATATGGTTTCCAAATCATCCAAGTGATTGGATCGTTGTCTATAATTAACAACCAATTAATCCACATTACATTCAAAAAATTTCCCTTTGAAGGGTTTGATGATATGGTGCATGGAACGTTGGTATGTTGCACCTGCATTATTTAAGCCAAAGGGAATTACCCGATAGAAAAACACACCTTGAGTGGCTCTAAAGGCTATAGATTCTTCATTTTCTAGGGACATGAAGATTTGATTATACCCATACATGAAGGAAAGAGATTCATTTCCAGCTGTTTCATTAATTAGAATTTCCGTAATTGGGACTAGAAAATCATCTTTAAGACAATGCTGGTTCAGATCTCTGAAGTCAATGTAGACTCTAATTTTTCCATTTTTGTTTTTCACTGGGAAAATATTGGCTAACCATTTAGGATACTGAACTTCCCTAAAAAATTTATCTTTTATAATCTTATCATCTTTAGCTTCTATTTTAGAGGCATGATTTGGGTTTATTCTTCTTGCTGTTTTCTTGAATCCACAATGTTCTTTTGGGAAAACCAAATGATGGGTGGATACATAAGGATTAAGACCTAGAATTTCTATATAATTCCAAGCAAATATATCTCTATGATGATTTATAATGGAAGTATACACCTCCTTCTCTTTATAGGTCATGGACACACTAATTAGAGTGGGGCGTGGAACTTCTTTTGTACAGAGATTTATTTCCTTGAGTTCATCCACTGTGGTAGACACACTTTATTCAAATGTTGTAGGATCATCCCTGAGATATTCCTATTATCTTCATTATGTGTTACCTATTTTGTTCCCACTTTTATATTAGATGATGAGGCACACCATTTAGTGTTATGGGATAAATTAGTATTTGGACATCTCGAAGAAAAGTCCACAATATCTGACCCTACCGATGATGATGGTTTTTCCTATGGTAAAAAAAGAGGGATTGATGGATTGAGAATCAACATCTTTGTCTTCTTCTTACATTACTACTAATTCTTCTATTCTGGTGGAAGAAGTAGTGGCTTGTTGTAGTACAACAGATGAAATGAAAACATCTCTATTCAGGCATCCATCATTGCTTGGTGTATTAATAATTACTCCCATGTTTTCAAGTTCAGTTACCGCAATTGACATTATGGAAGTTACTGGACAAGTACATGGATTTGGTTTAACCCATTAAATTTGATTGATGGGTAGTACATAATCATTACTCAAATTCATGAATGGATTTGCTGGAATCTTTTCCAGTCCATTTGGAGCATTAACTATGGTTATTTCCTTCATCATGGGCCTTGTTCCTTTTGTGTGGTGAAACATTCCCTCAATGTATTTAGATTCACATGTTTTTAATGGATCTTTGTCACTATACAATGTCCCAACTAGACCATTGAAATAGTAATTCATAAATTGGTGGTATGATGAAGGTGTGACTGCATGTTGATGCAACCAAGGCCTTCCAAGAAGAATATTGAAGGTTGTGTCCTGACAAACAACCATGATATCTGAATTAGAAAAAAGATCTACAAACTGAGTTCTGAGTGTAATTTTTCCCAGAGGTTCTTGTTCATTCTTTTCATATCTTTGCAACATTAAAGTATAGGGAGATAAGTTGGATTCAGTCAAGACCAATAGAAGAAGTGTATGAATGGGAATGAGGTTGACCCCAAATCCATTATCAATGAAGTCTTGTCGGATGTCTACATCATTGACCTTTCCAGACAAATAAAAAGGTATGATATGTCCATGTATAACATCATCTTCATCTTCATTCGTAAAAGATATTATTGCATGAAATTCTATAGGATCATTCTAAATATGGTATACCTCAACAGAAGAAACTTCAGTTTCACATTCTTGAGAACTTAAGAAAGCCTCAACGAGTGCTAACCAAAGGTATTTTGAAAAATTCCAAGCATCCAAAATTGATAACATAACCGGTATTTAGGCCAACTGTTTCAAGACATCATACTTTTGATCCAAAGCTCTATATTTCCCAGTATAGAGATGTGGTTTTTCAAGTGCGTTGTAAGTGGATGATTTTGATATAGATATACTATGTGTGGAGCAGAAGTTGGAAATAAAACTGGCATTGGTAAATTAGACTGACTAAGTCTATTAGTTTTCTGAGAAGAACATGGTGTGGCTTCTAATTGGTCCTCCAAAATAATTGTGAGACAACTGAACTTGTCTTTCATGGGAGAAAATCCTTGCACATGTTGAGCCCAATGAAGGCCTCTTCAAGGAGTGTTTACCTCATATATGGTTCGAGCATGGGTAGAATTAAAATGGTGGTTTTCGGAATTCCCACTCATTCCCCTGTATACTCGACCTTGGCCCCTTTTTCTTGTTTCCCAATTTGGTACATGGAATTCTAGATCACTAAAATCAGAATCACCATTGGCATAAGGATCTATTAAATGGATAACATTATCATAACCAAAGATCAATTCTTCATCTGACCAATATTCCTCTTGATAGGTTAATTCTGGTTGTACTTTTTGGCAGGGCGGTGCCCATTTTTTGAAACAGATGGAATAAAATCTGCCATGGTCAATGATAATTTTGGCCTTAACATGATCCCGTCTTCTTTTGACTTCTCTTTATCCTCATGGTTTCTTATCTTCATTGAAGAATGGCCTTTTGATGAAGATGGTTTTGCTGTGGCAGGAGTGGTAGAATACACAATTGGATGTTTCAATCGTTTCTGTAAAATAACATGATTCTAGTTGATTGTTTTCCATATCATCTAGTCATCATATTTTTTCACACTTTTACTTTTGACCGCTTTCCATTCTTCTTCTTTCTCTAGATTGGTTGTAGTAACACATGCTACTTGAGTTGATAAACATTTCAATTTCAGTTGTCCAGAATCTATCATATTTCGAAAAAGGTTTTTGAAAACAAAGAACCGTTGAATAGAGTTTCCTAATATATGATGAAAGGGACAATAAATCAGATGATCTTCATCTCCATATTTATTTTTCTTCTTCGGCCTTGGAAACTGAACCAAATTGTTTTCTAAGGCTGAGGTGAAGTAGCAAGGAACTTTCTCATTCCTGAAAAAATAAACTCTATTCTTTAATTCCTCAAACTATTTCTGCCTTTGGTCTCTCTGATCATCTTGGTGAGGCAATCATTGTTGTTGATGCTCAGGAAGAGGAGCCCTTTGTTATGATGAGCTTCTTAAATTAGAGGCAGGTACATGTGCCTGCTTGAGGTTGACTATAGCAGCTTCTTCTTTTCCTATCTTCCTCCCCAGAACTATTGAAATTACATGAGTTTTAGCCTTAGTTTCTATAATATAGTCTTCTATCTACTGAGTGATTGAAGTAAGGTCTCAAAACCCTCCATTTTATTTCATAGGGTTCAATGGCATGCGTAATTCATCATGCATATTTGCCACAAAAATTGGTAGCAAATCTTCTTGAGGGAGTGCTAAACATAAGGAATATGTTAATCATTTCCATTGTTTAATGAAATATAAAACACATTCATTCTAACATTGTTTACAATTGGTAAGATCAAAAAATGACATCTTTGGTAGCGTTGAGCTAAATTGAAGGAGGATTTTTTTACGGAGATCTTCCCATCCAGTAATTGATCGAGATTGCAAACTTGTATACTAGACAAAATCTGGTTATTGTAATGACTTCAAAAAATACCTATGTTTTATTACTTCGTATTGTTGAGAAGTTCCCATCATAGGTCACAATGAGAAAAAAATGTGTTAAGTGTTGTTACCGATCTCCCGAACCATTAAAAATTGGGAATATGGTATTCAAAAATTTTGGTGGAGGAGTAATTGCATCCACCCATTCAGGGTAAGATATCTTTTCCAACTATACTGGTGTATGTCATTCCTATATAGATTCCAATTGAGTTGATAATGCCTCAGTTGTGTTCATAAGAATTTGGGGAATATCCAGATGAGTTGGATTCTGTATAGGTATAGCAACTGGAATTTGAGTTAGTGCAATGACCAGTAAGACCACTGATGGTGGTGCTGATATCTGCCTTGGATAACCCACGGGAACAGGTCTATCAAGATGTATATGGCCCTGTCTTGATTGGGTACTCAATGGAGGGAATTCATTACCTACATCTGTAGTTACTACAAATCTTCTTTGATGGGGAGATCCTATATGCTTTCCAAGTTGAGGACTTGCCTTGGAAGTACTTATAGCAGAAATGCTGTTTCGAATTTACTCTGTATTGAGTCTTTTAAACTCCCTCATTTCCTATTATTTTTTGCAAAAATCACTACTTAAGTGAAAGATATTGACCTTCTTCAGTGGAAAAGTGATATGCAATCCGACTTTTTTCCTTTCCCTTTGTTTGATACCTTTCGAAGAGGGGCAGAGTTGATTGTTTGAAGGCATACCCAGATTCTTGGTAAGCCACTGATTTCGGGTACAAACACCTTCTTCATTTTCCTCGGTGTGTATAGTATTATGATCATGAAATTCAACATATGCTTCCTCTGAACTAGACTTATTTTCTAGAGGAACTTCTGCAATTTTGTTAATAACATTCACCGATGCATAATGCATCGATGGCATTCATTCAGTGTTTATGCTAGATCATCTCCCTTCGTATCTTTCATGATACTCCATTTTACTATATGAAGAATTCCCTATAACCTTTTGGTGGATAGTAACATGAAGGGAATCATTGGATAGTTTTGTAATATTCTTTCTTTGTGGCTTCTTCCCTAATCGGAAGAAAACTCACTTCCGTTGAGGACAAGATTGCATATGTGAAAAATCCCCCAGCCCTACAGGCTAATGTTGATCCTGTTATTATTCCTCAAATCATTGAACTTTGTTTAGAGAATTTGATGGTTGAATTAAATGATCCACCATCTAGGAAAGATGGGGTAATCCTGGAATAGCTATGGATGAAATTCGTGCAACTTCCCTTCTGATTATGCAGATTTTGGTTCAGACATTAGCTAGGTGCATTAACCGACAATAACATAAATCAACTTTTTTAGCATATTGATGTGATATTTCAGACATTTTCATCCTCTGACGCCTGACATCCTTTAAAAGGGACACGTTTTCAAGATTCTCATAGGCTTGATGTGAAAGTAACTCAACAACATCTTTTCTTTTGGCCAAATTCTGATGAGAACTAGTAGAGGCATGTTCTTGACCGTACATTTTATTATATACAAACCCTATTAATTGTTGTCGATTGTGGGCAATAACATTGCATGAGACCACTTTTGGAAGACTTTGTTGATTTTGTAGTGCAATGAAATGAAATTCTTCATATGAACCCCATACACTGATATGAACATTAGATGGGGAATCAGACATTAATTGGCATAGTCTCTTTAGATAATTGAGACATGCACGCTGATGGGTTATCTACTTTTCTTCCACCTCTGGATGTTCGGAAATCAAGAGAGATGCCAAGTCAATTTGTCACACGCCCCATCTATTACCTTTATATGATTTTGATATTCATCATATGGTAATATTTTGGTTTTGAAATGACGTATAATTTTCCATAAGTTTAGACGAATGTCAAGAATGCAATATTCTGTCATCAATTCTAGAATATCATACTGAGAATTTCCCAAAGGCCAGAACATGGCCAATATTTCTCCATTAGCCAATTGGTTCCTCATGTTTAAAATGTGCTCATCATCTTTCACTAGTGGTTTCTCTACTATGTCTGAACAAATCAGATGCTCTATATTAGAAGACAAATGACCCAAGGGAGGTTCAGAGAATGACCGTTCCCTCAAGATTTCTTCTGGTTGAGAAAGAGTTGCACCCATAAAAGAAAAGGCATCATACATGATTGGCCTGGTGTTTGCAAGTGACTCGAGATTGGAGGGCTTTCTTATCTCTATAGTGTCAATTATGGAATTGTCTTGAGAATGTAAAATAATACTGTAGATATGACTTTTTCAGTGAATTCCATCATGGGGAGATTCACCATGATGAATTATATCAATGGATAAATCATTTTACTCTTTGGTCTTCAGGCCACATGGAGGGTTGTTGTGGCTCTCATCTAGATATAGGCACTCTGGATTGACCGAATTTTCATGAGGCAAGACTTTATGATGACGTTCCCAATGAGGAACTTCCGAATTACAACTACCACTCCCCTAATTTGGTAATGTGAGGATATGATCTTGATCAACAACAGAAAAATGTCTAAGGGCCTCATGAACTCCAGTATTAAGAGGAGCCACATCGTGACTTAACTCTTGATTTTTGAACAATACATGGTGAGACTTCTTCTTGGATGTTATCTCATACTTAGTTGGGGCCACATGCTAGGAAAAGATGTTATCATGAGCAGGTTTTTGTGCCTACCTAGGATTGGATACCGGAACAGAATGATTACCTCTAATTAGAAAGATTATATATTCCCGATATTATTGTCTGTATGATAGGGGGAGTATTCCCCATGACCCTCCTAGACTGGAACATAGGTTTGTATCTGCTCTGGGATGGCATGCCAATGTGTCATCCCATGTGTGGGGACAGATTTATGTGTTTGTTCCCCTGATATTACTGAATTAGTTGTTAAAATATCCCAGCATGCTTCCAGAATATGGGCAAGGATTTATGTTCTCCCTTTCACCATTGATAAGATGTGTTTGTTGACTTCAGTGGCAAGAACGGGAATATATGTCCTTTCCTCATCGGGTGTAGGTGTATGTGCCTGCTCCTGTCATCCTTTTCCTGTGAATGGGTATTGACAGTACTCATGTATAGGGGAATAGAGTTGAGTTTGCTCAAATTTTGTCATCCGAGCTTTCTGACTGACTTCTTCGGGTGCTACCAAACAAGACTATGGTAGGCTTGATGATCATTGGAAGGTGTATGTGTCTGCTGACTATTTCCCATCAAGTATGGTTGATGGACTTCCATCAATACTGGCAGACGAGACTGCTGACAGAATTTGTGATTGTAGATAGGTGTATGTGTCTGTTCATGGTACTCCACCGGGTTTATCTGGGAGGATTGGTGGGTTGTTTTCAAACAACTATACTGAGCAGAAAAATTAGGATGGACTAGTTTACTTTCCCCCTTGTTGTTTTCCATCAAGTAAAATTGATGGACTTCTCTATAGGAGGAAGAGGTGAGAACCTGCCCCCTATGGACCGGACGTTGTCCCTGGCGGTTCTTCTTGTGTGCCCGAGTTTGAGAGACTTGGGCCAAGTGTCCAAAGGCAACACCCCCACCATGTTGGGGGTATACTACTGCATGATTCTTCTGGCGATTTCTGATGGGATTCCTCGGGATGGACTCCTGTATTCTTAAATTGAGGCAATGAGTGACCTCTTCATCCACCTCCCTGTAGTATGGGAGGGATTGATTATTTTATTCCATGGATAAAGACCCAAAATGGTTGGAGATGGTGGTTGGTAACATTTTCTTCTTGATCATTGGTCATCGTTGTCCAGATGATTGAGGATTGTTGTTGACCTAGAGGGCCCGCCGAGCAGCCTCCAAAGTCGGGATTAAACCATGCTGGTGTTATTCCTTCACCATCACATTAGAGACCCAGCATTGAAGATGTTGGGTTAGTGATAACATCTTCCCTGTGGATGGAGATCCAGCTTGAGTAATGGTTGGGAAGTTCACAGATGTTGTTTTAAAAAAATCATTATTTGGGTTAAAGGGAATTCTGTGGAAAACTGAGAACAACAAGCTTTATTAAAGCTACATCTTCTTAGATGGATACATGCATGATTAATTCATTTGACTGGATTACCTTTATAAATTTATAGGGCCCTAACATGTGGGTAACATAATTAACTTGGTTAAAGATTCACGTTGGGTTCACCATTTTTGTTTTGTAGTTCCATGAAACATGTGTCCTAATTATAAGAATCATGTTTTCCAGTCATTTTCCATTAGATTTATTCATGGAACTGGAATCTTCAAAAATTTATTTATCCAAATAGGACCTACATTCCAAAGGCATGATTTCATTAAGTTTTTAACTTTACGATATGTAAGAATGTGCATCGGTCGAGAGTATGGGAAGTCGGGCTCATCACACCCTTTTGGGGGAGAATTATTGCTTACTCCAGGACTCTCTTCGTAAAAATAATGTATTTTTATGAATCCTTATTAATTAAACTAGTATATCATATGTATCCCTTTGAATTTATAATCACTTATTATCATGTGTAATCATTTAGAATCATCAGTATGTATTCAAGGTTCTTCATAAATGGAAATATCCATATGTATTCGATGTTTTCTGTCAATAATATCCTCTAATATATTGATTAGAGATTCTTTTAATCATTTTTGTGATGATAATGGTCTTTATGCCACTCAGTGGGGCACTCTGGAATTTATTTTCATCCAGGGATATGAAGGTTTGTTTTGATCTTGAGATCGTGACTGTAAAATGGGCTACCTACGTATCCTTGTTAAAGGAATCAGAACCCTCAAAATTCTGTGTCACTTAATAAGACATATCATACCTTATAAGTTCATGTGATAAAGACCTATAAGAAAAAGGTGCATAGTTGAAACTTAGTGTGGTAATTTTGGTGAAGAAGCCCAAGGAACATGGAAATGATATATATTTCCACGAACAATCAGTCTCTATTAGGAATATGGACCCAGGAGAATAGCGTTGATTTGATGGGTTTTGTTTGAACCTCAACGATGATTCCTACGTAACCTATATGGATGAGAATCAAATCCCATGTAGTTTGATAAATATCATAGGTGAGTATGATCCACTAAGAGAGAAGAGTTTGGGATTACTTCTTGAAAAGGACGCCTTGTTGATTTGAGGATTGATTTTGGGGATTATTTCCTAATGAGGAGGCCCAAATTGTTGGAATTATGGTTGAATTCTTGAGTAGGATATCCAGTAAGCTCGGGACCAGAGAAATGGATTCCTACGTATCATGGTTTGAACATGAATCAGAGTTCTCACAGTTCCATCAGTGAGTGTTTTTGTTCATGTTGTAACGATCACATATATCTAAGCCCATGTGAGTCTTGATTGGTGTGAGAAAATAGATTATGTGAAGGATTCAACAACGACACTTCACACTTTTCCTCCCCCTCTTATAGAAGAGGGAGAACCTATGATGGCGACAGTGGAATAGGCCTAGGCAACAAGTCTTCCCTCTGTTCTATGTACATTGGACAATAGTCCAATATAATGAGGAAGGGATGAATGTGAGGGGATTATACCAGGATGGATACCCTAAAATTTATCTTGGTAGGGGAGAGAGAATTCTCATATTCTTGGGAGGAATGGAAGGTGTGAAGTGTACCTTCTCTACCAGAGACCTGAGGTTTCGGACAATCTCTTCATGAAAGAAGAGGTCAGGGCCCAAACCCACTTCCAAACTAGGAACTTCCCAACACTATTCCTTGGAGATAGGTCTATGTGATTATGGATATACAGACCCAAAAACATCCCATTAATCCTAACACAATTGTGAAACAAATGTGGAAAACCTCTGACTATGGAAATACTAACCCAAATAGGAGAAACACTAATGTGTCTTTCCCAATGCTTTGATAAGTCACGAGGTTTTTTTGAGGCTTCAAATTAGTCCCTTTTAGATAATGGTACCAATTATTGAGATACCCTTCCATGAATGGCCTTAAAAAGGGTACTTGAGTTGGTCGCATAGGTCCCTCGTGAAAGTCTGTCGCGTAGGTACCCTACATTGATGTACCGCACAAGTACACAATGCAGGTATGGTGCATAAGTATAAGACGTAGGTATGAGTGATGATTAAAGAATGTTAAGAACTTACAAAAACCATTATCTCGTTTAACTGTCTCTTCTCTCTTGGTTTAAAGAGTTACCTGGTATAATTTGTGGGATCTAGGAGAAAGAGCTATGCAATGGGAGCTTCATAGAGTATTTTAGTTTTTTTAGTTCTGTAATGGGGAGCCCAAGGGCTCTATTTATAGGCACAGATGAGGCCTGGCCGAAGAAATATTGTTCGTGTAGGTACATTGCACAGCTCTACCACACATGTGCTTCACAAAGGAGCACAAAACATCTTCTGGCGTGAAAATATTCTATGTAGGTCCGTGGCCTAGGTCGACCGCGTAGGTCGGACACACAGCGCCGCCGCACAGGCCAATGAAGTTACTCCATCAAGAAGCTGTTTGGATGTATTGTTGATTTTCCTTTTTATTCTTTGAACCTTTCTTTGGGATCTGGAATATCTGATGTTCTTCTTCAAAATATTTTTTGGTTACTTTCTCAAGTAGTGTCAACAATGGTGGTAGGAACCCTTGGCATTTCTTGTTTCTCACAATGAGACTAACTCACGTGTGATTAGAAATCTCAGTAAGTGTTTCCCTACAAAAAGAAATAAAGTCTCTTGAAAAGTTCCTCATGGTCCAAAATAAAAAACCTTAATAAGGAATACCATGAGTCCTTTCTTCATGATTTTGAACTTCATGTTTGATGTCCTTTTACAAGACATAAAACTACACAATCCTTTAGACCTCATCGTAGTGTATCACTATTGTTGATTTCTCATCTCCAACCACACCTACACTATTAAACTATGTCTGAATTGATTCTTAACACCGTAGGATATGTAGTGAAACCCGTATCTTCAATCCTATAGGTCTAGACACAACAAATATTAAAATCTCCCCTCTCTATGTAGAGGCCAGACTTTTTCGTAATGTTCATTCCTTAGGAACTATGTTTGACTTGATTCTTATTACCAAAGGAATTTTAGTGTCCCCCAGATTTCCATCAATGGGTTTAACCATGATGTCCCTATTCAAGATGATAAGTAAATGTACTTTCCACATGAAGTTAAAATACACGATTCCTCTAGAACTATGTCTAGATTGATTCCTATCATCACAAGATTTGTAGATATTCTTAGGTATATTATCTTATTCTCAACCACAATAATCAAATAAAGCAATTTCCACCTATGTGTATGGGTCAGACATACATACATATTTTCCCATTCACGAACTACGTTTTTCTTGATTCATGTCATCACGTGATATATAGTGATTCCAAGATCTCCAATCATGTGATCAGATATAACAAACAACAAAATGTATTCACACCAACTATAAAGGGGGTTTGTCATACAACAGTACTTTTCCTATGTATGAGTCAGATCCACATACAACCTACCTCTTCATGTAATATGTGTTGTGAAATTCTTCCCTTCAGTTCACGAATACTTGCATCAAGATGTTAAACTCCAAGGAAGCTTTCCTAGTCTCATGACATTAAACATGCACAATAAAAATGTCCTTACTACATTAAGTTAAAAAATATGAAAAACATCCTCGTCCCATGTCATTAAAAATGAACAAAAAAATCCTTATCACATTAAAATAAACTACGTGGAAAATTTCCTTATCTTATGATATTATACTGCACGAAAGTAAGTACCTCTCAACCACATGATTTTAAATTCTGCAGACCATCATCCATCATCACCCCATTTCAATGGACTAAAAGTGAATTACCCCATTCAATTAATGTATGGTGTGATTATATCATATATTAAGCACCACAATCCATAAATCATTCTTCATTTCTCGAGTACATAATTTTTCCACAAATCTTTCATAACCCATGGAAAATATACCCAGCTTCAAGGGACCTCATTAATGACTATACATGCATGCTTATGGCTCATGCATATGTGCATATGGTTTTCAACCAAATGTTTCACTCTACCAAAGGGTTTTTGGAACCTTGTGAGCCCTGATATTGTTGTGGAAGAACTCAACACCTTAGTGTTATCTGACCCACTCCCGATACAATTTTCTAATATCACTACACATGACCTAATATCCTTGATCCATGATTTACAAAATTTTCATTCCCATCTCAGAAGGATGATTGGGTGTTCCTGACCATGGGTATCCAAATAAGGCTATAGTGTATCATCCTCCAAATTTGGTCCATGTGTGTCATTGACCTTAAAATATCATCACTACAGTCAAAGCTATATGAATGTAAACCCTATCGTATAATTGTTCAAATCACCAGACCTTAAACTTCTAGTGAAAGTGACACCAATAAAGCCAGTTTGAAACCCCAGAAAGGGCATTCATAAAAATATTCAAGTCTTTGCTCGCAAAAATCATCATCTCTAACGTTTAGGACAAAACTAGGGAACCAATAAATAAGGCACAAAGCTCATAGGGCTTACTTGGTATCTCTATTAGAAATAAAACAATGCTCACTGGACCCCCTTGTTTGGAAGAAGTTATAGTAGTGATTTTTCAATCCTCATCACCATGATAATATGTTGACTAGATGGTGTCACATATTTTAGGGTGTTTAAGCCCTTCTTTGATATTAATCATTCTACGAATCACACTTAATGATTTGTGTGCCTTGAATCACCATCAAACTTCTATGTCCCATAAAACATATACACAGCTTCAAAGTATCCTTTTCATTATTATGAATGCATGCCTATGGGTCTTGAATATGAGCCTATGCTAATGAACCAAATTTTACACAGTAAAAAAGGGATTTCTGATCATTGTGAGCCCTAAAATCACTGTAGTCGAACTCAACACCACAATTTGATCTCAACTAACCCTATCATGACAATCTGACCTCATCCTCAGGACCTAAGAACTTTGGACAATGACATACAATATCCATATGAAAATGCTAGAGAAAATTATAAATCCATGACATTACATCATCATGTTTTGAGTCATAAAACAATATAAATGGACCTTACAAGGATTTGAGACCATATTTTTCTTGGCCATTCCATAGATGCAAAAGGGATTTGACCCACCAACTAAAGGAATCTCCTCCATTACAGAGAAGATAATCAATTATTGTGAGCCTTGTCAACACATGGCAGATACGAGCATCTCAGAGTGTTAAGATACAAACCCAGCATGATGTCCCCACCCCTTATTCATGAATTCTAACATTTGGGTTCTCATTAAATCACCAATATTTCAAATCTCCAGTAATATCTATCCTCCCAAGTATTTCTCCATAAATTGATATTAACACCATAAAGCTTCCATGAACCTTGGAAAAGAGATTAGATGCTTCTATTTTGAAATGCTACTGACGCATATGGGCTTTGACCTACCAACCAAATGCACCTCCTCCTTGCAGGAAAGAAGCTATTATCCTCATGATCATTAGAAATTCCATGGAAGAACATAACTCCCCAGTGTGTTTTGGGTTATTCCTAGTATGTATTAACCATATGCCCTGATCATTGATTAGGTCTGAGCTAAAAGTCCTTATATGACAATAATAGATGGTCCTAGCTAAAAGTCTCTAAAATAAAGAAATAGAAAGTTAAATCTAAAATACCCTCAAATTACAATAATAGAAGATTTGGTCTAGATGAATTAAAAATTTAGAGATATAGCTTCTGTGATAAAACACCCTAAACTACAAAAATATACTTTCCGATATAAATTATCCTAAACAACAGAGATAGATGGTCTATACTAAAAGAACATAAACTGCCATTATAGAAGGTTTGAGCTAAAATATAATAAACTATAGTGATAGAAGGTCCGAGCTAAAAGACCATAAACTACAGTAATATAAGGTCTGAGCTAAAAGACCCCAAAATATAGACATAATAAGTACAGGATAACAGACCCTCAACTAAAGAAATATCATTTCTGAGCTAAAATACCATAAACTACAATAATAGAATTTTATACATAGAAGACCCTAAATAAACGAAATAGAAGTTCCAAGCTAAAAGATCCTAAACTAGAAAACAACAACAATTTATTCTAAAATAAATAAAAATCTTGTATAGACCCCATATGTACTTAACAATCAATTTATGGTAGAAAAGCCTTAATGTTTTGGAAAAAGAGTGTGTTATCACTCTTAGACATATATCATTCCTAGAAGATCCTTCTGAGAATCAGGTGATCTCAATATAAAAGATACATATACATTATTAAAGAATCCCATATTGGTGGGAATTCATGAGCCCTTCTTGAGAAGAATTTTTTTTGATTTATGTATTTAGATCTCGATATTCATGTTTACTAGATATTATGAAAAGGATGGGTATCAATGATGATTCACATAATATTAGATAAAAAAATTCTTTCACATCATGAATAAAATAACACTATAAATGACAAATAAATTACTAAAAATGTATTCATTGATAAAGCGTGAAACATGAGGAATCTCCACATTTTATAGTCTTTCCGCAAATCTCAACAAAATCAAGGTACATTGAATTATAATTGAATTCGATTTTCTATGATGGATAGGCTATTTAGAGTATGGAGGGAAGTTAAAATTAAATTTTGATGTTCTACTCACCTAGTCTCTTCTACTTCATCCCCATGGGAGAGATTCTTGATAGAAGTGGCTATCTCATCAAATGACTTTTGAGAAATTTCAAATGAGAGAGATGATGATTAAATTTTAGACTTTCGGAAAGCTATGATTTACTTGAATCACCACATTTGTGAAGTCAATGTATCTATCTAGGATTACAGTATAAATATCATATGGTGACCCAGATATAATGAATCTTCCACCTCTTTCATTTTCTCTTTATGAGGAGCCTTGTTTTAAAAATCATTCAATATCCTCTAATTGTAGGTAAAATCCACTTATGTGAGAAAAATATTCATTATGATTTCATATAAAATCTTGTATGAAATTTCATCCAACCCAATGTCATGAAACAGGTAATGGAGGTGTTCTCCTTGGTCATGAAATGATTCCAAATGAGACTTAGTTATAAAGTCTTCAATCTACTTCTAGATAATCCTATGTTATGTCTCAGAATCTATGGATGATAGGAAAGTGAGACAAGAAGAGAAATTTCATAATGATCTGGAAATATAATAAGAGATGTTACTCCTTGTATCCTCCCCTCAACAGAGGGATTATCCGTCGCAAGTGTTGGTGGTCTGATTTCATTCACATAGTCTCTCTCACTGGTATGATGATCATAATTAGGATGAGGGTGATTATTTGATGAAATTTTGATTTATTAAATCAACTAAAGTTTTCTTACATATAAAGGGTTTGGTGAAGCAGGTGGCCTATTTACATATGAACCAGTCGGCTAAACATGCCCACTGGATGAGATAATACTCAATACTATGTATAATACTGAGTAAGAGATGTGGGAGAAAAATTGGTTGGAATAATGTTCTCAAAATAAATATCATCATATTCCAAAATCATCCAAATTGGGAGATGATCATACAATGTCACTCTCCTCGCACTCCAGCCAAAGGAAGAGGAGATGCCCTTTGGGTGAAGCTGAATTGATGATAAAACCAATAAAGTGTATATGGGTCACTGATAATCAGGTCATCTACCCAAGATACAAGACCCCTATCCTAAAGAGATATCATATCCAAAATTTCATCAAGGGTTCCACTATTGTTGTCAATAATCAGTCTGGTCAGCACTCGATAAGGGGAGAAATAAAAGCTATCAGATAGACTCAATCCATTTGTAACCTAATCAAGACTTAAAAACATATACATAACCATAGATATCTTTATATGTTTGGTATTTGATAAGGTATCATGGATCATATTAGCATTATATTATGTATAATAATTGAAATAATACCTTATCCAGCCAAATAAAAACAGGAAGGGTCCACTAATCATGTAGTGGGTTATACCTTGTTTCATGTTCACTATGAAATGGTAATGGCAGGAAAGTATTGAAACTTCCAAATTAACATGAAATCCTTCTACTAGTTATGCTTTGATCACCAACATGGTGACATGGATTCCTAAAAATGCTTCCCCAACAAGGAAAATCCACCTAGTCAAGAACATTTCCATAAATCCTGCCATCCTAAGACTCAGAGATATCTCCAAGTTCACTCTATATACACATGAGGTATGATCCCCAACTTCCAGAATGACCCAATATGATTTGGTTCTGTCAAAAACATACTAGGATGGACATCTAGTAACTCGGAGAAATATATTGATGACTGAAATCATAGTGATCCGGACCTAATGGGGAGTTTTCCAATATATAAAACAACCCCTCTGATTGAGCTATAACCAATAAACCATCTTATTGAACTGTAATATATGTTTTATAAAGAACATTTTACACCCATTTAGAATTTATATTAAATCCCTAAGGAGGAATAAAAGAATCATCTATCAAGATGAACCCATATATAGGAAGCTAGTACCACCGAGGATAATTTTTGAGCTCGGATGGGAGGAGTCACTTCAGAAAATAATTATCATAATTCACAACGTATTCAGGATCAGTGTTGTGATTTCTGAAGATCATGGACTTTCTGTTAGCTATAGGTGGTGACGTTTGAAGATAAAAAAAATCCATCTGAACAAATATAAGATCACATGTCATAGAAAAAATAGAATCTTGTCAAAGAAAATGATTAAAACTGACAGAATCATGCTTATCATAATAATAAAAAAATTCATTCAAAAATACCCTAAATGGATCATGAATGACCTGAACCATAAATATACTTTTGTTCCCATGAACCCATAGGTAATTTTAGAACCACATGAAAACTAGAAGACCGGCGATCACATGACCATTACATGGTCACCCAGACATCAAAATAGTCAAAGGATCATGTGATCAAACTTGCTGGTCTGACAAAACCCTAAGAAGATCATGCATCTACATAGCTAAAGATCTTGAAATCATCCAAGGAATGTTTTTAGTTGGTTTGAGTGAGCACCTGGGAAAGAGAATAATTTTGGAGGTGTTCTCATGAAATGGTTTTGTGTTAGGGTCACGTGGTCAGGTCTTGAATATTAGTCTTGCGATAATGTTACAAAATGAAAATAGGACCAGGTGGTCTGGAGAATCAAGTGTCTAGTGAATGAAGCTTCTCACACTCCCATATATAGTTGGAATTTTGTGTAATAACCATGTTCCCCTGGCAGACCATATGTTACTCCACACACGGATTCAAGACAATGCTAAGGACACTGGAGGGTATTCACTTTCCACATAATTGATCCATTATCCATGAGAGCGTCACTCCGGAGGTAGTAGGGGAATTTTTTGATGTCATCCAAATAATAATTAATAAATACCTAATGGAAAAAATTACTATGTATGAGTATTTGTTTTCTCACAAAAGAAAATTTTGAAGAAAGTTGTCAAGACCCATGGATTGTGTGATCCTACAAGGTATATGTTATCGAGAAACCATCATTCGGTCACACAAAGAGTTCATATGGAGTGAAAATGCAATGAAAGATCCAAATAAACAACTTTCAAAATGTCCTTTTTTCTTTAAACAATTCACCTAGTCAACCATTGTTCATTTAGAGGTTTCTAAGAGAGCACCCCCAATACGTGTAGATTTTCAACCGGCGGGCTCCTGAAAAACCGACAGAAATTCTTTAGAAAAAATAAGGAAATATCCAATAGGATTTGTCCACTCATAGTCAAAATAATCTTCTAACACACCAATGATGGGGATAATGTATTTCTTTAAATCATTTATGTTAACTTGTGAGATCCATAGACTTTGTAAAATAATCAAAGGAAATAACAATAGTGATAGGTGAGAACCTCTTCTTGTCATAAAAGACGCACAAAATTCCCTTGTAAATTTTCCTAGCACCATTATAATTTAGTTATGCGTCTTCCATATCTCTTGAGATCCAACTACCATCACATCCTCATCATGCGATGATCCTCGAGTATGTCTTGGAAACCTCGCACTATCTCTTTGGCTCCATAAATACAAGAACCCGAATTTTCTCTAAAGATCACGCACATCTCCATAAGACCTATTATTCGTCATGCAGCACATAATGAAGAGGTGGAGTTATATTCATCAACAACACCCTTGGAACCTCTTAAAATTCTCAACCATTGTATAATAAACACGATAAATGTAAGGTGAGGAGGTGGGAGTCTCCTGCTATCGTAAAAATCTCGTGACATGGTATGTTTTTCCACAAAATGGTCTCACAAATACCACTTGATAGGTCATCCTGATCCCATGAAGGCCCCTTATAAATCCATTATTGTCTTGCTGAATGTCCCAAAAAAGTAACCCAATATCACTTGAGGACTATTACCCATTTTCCTGATCCTGTGAACTCCACTGGTCATGTCAATATGATAATATGAAAGTCCCTAAACTTGTCCTGAAAATGAATGAAGGCCCCATTAATTAGAAATAAACTAATAAAGAATGAATTGATTACTTGATCACGTTGTTTCTGAAATGTATGTGACACTTCTCGAGAAACCTATGGTAGGACCTCGTGAAGAAGCGTGATGTAGAGACCCATGGCCTACTCCAGCCTGGATTCGTGAGAAACATTACATGTAAATAGATAAAAAATCAGGGTGGAGAGGCCTATTAATCCCCCATCCCTCCATGAAAAATAATCATTTACCCTCATTGAATTGATAAACTCTTGTAAACTCACATTTTCGCTAGATAATATTTATTAGAGTAACTAATATCGCATCTGGTAAAGCATCCCATTAGGTAAGATCTGGAGAACAACTGATGAAATCATGTGGCCAACATAAACACATCACATGATCAGAAATAGATCATTTGAAGGACTTCTATAAGGACATTCAATGAACATACCACACATCACCTAGATCACATGAGACTTAAAATAGGATAACATAAAATAAATCTAATGCACGATAGATAAAAGACTGGAATAAAAACAATGAAGATGAGGGAATTATACAATAGTCACACATACTGATCCTCATTATCTTCATTTGAACCAACCAATATACACGACATCACCATGGCACGTTTCTCAGATCTCACAATTCTTTTTTGGTATACTATTAGGATTATAAATATTCCAATAGATGTCTCAAGGCAAGTCGCATGACAACCACTTGTCATGCCACCCAAGTCTCGTAATGACCTTCAGGTTCTCCATCCAGATCATGCATTTCCCTTAACGCATGTAACCCAAATCATATGGTGAAACCATTATATGTAAATTGAGCCTCGTGTCAATAGACAAGAATGTCATATGTATCTCACAACACCTATTGGGTAGGCCAGCTAGGTTTTTTGATTTCATATAGACATATCATTCTATACATGCATCACCCTACAAGAAAATTTACACTAACTCACGCGACTCCATCAATGTGTGTCAACCAACTCTTGTGCTGACATAAGGGAATGTCAGATGCATCATGTGATGCCCTATAGACATGCCTACTGGGGTCAACTTATGGCTTCTAGGACAAGAAATCCTAGACTTTGGATATCCTTCAAACAAGACAACCTTGTTTATGTGGCAGTTTACAAACTTGCCACCCAAGATATGTGATTTTCCCTGTACAAAGAAATTGGATCTCGAAATTCTTTGGGAACATGTCAAAAATACATCCACCAACATATCAACCAGTAAATATAGGCATGTTGAGTGGGAAATCAATGCATATTATGTGGGTGACTAGTCCAGGTCACAAGGTAAACCTCAGTGTGCAACCGCTAATTACTAGGGAAAACTCATTGTGTAAGCCCCAATTATCTTCGAAGCGTTAGTGTGTAAGCCCTGACGAAATGAACTATGGAAACTCATATTTATACCATAACCAAGATGTGTAGGGTTACTTCCTAAAGAATCATCTTTATATCAATCATCCAAAGTGATTTCCCAGTGCATAGGTAACATATTCCTAAGCAATTGGACTGATTATTTTCCATCACTTTTTTCTCACACCTATATTAGTTCACATGGTCTAAGGGAGTTACAATGATCATATAATCTACATTATAATCCTATAATAATGATAAGGGAAATTTTATTGTGTAATTCCTAATCTCACTGAACTACGAGGACATGGATTCATTCAATAACCTAGATACGTTGGATGCCTTCATATGTCCCGATCCCAAATTCAAATGCGCATCCACCTTAGTGTGATCCCCGTATTTAATTTTATATTTCAATAATAAATACCCAATAATTCCCATGGATTGAGAATCTTACCTCATCACATAATGGATTTAGAAGGCAACTAAACTTTGTGGACCCCAATTCCCACCATAACTAGTATACATAGAAATCCTTAATAAGGACTTTTCCCAAACTCAAATTGGCATCAACATTAGTGTAATCCCCATCATTTCTCTGACATTTCAACCATTGGTACCCAATCATTCCCATTAGTTAATCATCATACCATGTCCCTCAATGGACAAAGAAACTAACTAAACTATGCATACTCCACTTCCTACTACAACAAGGATATTTAGGATATGATTCGAAAGGTCTGAGAACAATATTACACATATTTAAGGGCCTCCCTAGTACATAAGTCACACGTCCATATGCAATGTGTATAGTCACCTATTATCCCTTATTTCACATTTTAATAATAACTCACGTGAATTTGGTGAATCATAATGAACACATCATTGGAATTATGAATCTTGACCAGCCAAATGAATATTTTCATATAATCCATAATGAGTGGCATGATATGAACCACCCTCATATAAAGATTTATTCCATGAGTATGATCCTAAGGGCATGATCAAACTATGATATCTTTTATTCCTTCCATAACCATGATACATAATATGTCTCCTTGAGAATCAAGACGAAATATTTTGTGTCTAAGTTCCCACATTTATTTCCTCTCCACATGATGCTAAATTGCATGGATTCATTGAACTATGTGGTTTTTTATTCCTGAAATGACAAAGGTACATAGAACCCAAAATAATAGCTCATTACCCTCCTCAAAATACTAACTACCACCCTACATATAAGAGAATTCCAAAGTTTTTTGTAATAAAAATTTATCATATAAAGTAGTTTTTTATTACTAGAAAAAAGATGATGAAATATGGATACATATATATGGAATCAATAATGATATTCCCATTTATTTTTTTAATAATTATGACATAAACAATAGTCAATTTTTTCAGGTAACCAGCGGCTTATTGGGATTTTTAATAGATTATTGAACATGTCTTAAATCTATAAGAGAGTCACGGAGTATGAAATAATTATACTCAAAATGGTGTGTTGAGACCAACCTACCATACTATCAACCAATGTGTGTCACTGGATCTGAAACTCTGATTGACCAGCTTCCTTTGGAATTTAGGTATGTATCGTGTTATGGATGAGGGAACCACTGGGAGTTTTCATTAAGAAATATAATTGTAAACCGATGTTAATTATTATGTAATAAATGAACCCCCTAATTTACCATTAGTCTGAACTAAATAAACATTGTGTAAATATCTTCCCTATAAAAACAATATTCACTAAATATTGTGTGAATATTTTTTCCATTTGAATTTTTAACCTCCATAAATCTTTTACTACCATTATCTTCTCAATGAAACCCAATTGAATTCCTAGTCAATAATTCCATTTGAATTTCCAAAATGGTGTAGAATTCTATTCTTTTAAATCCTTCACAAAATATGATTCATTTAAAACATTAGTAATCTATATCAATGGATTCATGTTCTTCATACACCATTGTGATTTTCCACCTCATCTGGAGTGTGTAACTCAGTTAGAAAATTAGATTTCTCCTTGGATTATCAAAATTTAACATGGTCTTAGACCATGATCACTTGTTTTATCCTGATGTTCTGAACAAATAGAGATCAACCTAAATAATTTTTCTGATATAAATCTCCATTATTACATATGGTGATGTGTTTTATATTTTAAAAATGTTTTAAAATGATTATAATGGCTTTTATAAAGAACATATGAACTTGTATTATCCTTATGACGTATTGAAATTATTTTTACGTAACTAAAAAATGATCCCTATTCCAACATAGATTGATGCTTACCCAAACATAGAATGATTCTTATTTGAAATAGAATTATATGTAAATAGAAATAAGATAATATATTTTCATGGAATATCATCCTTATATATATACAAGATTATGTATATTAATAGAATATCATCCCTAACTATGTTCAAGATGACTTCTATTTAAGTAATATGATCCCCATGTTCTTTTAAGAAGATTATTATATAGGGTACCTATCCATTCTCTATACATATATACTTCAATCAACTCTATTCACATACACTTTTCCTCAAAACATGCACTAATCATTCATTAAAAAACATTTAACATCTTCTTGATAGTGTTCAGTCATCCATAAAGAGAGTCCTTTTATATCATTGAATTTTATGAAAATAGAAATAATAATTCAATGTTTAGTTGGATTTAATTAATCCATATATATATATATATATATCTAAGGAGAAAAATCATGTTTTAGAAATTTTTTATGGGTTGGTTGACTTATAGAGAATAACATTTGATGTTGTTTCTGATGCTTTTGTAGTTGGAGTACGCATCATTGTAGCAACAACTATTTATTGTCCCACGTTCCTACTTTCTAATGGTGGGTGGCGTCAAATTTCATGGCTGGTGATGTTATATCCGTGATAGAAATGGTATGATTGGATATTGGTTTCACCCTCCATGGATATGTCCTTGGAGTTCATCGCCTAGATTGGGTCTCCATAATAGATTTGAGTCATCTCCGTGAAACCGATTCCCAGTGCAATCTCTTTGTGGAATATAGTTAATTAAACTGGTTTTCTATAGAAGGGTAGATAAAATTTCATCTAGGTATATTATAACTCCAGTTATGTATAGTAATATCTATATGTTGGGTGCATTTGAAACACGTGAATTCTTCCTCTTGGGAGGGAATATAGCATGACTCATATTAGGCACTGAACACAAGGAATCCCATGTTTATCATGAGGTTGCATCACCCAGGTCGTGAAACATCCATGAATTTTCACCTCATTTATTCCATGTTATTCATGATGTAAATGATGTTGTGGGTGAATATATTTTGTGGATTTCACCTCAAGAATATTAGGTTTTATATGTGGTCGCTAATACTATGGGTGCATATCATCCAAGGATTTCATTTCAGGTGTCTCATGTGGAACATGTGGTAGTATCATGGGTAAGGTTGAATTGTTTCCATCACACAGAGATAGGAAAAGGTTTATTTGAACACCCCATGGTGTGGAACAATAAGGTGGGTCCCTATGAGGAAAAATGCCACACAATTATCAGAATGTCCCTTGAGATAGATCATGGAATGATTTTATTTTATTTTGGAGAATGGCATATCATTAACATCATGTAAGGATTTGATGAGAGTAACAAAAAATACCTTGAGAAGGATATGGGAGGTGTGAACCAGAATGACCCTTGAGGAAAATCAAGGATGGATGGATTAGAACGCTCCTTTAGGTGGATCCATGATGGAATATATGAGTGCCCCTTGTGGTGGATCTAGGATGGACGATAACAACACCCCTTGAGTTGGATCTAGGAGGTGTGTCCCTAGAAGGGATTATGTCAGACCCTAAAGGATTACTTATGTATAAAAAATTCATAGAGAGGAGGATCCAAGATTGAGGATCAAAACTTCTCATGAGATAGGTTTCAGAGGTTTGTCCTTAGAAGGGATGATGTCATTCTTGAAAGATTTATCGATGGATTACAATTCCCCATTGAGGTGGATTGGGGATTGAATATTTGAAATTACCTTGAGGTGTATCCATATGGTTTTCCTAGGAAGCATGATGTCACACCTAGATGGTTGGTGAGGACTCCCCTTGAGGCGAACCCAAGATGGATGGATTAGGACACCTATAGAGGCAGATCTGGGAGTTGTGTCCCTATAATAGATGATGTCACACTGATGGATGGGAACACCCCATGAGGAAAAACCAGAGAGATAGTTCAAAACATCCCTTGAGATGGACCTAGGATGTGTAACCCTAGGAGAGAACATCTAGGATGACCATTGGTAAGGATGGATCCTCATAGCGGATTCCTACATACCCTATATAGAGGAAAGGAATCAAAACCCAAGTATTTCATCATCCCAATTGATGTTCGTTTGAGAGTATTGGTCTATGATGTTTAACATTATGTGGTAAGGATGACCATGTCACAAAAGTTGAGTCGATGGGTGATAGTGTAAGGATTACGCATGAAAGATGCCGATCACAAAAGGATTGGCCTTGATTGGATTATGTGGGACTTAAGAATTATAGCTACCTATGGGACATGGAGAAGACGTGGTCTCCCTAGTGAGGGGAATGATCATATGGGGAATGTGACCATAGAACATACATGTGAACATGGATGTGGGGTTTGGACCTAAGGGAGGCTTCCTATGTATCCCAGTTAGTTGTGAAACAGACCCCATGTAGTTCAGAATCAATTGGGGGGATATACTGAATATTATCCCCAAAGGTTCTTGGTTATGATTGAGGATTGCATCGAAGGGATACCCATTTGAGTGGTGGTTGGGGACTATACCAAATATGAGTTCCATGAACATCTAAAAACTAAAAAGATACAGTTGGGGTGTACACTAGGATCATCTCATGCACTACTTAGAGTAGTGAGAATGTGGTTGGGGCATATGAGTGGGAGTTTTCCATTCCAACTTCCTCGTGTAAATTCATGAGGGAATCCTATTTCCATTCATGGGGTAATATTACAGTTTAACGTCATGTGAATAGAAGAGGTGCATGGTAATTAAGCATGGAAGGTTCCCATTCCAGATTACTCATGTCATATCATGAATACATACCAACTAGTTAGTGGTTTAAGGAATATGATTGGAGATTAAAACTGATGAAACATCACATAGTTGATTCTTGGTGGTTGTCTCATGATTGAGACATGATAAGTATTATGCATGACGCAAATTCATCCTATTATTTAATGATTGGGTATTCTAAATATTAAATTAATGAAGTGTGAACTACTATATGTCTTTTCAGGATTGTTGTATGATGAATCTTATGTTTGATGAAAAGACATCATATTATTGAATGATAGGGTATTTTATAGATTAAATTCTCCTAGTGAGGATTAATGACTTTTTGATAATGATTGTGGCATTGGGAATATTCTTCCTAAAGTAAAGGAATGATATTATTGAATGATGGGTTATGATATAGTTTAACATCAGTTAGTGAGGAATTATAGAGGAAGATACATGGAAATGGATGGTGTGGGACTTATGAAAGAGAGGAACTTCTAATTTGACATGGCATGGGAGTCAGGTGATGGGGTTTGGTATGTTTCATTAAAGAATGGTTTGACTCAAAATAAACAAACAAATTTTAGATGTGAATCTTGACTCATGACATAGTAAATGGACCAAGATGATCAGGACGAAGGGAGGAGTTTTCATGAGTGCTGAGGGGTATCTCAAATCATGGTATTATAGGGGTGTAAGTTGGTTTCTCAGAAGGATTAATCCAAAAATTTCATTGTCCCACCCTGAAAAGTTCATGGATTGAATCTCTATTCTTCATGGGGGTCAGTGATGGTATCAAAGGGACTGAGATTGATTAGGGGTGCATCCCTCAAAGTTTGGAAATATGGGTGTGGAGGTAGGAGTGTCACAATGGTGTCTCATGAAAGGGCATTGTGATGCTCATTGTCTCGTGGAGGATGGGGATTAATAGAGATCAAGGTCTTGAAAAGGATGACCTAATTTTTAGTAAGAGTGCATCTTGAGAGCTCAATTATTTTCAATGAATCAAGATACTAAAATGGACTTCTTCCTTGGTGAAGGTTGTAGGTCTTCCTGAAAGGCATCTCCACCTGAGGTGAACGCTCTCAAGAATAGAAGGTTTGAGGTTTCGTGATGCCTAGGGGATTCATGGAAGATTTTTTCGTGAATCCCATGATCTTATTGAATTGAGAGTGTGTTGTCACTATAAAACAATGTCTCTTCTTCTTAATGAAAGCTTTAGTGGGTATATATAGGATATGGGCTTCATGAATAATAGAGGCCTTCATGAATCTATATGAGCTTCAAGAATGGGTTCAGCTCCAGGAGCCTGAATGTTTCTTTTGTGAAGGTTTCCAACAAATATTAACATGTTCATAAAGGGATATCTACAAATTAAACCTCTTTGAACTAGACCATGGTGAATAGAAGTTTTGAGAATGAACTTCCAAGAATAGGATTTTTCCAAATAGGATCTCCATGGACTGTTTTTCCATCAAGACTTCAAAATTCCATAACATTTGATATGTAACTCCGTTTGAGCTATATGTCTAGTCAAACAAAATCCCATGAAATGATATACCCTACTAGATTATGTTTGGAAATATTAGGTTCATTATCTAGATGTGATTTTCTAGTTCCAACATATTGCAATTCACTCTTGGGGATTCTTATATGGATGGATCCATAAAAATCATCCAAGCATAAGCACTATCCTTTTACTTGTAACATATGGTCTTGTTGATATTAAATAAAATTCATCCAATATGAAATTCGGTGACAAAAGGAAACTATGGTTGAGAGGGATATGTTATGTTTTATTGTTTTGGGTGGAACCTCTACTACTCTAATAGGATTTTAGAGTTAGTTCGTAGTTCAAAAGATGAAGCACATGGAATCACGATGTGGTAATAGTGGGATATGATCTATGGAATTGTTTGTTGTAATATCATAAAATCCTATTTATAAGAATTCTATAAGGATTATTATTGAATATTTAATAAAATATTACCATTTTCATTCAATCAAGGAGTCAAAAAAGTGGAAGAGGTATGATGAATATAGTTATATGAGATTTTGAGTCTTTATGAAATTCCTTTATCGATTGTTTTAGATCTCACTACCAATATTTATTCTTACTTTTGAAATGTTATACAAGAAGGAATGAGTTCTAAAATGGAATTTATCAGGACCTTTTATTCACTGTTAGATTTTTTGATAGAGCATGTAATTTAGATTCATAAGAAAATATTTTGATTTTTGACCCTGATTTGGATGGTTTTTTGGAGACACACTTATCATTGGATGAATTCGCTTATATTAATAGTTATAAAGTCTTGATAACATGTATCCCGTTGAATCCCTTTATTGATGACTATATTGGACCTCATTATATTATTCATTATTGGGATGTGTTCAATATTTGGAACGAGGTTCATTCTGGTGATGGGGAGTAAATTTATGTTGATTTGGAAAAATAATAGAAATGTCATAGGGTTTCTAGAAATATTATGATGACTGTTTTTATATTCTATTGGAATTATTTATTGGTGATCTGGGGTTTCATTAAGTTTCTCCACGACTAGATAATTTTCGTTTTGGGAATCAGGGTATGATGATGTCATGTTAAGTCATTCCATTTGAGATCATTGATAATATAAATAAAGTGGCATATAAGTAGGACATAAAATAATATTTGAAATTTATTGATCATGTGTTTAACATATCTAATTTTAGGAAGTATCATCCATACATTTATCAGATAGTTGAGTGGGAGGATGTAGATTCAGATCCTAATACCATCATGTTTGATTATCAAATTTGTGTCATGGACTATCATGATAGAGTGTTTTGGGGTAATTATATAAAATTAATTTGTGTTCTTTGAATTTTTGTAGTGATATCCATGTGATCTGGGAGATTGAGGCATTGATTTGAAAAAATGTCCTATTCTTCTATCTGATTTGGAGAATTAAAACATATTAGGGGAAGAATGTGGCATATTGTGGATAAAAATAACAACCTTTGGTCAGTGTTATGTATTCTTTAAATTATTTAATTAATTTATTTTTTTCTTTGAAACCCATTTGTTGGAGGTTTTAAATATTATTTTTTTGTTGCAGGTCATTGTGGATAGTTTCCCACATTTAGTGATAAACTTGTACCCAAACCATGCAGGGGGCTATTCTAGGGTGGTGTTATCGTTTCTACATATTTCTACAAACTATATTTCCTTCTA
The DNA here is from genome assembly GCA_963277665.1 of Viscum album. NCBI lineage: Eukaryota > Viridiplantae > Streptophyta > Magnoliopsida > Santalales > Viscaceae > Viscum > Viscum album. Next base: position 515,224,224 of record OY728135.1, read on the forward strand.
GAAAAATCATGAAACCCTTGTTTGATATGTAAAGTTATGGGGATTGTTTAGAGAATAGTCAGGGGAAAGCATGTAGCTAACTGTATAATTGACCATTACCCATATGTGATTCCCTCTAGTGGGAACCTCATTGTTGGAGAACATTTTTCCAAATCATATAGTATACCCATATTCTAAAAAAGTAGAAATTTACCTTTTTCACTATTTAATTGTAACCCCATACTCCGTATTTTCATCATTTATATGACCTAGGATCTCGCTTTATTAATGTATCTCTTTCTCTTGGCATCATGGTGATTCTCCCTAGATTTTGGTGTGTTTCTTAAATAGAAAATATTTATTTCTATTTATTTTCTTTATATCCCTTCAAATATTTTTTTCTTCCAGTTTATTCGATTACACTTTCCTTAGTTTTTCAGGTTGGGAAAGTGTATAACTAGGTACATGTTATTTTAGGGTATTCTGTTGTTTTTAGGTTTTTTATTATACCTTTTTCTCTTATCTTAAATAAGGTTGATGAGTTTACATCGTATTGGAGGTATGAAGAGCCCATTTTGTGTATTATACGTATTTTGTAAACAAACTTCATTGTTTTTAAATAATTTTAATGCAATATAAATATTTTAATGAAGTCAATAGGTTGAAGAAGTTATAAAGATGTTGGTGTTGGGAGGTTCAGTTGTTGTATCCGTCCCTGGTAATTTAGCTGATGAAGTTCTTTAAAGGATTTTAGATTACTTGTTAGGATTGATGGTCTGTTCTTAATGAATAAAACATATTATATTATTTTTTATGAATAACTTATTCTATTAACAAAATGAATTTTTCCAAAAGTAATTTCTCAAGAGGGATGTAACTATTTCCATAAAGAGTTTCCTTAATAATTTTGCTAAGGAGACTGAACGAAGATAGTGAATATGATCGGCTAGAGGCCATATTACTAAGGTGATTGAACCAATTCGACCCAACCATGGAAATTATATGACAGTTACCATGAGGTATGATAAAAGTAAGGTTCCCAAATTGCGTCATCAGATGTTGTATCCATCTGATTGACTTATATCATGTTATAATTGTAGAGTCCATCATGTGAAACATTTTGAAGTCCACTAAAATAGTCCCTTAGATGAACAAAAGATTAATGTCTAGTTGGACATATTAAATTTTGGGGGAACAAAAAAGGAACATTATTAGTAACATTGGTATATTGTGAATGGGATGAGTTAATTATCCGACCATTTGAAATAATAGTTCGATTGATTGCATTAAAATTTACATTGAATAAATAATTATAGGAAAAATTATATCATATTTTACAATGTTATGTACTATTTAGTGATCAGACATGAAAATTCCATTTTTTGGGATTCAATATGATGTGTTGAAGAAGGGAATAATATCTAAAAGGGATTTCAATTAAAGGGAAGTATTAATTATATAAGATGCGTTGACTGAAGTTGAAGTAGAGTAAAGAGATATGAAAAATCTATCTGATAGACCTGTACAAACATTGTGGTGTGAGGTAAACATATTTAAATGAATGAATGAAGAAAGTGTTGATGAGGTTGTAGCCAATGAAATTAAGTATGAATTATAACACACAAAAATGTTGAATGATCTAAAAAACCTATTAGGCTTTTTTTCTTGAGAAATAAAACCCATGTTTAATAATGAACTCACAAATATATAAGAAATGCGTGAAAATAATCAAATAAAAAGTCTTTAAATGATTTCATCAGATAGATATTTTCATATGATTAAAATTTACATGAAAGATAATTAGAAATAGGTTTCAATGGTTTCTAAAAAATTTCATTGGCCATAAGGTTTCATACAATTTAATTCAAAAACGTGTTATAAAGACATCAGGCCATGTATTATAAAGACGTTTGATGGAAATCTATGAAGTCATCAAATAGAAGGTGCAGACCAAATCTTTAAGGGTTCATCCAATGGAGAAAATAGAACAAAATATGACAAACCATCATATGAATATCCATATGAATGTATCTTGAAATTAATTTTAATGGTGAGATCAAAACAATTCATTATACAAAAATTTTATTAAATAATTGTTTTTTCAAATTATATCATTTTTAGAGTATGATTCTTGAAAAATAATTCAGTTATATTACTATGAATTCATAAAGTAACATAATACCAAAATTTAGTAAATTTAATAAGGGATATGAATTTTTACTAGAAGTAATATTCAATGAACATTCAATGTTTTTATATATTTGTTAATTGTGGTGATGTTGGCCTCGAAGTTCAACATTTTGATAATCAGAAATGAAGTTTGTGATTCTAGCATGATTTTAAGTTTGTTAAAGAATAATTTTGACTTTTATATCTAATAAACATTAATATGAATATGGAATGATTCTAATCTTTTCGTAAATTTTTAAGGTAGTAAAATGTTGTATATTTTGAACAAGATTCTCAAAAAAATAGTGGTAAGTTTGAATTTTAAAAAAAATTTAATTCCCAAATATTGTGATGAATAAAATACTATATAAATTGGATTGGTGTGTCCAGGGTTTTTGTTGATTTGATTTAAATCTAGGTGAATCCCTCGTGAATAGAAGATAAAATTAGACAAAAAGTGTTTACGACCACACATTATGATGTAGAATTGAAGCGTCATAAGGAATTTTTGGCCTTAATGCTTAAGAGTAATTATAATTTGTGTCCAACAATCAGAAGAAGATAAACACTATGTATTATGAGGTATTTAATGGATCTGATTAAGGAGATGGATAAATCAAGCAATATATGAATAAGGGAAAATTTATCTGATTACCAAGTACTATGAAAATAATTTGGAGAAGAAAAAGAAACAGACAAACTGGTAAAAGAATATATGATATTGGACAAAGAATTTCCAATCCTTTAGTATAATATGAAAAAGGAATAAAATAAAATATCAAAATTATTTTCATAGTCTAAATGTCATGGATTAGAAAATATCATATGGTAATATCATCCAACATGTTTTATGAAAAATTGAAAAAAATGAAGGAAGAGAAGCATTCAGTGTGTTATTATAAAGAAGAAGAAATATTCCTTCCTTACTATTATGAAATTGAAGAATAAAACATTAAGTGAAAATTATAAATATGGAATCCGTCATAAGTCTCAATAGGTTGAATAATTTCATGGTGTAAGAAATTAACTCTTTAAGAAGATGGAAACCATCTACAAATAAATTACAAAGAACCAAAAAGGAGCAAAAAGTTGGACGAGGTCTTCACCAATCCCTGGATTTTGGATTATTTCCATCCCCTTTCCTAAAATTTAGGGAACCACACATAGGTTAATAATTTTTTATAGATAAATCACAATAACATATAACTTATTATAGTTTAGAATCTATGTACTCGTCATCACAATCAACAATAAGGACTAACTATTCTTATTGAGTAATTAACCATGTAAAAATATTGTCTTCCATAATTTTTGTTCTTCTATATACTTGTATATTATATGGAAAATAGAATAGAGGAATCAATATCACTATAGGACTAAGAGGTAATGGGATAAACTTTTATGATTAGTGAAAAATCTCCCATCACCGATTCACCCCCACCAAATGTTTTTTATATCCTGATGCGGTCCTCTCAATTAGTATTAGAGGTTTGGTTCTACAATATGGGATTCTCTATGTTAATGTTATTATCTTTTTATGATTTTAGTTTCTTTCATGTATTAACAACGAGGTTCAATTTGGGTGAAGATTCATATATCGGTAATTAGAATTCTATTTATACAAATACAATGGGGGAAAAGTAGAAATAATGATAAAATAAAGCTAAAGGGGATATCCTAGATTCGTAAATAAGTGGAAGTATCTATTTCTCTATGTCGTGATAAAAAAGGAGAGAAATCTATATTATAATGTAAGGATAATGTAGATCATGATTCAATCAAGGATAAGTAAATCATTCCAACCTCATATGAATCAATAATGTTATGTGGTCATGAGAAATGTGAACATTCTTTTACAAACATCCCTTGAGAAGAAGATTCATGAATTAGTGGTAAATATGATTGATCTACAACTTCCGAAGTTATATTAATTAGTATATTAAAATTTATTCTTTATTTTAATCCTATATAAAATGTATATATTTAATAGGGAGTCATTAAAAGTATACAGGAAAAAATCACTCAGCTGAAAGAAGAATTAGATAGCATGGAGAATACTTTATAAGAAAAATTTATAAAATTTATAAATCTCCACAAACTACTTGGATCATTTGATGAATATATGGTGAATCTTGAAATAATTCCCTCAACGTTCAAATATAAATTTTATAAATAATTTGAAGATGAATATAGAGTCACAAACTTTATATAAGAGAAATTTCAAGAATTTAAATAAAAAGATGACAAATTGAATTCATACCAACATTTTCAATTGTATATAAAATAATAGAAGAATAACGATCATTAATCTGTTACAAAACAAAGTTATGTTGAATTAATAAGAAGTTTAAATAGTGAATAATCTTTTTAAAGAGAAGGTTTTTATGATTGATGATCAGAGAAAACACTCAATATGTGATGTCTAGAATCAGAAGTCATTTTTTTAATATTGGGAAGACACATATTGAGTCTTTAAAAAAGAATTATAAATTTTCAAATACTATATAATCTCATTAGAGGATTATATTAATAAAATAGCTTTAGTGTGTGATATGAGGATAATTGGATAATTAAATGATGTATCTCAAGTAGATATGAAGACATATGTACCTTCCATACCATCGTTTAATAATTTTTATAAATCTATATTCATGAATTGTATATGTTTTAAAAAAATATGTACAATTATGGATAAAGAAAAATTTCAACAAGACTAACGTCATGACTATGGTAGATAGGAAAAAGATTGTAGATGTTGGTACCCCAAAATATTGAAAAAAGTTGTAAAAAAATAAATACATCATATAGAATTAAAAAAATCATGGCTTGTGGGAAAATGTTCATGATACAATATATTTGGAAATTTTGTATTTGATTTTTGTTACAATACACTTAATGAAAAATCATCAAGGAAGCCTATGTTAAAGAGGAGATATCTAATGATGGATAAGAATAACCCACAAGAAATGAATAAATAGTATACATTAAACATATTTGGAGGTATTTAAAATATATATGATGCATGAAATAATAGTGGTTATAAGGTCAGTGCATAATCATCTCGATGTGTATCAAAAGCTGATTAGAAAAGGAGACCATAGAATTTTGTTAAAAAGAAAGAGGCATCCTTGGGAAGTAATCAGAAAATTATTATAAATAGAATTCCTTCCATGTTTTTTCCAAGAAGGAAAGGTGATAAGTACATAAATTCCAAATCCCTGAAGTCTAACAGAATTGAATCATCTAAAAGTTATATGAATGATGATGCTCGGAATAGTTCATGTGGAAAATCCCAACCTACCACAAATATTCCAAATGATTTCTTAGAAATTTTTCCTTGATATTTAGAGGTAATGAGTCAAAATAATGAATAACAATAAAAGGATAGTGTAAAGGGAAAATAAATGGATACACTTTATTAAGAAAATTTTATGCTTGTGAGGTGGAACATGGATGGACACAGACATTGACATTTTTATACAATATTTTTAGCACATGAAAAGTTCTCAGAGAAGATGAATTTTTTTCCAAGTGATACATGTTATTTAAAATATATTGAGAAGATAAATTTCACCCCAAATGAAATTTATGAAGTCATTGGAAATAAAATTCTCCAATATAAATGAGAAAATAAATAAAAATATACAATAAATAATTATAGATGAAATGTAGAAACGTGGTTGAGAAGAATATCTCACCCTTTCTATTCAAATTAAGTGAAAGGAAGATACACCTATTTAGTTAACCTTTTTTTAGTATTTTCTATTTCAAAATGGGGAATTTAAGTAGAATAATAATCTTAATGGAAGAACCAGAGTCAGAGGAATGACTGTCATCTTTGGATAGACAAGAAATGAAATCTCTCATCTTAGAATGTTTCCTAAGTTTGTTTATTTAATATAATAATTGGATCATACCTAATGAAATAACAATATTTACTATTTACACATGATTTAAATGTGAAAAAATAACCTCTTGACTTGATCTTAAATTTTTAATTCTATTGGAATTCATTGGAATAGATCATCCATGGAAATGATGTAGAAAATTTCAATATTCTATATAGCCATATAAGAAAGCTCCATTTTTGTGTGTTATCGAAAACAAAATTTTCTAAATCATATTTATTGAAGAGATTCATAATTATGAATATTGTGATAAAATTATCCTTTAGGGGGAGAGAAATAGAGTATAAAAAATCGTCACCCAGAATAGTTAGGTCATGTGAATATATTTTTTATGGAACCTGTCTGAAGTAATTTCATTTAAAATTGTACATTATTCCTAATCACACATCCTAGTATAATCTAGATAAACATATTAATAAAATGGGGATTTAATTAATCATTGAAATAAAAAAGTGGATGTATGGAGGCTCTCTACGACTAGTTATCATGCCTTTTTAACTTGAATTTCCATAATACGTTTTTTGAAGTGAGTTCATGAGATCTATATTGATCTCTATTTCTATTGTTTCATATCACATTTAGTATCTTCAGACTGGAATAAAAGTTGAAAATCATTGAAAAAAATATTATTAGTTTTAATTTCAAGATGTATCCAAATCATTTATATGGGGAAAAAATTATTATATAAATCAAATCCTCACGTTTTTTATATTGATCATGGATAACATAGACATGTAGTGAAATTTTGGATAAATGATTTCAAAAAAAATTACTGATACACGTTATTTATGAACATTATATTTCTTGCCTATAATGGTGAAAAAGTGAAATAAAATGTTGATTGTGACAAGAATTTTGGAATGAATGTTTAATAATAAATGGAGATAAATATTCACATATTGATATAATTAATTGAAATGTAATTAGATGGTATTATCAAAAAGTAAAAGTGGGATTGAGTAGCCCAATTTGTGTGTGAGTTTTATTGTTTTCTCAATGTATTTCATTGGGATACAATTGTTTTTAATGAAATATAAATATTTCATTGTTGTCAAAATGTTGAATAAGTTGTAAAAAAGAAGGTATTGAAAGGTTAGGTTGAAGAATCCAATCCTGGAAATGAAGAAAATAATGTTTTTTAAGGACATTGAATTTACCTATGATGATTGATAAGATTTTCTTAATGAATAAAATAGGTACTGTGATTATTGGAGAATCACATATGTTAACAACACTATTAATCTTCCTTGATGTTTTTATAATGTTTCCTAAGGGATTTTCCTTAATAAGTAAGTGAAGCCAAACATATAGATATAGTGAACATGATTGTATTGAAGCCACAATATTGAGGGGATGAGACTAGTCCAGGTTATTTGAACCTAGGTAATTGTATGAGGACATCCAAGAGGTGCGATTGGTTGAAGGTTTCTAAATTATAACATAAGGTGAAGTATTTATCGAATGAATTTCATTAAATTCATCATTATATATTCAAAAATATGAAACATTGTAATGTCCTATAACATATTCCATCAGACATACCACGGTGTAATGTTCAATCAGATAGAGTAATGTTTTAGATGCCATTGATGGATTGATTATAGTAACATTATAATGAAGTTAATAGACTAAATTAATTATCTAACTGGTGGAAATAAATTATTGACCAATTAAATTAAAATTAAAATTGGATAGCTTATTGTCGAACAAATGATATAAGACGTTTCTAATGGTTTTGTTATTCACTGATCAAACATCATAATTCCTTCTGGATTTGATTCCAGATTATGTTTATATAAAGATATACTTTTTTGAAATATATTTTAATCAAATTATGTCCACATGGGAGTATTAATTCGAAAAGATGTGTTTATTGATGTTTAATCTAGAGGAAATTTAAGAATTCCATTCAATTGACTTGTACAAAGATCCCGATGAGAACAAAATAAGTATAAATGATTGAGTAAATAAAGTGTTTACATGGTTTTTTTATTAAAATAATAATGAAGTATATTGTATGAACTTTGTGAGTCTATAGGAAAATAGTAAAAGATAAAAGTTCATGAATGATTAATCATTTCATTCCTAATGAAGCCAAAAGATAATGGAAATATATGAACATCATCGAATGAGTAAGTATTTATATGAATTAAATGGATAGGGATTTCTGAGTGATGTCCATCAGTATAATGTTTACATGTATGATCATTAGACAAAAAATGTTGGTTTTTTCGAATAGTTTCATTAGATATAATTTTTGGGTGATGTCATCATAAAAAGTGTTACGAAGGCATCAGTTTATTATTGAAAATTCATTTGAAGGATTTTCCGAACGTCAATGGACTAAAGGTGAATAGATTATCTTTGGGAGTTCATTATATGGGGGAATAATAATAGACATCTAAAACCCCATTATACATAAGGAAAGACCTATGAAAGTTTATTGGATAAAAATTTGAAGGGAATATCAAAGAGTGTCCTAAGACTAAGAAGTTATCGGATAAATATTTCAAAAATAATATCATCGGTCAAAGGAAAAGTTTTGTGAATGAAATTTTTTATGATGCTATTATGTAATAAAGGAAAAATGAATGATGTTTCACTAAATTTAAGAAGTGTAACAGAGTTATACCAGATGGAATGTCCAAATAACATTTTAAATATTTTCAAAGGTTATTAGATGTGGTGATGATGATATGGACATTCAGTTTTTTGATAATCATGATGTTTTTTATTCTAGTGATATTTTTGGTGATTTAATTAAAAACATTGAAAATAAGATCGAAGGATCTTTCTTATGGAGATTAGTTGACTCATATATTCTAGGAAATTTGAAGTGGGTCAAATAAAATTAGTTTAGAGAGGGACTCTCTAAATTTTAGTGGGATGTATGAATTTGAAAGAGTTCCCATTTACTTAAGATTGTAGATATGTTGGTACTGTATAAATGGGATTGGTATATTAAGAGTTGTTTTACATTTTACGGATATATGGGTGAATCTCTATAAAATTGAAAATATGATCATACAAATTAGTGATTTTGTTTATATGATATGATGATGAATTTCAGTGTGATATGGAATTTCGGGCCATGAGGCTTGAGATTCATTCTCATTTGTGTTAAAGAATAATAAGAAGAGTTTCCAAATAGAGTATATGGTTAATGGATAGAGAGAAATCTCAGAATGGAGAAGACAAGTACCAGATAGTGAAGAGAATAAGTGATCAGAAAATTAGGTGCCTGAAAAAGCATCGAATGAAGAAAAATCAGCGCAAGAATAGGTACTAGATGAAGTGATACTAGAAATATTTTCTCATTAATATAGTATCAAACAAATATGGCGAAGAATAAGAGATCAGATAAACATTATCTGTTTGAACATGCATTAGAAAGACCTAATCAGTGGAAATATCATGTTGAAAAGTTCCAAGGGAAGGAATAAGAGTATGAATTAAATGATGAAGTATTATTTTATGAAAAAGAAGAATGTTTTTTTACATACTACAGTGTAAGTAAAAAAATAAATATGATAACAATCAAGCCTCCTATTTAAATCCATTATAACTCTCATAGGGTAGAATACATTCATAGTATTATAAAGTATCTCTTAAAGAAGTTTTATAATACCAAAAAAATTATAAATAACCATCACGTAGATGAAAGATAGATGAGGTCATCACCAGCCTAGGGATTTAAGAATATTTACATTTCCCCTATTAAATTGTATGGAAGAACACTTAAGTTAAAGATTGTTTTATAGCCAAAACATTTTCATAGGTATTTCAATTTAGTGGAGAGTCCAGATACATTTCATCACTATTTGAGGAAAGAACAAGATTACCTTATTGAGTATTGTACCTTTTAAAATATCATGTTTTATCATTTACTTGTTTAAATATATATTCATACAATAAGGATAATATAATAAGAGAATAAATATCCTAATTGTTCTAAAAAATATATTGATTAATGTTATAATTTTTTAAAACTTCACCAATATTGGTTCCCCCCTCTCAGTGTGGGGTATATCCCGAAGTGGTCCTTCCAAGGTAGTGTCTCTACATAATGGATATTTAAATTTTAATACCATTATCACTTTAGTTTTTATAGATCATATTACCATATTTTTATTTTGTTTATTTTTTGGGGATTCATTTATGTTCTTCATTTGTGTTTTTTGAAATTACATTTGACTATCTGAGAGTTATATTTTTTGTTTTATCTAAAAATTGATTTTTTAACATGAGTTGCATGGTAAAATCCATTAAATATATTTTAATTACGATTATATTTTTATAAGGGTTTTAATGGAAATTGTTTTATAATATATTTTTTTTTATTTGTTTTATTTTTATTAACATATTTTTCTAGTTGGATTATGTGAATATTGATGTCTATGTTTATAAAACATGATTATTACTGATTAGAAAAATAGACCCTAGGTATGTATTGGGTAATATGGATGAGTGATACATATATTTATGTGGTGATCTAACTATTTTGTAGATTATATTGTACTTTAGATTGTGGTTAGAACCTAGTGAAACTTTGGGGGTAAGAAGGTAATTAGTCTTTCAAGTTCTTGTAGGTTCAATGTTTTTTACATGATAAGGTATAGTTACCACATTTTTTTAATATAATTAACCTCACACATTTCATACATTTATTGGGTGTTTATAGATTCACATATGTGTAACATATGTAAAGATAAAGGATTTATATCTTATGGAGGAACTTCATAATTCATTTTTCATTCAACATGGTATGATGGTTAGTGGTGACTCTTGGTCACAAAGAGTTGGATCATGTAGATTGTATTTGGGATACTCTGATGGTGATTTTTGGGAGTTGATGTATCAAACGTATAAGCCCGTCCTTTATTTTGATTTGAATGGATATTTGATTTTGTAACTCACATTACTTTTTGTTTATAAAGTTATGTAGGATGTTCGATTATTATTTATTTTGTATTATAAATTTTTGGGTTGTTTCTTTATTATTAGAATTGATTGTTTTTTATTCAAGGATGTACATGTAATGGATATATCCTTACCTATTTTAGGGTGATATCCTTGTTTTGGATTATGTTGTTTTCAATGGTCAAACCATTTGTAATGTTTATTTTTGATACGCTAAATTCTTGTCTCTATCCCATTACAATTTGGGACATTCTCTGAACCCTATAGAGGGATTGTGTAAAGGCCCATGTTTTTTAACTGTGTCAAAATAAGAATGTTTTAAAAAAAATCGATTTATCAATGGTTCATTTTTTCTAAACTGAGCTCTGGATTTTTATTCTGAGTGTTGGAACACCTAATGGTGTTTTTTTGGAATTGCATAAATACTCGATAAATTTTAGCGGGTGTGTCGATGAGTCTTGGGTGCACCGGATCCGGAAAAATCCACTTTAATGGATCTAAATTGGCAGTGCATGGTTGTGGTCAAACCTGTGCAGTTTTTCTTTTTAATAAATTATTACTATTATTTTTAATTAAATATGATTATATGAGAGTTTTGGATTAATTATAATAATGTAATAATAATAATAATAATGAAGTTTTTTTACTCTAATTATGGTTTTTAAATTTATTGAATGTTAACGAATTAATTAAATGGTAGTTGAAGGTATTGATGTGGCTTTTTAGTTTATCAATGAACCGTTTTATTTAAATGAAGAGTTTCAGAATTATTGAATGTAATTTTTAATTAAATGGATGAATGTGGTAATAATAATAATGTCATTGTTATAATTACGGAGTCATAATTTATTTTGAAACTTTGATAATTTAATTACATGTTAAAGTAGTGTATCATTTATGAGAATTAAATGTGGCTTTTGAGCTTCTCAAAGAATCTTTTAATTAAATGAGGGGTTATGAGTTGGAGATTTTATCATATTAATGATATTATAATAAATTGGGGGTTTGGGTTTTTAAATAAATAAAAGTTTGAGTTATATTAATAATGATTTTTTTATTATTTTTGTGGTTACTTAGTGAAATAAATGTTAAAAGAATTTAATGATCAATATGGAGTTTTATAATTAATTACAAAACATTTATTACAAGAATAATATTTGAAGGTTAAAAACGAATTGGATAATTAATGTGGACTTAAAAGGGGAGGTTGGACATAATTAAAATGGGCATATTATTGTGTCATTTAATACAAATTAATTATGGGGTTTGTAAAAGTTATGTTTTTATTTAATGAGTTGTAATATTTAGGTGAATATAATAAGGCTATTGGTTATCTCGATGAAACACTTAATTAAATATGTGGTTTCGAATTTAATGAAGGGGTGTAGTTATTTAATAGAGTTGTTGGGTTATATCAAAGGTTTGAGTAATAATAAATATATTTTTATTATTATGGTTTTATGAGTGTCATATTTATTGACCATTTTAGATATTATTATTATAAATAATAATAGTAATGAATTGGGGAGTTTTGGTTGGAATTTTTAAAAAAAATGAAAATTTTAATAATAATAATGATGATGATTTAATTATTATTATTATTATTTTGTTAATTAATAAAATTTAAGGGAAGTTTTTTTGTATTAACTGTGGGAAAGGAATTTTTTTACATTGATGTCAATGTGATTTAATTTAATTGAGGAGTGAAGGGGAGTTTGATTTTCTCATATGAAAAGTTTCATTTAATAAGGATTAATTGGGGAGTTTTTTACTTTTTAGATAAGTGTTTAATGTGTATAATAATAATAATAATAAAATGAGTATTATTATTATCTTTTATTATTATTATTATCACATTAATGGTAGTATTATTATTGTGGTTTACGAGTTTAATAATAACTATTATTAATGGAAATTAGTCTAGGGTTTTGAAAAACAAAATAAAGGGAATTGGATTCCCCTCTTCTTCTTCCCTACGCACAAGGTGCAACATGCACGCAGCAGCGCACCCCATGACGTGGCCCCTTCTTCCCTCCTTCGAGCTCCCTACTCGGCGTGAGCTCCTTCCCGCGGTGCGACCAAGAGGCACGTGAACCCCCCGAGCGACCCTCCCTACAGCAGCACGACACCCTGGCGGAGTTCCTGCAGCGCGTGATCTCCGTGGCGTAACCCCCCTTCGGGAAATACCTAGAGGCGCACCACCCCTCTCCGGAACTCCACATTGCATGCAACGATTCCCCTAAGACTCTTCACGAATCTTGTCTTCCTCGTCAAGGTGAGTTCATCTGTGTATAACTAGTGATTCACATCGATCATTTGACTCCTCTCTCTTGCCTTGTTTTCTCATCTAAAACCCAAAGGTTCGGGTTTAATCCAATAGTTGTGTTCCTCTATTTTTTAAGATATGAGAATGTTTACTCGGGACCCATTGGTCCATAATCTGACATCCGCCACCTAGGGAGAGGCAGATGGTCTCAAATTGTCTTCCCGCCGTTGGTTCGGGTAAGTTTCTAAACCCGCGGTTTGGCTTCGCACCGGTTATATTAAGGCCTTTTAAATTTTATTATGAGTTCCTGGTACAGAGTTAGATGTGCTTTGTTCATTACAACTTTGAATATGGTTACCGGTTAAATATATGTAATTTTCATTGATCAATGTAGACAACGCACACACACACACACAGATATATATATATATATACATAAAGGTGTGTGCACTGGCAATTATGGACCAGATGTGGACTGTTAGCTGCCAAGTACATTAAAGTGCTTCAGATTTAAAATGGTGCCACCCTGAGGTAGGGTCTCAAATCCTTAACCCTTTATTTTATGAATTATAGCTTCTTTAAATAAATTTATAATGTAATTTTTATTGATTATGATATGTCGATGCATGACACTTTTGAAGTTATTAAATGATGTCACCCATGTGAGATAAATGAGGGCTTGAACTTGTGTTATTTTTAAGCATGTTTTTCTAATTTGGTTAAAGTGATATGATTAAACAGTTAAATGATTTGAATGGGCAGAATGAATAAAGGGTAATTAATTGTAGAATTAATTATCAAGTCATGAGTTGGAATAAAATTTGTGGCTTTTAATGATGATTGGGAATATTGAATATTTGACATGTTCAAAAGTATAAATTTAAAATTGGTAATTATTAAATGATGGATTAATTATTAGAAGTTAAATGTTAAATGGTTAATCAATTTATGATTGGTTTAAGTGATAATATTTAATTAATTAATTTTTGAATTGATTAATTTTCATACATTAAATTCAGATTGTGAATTGATTGTTTGTTACGACTGTTGGCCAAGGGTACTTTTTGATACTTGTTAGATTTCCATGCATTAAGTTGTCTTGGATAGAGTAGTTCTATTTTATGGGTTGATGCCTGATATGGTTGCTAAATATATGTTCTTTTTCAACATGTTTTGTGATGATTGTGACGTGCATGTGAATTGTTAAAGTCCGGGATGAATCACTGATTGAGTTGATGGGTTCAAACTTGTTAACGAATTTCTATAATTAAATGTTGAGTTAATTATTTATTTGTCTTGCTATGAAAAATTAATTGTTAATTAATTAGTTACTATTTAGATGTTGAATGGTTAAGTAAGGGTTTACTTTTGACGGGTGATTTATGTTTTTAATTAGTTGTTGAATTAATTAACGGATTGTATTAATTAATTTAGGAATTAATCAATGGATGGTTTTGGGGGTCTTAGACATGGTTTTCTACACCAACGATAAATATATATGTATGATTGATAATTGGGTTGTGAGACAATGGATGAAGCTCCAAATACTCACGGGGTGATAGAAATGGTGTTCTACACCAATGATAAATATATATGTATGGTTGATAAATGGGTTGTGAGACAAGGACTGAAGATCCAAATGATCATGGGGTGTTAGACCTGGAATTCTTCACCCAGCTTGCAAGAAAATATTCTTTTATGGGTCAAGGACTGATGCTCCAAATAACCATGGGTTGTGAGACAAGGACTGATTCTACAAATACTCACGAGGGTGCAAGAAATGATGTTCCACACCCATTAACTAACATTGGACTTTGGGTCCAATTGTTCGTGCATGAAATGAGTTAATGGTTAATAAAGGCTGTTGAGACATGATGATTTGTGAATTGTTTATGGGGAAGGTTTTTGTCTTATTTATGAATTTGGTGAACCACTTTTAGTGGGTGGGCTCTGACATAGAATATTAAAGTTATAATTGAATAACTTATGATGCATTATCCATGCCAAAGCACAAGCTTGGAATTAGTCATTACATTTATTACATAGATGGTCTTTAGAGACATCTGTGGTGAGTGATTTATACGGGAGATGTTGGGGGTAGAAAGAATCACAAGACCTTCATAATTTTTTAAGACTGGAATAATTAATAACAGATGAATGATTATGTAATGAATATTGCGTATATATGATAATTGTATAATGCAGGTTCAGACACCAGCTGAGGGCTGAAGCAGGTACTTGGGTTTATAGTTACATTGTATTGTTTACTTAATGTATTCATGCTTTCACATGTTATAATATATTTATTAAATGTCTGGTTTGGGGTAGACACCAGTTGTCCCGACCTACTGTGATTTATATCTCACACCCTACTCGGGCCACCATTGCACTGGGTACCCTAGTAGATTCTATTTGGTTGCAGTACTATGCTTTTTGCCTTTACTTGGGAGTTAGAAGCACATGACCGAGTGGAGGCTTGGGATGCTTGAGGAGATCGCCCACGGGGCTTTGAGTCATTATTTATTTATTTATACATTGAAATGTAAAGCATGTTGTTTTGGTCACTGTTTTAAACTTTTGTATCATTATCATGTCATGCATGCATCCGTTGTATACTTTGGCGTTGGCCATTTTTTGATACAAGATTTATAAAATATACATTCCACTTCTTATTCATTTATTATACCGTTTCTTCTATTTATTTCCTTTGTCTATTTTTGAACACTAAAATGAGGGTATAGTCTCCCCACTGACTGTCCTTAGACCCTTACTGCTAGTCAGCAGCCTATGGCATACAGGAAGGCGTGCTTGAGGTCATGTGGTGACCGGTCCGGCCTTCGGTTTATTGGTGAGCTAGGTCAGGATGTTACAAAGTGGTATAATAGTTTTATGTTTTCTTTCTTTTCCTTTGTATTTCTCTTTTAGGGTTGGTAGACAGGAGACTAGGAATGCATCAGCGCTTGGGTTAATAGCCGTTCTTGGCACTAATCACCTAATGTACGGGAAATGAACGAGTGGCTAGGGATGGGAATTGAAGTTTTAACTATTAGAGGTTACAATTGATATGATTTCACCTTGAGTGACTGGTGAATTTTCAGCTGTTTATTAATTTTGAGAATTTTGAAAAATAATTGCCTTGGCCTGGTATGGTAAGGAAGATTCATACATGCATAATCTTAGTGACTTAAAAATCCATATTTCATGCAAATAACATGCCATGTAGTTGCATTAGTATGATTCCTGCTAATTTGGATTGTGTTCCTTGGGTGCAATTCCATGTTTTGGTCTACTTTAGCATGCCTCTCTAGATAGCTTGTTCTGGTAATAAATTTAACATGCTTGAGTGATTATATTCCATACTCTTTCAGTTACTAGCATTTTTTGTTGTTGTGCCATTCTTCTGTGTTATAGAATGTTGTTGTGTTACTGCTTATGCTAACATGTTAGAGATGTTTTGGATATGTGAAAGGGGTGATAAAGATAAAATTTTAAATAAATGTTGATTGTGATAAATGGGAGCCAAATTCCAGATATAAGGTGTATGGGAGCCTTATCGATTGATAGATGGCCACCTATGTGTTTGAACATTATACAACCATAATATGTTTGAAAATGGTTACAAATGTAAAACTTCTGAGTTTTGATTATAATGAACTATTGTTGGGTTGCTTTTGGAAGAACACAGATTTAATAAATGAGAACTTTGTAGGTCACCATATCTATAAAAATAATTTAGATGCTAAATTGCCTGTTTATATTTGAATAACATTGAATTATGATTAAAGAGGATGTTCGTGATAACATGCCTATTTTTTTCTGTAGGTTGTTGTTTTGAAAACCAAGTGACTTGTTTTGAATATTTACTTGTGTGTATGATGAAATACATTCAAATGTTAAAAGGTTAAAATGAATTAATTAAAATTACAAAATGAAAAAGGGGGTTTTGAACCTTGTGATTTCAGTTTTGTGTTATCAAGAGAGAGGGTCGATGTTTATGTTTTTAAGGGGATAACCCGTGGTAGGTAGTACCCAAGGAATGTTCTAGGCTATCAATGTACTTTCGTCCCACTACTCAGGAGGACTTCTTGGGACTCAGTTGTTTTGGAACACTGATAGGTTTATGTTATGGATTTTTATGATAAATGTTTTACTTGGTGAACATGGTTCGAGGATTTTTACACACATGCATTAATGTATTCTAAAAACACGCTCTAGTGAGCGGAAAATATTTTCTTGAGACATCAAGGAAAATCTTAATGTGGGAATTATTGCATCAATTTTTGATAAACATGTCAACAGGAGATGTCGATCTTTTAGAACGGAGTTGTCCGGTAATATTTTGACTGATCTTCTTAAATGACCATGGTAGGTAGGTTGATTTAGTGGTGATTCCTGATGGCTTCTCGGGGACAAGACGTTTTTTAAGGTGGGTATATTGTAAATTCTTATGTTTTTGAACCGGGTTAAAATACGAATTTATTCGATTTTTTTCCATTTATCAACGATTCATTTTTTTTAAACCAAGCTCTGGAATTTTATTCTGAGTGTGGGAACAGCTAATAGTATAGTTTCTGGAATTGCGTAATTACTCGATAAATTTTATCATGTGTCCCGACGAGTCTCGAGTGCACCGAATCCGGAAAAATCCACTTTAATGGATCTGCATGGGCAGCGCATGGTTGCAGTCTAACCCGTGCAGTCTGTCTTTTTAATAAATTATTATTAACTTTTTTTAATTTAATATGATTATATGAGTGTTTCGAATTAATTAAAATAATGTTTTAATAATAATAATAATAACGATGCTATTATTACTATTATTGTGGTTGTTAAATTTATTGAATGTTAAAGAATTAATTAAATGGCAGTTGAAGGTATCGACGTGGCTTTTCAGTTTATCAAAGAACCGTTTTTTTTAATGAAGAGTTTCAGAATTATGAAAGGACCATTTTTTATTAAATGGAAGAATGTGGTAATAATAATAATTTCATTGTTATTATTATAGAGTCATAATTTATTTCCATACTTTGAGATTTTAATTGCATGTTAAAGGAGTGTAACATTTATGAGAAATAAATGTGGATTTTGAGCTTCTCAAAGAAACTTTTAATTAAATAAGGGGTTATGGGTTGGAGTTATTATCATATTTATGATATTCTAATAAATAGAGGGTTTTGGTTTTCAAATAAATGAATATTTGAATTATAATAATAATGATTTTATTATTATTTTTGTGGTTTCTTAGTTAAATAAATGTTAAAATAATTTAATGATCAATATGGAGTTTTATAATTAATTACAAAACATTTATTACAAGAATAATAAATGAAGGTTAAAAACGAATTGGATAATTAATGTGGATTTAAATGGGGAGGTTGGACATAATTTAAATGGGTGGTTTATTGTTTCTTTTAATACAGTTTAATTATGGGGGTTGTCAAAGTTCTGTTTTTATTTAATGGGGTGTAATATTTATTTGAATTTAATGAGGCTTTTGGGTGTCTCAATGAAACACTTATTTAAATAAGCAGTTTAAAATTTAATGAAGGAGTGTGGTTATTTAATAGATTTATTGAGTTATATCAAAGGTTTGAATAATAATAATAATATTTTTATTATTATGGTTTTATGAATGTCATAATTATTGATCATTATGGATATTATTATTATAAATAATAATTGTAATGAATTGGCGAGTTTTGGTTAGAATTTAAAAAAAATGAATTTTTTAATAATAATAATGATTTTGATTTAATTATTATTATTATTATTTTGTTCATTAATTAAATTCAAGGGAAAACGTATTTTTATTAATTGTGGGAAAGGATTTTTTTTTACTTTGAAGTCAATGAGATTTTAATTTAATTGAGGAGTAAAGGGGAGTTTTATTTTCTCAAATGAAATGTTTTCTTTAATAAGTATTAATTGGGGAGTTTTTTAATTTTTAGATAAGTGTTTAATGTGTATAATAATATTAATAAAATGAGAATTATATTTATCACATTAATGGTAGTATTATTATTGGATTTTAAGAGTTTAATAATTACTATTATTAATGGAAATTAATTTTGGGGTTTGAAAAAAAAATAAACGGAACTGAATTCCCCACTTCTTCCTCCCTACGCATAAGGTGAAACACGCACACAACCACACACCCAATGACGTGGCCCCTTCTTCCCTCCTTCAAGCTCCCTCCTCGGCGTGAGCTCCTTCCCGCAGTGCGACCAAGAGGCACGTGAACCCCCCATGTGACCCTTTTTGTAGCAGTGTGATACCCGGGCGTAGCTCCTGCAGCATGCGACCTCTGTGGCGCAACCCCCCTTTGATAAATACCTAGCGGTACACCACCCCTCTCCCAGAATCCACTTTGCGCGCGACGATTCCCCTAAGACTCTGCATGAATCTTTTCTGCCTCATCAATGTGAGTTCATCTGCGTATAACTGGTGATTCACCTCGATCATTTGACTCCTCTCTCTCACCTTGTTTTCTCATCTAAAACCCAAAGGTTCGGGTTTAATCCCATCATTGAGTTCCTCTATTTTTTAGGATATGCGAATGTTTACTGGGGACCCATTGGTCCATAATCTGACATCCTCCACCAAGGGCAAGGTGGATGGTCTCGAATTTGCTTGTCGTTGTTGGTTCGGGTTAGTTTCTAAACCCGTGGTTTGGCTTTTCACCGGTTATATTAAGGCCTGTTAAATTTTTTTATGAGTTCCTAGTACCAAGTTAGAGGTTTTTTGTTCATTACAACTTTGTTTCCGGTTACCGTTTTAGTATATGTAATTTTTATTTATCAATGTAGACAACCCGCACACACACACACACACACACACACACACACATATATATAAAGGTGTGTCCACGTGTGATTATGCACCAGTTGGGGATTGTTTGCTACCAAGTACATTAAATCACTTCAGATTTAAAATGGTGCCACCCCGAGGTAGGGTCTCAAATCCTTAACACTTAATTTTAAGAATTATAGATTCTTTAAATAAAAAGAGAATGTAAGTTTCCTTGATTATGATATGTCGATGCATGACACTTTTGAAGTTATTAAATGACGATGTCCATGGGAGATAAATGAGGGCTTGAACTTGTGTTTTTTAAGCATGTTTTGCTAATTTGGTTAAAGTGATATGATTAAAAAATTAAATTATTTGAATGGGAAAAATGTATAATAGGGTAATTAATTATAGAATTAATTATCAAGTCATGAGTTGGAATAAAATGTGTTGATTTTAATGATGATTGGGAATATTTGAATATTTGACATGTTCAAAATTATAAATTGGAAATAGGTAATAATTAATTGATGGATTAATTATTACATGTTAAATGTTCTATGGTTAATTAATTTATGATTAGTTTAAGAGATAATATTTAATTAATTAATTTTTGAATTAATTAATTTTCATAGATTAAATTAAGATTGTGAATTGATTATTTGTTACGACTGTTGGCCAAGGGTACTTTTTGATACTTGTTTGATTTCCATGCATTAAGTTGTCTTGGATGGAGTAGTTCTATCTTATGAGATGATGCGTGAGATGGTTGCTAAATATATGGGCTTGTTCAGCATTTTTTGTGATGATATGACGTTCATGTAAATTTTTAAAGTCCTGGATGAATCTCTTTTTGAGTGGACAGGTTCAGACTTGTTAACGAATTTGGATAATGAAATGATGAGTTATTTATTTATTTGGCTTGCTAAGAACAATTAATTGTTAATTAATTATTTACTATTGAGATGCTGAATGGTTAATTAAGGGTTGAATTTTGACGGGTGATTTATGTTCTTATTTAGTAGTTGAATTAATTAATGGATTGGATTAATTAATTTATGAATTAATTAATTGATGGTTTTGGGGGTGTTAGACATGGTGTTCTACACCAATGATAAATATATATGTATGATTGATAATTGGGTTGTGAGACAAGGACTAAAGCTCTAAATAGTCACAGGTTGATAGACATGGTGTTCTACACCAATGATAAATATATTTGTATGATTGATAAATGGGTTCTGAGACAAGGATTGAAGCTCCGAATACTCACGGGGAGCTAGACATGGCGTTCTACACCAAGATTGTAAGAAAATATTCTTTTCTGGGTTAGGGAATGATGCTCCAAATACCCATGGGTTGTGAGACAAAGACTGATGCTCCAAATAATAACAAGGGTGCTAGACATGATGTTCTACACCCATTAATTAACATTGGACAGTTGGTCCAATTGTTCGTGAATGAAATGAGTTAATGGTTAACAAAGGCTGTTGAGACATGGTGATTTGTGAATTGTTTATAAGGAAGGTTTCATACTTATTTGTGAATTGGGTGAACACCATTTTGTGGGCGGGCTCAGACTTAGTATATGAATGGTTAAACTGAATAACTTATGATGCGTTATCCAAGCCAAGGCACAAGCTTTGAATTAGTCTTTACTTTGATTACATAGATGGTATTTAGAGACATCTATGGTGAGTGATTTATACGAGAGATGTTGGGTGTAGGCTGAATCTCAAGACCTTCATAATTTATTAAGATTGGAATAATTAATAACTGATGTATGATTATGTAATGAATATTGAGTATGTATGAAAAATGTATAATGCAGGTTTGGACACCAGCTGAGGGCAGAAGCAGGTACATGGGTTTATAGTTACATTGAACAATTTATTTAATTTATGCATGCTTTCACATGTTATAAGTTATTTATTAAATGTCTGGTTCTGGGTAGACACTGGTGGTCCCGGCCTACTGAGATTTATATCTGAAACCCTACTTGGGCCGCCACTGCACTGGGTACCTGAGTAGATTCTATTTGGTAGTAGGATTACGTTGTTTTCATTTACATAGGAGTTAGGAGCACAGGAATGAGCGGAGGCTCAGGATGCTCGAGGAGATCTCCCGAGGGGCTTTTAGTCATTATTTATTTATTTATACATTGAAATGTATAACATTCTGTTTTGTTCATTTTTTTTCTACTTTTTTATCATTATCATGTCATTCATGCATCCGTTGTATACTTTGGTGTTAGCCATTTGTTTTGTACAAGATTTATAAAATATACACTCCACTGCTTATTCATTTATTTCCTTAGTCTATTTTTGAACACTAAAATGAGGGTATAGTCTCCCCACTGACTATCCTTAGACCCTCGATGCTAGTCAGTAGCCTTTGGCATACGTGGAGGCATGCTTGAGGACATGTGACGATCGGTCTGACATCCGGTTTAGTGGTGAGTCGGGTCGGGATGTTACAAATAGTCTAGTTGATGTGGTATGATGACCTAGGCTGGTTTTTAAAATTTCTTCATAGACCTAATATTTTTAAACCAAACTTAATATAATGGAATAATATTTCCTTCCAATATATTCTGTTATATGTAGATAATCCACACCGTCCATTCAAAAAGATTATGCCTAGCACAATAAAAATAATTCCCTATGGTTAAACATTATAAGATTCTAATTGTTTCTTCCATATTTGTGAAACATTAAAAATATCATGGATATTTAAATATTATATAGATATATTAAATGATATTTTATCTCCCCAATTGTCTCTATAACCATAAATTGCCCCACATATTAAAGCACTGACTTCCCCCATTTACCATGTCATTGGTGTACCAATCGAGGTGAAAATCATAATAATTCTTAATCCTCAATAGTTAAATGAAATGGTTATTATTTATAGTTAACATAAAGATTCTACCACGTATAATATTTCATCAAAATCTTCAAGATCTTATGAATACAATTATTTAACTATTATAGTTTACTAGGATGTAGATAAATTATTCCAATAGCTTATTATAACACAATGGTAGTAGTCATATTATTTCATATTATACTATAAAATGATCCATCTAATTTTATTCTTGATAACATTTAATATAGGAAAATTAAAAATAAAAGAATATGACCATCTCATGATCTCTAAGAATTATTCAGACAATATCAAAGTACATACCATAATGTTTTTTGTCTATTAAGAATTACCACATGTCTACATATGGTATTATATACTCATATTTAATAAAATACCCATTTTATTCCATAATCCTCTCCAAAAACATGATGTAAACCAAGGATATCAATATGTAATGATTTATGAGGGTACTCTATGAAACCTCACTTCTTCTGTTACATATAACTTACCCAAGTTTTCTTCAAAGAACACCTTTTAAATGGGTAAAAAGTGTACTAAATTAACAATTTCATCCAAATTAAGCTATAAATTATAACATTTTCCTACTTATTTATGTATAGCAACCATGAAATCCATCATTACATCCCCCAATTATAAGTCAGTATAGAAAAAATGTTTCAAAAGTTATAATTGTCGGTAATGCCCTGTCTTCCCCTATTGATAAATAAAACAAAAAGTCACAAATACATATATATATATATATATAATTATTCTTACCCATAGATTATTATCATTATATGAATAAACACTTAATATATTAGATATAGGTTAACCCTAAATCTCTCTCAATACATATATATATATTATGTTCTTCATCATTCTTTTGCAGATCGAGGAGTGATACCCACCAAAACATTAGCAGATTGAAGTAGGAGTGAAATGATCGAATCCACAGTGTTAAACAGATGGATCCATGTAGGATTTCTTCTATTTTTGTATTTTGATTGATGTTTTAATTTGAAAATTACTCATTTCCCATTTACATGGAAATTTTGATTATCTTTGTGGATGGCCACACTAACACAACCATCATTACATCCTAAAAAACCTTTTTGTTCGTTTTTTTCTTCGCATGTTTTTAGGGTTATTGGTTATTTATATTTGGACTCATCAAATCATCGATAAATTATAGTTAAAAGATAATGGATGTAAAGATCTCATCAAGAGCTTCCCAAAACTGGTTTTGAAATAATTATCCGACCTTCGGAGTGATCGTACCTGCCCTCAAAAGGGGATCCTGTAGTAGATCATATGGTGGTGGCCGATGGCTGGCCTCGGAGCAGGCCAGTACAGCGAGCGGGACGGGCTGGGGGTCGGTGGAACAAATGACAGTGGGCATCTGGTAGCGGGGCATGCAATGGTGCAAGCTGAGGTGGGTCGGTGGGAAGGTGAGGTGGAGGCCAATTGTGCACTAGGTTCAGCATGGTCCTACTACTAGCGATGAAGGAGGATGAGTGACTAGGGTGGAGGCACAAAATAGATAGAGGGTGTCATGCTTGTCATCATCGAGCGGCGGCTAAGGGACTGGGAATCATGAAATGTGGGTCTGCTTCAACACAGGGTCTTGAGTAGTACCATCTAGACACCTAGACATAATAATAAATTGGACTATCCATGGAACCATGAGCCGTGCAGGCCACGATAGAATTGTTCAGACCCATAGCTAGGTTGTAGTTTGGCCATGTTGGGGTCAAAAGTCTTCAAAATACATTTCACTCACAATCTAGGGGTCTGTTTGATGCATCGTATGCGGCCATGGGTCCCTCTCATTGAGGCGAAACATTTTAGAATGGTTATGGAATTTAATGTCCTACTCTCATGTTTTGGGTGAATGAAACACCTAAGTTTAATAATAATAATTTAATTATTATTATTCAGAAAAATTGTTTCAGACCTACCTTCTAAACGGGTGGTCTGTTTGAAGTACCATCAGTTGGAGAACATCCTAGGTCTTCATGGGGAGTTTTCAGGATTAATTTCTGGTGATTAAGTTAATGTTGAGGTGCGGGCCCCACAGGTTGGCCGATATGAATGTGTTATGGTGAAATGAATCCATTCCACTGGTTGTCCATTTTGAACAAATGATTAGTCCATCCCATGTTTTTCTGATAGGATCGCTATGGTGTGATCCATATATCATAATTCGGGACCAAGACTTGGGCCTCCTGGGATGTATTTCAGGATCAATGTGGGAACCTACATCTTTTCCATCAGATGTCCATTTGGGAATAATTAATTGTGTATCATGTGTGTTTTCCCGCAATTATCACATTGGGGAGACCATTTTAGATGCGAAAAGTCTTATTCACGATCTCAATTAATGTGGAATGATAAAAGGAATATCGGTGGAAGATCATTTTGATGTGTTTGAAGATAACCCACTATTTGTGCCAAATCTGACTCTTGTGAGAGTGGAGAATATGTATGAATAGATGATAATAAATGTACTTTAGCCATTTGAGGAGGTGTGCCAGCGTAATTACACTTTGGGCCCCCCCAGATCAATAAAAAGTGGCATGTGATCGTCGTCCTTTTGACAATGTGTGTCAAGTACTCTTGAAGTAAGACGGCATGGCTCAGGTTAATTTTTCATTGTTTAGTACTTCATATTGTTTAAGTACACTGACAGATGATGAGGTGGGTCCACACAATGTGTGGATCCCATACGCATCGTGTACCATATTATGAATCTTCTATCTACCAAAACTATTTTTTTGACTCTGATTTTTGCATTTATATAGCCTATCTTGAGTGTTTTGTCCATGTAGAATGTGATGGTTTACTCTATAGTTACTCACAAGTTTTTATGTGAGATATTCTGAGTGTGAGGCCGATTTGGGGCGGCACATGATGACTACACCAACGTTGATTTTCATAAAGGTACCATTCCACATGGATGGCCAGTGTTCCTCGTTGTTTTTTTATGAGAAACCATCCTGTATGGATGGCCAGTGTTCGTCTATGGTGTTTCGATTGGAACCATCTAGTAGTGATGGCCAGTGGTCCTCGATGATTTTTTAAGAGGTACCATCCATCACGGATGGAAAGTGTTCCTCAGTAATCTAGAGTAGAATCCCAATGAGGCATCAGGTTGTGGGTAGACACTACCACTTATACTAGAGTGGAATCCCCCTAACTCATCAGGGTGTGGGTAGCCTTGATTAATTATACTTAGAGTGGAATCCCCCTGACACATTAGTGTGTGGGTATCCTCAATAGTTTCTACTAGAGTAGAATCCCCCTTATGCATCATGATGCGTGTAGTCTCTATGAATTCTACTATAGTGGAATCCACCAAACACACCAGTGTGTGGGTATCCTCTATGAATTCTAATAGAGTGAAATTCCCCTGACACATCAGGGCATTGATATCCTCTACTTTGTGACATGATCTCTCAAGTATGCTGCATGGTGACACGATGTGCTTTGACGAGACTTTGGAATCTCAATAATGAGGAATGCTTTTCCCACCAAGAAACATCTTGGGATACGACATAACATCGTGAGGTAAATCTAGTGATGAACAAAGAGGATAGTATCAAGGTGTCATGATTGAGTCTCTTTTACTTATAGTTTATATCACACTTGTAGGGTGATTGGAATCAGTGGTTACATCTAGAACTGTTGGTGAATCACATTTCCTTTGTTGAGATTGTGGTATAGAGATCCCCTAATAGTATTTTTTGGGTTTTTATTTTGAATATATATATATATCCTATTTCTATCACCAAGTCCTTCTGTTTTGGAAATTCTCCTTCCAGGAGAGGCGGGGATGCACAGGGTATGCCACATGCTTTCCATGTCTAGCTTCTCGTGGTTGGATGAGCCTACTCTTCTACTATTGGTACAGAATACTAGAATATATTCTCATCTTATAACATTTTCTAGGTCATTTTTTTTGGATTATATAACTCCACACTCTTGTTGGGTTGTATTTTACTCCCTTTTACTCTACCTTGTTCTATCTACTTTTCACCTTTTCAGTACTTCTCTTGATACACCATTGAGCCTTTGGGGTATCCTACTGGGTATTTTTATAGTCACCCTTGATTGAGAATTTCCTGCACTTGGTATGACCATGATGATGATGGAAAGGTTGATTGTGATATCATAGGACCTTAGGGATACATGATGCTTGGACCACGTGTGGTGGCCATAGCTTAAGATATAAGAGCAGGGCTCTCTTAGCTATTTTAATTTTTCTATTATTGCTGGGTTATGGAACTTTTATACTTGGGGTGTATTTTTTCCCTTTCCCTTTCATCTTTTCTTTTCTATGCTTGTACTTTTTAGAGGTCTGTGCGTGTCCCTGGTTTTTATATAGTAGTGTTTTATCTTGCGTGTTTTTCCTCTACACATTTGTCGTTAGTTAGTTGCGTGTGTGTGTTTACAGGTTCTTAGGTAGAGCCCTCCCCATGTTTTTTGTTCATTTAGTGCAACTTTACATCCCCTGGCCTATAGAGGATGGCTTGGGGTTGTTGTGGATCGAGCCTCGATATGGGTCGAGTCGTGAAAAAGTGGAATCACAGTGGGTTAGACCCATAGGATGTTGTTTGGACATTTCCCTAAAAATGCCTTGGTTGTGTTTAGGGAAATAGTGTCGAAGTGTCTCAAGACGGTTTCTCAGGCGAGAGAGTCTAGTGATGGTATGGGTGGCCGTCTTATCGATTCACATGGACCCTGATTACCCTCTTTTTGACTGGTCACCCCGAGACACCTATTGCAGGGCCAAATGGTACATAAATCATATAGTATTGAGTCTTTGATTGTCATTCTTGATTCATACCCCCATTTTTGTTGATATATAAATATATTTATCTGACAATGGTACACCTAGATAACATTTTGGATGTCTCCATGATGACAGCCATTCAGGATACTAGCTCTGGTTCGTGATGAAAACCTTGTGAGAGACCAAGCCTTAGTTTAGGAACCATCATGTGAGTCCCTTTCTTCAGGTCGGCTGGTAGCATCACCCCAACTTGTTGAGAAGTCGACAACCCAGTATATTATTCGGAGGAAGTGCACAGGAAGATAGAACATCATGAGTTCGAGTGACAGAGACAGCTGATGTTCTGTGGTGAGATAAACCCTCAAGCAGAATTGAAATGGTTAGAGTTGGTGTTCTGCCTCTTTAGGCTAGTAACAACACTGATAGGTCATATAGTGGTTTTGGCAGCCATCCTCTTCCACATAGAATCTAGGCTTTGGTGGATCTTGGTAACTCAAATCCACAATGATTCGGCACAATCATGGGATGAATTCCAGTAGCTGTTTCATGTGGAGTTCTACCCCTCCAACTTGCTCTTCATTAAACATTAGGAGCATCTTCAATTATTGCATGGAGGGATGAGACA
Organism: Viscum album; assembly: GCA_963277665.1. Classification (NCBI taxonomy): domain Eukaryota; kingdom Viridiplantae; phylum Streptophyta; class Magnoliopsida; order Santalales; family Viscaceae; genus Viscum; species Viscum album. The sequence goes on from OY728135.1 coordinate 515,252,543, forward strand.
AACTGAGTATGATACTAGGTTTACATATCATGCGTACTACGCCATGGATATTATCTATAACATTTACATTAGAGCATGAATGTTTTACAAGGGAATATTTAGAAAGAACTGTTCTATCATAATACCCTTGTGCCTTTCCACCTTTTGTAAGGTGTTGGAACAATAACTACTGAAGGTGTTCTTTCTTTCATAGGGGTGTCATACAGCTAGTTGTGGCAGTGACCACAACAGAGCTGAGATGTTCACTGTTGTAAGTAGGCATCAATCGACAAGATCTCGACGAAGAAGGCCTACCCATACTCGGTCTCACACACATAGTCATGTAGGGTCAAGCCAGTGCTGAGAACAGGGACATCCTCGGGTGAGCTAGTGTTATGAATTCGATGCGAGAGGTCACGTGGAACGAGACTACATGACTATATGTGTTGATCTTTACAGAAAATTTGTAGATTCCCCACCATAGTAGAGGCAATGTTTTGATCAGAGATCTCCCAATCAAGAATATGGTGGTGCCCAGGGAGGCTTTATTTGTAGAAGAGAATAATGAATTTTGGTTGGTGGAAGATGTTGTGAGGTCTTTCCAACTACACTGAGCATCCCACATCATACTCAAGGAGCTAGAGATCGGGGTCATAGTCAACTACATGTTCTGGATGCCTATGATCCTGCAATGCACTATAAAATAAGAGGTATGATTTGTGTATTTTATACCATTTTGCAGTAAAACTTATTAGACACTGTATGATGTGCTCTATTATCCCTACTACTTGTGTGAGGTTTTATCGGGGTGATGTGTGGCATTGGTGTAACCCTATGCTGGTGTTATTTGATGTAGATACGGATGCACTAGGAAGAGGGGTCCTTCCCCCACTGAGAAGTGTTTTTGTGATGCGATAAAAACTACGAGGGAGATTCTGTGCTGCCCAAATTGAAAACTATAGAAGTGTGGTGGACAATTACCTATAACATGTGTGTTCAATGTAGATTTCCGTAGTGGAGTGTCTGAATAGGTACTGTATTTTCTAGTGAACTTTATCTTTCTTGAATCGTTTTTCTCGGGATGTCGCTAGTGGGTGTGGAAGAGAGTCTATTTTGGGTATTACTCTCCTTTAAAGAGGGGTAAATATGCGTAGGGTATACCATTTTGTTTTTGTTATCCTCTTGGGCCATGATTAGTTTACTCACCTACCCTATTTAATGGTACCTTGAGTGATCAACATTATGTAATGATACGAAGTTATCATGTTAAAGTTTTGGTGATGGAGACCCCATGAGAAGAATGACATGAATCACTATATGGTGCCGGAAATAGTAGTATTATCCCTAATAATTAGGCGATTCTACATTCTAGGAGAGCGATTTGTGGGTTTGATATACCATAAGAGTCTCAGGTACATCTCCACCCAGAGATACCTGAACCTGAGGTGGTGACGTTGGTGGAAATTCCTGCAGGACTATGACTTTGAAAGAGTCTATACTTTTGGAATGGGAAACATTGCAGTGGATACCCTTAACAGTTTATCCAAGGATTGCCTAGTGTTGAATGTTTTAGAGAAGTTAGATTCTATGTAGCTTATCCTGGTGGAGTAGGAGGTTATAAATTTCTCTCAGTCGATGGTGATGACACCTTCCCCTATCAATCATTTGAGGCGTAGTTGTGATGCACCGACTATGAAATCATTCTTGACCAGATATCCATGGGTCTTTCACCAGATGAATATTCAAAAGGAGGTAATTAGGAGACCATGTTCGAGGGAGAAATAGTGATTTCAATTGTGATGTGGGATGTAGATATTTGGTCAAGGAGGAAAACTATCCCCTGAATTTCTTCAGGTCATTCATGACCGCGAAAATATATGGTGTGGTTTCCTACCCCCAACCCAATCCCCAATTACTGGAATGGGAACACGATGTGTCCCAAATTTCACAGATGAGGAAAGATGTGCATGTGTTATAGGGAGCAGGATATTCAGGTGTGAGCTTAATATCCGTAGTTGTTTCCCTATTTTTTCTTTTATGAGATGAAAAACAAGAAGGAGGGAATGATATAGAGACCGGTTTTTTTCCTTTTAAGTCATTAGAATATTAAAACAAATGTTTCATGAATTAGGTGCTGAGACAACATTCAATTGTGAGGCCTAGTATTCTCGGAATAAATTGTACAAAAATATTATGTATTGTTTGTAATATGTACATGTCAGAAATGGGATATCTCTTAAAGAGTAGCTCAGATCAAAAATTTTAAACCACATTTTAGTCTGTAACATGTCGTTTATGCTAGGAGGGGTATTACTTTTATTAGTGCAGGAATTCTGGGAAAAACCACACAAGTGAAAAATGTAATTTAAAATAATTTAATTTAATAATTTTTATTTAATGATAATATGAATATGTTTTGAATGGGTTCTCATATTAGAAATCTGGGACCATTGTTGAGTTTGGAATGGGGTGTTTTTCCTAGGCATGGTATAAAATGAGAAGGGGTGTAGGTTTAGAATTTCGTGACCATTGGTGAGGGATTTTAGTTCTTATCAATAAATAAACACTTGAGATATTAGAATGATGTTAACCTTAATTATCTCTCTCTCTCTCCCTCTCAAATCTATTCATCATTGTTCTTGAGAAGATCAAAGAGTGATCTTCATTGGAACATTGGTGGATCGATGCTGGAGCGCAATGATTGAATCAACAGTGAAAAATGGATGAATCCATGTAGTATTTCTCCTATTTTGTATTTTTGATTAACGTTCTAATTTGAAAATCATTTTTCCTATTTGCATTATTGTTTTTATTATCTTTGTGGATGGAAGCACTAACACAATAACCAATCCAACCTGGAAAACATTTTTTTTCATCATGTTCTTCTCTCGTTCTTTGTGTTCATGGGGTTTATATTTGGACATTCCAAATTATCAACTAATTATTGAGAGATGAAAATGGATATGAAGATCTCATTCCATGCTTTCCAAAACTGCACCCGAAAATTATTTCAATCAAATGTATGTGATCTTGTTTAGGAGTTGTGCCATCGTAATTATGCTTTCGGCGCTCTGGATCAACGATGACCGTCATCTAATCATCGGCCTTTGGAGAAGCTGGGTCAAGTACTCTGGGACTAATATGGAATTCCTAGGGGTACTTGTTCATAGTTCAGTACTAGAGATTGGTTAGGTACATGGATAGAAGACGAAATGGGGCCATATAACATGCGGGCCCCACACGTACCATGTAACACAATTTGAATCTTCTATCTCTTGCATCTATTTAGTTTGGAATCAGATATTGACATGTGTGTAGCCTATCCTGAGTGTTTTTTCTACATAGTACCTGATGCCCCCCCATTGTTTCTCACAAGTTATGGTGTGAGACGTTCTGGGTGTGACACCTATCAGTAGTGGAATCTGCTAACTTTAGCAGCATTGCTTTTCCATTAAGTACCATCCAGTAGGGATGGCCAGAGTTCCTCAATTTTTTTCCGAGAGGTACCATCCTGTAGGGATAGAAAATGTTCCTTGATGTTTTTTTGAGAGGTACCATCAACCAGGGATGGCTAGTGTTCCTCGATGCTTTTTCAAGGGGTACCATTCAGCAGAGATGGAAGGATTTCCTCGATGATTAGGAGTGGAAGCCCCCAGATGCATCACAGTGTGGGTAGCCTCTACAACTTATACTAGAGTAGAATCCCTCGGGCGCATCTGCGTGGGGGAAGAATCTATGACTTCTAATAGAGTGGAATCCCCCTGAAGCATTAGGTTGTCGGTAGCCTCTACAAATTCTACTAGGGTGGAATACCCTTGATTCATTTCTGTGTGGGTAACCTCTACGACTTCTAATAGAGTGGAATCCCATTGATGTATCAGGGCCTGGGTATCCTCTAATCTGTGACACAATCTCTTGACTATGCGTCATAGTGACGAGACAAGATTTGAAGTGACTTTGGACTCTCAAGAAAGAGGGATGCTTTTCCCACTAATACATGTCTTTATAACGCAACATAAAATAGTGAGGGAGAGATTGTTCCACCAAAATAATATAGTATCAAGGTGAAGTGATTGATTCCCTTTAAATTGTAGTTCAGATCACACTTTTGGGATGCTAGGCATCAGTGGTTACTTCTGTAACTGTTGGTGACTCACTTTTCTTGGGATGAGATTGTGTGATGGATATCCCATTACTCTATCGTTTAGGTTTCTTTGATGAGGATATATATATATATATATATCCTATTTATAGTGTCCACTCCATCGGTTTTAGATACTCTCTTTACAAGCAAGGAATGTACGCATGGGGTATGCCACGTGCTTTCCATGTCTAGATTCTCATGGTTGGATGAGTCTACTCTACTAAAATAGGTAGAAAATAATTGATGAGAAGTTCATCTTATCTCTGTTTTTATATCCCTGTGTTTGGATGATCCTACTTCACACTCTTGTTTGGTTATCTGTATTATCTTGTAATATACCTAATTATATCTACGACTCACATCTTCAATACTTATTTGGATGCTCTCTTGAGCCATCGGGGTATCCTACTGAGAATTTTTATACTCACCCATGTTGGGCTTTTCCCGCACATGGTTTACCTTGTAGAAAACTAACAAGTTGATCGTGATATCAGAGGAGCTTAGGGATATAAGATTCTTCGACTGCATGCAGTGGTTATAGCTTGGGAATCAGGAGTAGTGTAATTTTTCCCATGTTACCGGGTTACATCCATTTTTTGGTTGGGTGTGTATTTTTCCATTTCTTGTTCAAATTTACTTTTCTTTACTTGTATTGTTTTGAGGTGGATGCATGTTTGTGGATTATATATTGTAGTGTTGTATATTTATTTCTTTTCCCTCTAAACCTTTTAATTGAGTTTCATATGTGTGCGCGTGTGTGTCCAGGTTCTTAGAAAAAGGCCTTCGCTTATTTGTTGTGCCTTAAGTGTTGGTCACCAACACCTTGCCTATGGAGGAGGGATTGGGGTAGTTGCAGCTTGAGCTCCGACATGCGTTGGGACGTGACATTTTAATAACAATGAAGAAGTCAACCTTTTATTTTACTTATAAAATTATCTCAATAACCTATTATCAAAATCTATATTTACATCCATATAAGTTAACAAAATATTTAATTACATTTTAGTTACATGTTATGAGGGGATTTTCTATAATACCAATCCAAATTGAGGATACTCAATGTCTCAAAATTAATCTTGGGTCACTCTTATGACATCATTGCATTATATTTCTCTAAAATGACAAAAAAACCTATCTCAAAGATGTAATTCTGAATAATATTTCCACTTAAATCAAAAAATTCAATTCATAAGGATTCATATACAACACAATATTTTATAACATATCTATAAAGGCCATTAAATTCTTGTTTTTACACATCTGAATTGACCAGGACTGTTTATCTCTATAGATAAGGTGGGGATGATTTAGTATTGGCCTTTTTTATGATTTAATTCACATTAAAATCAACCATTATGACATGTTTAAATCTGATCTATTCAATTATAAAATCACATCCTCACTCCCACATGCATAGAAAAAAATAATGAGCAACCGATAATTTTTTCATGGTTCATCTCCTTCTTAGAATTCCCCCTGTTGATTGTGTTTGGTTAATCTCCCAAACAATAGATTCATTACTATAACAACATGTGATTAAAAATCTTCTCAAATGCACAATGAATCTCTATATACCTTTCCAAATCGACACCATACTATTAAGCCTCACAATATACATACAATTATGTGGAATAAAACGAGAAATACATTTTCATATTATATATTACCTGAGAAACAATTGTTGTATATTTTCCTCCATGATCCTTCAAGATAATCAAATATTGTATGCTCACTCAATGAATAATGTGATATAGATTTACTTCATTATCTTCATCGCAATACCAATTCAATGAATACGTAGGCTTCACTATGTTTTCTCATCTTCTCAAAGTGGTCATTTCCGGATCTACATTTCTATCAATATATCGGTACACCACTCAGTTATTTGACTACTCCATATATATGGTAAATGTCAAGAAATTAAAAATAAATTTAATTCAAAATATAATTCCAAATCATAATTCTATTGGATTGAAAAAAATTGATTGGTATATTGCAATCCTAGACACATTTCCTAAATCATCATTCCACGTGGGTATAAACCCATTATCAAGGAATATTTTTTCCCTTATTTAGTCACTATGTCCAGTTTATTTCCAAAAATAAATTTATACTTTTTTTTCTCCGATAACAAGAAATAAAATACTCAATAAAAGTCATATTTAAAAATCATTAGAAAATAAATTAAAACTAATTTATTTTGAAACACTATAACAAACCATAAGAGATCATCTCACTCAAAATTCAACTCAAATAGATTATGTTCATATCTTCTTCAGTCTAATAATGGCTTGAAGAACTATAGCATGATACAACAATTAATAATATAGAATATAGATTATTTAGACCAATAAAATCTTATAAATAATCATTGAATGTTGTTATACGAACTTAAGAATAGTATAATATCATCCTATCAACATTCAAGAAATATTTTCTAGAAATTCATATATAATAGTCTTAGATTCAATAACAATATACCCACATTGACATATATATCATTAATTTAAATCAATCGAAATCACATTTTAAATGTGATTTTTAATGATTTATTAAATCTCCGAGCATTATGGGAATTTATATCATTCAGAAAATTTAATTCTATAACACATCATTTAACAAAATATTTTACAATGCAGGAAAATGAAAATTTTCGCTGCAGTTGTTTTGGAAATTACGGTGGCTTAAACTGCCGCCCTATAATTCAGCGGCGGTATAAAAAAACTACCACTAAAGTGTGTGTTGATAGACAATAAACAAGGATTTACTCTATTTAGTGGTGGTTTTTGGTATCTTTCATATTGGGTGCATTTAGCGGCAGTTTTTATGGATTTAGCGGCGGTTTTAACTGCCGTAGATAGAAAAATTTCAAAATTTTAGTGGCAGTTAAAAAATCCGCTAAATATATTATATTTATTTTATGGCAGTAAAAACCACTGCAAGAAGCATATTTACAAAAACAAGTAGTTGATACTACAGGCATAGTACCTGTTCCCTAAAAACCCATTCAAAATTGAAAAAAAATCACAATTGCCTTCACTATCATTTCCTCTTATAAATTCACTACACCTCATAAACCAGACACACCCACAAGCCACATTACATATTCCTTTTCAATCCAACCAATTTAAAGATTTATAATTACCAACCATATTCATTCAACAACAAAATTTATTTCATGTTTGAAGATGGTCACTTTAACCACACTTCTTATATTAATTATTTGAGTTCATTAATAATTCCATCCCATTATATATCGTTACCCATGTTAACATTGTGAGATTTTTCTATAGTTATTGTGAAACATCACAAAAAAACATGAAATAAACCATCCATCCATCCAAAAATAACTCACTTCACAACCACCCCACATCAATAGCACCACACATCATAACCACAACACATCGCAACCACCCAATATGACAACCACCCTACATCAAAACCACCCCAAAACACAACCACCACATATCATAAACACTATAAATCACAACCACCACACATAATTTAGTTACTATATTCTTTTTATCGCAATTATTAAATTATTATAAAGGGTATTCACAAACAAATAAAATATTTCTTTGGAATCCAATTTTATAGTTTGATATATATTCGTATTGAATTTCATTTGTGGTGAGGTTATACAAAAATACATAGAATGTTTTAAAAAAACAAAAACAAAACAATGTCTAAAAATAAGTTATAATTGTAAAACTATGTAAGTGTGGCCATATTAGAATAAATAACAAGAATAAGTAAAACAAATTTTATTTCTCCATTCCCCTTGAAATTCAATTAATCTTGTTCATTATATTTATTAAGATGATATGTACCATTTAACAAAATAAATAAAAAAGAATTATATTTTCAAATGTTCAAATAAATATGGGGAGATGAAGGATCCCCATCCTTGATTGAATCTTCAAGGAGAAATAAACAATAACCAAGGATAAAACACCACTGATCTCAAGGTAAACATTATTGAATCAAATTTAAAATAAAAATCTATCAAAACCCACTAAAATATAAATGAATTACAATCATTATGAACTCTTGAATATAATATAAAGATAATAAAGGAGTCATGGAAAAATAGAGGGCTACCATGAATGAAATAACTTCAATCTAAATTATCCAATTGGTTTGGAACACCATGTGAGGTTACTAAGGAAGGGAAGGATGAGTAAGTGTCAACCATGAATTGAGTGAAAGTCTAAAATTAAAACCAATGAGGTAATAAAACTCTTATTTATAAGTTAATCACACTTGACTCTTCCAAAACAAGGTTAATATCAATAACTCATGTGGTGGGTTTGGTAAAAGTGTGCCCTAGAACCCTCATTTCCATTTTATCTTTTCCCCATTTTAAAATGGAATTTTTCCTCCCATAAATCATATATCATAGAGAGTGCTAAGAGATAAGGATTATTCTATATTATTCCATGTATATAATCCATGACCTAGTTCCCATTTCCTAACCATTTTACCCTTACCATTACCAAGGATAAAATGTGGTGATCTTGGGATTCTTATTATAGACAGGTGGTCCTCCGAGATTCCATACCCACCCAAGGGAATTTCACGATTCTAATAGTGCATAGTAAAACCACTTGGACAACACGTGTAACACCATGTCATTTTCATGTCATGGTTATATATCCCATTTTATACAAGAGCATGACCCACAAAAAACAACCTCCTTTATATCCGTACATGTCATTGAAAAATCCATAGGGGCCTTCAAAAGGATAAAACACCACCTCAAACATCAAAATCACCAAAACACACTCCATAAACATCCCCAAGACATGATAATTAACACATGGAAGTTCATAAAGTGTATGTTGCATTACACTCATTTTATTTATTTTGGATTCCCTATTATTTCTCATTTCTATGTCTAGGTGATCATATTTTCCCAAAAATTATAAGAAATACATGTGGATTGATTCCTATTATCATGGGATACATAGTAAGTTCTAGATCTCCTATCTCAAACCCAACCGAAAAACTTATATCAAATCCCCCACTTTATCTTACTGTCTAGGTTTCTTTGTTTACAATGGTTTTCCATCTATATGGTTGGCATCCGGAAAAGTTCATTTCATTTTAAACATGAGTTTAATCTACATAAAACAACATATAATAATGTATTATTCATATGATATTATACTAGTGATTATTTTAGTCATTTTCACATGATGTTAAACTATGTGATGCATGGTCCATCTTGTAAGACTTGAATCTTCTTAGAGTAGTCTACATAGTATGATCTGTCTTCCTCTACATATTATCCAAATATACCTAAGGATCTTTAGCATGAGGTTCTGTATCTATAAACTTATGTTTTGAAAATTAAAATGACTCTTATCCTAGGTAAAACACTAATATGAATGTCTGTATTATATAAAAACTATATGTGGATTGATTCATGTTGTTTCAATATATGTAATGATGTTCAGATCTTATATAATTGGCATTAGTAAAAATTAAAATCACAAATGTTATTCCCTAAAGGCATGACCCTTCCACATTCACATCAATTTGTTTATTTCTATCTCACATAATGGCTCCCATACATCTCATCCTTCTTCTCCTATACACGAGACAAATTTTTATAGAGGACCTTTCTAAGAATTGTGAATGGATTGTTTCTTGTTACAATAGGATATGTTTTTGATCGTTCATCCTTGGGTAACAAAACTAATAAATTTAGGAAAAATGTATCATAAAAAATAATTCATGAAATTAAATAATTGAAATACATGGTGAAAACCGCACATGAGAAATCAAGACATAAATGAAAACATCTGAAATCAATAAAATACATTTAAGGATCATGAGAAATCATGAAAATGTGGCATCATGAAAATGTTTTGTTGAAACTATGTTCCACAAACGATATATTTACAAACCGACTATTACCATATTTATCCAACATATCAACAAAAAAACTTATAACGATCCAATGATGAACAAAGATCATCACCCTCTCCACCTCCATCTCTAATTCATGTTACCACCTAAAAGAACATTATATTGAAAATTAAATACTGTTATATATTTATATTTAATCATAAACCCAATAAAATTTTACAAACTAAATGATTTTGAATTTTTGTGATTTACCTGCTCACCACCAGTCGATGAAATTCCATTGGGGGAAGATCTGGTCCTCTTATAATATAAATCAATCCATGCTTTCTGCAAATATGATATCTGAGCCCCCTCAACTTCAACTACGTTTTTTTAGAGAAAAAATCTATCTTTGTGTATATCAGGGAATGTGATGAATACAACCAAGAGAAGATGCATTAGCAATCACCATTGGCCTGCAAAAGACCTCATATTTTATAGGTCCCAAACCCATCCCACACACTCTACCAAGATGCTCCTTCCCTTGTACTTTAGAAACCGGTTCATCTAGAGAGACTGAGTAGGACTTCATAGGATTAACATCACACAGTTCATTAATTTTTACCAATAAAAAAATAGTATTCATATTGTAAGCAATATTTATTAACATAGTAACAACTGATAATAATTTATTATAATTGAAAATGAGTTCATACACTAACTTCTTTGGCAGGATAAGTAACAAAACATCCATTAGATTTTTGGTGAAAATTCAACAACACTTCTTTTTTGGATTCTTTGTGCCCTAAACTCTTTGACTGTATTAAACAAACACAAATCAACAATTTAATATATTAAAAAATTAATATTGTCATATAAATATTTAAACTAAAGAATAGATTACCAGAGCAGATCATCATCTAGAAACACTCTTTGACCCCGCAGTGTGAGCGATGACCTACATAGCCTTGCTTTATGCATTCTTTATTAGAATAACATGAATTAAAAAAGTGAAATTTAATTGTAATGTATTAAATTTCATCTCCTCTTAATATACATGTATAAATGTAAAATGATATTTTTTATATTAATAAATATTAAAATACCATCTGCTCGTGATATGAACACTCTCTCACGAGTGCCCTAATATCATTTTGATAGACGTACATTGTTTTGTTTTCTCCTATGTCTTTACTTATTTTATGACTTTATTTTTATTAATAGGGGCCTTTGTGCCTCAACCTTCTTTAAAAAAATCAGCTTCTCACCATGATGTCTGGAAACAAAAACATTCCATTGATCTTTGGGTACCTCATCGGGTACCCTGTCATACATATGTTAGGCTCCCAACAAAGTATCACTGACATCTCCCCAAAATCTCCATTTAATGTGTTTCCATTTTTTCCATTGATTTTTCAATGTCCACTTTCATACTATCACATCAACAACCATAACATTGAAAAACATATGTACAAGAAAATTTATTTTAAAAAACGTAATATCATGACATTAAATTACACCATAATGTCTTGAAATTACATTTATTTGGGAATAAAAAACTTCATTTTTCCAACTTGCAGTCATATGTCTCCAATCATCAAATGAAATAGGATGTAAAACGAGCTCCACGGCCAGCTCGCCCAAAATCTGTCCAAGTAAGACTATGACGTCATCCATAGGGACCCCATATAAATCAAATGGGACAACGATCTTCTCTCTAGGTAGATTCCATACATCTGAAATTTTTATATTTTTCTCCACACTTGCATTGTTCCCATATTTAATGAACAAACAGTTAGTATAAGAAAGTGAAATAAATTTATTCAAATTAAAATTTGTAACTATAACAGTCACCCTTCAGTATATTCATGAAGAACTAGAAGTAGAGTTACACTCCCCCACTTTTGAGGCTCCTGAAGAGGGAGGCGATGCCTAAGCTACTGAAACCAAATTACAGTAACACTCCCCAAATTCAGTATTCTTCACACCACTATTACTTGAAAACAAATTACTCATAAACAAGGTGACACAAAAGTTAATATAGTCAATTTCCAATGTGTCTTTAGGAACTCTAAAATATGGTATTGATGCTGAAATTGGTTTTTATATTTGTCACTCGAAAAATGTAGTGATTTAGTGATTACCATTACGCCACTATTTGGAATGGTACTATTATCAACATGATTTTTTTTCTAAAATTTGTACCCATTAATATAAAAACCATACCATGTTATCACATTAAGAGACACTCCTCCTACCAACCATTTCCATGTATACGATACAGATATATATGGGATGACTATAAGAACCCAGTTCCTATATTAAATTACAGTCTATTGTTTTTTATTTTTTAGTTGTTTTGGAGATAACAGGGGGAAAACCTAATGGTTCTGGAATTTTCTAGGTTACATGTTGTGTACCATCTAGTACACACCATGTGAGAAGTCTATAAATGGGATGTAGGTGTGTTGGCCAGATAGTGACGTTTAACCAAGTACAGATTGTGTACTCTCAGTACATGTCGTATTGTCCAGTCGTGTTTGGGGGATATACATGGTGTATGGGTATGTCAATGAGTTAGAGAAGAAAACCCAAGGACATGTCATGTACGACCTTGTACATGTCATGTAGTCATGAAGGAAAGCCCTTGGAAAACATTCAACCATCATAGGAATAGAAAAATGATACACAAAACGTGTACTCATATATACATGCCATGTATTTCATTTTTAGTTAAAATATGCAATAGCCTCGTTTTAAGGTAGAGGGAAGAGGGTTTCATCCGAGTTCACAAACTAGCACAATTGTGGTTCCTTTTTTCTCCCAATCATCCATCCGAACACTATTTGTATTTTTGTTGGATGCTTTGGAAACCCAAAGGTGATCTCTTTATTCTCCTTGATCCTTTCATCTTGATTTTTTTTTTCAAAGCTGAGTTATATTGGTTTGAGTGTTAATGCTCATATTATTGATATACTAGTTCAAGACCAAATTAGAAGTTATTACCAGACGAGGATCATCGTACGAGTATAAGGTATGTGGTACATACCTTGTTTTGGGTTTTTGGGGATTTGTGTGGCGCGGCCTTTCGCGCATCTTCGGGTATTTTTGATCGGGACCCTTTTATCTTATATGGAATATTGAATTAATTTTTAGACCCATGGGATTCCTTTGGGATTTCCCTATTTCCTAAATTGATTGAGCAAGGTCGGGCGAGAGGGCGACACTCATTAAGACATTTTGGCCTGAGGTGCCAAAATGGTTATAATTGGTATGATTTGTTTTTAAACAGCTAGGTTTAATTCAGTAAAGAATGATTGGGCTTGTTAAAGGCATTCAAAACCTTAGTTTAGCTGTGTGATAGTCATTAGGCTAGTGCAATTTAATAATTTAGATTGTTTTTCCTATTTATGTGATTTTTTTAAATGTGATAAATATGTAATTGCATATTATGGAACCTTTTGGTTCTGTTGGGTGAGGCCATATATTCTTGAATGATGATAATCACAGGTTTGGCTTGGCCCATATTGTTGGGTGGTTTTACCACTAGATTGGGTTTAATGGACGTCGGATTGAGGTAGTTTGACTGTCAGGTTTGGCATAGGCTGGGTTACATGGATGGAAAGGCAATCAGATTCTAAGGGAAATCATTACAGGGGAATGAGGTTCCAGAAAGGTTGTGGCTTGGGTTGTATTTTTGGTGATTACCACTCACCTGTGACATTGGGTTGTGTTATCAAAGATGAATTCGTGAAGAGGAGGGTTTGACCGCTCATGTGGGTAGAGGTGTAAAGACCCGTAAATTTCAAGGAAATTTTTTTCTTAATTTTCTTTGGAATTTTACAAGAACGCAGTTTCTGACGGCACCTGATTCCGAGGCCCGGTGTGCCCGGAATCATTTTCCGAAGTTTTGGCTCGGGTACGTTCAGTGAACGGACGAGCGGGTTTTTCTAACTTTTGAACCGGTGCCCGGAATCGAATTCTGAGGGCACCGATGAAATTGCAGCGCCGGTATTCGCTTAGAAACGCCTCTTTCGGAGTTGCGTTTGCTCGGGTGTGGTTTTTAATTTTCGGGCTTAAGGTTAAGAAATAAAATAATTTTGCGACGACTTTATTTTATTTCGCTTAAGCCACTTGGAAGCCACTTGAAGCCACTTAAAGGCGGCTTGAACTGAGTTGAACTGGATAGGATGCTATCCAGAAATATCCTACCCCTTGGTAGGATATTTGTGAGGTGGGGCCCGCACGAGCCCCGCCGTTTCTTTCCGTTAAGAAACGCATCCGTGAAAACCCGTCTTAATGAGAGTCAACCGACGCGTTTTCTAAATTCTTAACAGACCATTTAATTGGGCGGTTTATTTCGTGAATTAAATGGGCTGTTTCTTTCGTGAATTAAATGGGTCGTTTCTTTCGTTGAATTAATTCAACGAATTGATGGATCGTTTCTTAATCTTTTTTTTCAAATTCGTTGGCGTATTAATAAAATAAGACCAACGCTTATCCTCTGGCTATTATGCGCTTGAGAGCTTTTGGGAGATTTTCTTCTTCTTCTTCAACCTTGACGAAGAACCTTCGAAGAACGAAGAACGCGAAGAACGTCGTTCTTCAACGAAGAACTTCTCCGCCGAAGAACACGATCCATCCGCGACGCCGTGTCCGCGACGCGATGTACTTCTTCCGCGTCATCTCTTCCGCGACGGTTTTCCGCGACGAACGCCTTCGATAACGACTCTTCCTCCGATGTCAAAGGAATCGACACCGATATTCCACGACTCCGTCACCGTGCGACTATCGAGGTAGAGATTCTTGAGTTCGTTGTTCTCTTTATAATTTGACTTTCCTCAAGACTTGACGAGGAACGCCCTTTTTCCGACGAAGAACGCCGCACCGCTCTTCTTCGTCTTCGGTGTCAACGAGAGAGAACACCGCACCTTCCTCGGGCAACCTTCGTCGGCGTACAAGGATTCGCCAACGACGTGCCTCTTCGGACGCGTCTCTTCGTCAACGGAATTGACGAACGACTACCGCGACGCCCGATCTCCGCGACGTCGACTTCCGCGGACATAGTCAAATCCTCGAACTTATACCCGAGGTAGGGGATTGTTGTTTCATTCTTAAATTATTTCATTTCTTGAACATGGATCTGGCATGTCTAACATGAGGCTTGAAATGTTCATGTTGAGTTTTTATTTAACGTGAGGGGGGCCGGACCGCATGAACACGGACGAACCCCCTCCAACGTTTATGTTGATTTTATCTTGCGGGAGGAAGCAAGTGGCGTGGTGCCGTCGCACCACGCGGATGAACGTGCAAGTATCTTCGCGATGTCGTCGCACGCACCATGGTAGAAACAACAGAAACCCGACGCCGTCGCGCCGCGTTGGATGATTATCAAAGCACGGCAAAGGGGCGCGGTGCCGTCGCACCGCGCCGGACGACGAACGCCGCGGCCGGTTCCGGGCCGCGGCGGGACGAAGAGACCGCGGCCGGTTCCGGGCCGCGGCGGAAGGGAAGACCGGCGGCCGGGCCGCCGGCGTCGGAAGCCGAAGAGGGGACCGGAAATTCCGGTCCCGTTGGAGAAAACCGGCCGGCAGGTTGGCCGGCCGGATGCCGTTAAACCGGGGAATTAATTCCCCGGCCAACTGGCAAAACCCCCCTCTTAAAGAGGGGGGCGGTTTTAATTTAAAGGGAGGGGGCCGGCTGCCCCCTCGGAACCGCACAAGCAGGCCCCCTCATGTGAGGGGGCGGTTTGCTTAAAAAAAAAACGGCGCGGCTAAGCCGCGCCGCCAGAAGAAACGCGGGGCTTAGCCCCGCGTGCGTGCGGCCTCCCCGCTGGCGTCGGCCCCCGCCGCCGTCCGCCGCCGCCGTCCGCTGCCGCCGGCCGCCGCGCCGCCCAGGGGGGGGGGGGGGGGGGGTCGGGCCGGGTCGGCCCGGACCCCCCCCCCCCCGTTTCGAACCAGTTTTGGTTTTTCGCTCATAACTTGAGCCTCGGACCTCCGAATGACGAACCGTCTGTGGCAACGCGATCCTTGGATCGAGACGGTCGTTTCGGTATATCGCACTCAAGGTTTCGGATTACTTTGAGTTCGGCCGGGTTGGTTCGTTCACGAAACCAACCGGGCCTTCGGAGCGGAAACGCTCATATCTTGAGCTACGGACGTCCGATTGACGTGCCGTCAGTCGCGTTGTGTTCCTTTTAGTGAGACGGATCTTTTGGCATACTCCGCCCGAGGTTTGGACGCAGGTGGAGTATGGTCGGGTTGGTTTTTCCTTAAAAACCAACCGGGCCCCGGAGACGAAAATGCCAATAACTCACAGACTGGGCGTCCGATTGACGCGCCGTCTGTTTCGTTGACTTCCTCTTGATGAGACGGAACTTTTGACATACTCCGCCCGAGTTTTGGATACAGTCGAAGTATGGCCGGGTTGGATTGTACTCGAAATCCAACCGGGCCCTTGGAACAGGAAAGCTTTTATCTTTCAGACAGGACGTCCGCTTGACGGACCGTCAGCGGCGTTGGTGGTTACGTTGAGTAACGGTCCCTTTGAGTTTACCCTATGGGAGTTCGGGGTGCAGTTGTGATACGGCCGGGATTGGTTTCGTTCTCGAAACCAACCGGGCCCCTGGGACGAAAAGACTAATAACTCACAGACCGGGCGTCCGATCGACGCGCCGTCTGTTGCGTTGAGATCCCTGTGACGAGACGGACTTTTGAGATACTTCTTTGCGGGACTTTGAGATACTTGGAGTATCGACCAGTAGCTCGTGGAGCGGACCCTCCCGGAGACGAGCGTGCAGAGTACGGAGACCTTGTAGCCGGCTGAGACCTGACGACTGCTTGACCGACTCGACTTGGAGTGAGTCGACTAGCCCAGTGGACGGAGCGCCCAGTAGTTGGTAGCAGACCCACGGCGGACGGAGCGCCTGTTAGATGGCAGCAAACCCGCGGTACTCGACAGGAGGAGTACCTCAGTAGGCTATTTGGGCGAGCGCCCGGTATTTGGCGACAGACCCTCTGCGGACGGAGCGCCAGGTAGTTGGCCGCAAACCCGCAGTACTCGACAGGAGGAGTACCTCAGCAGTCTTAGGTTAGTGAGCAGTACCTCGGAGTCGTGACAGGACCACTGCACACTCCAGAGACGGAGCTCTTCAGCAGTTACGGTTTCGATAATGAAAATCCTGGTTTGAGCTGAGACTTTTGACCTTGTGTTACTTTATGATTGAGATGGGTCGCTTGCTAACTTTGGCATATGTATGGGCATATACCCGGGTAGTGGTTATCCGTCGTTTTCACAATTCTTGTGTTTACTCATGATTGAGATGGGTTACTTGTTAACTTAGGTATATGTATGGGCATATACCTAAGTAGGGTTTATCTGTTGAGATCTTCTTGTGTTTATCCTTGTTGGTTTTAGTGAGACCTTGAGGGTCTCGGGGTCCCTACTGAGTATCGTTATACTCACCCCTGCACGGGCTATGCCCGCACCTCGTTATGTTGGTTGCAGACGACGGACAGTGCTGACAGAAGCCGAAGATTCAAGGACTGGACGGTACCTGGAGGTGGACTATACGACGAGGCGGTACCCGGAGGTGGACACTGGGCGGGACATACTCGGAGAGGATGGCGGGACCCGAGGAGCAGAGGAGCTATCTGTACCCACCCTTCAGGTGGGATTTCCAGTGGACATCTCAGCGTAGCAGCTTTACCTTTCAGTCGCTGTTTTCCCTTTCGAGTTGTACTTTACAGTTGGGCTTGTATTTCCGGCCCCTTTTTCTTTTCAGCTCTTCTTTTGTACTTAGTGTTTTACTTCCGCTTGTACTCTGTGGTGCTTGTTTTCTTTTTAAAGGCAATGCCTTCCCAGTTATCGGGATTTTACGCCTTTGGTGCTAGTCGCCAGCCCCTGGCCTATGGAAGGCGGGCTTGGGGTAGTCACGGCACGGGCCCCGAGGACGGGTCGTGACAAATTGGTATCAGAGGAGTTCGGTTCTACCGCAGAACTTATAACTCTGATCTTTCTTTCTGTGAAGCAATAGTGTTAAGGGTACCGAGTGTGGTTTTCAGTTCAGGGAGTCCAGTGTTGGTGCGGGCGGCCGACGTATCCATACACCAGGACCCTGACAACTGATTTCCGACTTTGTGCACGAAAACACTGGTTGCGTGTGTGTTTACAAAAGTTTTTCCCCTTAAAACAGCTCAAACCAGGTCAGCTCACCAGGTATAATCGTTTGATCGTGTTACGTTGTTTCTTTCAGGATGTCTTTTCTCAGACGACCAGCGAGAGCCCGGAGGGATGAGCGTGCTGACAGTCTGTCGAGTGACGAGGCTTTGGTACAGGGCCCTCTTGCAGTTGAGGCACCAGCGGAGGCACCAGCGGTACTACCATACGTTGGGCCACCGATGCCACCAGCCCCAGCAGTAGGCGATGCACGACGCTTGAGCGCGCTGCACGAGTTCCAGCGCCAGAGGCCACCCAGGTTCCGGGGAGAGACGGACCCGCAGGCGGCTGAGTTTTGGCTGGAGGCTGTGGTGAGAGTCTTCAGGCTAGTGGGGACGCCGGCAGACTTCATGGTGGTCTTTGCTACCAGCCTCCTTCAGGCAGCAGCAGGTAGGTGGTGGAGCCACTTGTTTCAGTTTTGCGATGAGATGAACTTCGCATGGGAAGACTTCGAGACCTTCTTCAGGGTGGAGTTTGTGCCAGTATCTCTACACCCCGAGCGTCTACAGGAGATTCTGCCTTTGCCGCGTGTTTTTCGAACAGAAGCCGAGTCATCTGTGGGCAGTAGACAGATGATGCAGAGGTCCAGGAGGACCAGACCAGCAGTTGGGCGATCTCGGGTTTTAGGACCGGTGGTGCGGGGCACCCGAGGTGGGGTCAGAGCCAGGCGTGCCAGAAACGGACAATGTTACTCCTGTGGCGGAAAGGGTCACCTAGCACGTGACTGTCCGACTCCTCGATCCGCAGGCTTGGAGGGAGCCACCGAGGTTGAGGCAGCGACAAATGCTGGAGCTCTGGGAGCAGGTGGACAGGAGCGGAACTAGTGGATACGTCTCTTGTACTTCTAGTTCCATGTTGATGTTGCTTTTGTGTAGCGTCTTGTAATATGAGCTGCAATAATAAAAGACGCATCCTTTGCGATGTTTTCATTCCTGTCTTCTTTTGTGATGTTACTAAGAGGTTCCAGTTGACTGTTGACTTGACCCTCACTTGTGAGACATCTACTGGAGGAGACCAGTTACCACACACGGATGCCGACAGTGTGACTCAACCCTTGGAGGCGAGAGTAACGGTTGGATCTCTTAGTAGTAGCGTCGAGGCCTTACGACGTCATCCTTGGTATGGATTAGTATCATCCATGTTAGGATTGACTGTTTTAGGCAAAGAATGTGGTTCATCCAGGGGATGAGACCAAGTTTCTCTTATCGGCAAAGAAGAAATCTCGCAGCTCTTATGGGACCAGAGATGGTCCAGGCCACGTCAGAAGAGGTCCATGTCATCCAGGAGCGGATGAGGGCAACACAGAGCCGGCAGAGGTCATACGCTGACAGGAGGCAGAGGCCACTAGAGTTCGAGGATGGTGACCACGTCTTCTTGCGGGTCACACCTCGACGTGGTATTCGGATATTTGGCCGAGGCGGCAAGTTGTCTCCCCGCTTCATCGGGCCTTTCCAGGTCCTCAGCAGGGTTGGCAAGGTGGCTTATCGCCTGGCTCTGCCACCTCAGTTGCACCGGGTGCACGACGTCTTCCACGTATCCCAGCTGAGGAGATACGTGCTCGACCCCCCTTCGCATATCATCGACCATGAGGAGCTAGACGGTGGCGATGAGTGTCTTATACGGAGGTTCCTGTGGGGATCGAGGATTGACAGGAACGGATCCTAGGAGGATGGTCGATTCCTCTTGTGCACTTTCTTTGGCAGCGCGGGAACCTCCAGGTGAGCACATGGGAGCGGAAGGCTCAGATGCGTGCTCAGTACCGCTTTGTTTCCCTAAGTTTGTGGTGAAGCTTTACGGGGACGTAAAGCCCTGTGGTGGGAGTAATGTAAAGACCCGTAAATTTCAAGGAAATTTTTTTCTTAATTTTCTTTGGAATTTTACAAGAACGCAGTTTCTGACGGCACCTGATTCCGAGGCCCGGTGTGCCCGGAATCATTTTCCGAAGTTTTGGCTCGGGTACGTTCAGTGAACGGACGAGCGGGTTTTTCTAACTTTTGAACCGGTGCCCGGAATCGAATTCTGAGGGCACCGATGAAATCGCAGCGCCGGTATTCGCTTAGAAACGCCTCTTTCGGAGTTGCGTTTGCTCGGGTGTGGTTTTTAATTTTCGGGCTTAAGGTTAAGAAATAAAATAATTTTGCGACGACTTTATTTTATTTCGCTTAAGCCACTTGGAAGCCACTTGAAGCCACTTAAAGGCGGCTTGAACTGAGTTGAACTGGATAGGATGCTATCCAGAAATATCCTACCCCTTGGTAGGATATTTGTGAGGTGGGGCCCGCACGAGCCCCGCCGTTTCTTTCCGTTAAGAAACGCATCCGTGAAAACCCGTCTTAATGAGAGTCAACCGACGCGTTTTCTAAATTCTTAACAGACCATTTAATTGGGCGGTTTATTTCGTGAATTAAATGGTCTGTTTCTTTCGTGAATTAAATGGGTCGTTTCTTTCGTTGAATTAATTCAACGAATTGATGGATCGTTTCTTAAACTTTTTTTTCAAATTCGTTGGCGTATTAATAAAATAAGACCAACGCTTAACCTCTGGCTATTATGCGCTTGAGAGCTTTTGGGAGATTTTCTTCTTCTTCTTCAACCTTGACGAAGAACCTTCGAAGAATGAAGAACGCGAAGAACGTCGTTCTTCAACGAAGAACTTCTCCGCCGAAGAACACGATCCATCCGCGACGCCGTGTCCGCGACGCGACGTACTTCTTCCGCGTCATCTCTTCCGCGACGGTTTTCCGCGACGAACGCCTTCGATAACGACTCTTCCTCCGACGTCAAAGGAATCGACACCGATATTCCACGACTCCGTCATCGTGCGACTATCGAGGTAGAGATTCTTGAGTTCGTTGTTCTCTTTATAATTTGACTTTCCTCAAGACTTGACGAGGAACGCCCTTTTTCCGACGAAGAACGCCGCACCGCTCTTCTTCGTCTTCGGTGTCAACGAGAGAGAACACCGCACCTTCCTCGGGCAACCTTCGTCGGCGTACAAGGATTCGCCAACGACGTGCCTCTTCGGACGCGTCTCTTCGTCAACGGAATTGACGAACGACTACCGCGACGCCCGATCTCCGCGACGTCGACTTCCGCGGACATAGTCAAATCCTCGAACTTATACCCGAGGTAGGGGATTGTTGTTTCATTCTTAAATTATTTCATTTCTTGAACATGGATCTGGCATGTCTAACATGAGGCTTGAAATGTTCATGTTGAGTTTTTATTTAACGTGAGGGGGGCCGGACCGCATGAACACGGACGAACCCCCCTCCAACGTTTATGTTGATTTTATCTTGCGGGAGGAAGCAAGTGGCGTGGTGCCGTCGCACCACGCGGATGAACGTGCAAGTATCTTCGCGATGCCGTCGCACGCACCATGGTAGAAACAACAGAAACGCGACGCCGTCGCGCCGCGTTGGATGATTATCAAAGCACGGCAAAGGGGCGCGGTGCCGTCGCACCGCGCCGGACGACGAACGCCGCGGCCGGTTCCGGGCCGCGGCGGGACGAAGAGACCGCGGCCGGTTCCGGGCCGCGGCGGAAGGGAAGACCGGCGGCCGGGCCGCCGGCGTCGGAAGCCGAAGAGGGGACCGGAAATTCCGGTCCCGTTGGAGAAAACCGGCCGGCAGGTTGGCCGGCCGGATGCCGTTAAACCGGGGAATTAATTCCCCGGCCAACTGGCAAAACCCCCCTCTTAAAGAGGGGGGCGGTTTTAATTTAAAGGGAGGGGGCCGGCTGCCCCCTCGGAACCGCACAAGCAGGCCCCCTCATGTGAGGGGGCGGTTTGCTTAAAAAAAAAAACGGCGCGGCTAAGCCGCGCCGCCAGAAGAAACGCGGGGCTTAGCCCCGCGTGCGTGCGGCCTCCCCGCTGGCGACAGCTGCCGCCGCCGCGGCCCGCCGCCGCCGCCGCCGCGGCCCAGGGGGGGGGGGGGGGGGTCGGGCCGGGTCGGCCCGGACCCGGACCCCCCCGTTTCGAACCAGTTTTGGTTTTTCGCTCATAACTTGAGCCTCGGACCTCCGAATGACGAACCGTCTGTGGCAACGCGATCCTTGGATCGAGACGGTCGTTTCGGTATATCGCACTCAAGGTTTCGGATTACTTTGAGTTCGGCCGGGTTGGTTCGTTCACGAAACCTACCGGGCCTTCGGAGCGGAAACACTCATATCTTGAGCTACGGACGTCCGATTGACGTGCCGTCAGTCGCGTTGTGTTCCTTTTAGTGAGACGGATCTTTTGGCATACTCCGCCCGAGGTTTGGACGCAGGTGGAGTACGGTCGGGTTGGTTTTTCCTTAAAAACCAACCGGGCCCCGGAGACGAAAATGCCAATAACTCACAGACTGGGCGTCCGATTGACGCGCCGTCTGTTTCGTTGACTTCCTCTTGATGAGACGGAACTTTTGACATACTCCGCCCGAGTTTTGGATACAGTCGAAGTATGGCCGGGTTGGATTGTACTCAAAATCCAACCGGGCCCTTGGAACGGGAAAGCTTTTATCTTTCAGACAGGACGTCCGCTTGACGGACCGTCAGCGGCGTTGGTGGTTACGTTGAGTAACGGTCCCTTTGAGTTTACCCTATGGGAGTTCGGGGTGCAGTTGTGATACGGCCGGGATTGGTTTCGTTCTCGAAACCAACCGGGCCCCTGGGACGAAAAGACTAATAACTCACAGACCGGGCGTCCGATCGACGCGCCGTCTGTTGCGTTGAGATCCCTGTGACGAGACGGACTTTTGAGATACTTCTTTGCGGGACTTTGAGATACTTGGAGTATCGACCAGTAGCTCGTGGAGCGGACCCTCCCGGAGACGAGCGTGCAGAGTACGGAGACCTTGTAGCCGGCTGAGACCTGACGACTGCTTGACCGACTCGACTTGGAGTGAGTCGACTAGCCCAGTGGACGGAGCGCCCAGTAGTTGGTAGCAGACCCACGGCGGACGGAGCGCCTGTTAGATGGCAGCAAACCCGCGGTACTCGACAGGAGGAGTACCTCAGTAGGCTATTTGGGCGAGCGCCCGGTATTTGGCGACAGACCCTCAGCGGACGGAGCGCCAGGTAGTTGGCCGCAAACCCGCAGTACTCGACAGGAGGAGTACCTCAGCAGTCTTAGGTTAGTGAGCAGTACCTCGGAGTCGTGACAGGACCACTGCACACTCCAGAGACGGAGCTCTTCAGCAGTTACGGTTTCGATAATGAAAATCCTGGTTTGAGCTGAGACTTTTGACCTTGTGTTACTTTATGATTGAGATGGGTCGCTTGCTAACTTTGGTATATGTATGGGCATATACCCGGGTAGTGGTTATCCGTCGTTTTCACAATTCTTGTGTTTACTCATGATTGAGATGGGTTACTTGTTAACTTAGGTATATGTATGGGCATATACCTAAGTAGGGTTTATCTGTTGAGATCTTCTTGTGTTTATCCTTGTTGGTTTTAGTGAGACCTTGAGGGTCTCGGGGTCCCTACTGAGTATCGTTATACTCACCCCTGCACGGGCTATGCCCGCACCTCGTTGTGTTGGTTGCAGACGACGGACAGTGCTGACAGAAGCCGAAGATTCAAGGACTGGACGGTACCTGGAGGTGGACTATACGACGAGGCGGTACCCGGAGGTGGACACTGGGCGGGACATACTCGGAGCGGATGGCGGGACCCGAGGAGCAGAGGAGCTATCTGTACCCACCCTTCAGGTGGGATTTCCAGTGGACATCTCAGCGTAGCAGCTTTACCTTTCAGTCGCTGTTTTCCCTTTCGAGTTGTACTTTACAGTTGGGCTTGTATTTCCGGCCCCTTTTTCTTTTCAGCTCTTCTTTTGTACTTAGTGTTTTACTTCCGCTTGTACTCTATGGTGCTTGTTTTCTTTTTAAAGGCAATGCCTTCCCAGTTATCGGGATTTTACGCCTTTGGTGCTAGTCGCCAGCCCCTGGCCTATGGAAGGCGGGCTTGGGGTAGTCACGGCACGGGCCCCGAGGACGGGTCGTGACAAGAGGCCCCCGATAGTTGAGTTTTAGGTAATATTGGATTGGGGGCACTTAACATATGAATCCACATGGAAGGAGAGGAGCCTTTAGATTGATTGGGGGAGCCTACGGGACGTCGCTACTTGAGGCACGAGGTGTCCAGAGGCACATAGTGTTAGGTACTACTTCTTGTTTGTGCCTATGAGACGTTGGTACATTAGACACAAGGTGTTAGGAGGCACATGGTGATGGGATACCATTGATTGGGTGTGCCTCTGAGGTGTCAGTACATGATATACATGGGGTCAGGAGGCCCATGGTGCGAGGTTATGTTATTGAGATTCTAGCGTTGGCTGAAGCAGTTGATACTCCATGGTGGCTGCTGAGCACCAGAGTGTGTTGTGTTTACTTTGTGCATCATGTTGTTTACTTTTCATTTGCATGCATGCATGGTTAAACACTTATACTAGGAATGCACCATTGGGTGGTATCTCTATGAGATTCATCTCATACCCTACACAGGTACTTTGGGACACATATAGACGTTTTGGATTTATGTGTTGGAAAGAGATCATCTTTAGGATGTGGATCAAATTAGCTTCTGCATGGAGATTTGGTATGGACCTTGAGGTCATGCCTATTTAATGTTTACTTTGTTTTGATTTTCTGCTATATTAGTTACTTTAACTTGTTTATTGCAGCTATTGTTGGCTATTCGTTGGAATCCACTATATATATATAATTTCCATGGATAAAATAATTGTCTGTTATAGTAGTTGTTACAAGTTGTTTCTGCATGCTATTTTGTTAATATTCTACTTCACTTGTTTTTAAATTAATTCCAATATTTTATTTTCTATTGATTGTGCTTCTGCTATACGGGTATGGATCAAGTATGCAGAGTCCCTCATTTTATATTATACATGGACCAGTACCTTATTTTCCTTAGAGAGGGTATATCCTAACCAATATATTTGTTTACAACATTGCTAAAACTCTACAGCCTTTGGGTTTTTGGGAGGTACCACTAAGGTGGTAAAAGACAACCTGTTTAGCCCAGTTCATCTGGCTATTTGGGTTTAAGACATTACAAAGTGGTATCAGAGGAGTTTTTCATGACATATATTTAGTACCTCCTCTTGAATGAAAACTTATAAGATTGAGGCTACCTTTTTATTTCTGGTGGTTTTACTATTTGGGATATGGTAGACTGGAGATAGGTTGTTTTTGGAACTGGGTTTCTATCTATTGCATGGGTGCGTGTAGCCCTGAGTATGAGGGGGGGACCAAGTTACCTTGGGTGGGAATTGCTGTTTTTATTTTTCTCATATTATGGTTTATAATACTTTCATCATGTTTGATCACTTGGTGTGCGGTATTATGGGATGTGATGTGTTCTCCTTGACCTGGTGCTGTAAGGGTAAATTGGACCTTGGCCCGGTATGGAATGGAATGTTTTCTTGGACTTTTGATATACACATTATTTTTTTGTATTCCAATTCCATAATTGCACATATTATTTGTGAAGGGATAATACCAGGTGAATAATATCATTTTTCATGTGAAAATTTCTTTTGAAATGTGAAAGGTGGAATTTTTGATAGAATTTTTTGTGTGTTGAAATTTAATAGTCCATGCTTTAAATTATGTGAAATTGCATGTGACCTGATATTTGGGCCTAGCTCATATATGAGCGGGAATGTATTATGATAGAGGTCAGGTTTATCACTAGGATTGGGAATCCACGATGTCAGTTGGTTGTAGTATGACTATCAAGATTGGGAGACTCGGTCGTCGGTTTGAGGAAACTATGGTTGTTGGGACAGGCATAGCCTGAGGTACTTTTGATACTTGTCTCTTTTGAGGGTGATTAAGGAGGGTTTGAGGCTGGGATGTCATGTGCATGGTTGTGGTGGGGGAGGGTAATGTTAGTTTTTATGCACTACCACTTTAATGCTTTCCTTGTCTGTATTGTATTTATATTGTTATATATGTGGTATTTTTGGTCATTTATGATATTCAACAGTTTCCTCTTAAAAGGCTTGATGGAAATTCATGTGGGCGAGGGTATAGTGACGTAGGATCACGATTAGGTTTAGATCACTAAGGGACATGCCGAGCATGGGCCACATGTATAGGCTCATGGGAAGGATCTGGATTAGGGTCTAGTGCAGGAAGAGCAGGTGCCGAGTTTTCTAATGTTTGGGTTGTGGCTCGACGAGCATCTTCGATCTAGTCTTGTATGTGTCTTGCAGGGGTTTGACAGATGAACATAGGGTACAGAGCCCTCTTTATAATATCAGATTTGTGATTTCCATTCATAGCACCTACCACTTTTTCAAGGTGAGGGTGGTCCATAGGCGGCTATAAAATGGATATAGAGCATGTAGATGATCTTTGAGCAGCTTAAGACACCTCCAGGGAGGAGGGTCAAGCTTGCGATGTACATGTTTAGAGGACCAATGAATCAGTGGTGGTATGTTCATGTTTAGGCCCACAGAAACGATGTATTAGCAGGGAAGGACATTGAGGATAAGTTTTTTGAGCACTTTTTTCTAGAGACGCTGAGGTTAGAGAGTGATCAGGAGTTATTGAGCCTCTAAAAGGGTGACATGTCCATCAGGTTCAATGAAGCTACCATCACTAATTTTTCATTATTTTTTCTAGGTATGGTAAGTGATGAAACCTCTAGAGTGAGGAATTTTGAGGATGGCTTATGGAACAACAACAAGGTAAAGGTAATCATCTTCAGGTTTACCTCATTCCCATAGGTGGTGAATCGACCACTCATATTCGAGGGAAACTTGATAAATAAAAATCCCATTTGAGCATGTCTGTGGCTTCTGGTGATGGTTCTGATAGAAGGAAGCAAGGTCGGGATGAGTTCCAGTAGGGAATTTAGGAACATGACTTAGATAGAAAACATTGTGGTACTTCATTAGTGGTTTTCTTTCAGTGTGGGAAGCCATGGCATGACCAGACTCAGTGTGACATGCCTCCAATGGAGTGTCGGGAATGTGGACAGGTCAAACATTTGGAGAGGTTCTGTGGAATGTCTTCTTAGAAAACTAGAAGGTAGGGACTAGGAAATATGGTGGTGCCCATGGTCGACCTGGGATCGGTTATAGGTGAAGGTGGTTGAGGCTATGTTGCACGCAGAGGGCATGGTAGTGAATGTAGGACCCATCTTGGGGTTTAGTGGTTCGTGACTATAGCAGCACCAGAGGAAGTTATGGCATTAGGAAGTCATACTTTAGGCCCGATCAATGTTGTGGAGCTTCCAGAGGTTGAGAAGGTTGGTGGGCCGATGGCAGCCATAGGTACGCCGCAGGCATGACCATTATTTTCTTGTTTTCCATTGACATGAACTGTTAAGGCATGTTGGCTTGAGTGCACAAGGTGCACAAGATTTAGTTGGATTGAATGGAAATTGGTCAGAATAATTTTCACCATTCTGAGGATGTGATATATTTATTTATATGTATGAGATTCATGTCAATAGAAGAATCAAGGATGAGGGTTAATTAATGTGTTGTGGGCATCAGGGAATCAAGGATGTGTGTTAATTGAGGTATATGGAACAGGGTTTTGTTTTGAGAATCCATGGAATATAGGACCTCATGAAGGTTACCACCGATGCAGTGCATTATATATTTGGGTATCAGCAATGACACATGATCACCTGATGATGTGCAGGGGTGACGAGGTGTCACGCGAGGACCATGAGTATGGAAACATGTCGTTGGACGTTTTCTTGATTAGATTAAGGGCTAGATTGGTCTGGAGATTCCTTCACCACCCTTGGAAGGAAAATTCTAGGTTGAATTTCTTTAAGGGGGATAATTGTAAGAACCTAGTTCTTAGTTCAAGGTATGGGATTTTGGTTTTTGTGTTTTTGAGTTTTTTTATAACAAGTGAAAAACTAGCTAGTTTTGGAAATTTCTGGGTTCCAAGCCATGTAACTTCTAGTACACGATGTGTACCCTTTCCGTTTGAGAAGTCCTTAGAAGGCATGTAGAAGTGTAGTTAAGATAGTGATGATTAACCATGTATACACCATGGAATCTTTGTACACTCCATGTAGTCTTGAAGTGTATGGGGGACATACATGGAATGTGGGTATGTCAACGAGTTAGAGGGGAAAAACCAAGGACATGCAGTGTACGACATCGTACATGCCGTGTAGTCATGTCGGCAGGTCCTCAGCAATGTTGCAGCAGTCTTATGAATAGTAATATGATACACATGGCATGAACTCATATATGCATGCCCTGTATAGCCTTTTTTGTTAAAATGTGCAGCAGCCTCGTCTTGAGGCAGAGGGCATTGGGTTTTGTCTGGGTTCACTAACAAGAGGCGTCGATGCTCATTTTTTCTCTCGAACACCCATTCGAAGTCCATTTTCATTGCCTTTAGATGAGTTGGAAGCCCAAACAGGAGCTCCTAATTCCCCTTGATCATTTCTTATTGATTTTTTCTACACCAACTTATAGGGGTTTGAGAGTTAATGCTCTTTTTGTAGTTCTCCCTCTTTCCAAATGTAATTAGAGGCCGTTATAAGATGAGGATCACCATATGAGTAAAATCTAGTTGTTGAATACAATTTTTTTGTGGTTTTGTGGATATGGGGGTTGTGTATCCTTTGTCGTGTCTTTGAGTATTTTTGAGAAAGACACATTTTATCTGCTATGACATATTGAATTAATTGTTAGACCCATGGGATGCCTTTGGGCATGCCATATTTCCTAAATTTCTTGAGCAAGGTAGAGAGAGAGGTTGATGCTCCTTGGGGAAATTTGGTCAGCGATTCCGAAATGGTTATATTTGGTCCTCTGTCTATTTAAATTGGTATTTTTAATTTCTTAAATAATTATTGGGATTTTAGAGGCGTTCAATACCAATGTGTTGTTGTGTGATAGACTTTGGGCTAGTGCCATTGAACTGTTTAAATTATTTTCCCTAGTTAGGTAATTTGTATAAATGTGATAAATATGTAATGGATGAATTTTATATGGTGGAACATTGGGTTGTAATGTTGGGAGGTTTGACCATAGGATTGGGCATCACAGACTTCTGATTGAGGTAGTGTGACTATCTGGATGGGCATGGTCCAACTTACATAGACAGAAAGGCCATCTGATATGGAGCGACATGGTCGTAGGGGAACAAGGGGCCAGAGAGGTTGGGGCATGGGTTCTATTTTTGGTGATTACCTCTCACCCATGTCTTTGGGTTGTCTACACATAGATGGATTTGTGATGAGGTGGTGTGGACCACTCATGTTGGTGTAATCCCCTGCTTTTTTAGGTACTATTGTTTTAGGGTAAATTACGTATGAATCCACATCGATGATGAGGAACCTTCATATGGTTTGGGAGTGCCTACGAGACTTCGGTACTTGTGACATGAGGTGTCAGGAGGCACATAGTTCTAGGTTACTACTTTTGGGGCATTCATATAAGATTTAGGTACCTGAGACATGAGGTGTCAGGAGGCACATGGTGCCGGGTTACTATTGCTTGGGTGTACCTTTGGGATGTCGGAAGTTGAGAAACAAGGTGTCAGGAGGCACATGGTGTCGGGTTACGTGATTGATATTCTAGTGTTGGCTGAAGTAAGTGATACTACATAGTGGCTACTCGAACCAGTGGGGGTTGTGTTTACTTTTTTACATCGTGTTGTTTAATTTTCTTATAGATGAATGCATGGTTAAACAATTAAAATAGGTACACACCATTTGGTGGTATCCTACTGAGATTCATCTCACCCCTATCACGGTCCCTTCGTGATGTGTGTAGACTTTATGGATTTACGTGCAGAAAATAGATCAGCTTCAAGAGCTGGATCATATTAGTTGTTGCATCAAGATTTGGTATGGACCCTGAGCTCATTCCAAGATGGTGTTTACTTCATTTTTCTTTATTTCTTGTATCATGATTATGTCATTGTTCATTGTAGATACTTTTGGTTAGCCATTGGCACCCTCTTTATACCATAACTTCCTACGGATGCATGACTCGTCTGTTCAACTAGTTGTTACAATTGGTTTCATCATGATTTTTTGTTTACATTCCACATCACTTTTTTCAATGTTACTTTCTGTAGTTCATCTTCTACCAATTTTGTTTCCTCTATTTGGGTCTAGTTTAAGTCTGCAGAGTCTCTCATTTTATATCATACTTGGACCAGTACCTTATTTTCCTCCGAGAGGTTATATCCTCCCCACTATATATGTTTACACCCTCACTACAAGTAGGAAGCCTTTGGAATTCGGGGAGGTACACCTAAGGTGGTAACACCTGACCCTTTTAGCACTGTTCAGGTGTTTTTTCGAGTCTGGGATGATACAATGAATTTCTCTTCAATCCAAGAATTTTTTTTTATGCTCAATCATCATCTGTTTTCATTTGTTTCAAATATTGTAACATTATTTCATCAATATGTGTTGATATATATGATTAAACCTCATTTGTATTGTTAAAAGTATATAAATGTATCTGCGTCACTCAATCTTGTGGAATACTCTTTACCTTTAACCCCCAAATCCCTCTATGTCCACAATTAACTATCATATGTCGATATATAGGGAGACCAATATGCTCCACTTCATACGACATAATCAGCACAGAGCTCAATGACCTCTTTTAATACAAATTTTTAAACAATAGAGGCCACTATTAGAAAATTATTTTTATTATATCCCTTAAAATTTCATATATCATCCAAAATGATACATCAATTATAAATAAATAGGCCCACATTTTCAAATCCTTTAAAAAAGATGAATTACCGGATGAAATATTATATCAAAAAATGTAGGAGGAAAATAATTTTATATTTCAAATATAATATGAGAATATTTATTCTCCGACACATCAAACAAAATTGGATCAATAAAATTGATATAAATGGATTTTGAAAAAATTACATGACCCGATGACATTCATTCTGACAGTTGTCGGAAATATACCACATAGTATGACTAGTAGGATTTATTGAATCAATACATGATAATAATTATATTTAATACCTCTTAATTTTAAATCCTTAAATGAAACCAAATTATTCAGCTATGAAGAATAAAAACTGGGAACTTTAATACCATGATGACATCAACAAAAATTCATCTTCACAAGTCCAATATTGTATGAAATCCATATTTTGTATTTCCTTCTATATCTAAAAAATTTCCAATCAGACTATAACATATGTTTTTCTCACCACTTATAACACCAATATTATGTTTTTTCTATAAAAAACTCCAATAAGTTAGTTCAAAAAACATAGATTGCTTTTCTATATATTTTTTGTAGACCATAACTTCTTTCATTCCAAATATCGAATCAGAATTTTTTACCTTATCGTCATATTCTTCAACTAAAAATTTTCAAGTGGAAAGATTGCATTTATATAAACCATTAAATTAAATTTTCAATCTATGATTAGGATGATCAATTGGAAAAATCATTGATTTCCTATGTACACAATCTTTCTCCCAATATATAGTTCACAATATAATGTTTATTCTTCAAAAATTATACATTCCTTATGTCGATGACATTTTATCAAAATATGTATCAATATGTAGGAAAGCAATTTATAGTGAACATTATCATAACATGAAAATGAAATTACACTTTCTTATATGCATCAAACACAATAATACCAGTCTCCCATAAGAGTTTGAAATCCTCAACCAATGGTAAAAGATACACGTCAATATCATTTCCCATGTGTTTTGGCCACGAAATTCTCGAGCTTATAATAACATATTTTTCTTCATAAATATATTTGTGGAAAATTTGTAAACTACCAAATAAATAGTCCATGAACGATATTGGAAACTTAGCCTCCGATATAGATTTATTCCATCAATACACAATCAGATTCTGATATTTCCAACTTCACTTCCAAAATCAATTTTTTTATCAAATCTCTTCTATTGTGGTGAAATAGTAGGGTGACATAAGTACAATCAAAGATACACTGATCCGAATTACATATTATCAATTTTTTTATCAATTTATTTTTTAGATAAACTCGTTAAATGAGGAATTATTAGAATGTACAAAATTTCTTCAGCATGAGATTTGATTTTGGTGACTGAGAATGAATCACAGTAGAATTATTGGAATTATATTGGGGGATTAAAAAATGAAATTTTTAGAATGTAGAAATAATTTCTTTTTCATGAGGTTAGATTCCAGTACCTGAGAATGAATCTGAGTTTTCTTTTTAATTCATCTTACAGTGTGATGTCCCACTTGTACAAAAATTTGATAAATATTCATATTCGGTCCTATACAACACAAAATCCTTGGGGTCTAAATATATCTTTTTATACCCTAATCACATTGGGAATAATATTTTATTCACCTCATAATTGGAATCTAGAATCCAATTCCATTCCGGAAGTAACTCTTTTAAAAGCATAATTATGTTAGAAAATATTGTTTCACTCCACCCATTACTTCTTTTCAAGATAAC
The DNA here is from genome assembly GCA_963277665.1 of Viscum album. Taxonomy (NCBI): domain Eukaryota; kingdom Viridiplantae; phylum Streptophyta; class Magnoliopsida; order Santalales; family Viscaceae; genus Viscum; species Viscum album. The sequence goes on from OY728135.1 coordinate 515,285,186, forward strand.
TAATCTCAAAACTTTTGATAACATTGTATATTTATCGTAACCTCAGAATAATGTTTTCTCAAAATCTCCATCCAAGTGTTAAAAAGATGATATTTTTTATGGTTCCAACACCTAAATCATGAATTAATTTTTTATTATGATCCTCTATCTCTTTATGAATATTTCCATCAATATTAGAAGTTAAATTTTTAGTTCTTTCCCCATGCTATATCCAATGTGTATAATTAAAGATAAAAACATAGCAAATGAGATGACCCATTATTTATCTGGAGGTTATCTTTCTTATATTCAAACACTTCACACATTGAAAGAAAATATAATCATTGTTTTGATGATTTTGTTTATAAAATTCCCTGAAATCAACATCTCCTTTTCACATTGACTACTGGTTCTTCATAAATTTATCCAATTTCTATGTATTCAATACATGATATCACAATATAATCAGATAAAATATTAAAAAACATAAGAAATTAAATATGTATATATATATAAACAGATATATTGTAAGAATAAACACATTCAATAAAAATGAATATGAATCAGATAGGAAACATCAACGATGATTAGGAATAAAAAAAACTTATCTACAGAAGGTAATTATATTGTGTGATGTCTATCATGATGAATCAGAGTACATAAAATGTAAAGACCCCATCAGAAATTAACAATTGAACATCATTATTTTTTAAACTGGTCAATTGTTTTGTTTTATATCCCACATCATAGGGAAATCAAATATTCCGATAACATTGAATGAAGTTTTCTCTAAATATTATTTCCAAGTTATAAGAGAATTGGTTTATCAAATGTGGTCTATACCATCAAACGAGCATCAAGGGGGAGATAGTGTGATTACTGGCCATTATTTGATATATTGTGTACATGATTCCAAAACCAAGAAATATAATAACATCTCATACAATATTTCATTATTAAAAAATTACTGAAAAGTAATAAGAAATTGATACACTGTTTTCTGGATATTTGATTGATCTGAGACTAACTAATTCAATGTTACTGATTGAGAATGTAGCTCAAATTTACACTATATTACTACAAATAGTACTAGGAAAATATTTTTCCTTCTATAAATATCATCTAAATTGTATTTTTCAACTACCCATGACTAACAACGAGATGATAAATAATAACCATATATTTTTTGTGTTTGAAACATTGATAAAACCAGTAAGATAAATATTATTGATTACTTATATAAAAAGTCACCCTTTAGAAAAATTCACCTACAATAAAAATAATAATCTAACCAAAAAAATTTAATCAAACTAATATAATGATCAAACATCATAAATAATCCAAAAAAAATCTAAAACCCACCAAAATTATTAATTCAAAGAGTGAATAACATGGATTTATTACATTTGATGTACATTATATTGATGAACAATGACACCATATATCACTTTTCATTGAAAAATATCACCAAAACCATATGATAATTTCAAAAAATAAAAAGTTATCAAAATTAATAAAAATTAACAAAATAAAATTATAATAAAATCAACTATATACATATAATTCAATAAATAACTCAAAAGTATAACTAAAAGATACATAATTTAACTTCTAAATTAAAAAACATAAAAAACATTAGATATTGACATGGAAAATTGACTTCTACTATGATGTTTCAACCAAAAATTAGTTGGATGAATAAACACCGTAAAATATAACAAAAATATTTGTATAAATTAACAATAAAAAGGGCAAAGAATTTAATAAAAATCATAGTGGATGTTTGTCCGGAAAAACATATTTCAATGTGAAATAACTTGGTGGATGATGAAAAAATGATAAAGAAAGGAAAATTGAGACTAAAAATCATTAAATGATGATAAAAAATGAAGAAAATCAAAAAATGGCTCCATTGAGGGTTTGTGGGTCATTTTCGGGGTCGTTGTGAGTCGAGCGAATAAATATTTACAAATCCAAAAATGTGGGTTTCGTGATCCAATGTCATTTTTAAAATTTTTTTGTCATCAATTTTTAAATAAACAGGTGATGATTTTTTTATATATGGCATCAGATTTTGACAAAACCGTGTCATATTTTTCTTATGGTATCAAGTTTTAATAAAACTAACGCCAGAATTTTTTTTTCTTTATGTTGTCAGTTTTCTCAAAAACTGAAAATGAATTTCTACTAGTGTATCAAGAACTTCCATCATATTTTAATTCATTAATGATTCGTTTTTTTAAATTAAATTGGTCTCTATCAGGGGTGAACCCCATTGATGCTTCCTCCATCCAAAGTCCTAACATATTAGATTTAAACAATATGACTCTACTTGTTAAGGTGACCATTTCTCCTTTATCATAAATTATCCTTTTTCATTTCTAATTAAAATAACTAATTATAATGATAATATAACCAGAAATGGGTATATTTCCCAATGGCCAAATTGTCCAACGGTTATATTGGCCAATGGTCATGTTATGGTCAAATCCCAATAATCACATTTCCCTTCATTACCTATAATCACCACTTCATTCCTTCACTAAATATTCACTATAATTACTCCCATGGATATATATAGTTTCATTTTATAAGTTTTTTACTATTTTAAGAATATTTTGTTTCATTTATGTAGTGTTGGTCATTGGGAAAATTGTTCTAACTGATTGGGGTGACCCATATTTTCACATTTTCACTTGTATATTTTATATTTTTTGTCCAGTTGTAATTTTTTTTATTTTAATTAGTTTCATATATGGCTAATATAATGATAATTTTAATGATATAAGGTTTGGTTGATTCATCAATATTTTTCATATGTATAATATAATATAATATAACATATATTTTATTAGAAAAAAATATCATTTTAAAAACAAGGGTTGTTACATTCTCCCCCCCTTTTGAAATTTCATCCCTGAAATTTCAACTCATATTCCTAGTCGAGAATATGTGACAATATGTTTTTTCATTGATTCCTCTAGTTACCTTGTCTCATATTCATAAATAGGGTTCCTCCCAAATGCTTGGACCATGTGGGTATTCTTTTTGTGTTGAAATTTTCTTTTATGGTCAAAGATCTCCCTCGAATGATCCTCATAAGAGGGGTCATGTTCCACTTGTACAAACTCTGGATTCATTAAATGTGATAGATCAGATCCATTATTTTTCAAGATGGATATATGGAATACATAATGAGCATGGGGTATATTTTTTTTAAGTTATATAAAATTTTCCATTTCTCTTATGTGATCAAGGATTTCAAAGGGTACATTGTACATTGTGCTATGTATTCCTTTCTTTCTAAATTTCATGACTCTCTTCCATGGTGATATCTGATGGAAAAAAATGGTCTCTAACATCAAAATTGAATTCCCTTTTATGGTTGTCATTATTGGACTTCGTCCAAATTTTATAAACATAAATATATATTTGGATGGAGTTACATTTTTCAGTCATCCATGTACAAGTCTTGGACCAAATAAACTTTAATAACTAAAATCACCTCAAAAAGTAGAAGTTCTACATAACATCCCATATATAGATTCATAATGTGTCATTTGAATACTCAAGAGGAAGTTGTAATTTTATGAGAAATCAGCTAATTGCATGTGATTTTCTATACACCTTTAAATATAATTGATAATATTCTCATAAAGTCCTCATTTTTATTAATAGTCCTTTCATATTGGCCATCCCATTAAGAATTATAGGCCATACTAAAATTCATTTCAGTATTTTGATCATGTAGAAGACTTCCCCTGAAGATAGATGTGAACCTTCAATCACAAAAATAAATTTTTGGAAGTGGAACCCCAAATATATTCAAAACATCCTTAAGGTATATTATGGAATGATGGTCAAGAGGGAAATCCTCTTGAATATAGATGAAATGGTCAGTCTTAGTGAGTCTATCAACTATAACCCATATCACATTGTTTCTTTTGGATGTTCTTTGGAGACCAGTCATGAAGTCCATAGTGATATTACTTAACTTTTATGTTGGTTTGGTTGTGGTTTCAATACTCCTTTAGAAATTTGTCACTCCACCTTCACTTTTTGACACACTAAGCACCATGCAGTGTAGTCTGAAATCTACATTATCATATTATCCCACCAATAATGTTCATGAAGTACCCTATAAATTTTAGTTCTTATATAAGTTATAGTGAATGAAGTTTTATGAGCTTCATCCATTAACCCAATATTTATCTCTAGGATATATTGTGCACACAACCTTTTATGATGATTTAGTAAACCTTATCGATCAATATTAATCTCATGAAACATCATACTCTTACTAGACTCTATCTCCTTTTGTATCAAAGGATATTCTATTTATTCTTTCTTGATCAATCTAGTAATGATGGTTGAGAAGAAATTTGAAATATGATTGATGATATCCCATGCCTTGTGGTTACCATGTCCAACATTATTAGATCATTTATAAATGAACCTCCTTGAACTATCATCATTTCTAGAACAAAAAGGTATTTCCTTCTTAAGGAATCATTAACTTTTATTCATCTTTTATGGAGATAAATAATTGAATAGTCAGTGTTTAAGAAACCCCAAAAATCTCATTTGTCTCTAGTTCAATTCCTTTTATTTTTGAATGTATTCATCAATATCTTGTGGTTTATTTCTATATAACATTTTACCCATGAAGATAGTGCCTCAATATTGTCAGAGAACACATGAATAAAACTATCTCCAAGACATGCGTTGGATAATTCTTCTCATTAATATTTAACTATAGAGATACATAAGTGATCAACCTTTCATTTAAAATGAAGGCACACCTAATCCCTTTCAGAGATTCATCACTATAAATAGAAAATTCTTCTCTTACATAGGGTAGAGATAACACTTGTGTATTATCCAATCTATTCATCAATTCATTGAAAAATTATTCATACTATTTTATCCGAATGAACATAGCTAATTTTATAGTTAAATTGGATAGTGTATATGAAATTCATTAAAAGTTTTTCATAGACCCTCTGTAATACTCTACTAAACCAAGGAAACTATGAATCTTAGTTACTGTTGTAGGATGAGGCCACTCCCCTACATCCTTCATCATTGTAGCATCTACTGAGATTCCTTCACTGTTTATAATGTTCCCTATGAATGTAATGTTTCATAAATAGAATTCACATTTTCATGTTTTTTTAAATCACTTCTCCTTTATCATAGTTTTCTATATAAACCATTGATTATCCACATTATCATCATGAAATTATAGAATATATCATAATATCATCAATAAAACTACAACAAATTTATCATGGATGTCCATAAAAACTATATTCATAAAATCCATAAATATATCAGGAGAATTGGTCATGTTAAAATACATAAAAAGAAACTCATAAAGATTATATCTTATTTAGAATGCAGTCATTGGATAACCTTCTTTATTCAACCTCAATTGATGATACCCAGATCAAAGGTCAATTTTGGAGAATGATTGAGCCCCATGATGCTAGTAAATTAAATCCTCAATCCACAAGTGTGGGTACTTTTTCTTCACTATGATACCATTAAGTTTCATATAATCTATGAATTGATGCATTGCTCTATCCTTCTTCATTTCAAAGAAAACAAATTCTCCTAAATGAGAATTACTTTTTTGTATAAATACCATTTCTAGAAGATCATGAAATTTTTTATTTAATTCCTCTAAATCCATATTTACCCTTTTATATGGGGTTTTCCATATCTTCTTGGATGTATGCATGAGTTCAATGTTGAAATCTACCTCCCTTTATGGTTGAGGTCTAGGTAACTCTTCTAGGAGTTATTTACTGTTTTTTTGAATGATATGGAAATTTTCTATCCTAATTATTTAATTTACTTCTTTTTATTCACTGATTATCTCCATAAATAAGGTAACTGGAGGTGATACTATATAAATATCAGATAGGAATATCTACCCATTGAAAATAACTAATGGTTTTCTATTAAATACTATTAAAAATTCTTTTCTCTTACATTTGATTTTATAATTATACATTGAGAGACAATATAAACCTAGTATAGTGTCCAATTACCTAATGGGTGTGAATACTAGATTTTCAATGAGATTGTAATTTACATAGTTTTTAATATAGTTTTTATACACTATTGATGATAGGATAAACCCTCCTGGAATATTAACTGATAAATCTATATCTAGAAGCTCGAGAGTTGATTTTATATTCTTTTAAAACCTTAATGAAATAATGTAATGTGTAAGACCAAAATCAAACAAACTACTTTCTAGATTTGTGGGAACATTTAGTGTACATTACACTACATCATGTTGATCCTCTCCATTATATTTCATGAAATAAAATGTACAACATTTCTCCCATGAACTATGATGAGGTTTATGGGGGTTTCCATCCTTTTATATTTTGAATTGGAAATTTATTGGAAAAGTGAAAAAGATTCCAATACTTGAACCATTGGATTTCGAGTTGGGAATACACTATCTACCCTTTATCATTAGTTTTGAGAAGTTGTTGTTTAAGATAATTGAGATAGTTTTAAGATATATTTCCATTCCCTTTTCAATTTTATCACTTTCAAATCCCATAAAATAAGTTATCCAAATGCTTCTTCCCACATTTTTTCACATGGGATGTTTAACTTTCCATCATCCTCTTCTATGATCATTGTTTTTCCTATGATTGGATCTATTGTTATATTATTTTCATTAAAAATATGTGACCCTTGTGTCTCCAAAAACCCTAATTAAAACATTATATAACTCATCTGTATCTTTTTATATCTTTTATAGTCTAAATTTTAAAAATTCATCCACTAGTGGGGTCTTAATTCAACAATGTATCCTTCAATATCTCCTATTGGATCCATAAAAAAGATATAGGTGTATATAGAATGTCTTCTAATGTTTATTTCATATCATCACATTGATTAATTTTACTTATTATTTAGAATTAATAATTCCTTATCCATTATTTTCACATCAAATGGGGAAAATATTTAATTAATACATTCCCCTAAACACTTCCCACTCTATAGCATCAATCTCCCCACTAAGATTCATGTTTTAATTACTTTCCACCCCTAATCAGCTTCTCATTATAATTAGTATAATACCATGGTGACTTTATCATTCATTAAATAGAGATGTATTAAATATATTATCTCAATATGTTATCCATTTTTCAATAATCAATGTATTTGGTAAATCTACTAAAAGAAGGTGGTTTTTGACGCATGAAGGACTAAACAAAATGTTTTTCCCATCAGGAGAATTTGCTCTCTCAACTTGACTAATGTTATTATTCCTAACTAAAGATATTTACTTCATCATCCTCATGATGTTTTATATTCTGGCTTCAATCATAAGGTTGTCATTGTATTATCAGTTTCACTCACCATTTACATGGTTCGTCATATTTCCCTCTTTAAAAAAAAATAACAAATCCTTAGTGAAAAACTGGTTGCTTTTTATAAATATTATAAATATAATCACAGTTTAGGTCCTAAAACAACATCCATAAATATTTTATTAACCTCTTATAATATCAATTACATGTCCTATATATCTATCCTAATTGTTTATAAATAAATTATGATTAACCAAACATTTCTGTTGAGTGTGTCAAACTAGGTGTGGAGTAAGTCCCCTTATCATGCACTAATTCCCAATCGACTCTAACTAAATGTGTTGTTTCTGGGTGTTACCCCTAGTTACATTTATTCCAAATCCACACCTACATGTAGTATCGAGACATGGATTCATTTTCTTGGAAACCGAATACTTAATACTCACCAAAATACTATGTTTTTTTCCAATACCTAAAATTTCACCTATGTGTTTTAATAAAGTTTTCATGTTCCAATTACCACAAATTACTAAACCCTCTTTTGGTACCAATTATGGAATCCAACATTTCTATTACATAAACTATTCATTATATGAAAAAATGAAATATCTTTTAATGTTTATTTTCTAGGAAGTCGAGAACATAATACATCAAAACATAAAACAATATTACAATCATTACGAAATGATTATTAATGGGTTAAACATATGTTTATTTTACTATATCTCATATCATCGGTTCCTTTATAATGGAAATGGGTGACCGTGATCCAAATAAGGGTATAATAAAGGGATATTCTTTACAAGTGATCATGAGGAATATCAATATGGGTATAAAAATATTAAAAGGTTAAGAGTACATGAGAATTATGGTAAAACAATTACATGAATAATAACATGTAATTTTTTATATTACATTTAAATGATACATTCATAAGAATATCAGCAAGGATTATCATCAACGTGTCCAAATCAAAATTACCTTGATTATTTAGAATGGCATCGTAAAACATGTCATCTCAAGAGATTAAATTCATTACCAAATGAATTGAATAATTATCAGGGAACACCCTTCATATGTATTAATTTTATGTGAGATGAATGTATTATAGTAAATCATTTTGAAACTATCTCAAGGAGAATAAATTATTGGGTTGTTTAAAAGTATTGTGTATTTATGTACTTAAATCGATTGGAAATTAAATAATTTTTACCCCTTGGAATTTTATTTTAGGTATAATGTATTGAAATACAAAAAATATATATTATATTAAATTCTAGGTGAATTCAAATTGTTAATGAAAGGGTTTGGATATTCACAACATCAAAACATTAATTCAATATAGTGAAATTTGAGAAGTAATTTCTGAAGAATGACATGTATAAAATATGGATTTTAGAAAAGGTAAAGTGATTTATAATAACTGTATCCCCTTCAAAATTTCAAAAGGATATTTCAAAATGAATATATCATTTATATTGAAATAAAAGTTCTTTAGAAGACTATTTCATTAAAAAATGTTATTCAGAAAACCTTAGTTTAATATAATATATATATATATATCTTTTCTAAAAAAATTAATTATTATTTTTTTCAAACCAATTTATCAAATTCATTTGATTTAAACAAACATTTTATTTACAATAACTTTTCTTAAAATGGAATTGATGGAATAAAAACAATTTACAGTGGAAGTAAAGATTATGTAACTAAGTCTGGAACATATCATACCTTTTTACACCAATGTACACCCTAAGGGTATAGTATGTGATGGTGTTAGTTTCAGGGGGTGACTCACCTAACATTAACTGAGTTGTAATCTCAACTAACATAAACTTCCTCCATATGAAAATTCATTCAAGATTCAAGTGTGGAATCTCAATATGGGGCTGGCCAATAGTGAACTCCAATGATGCTACCTCCCCCTAGTTTTGGAAAATCATATTCAAACAACATAAATCTACTACTTGAGTCCATCATTTCTCCTTTATTAATCAATTATACTTTTTCATTAATACTTATAAACACTACTTATAACCAAAAACATTTTAGTATTCGGTATAATTACCATAGGTAAAATTTAACAATTATTATACTTACCAATAGTCATATTTTCCCAATGACTATATAACATTTAAATCCCTATGGTCACATTTTCATTTATACAATAAAAATAACACTTCATTATGTCACTCAAAATTCACTACAATTCCTCCCATGTTTATATATTATCATTATTCAAGAAGTTGATTGGTTTAATAATATGTTATTAAATTTATATTTTTTTTGTAACGGGGGATATGATTCTAACGGATTAAGGCTATCCATATTTTCCCATTTTAGCTTTTACATTGATTATTTTTTCTAGTTGTAATGTTTTCAATTTTAATTGGTTTCATATATGACTAATTAAATGATCATTATTAATGAGTAGAGGATTTGTTTGGTTCCTCTAAATTTTGGACATCTATAATATAATATAATATAGAACACATTTTTTTTCAGAGAAAAAGTGTCATTTAAACAAACATGGCCATTACACTATGTGTATAATAAAAATACATTAAAATGAAATAGGTTATATAATAATTTCGTAAGGAATAAAAAATGGTGTATCATATAGATACCCATGAGAAAATGGAATTGATGATTTTATAGTTTAATGTTCAAAAATTGAATCATTGGTCTTAAGTATGGAATTTAAATAAGGAATTTTCAAAATAAAAATAAATAATTTTGTGTAAAATTGAAACCCTTATGTAATTTATTAAGTAATGATTAAAGAAACAAGGAATAAGTGAAGAACATTTTGTTTTTTTAAAGAGAAGTAAACACCAGAATATTTTTCCGTAAAATATTATTATGTTGTAAATCATTTATGTGAAAAAATGATAAAATATTAACTATTAAAATGAATATATAATAGTAATGTTTAATTTAAATATATATTTTTATGGAATTATTATGAAGGGAACTTGAAAACATGTATTGTATATGGTCTTTCGTTTTCTAGGCATATCCCACTCTTAGTTTTGGTTGAACCTATTCATTTTGGATTTTATTCTTCTTTAAACTCTAGTGTTTGAATATCAGTTTGGGATGGAGATAATTTATTGGGGAAAATGTCCTAAATTTCATGGATGTATGTTTTTTTTGAATTAATAGAATTTAGGTATAAATTTTTTAACAGATTTGGAGGGGTATCCATGAGTTTAGAAGGATTAATAAGTTTTTAGTTTTATTTTTAAACAATGAGATAAGGGATGTATAATGGACACATTCATGTCATAAAAATGGTACATGATTTGAACTTGTTTCTTGGAAGATGTCATGAACTAGTTTATAGGGTGAAAATGACACATACTTTGAAATCGGTTCACAACATGAAATGGTCGATCTATTTTTTTAACCCGAGGAGATCCAATTTTTTTCATATCTCAAAAATATATAAAATTAAATAATTAAAGTGTTTTACATCTGGAATTTCTCATGATCTATTTTTTAAAAATCCTTGTTTTTCTTTTTATATATTGTTCATCTTCCATGCGTCTATCCCTCTATCAGACCCTACGGAAACTCTAGGCGATTTTATAGTGGTTTATTCTGTTCGGGATATCTTGATAAATCATTTGTTTTCATGTGAGTCCCTTAACTTTTTTCCACTATATTACATGTGTTCTCAATTATTGTGGTGAAATATCATGATTTAGGTTGTTTTGTGTATGGATATTGATGTTTGTGTTATCTAGGTTATTCTTCTGATCACCATCACATCCACGCTTGTTAGCATTACCTATTAAATGAATTTCATTTATCTCTAGATAAAAGTAAGTGGATGATTACAAAATAACATGGTTTATTTATAATTGTTTAATTGTATAAAAAATTCTATGATTGTAACAACAAAACATGTGCATTAAATAAAAAAATAATAGGTCATGATAATCATGTGTTGGTACTACCATTGGGTGCCTTTGGATCCAATAGTGCTGATACCTGACTTGTGGCTACCCGTAGAGTGATCCTACCCTAAAATTATAATGAACAGACTAATGAATTAAAACATTATTTTCATGAACTGATACCTTAGGTGATTGTTGTGATATATTCACGGTGAAAATGGATTATTTTATTATTTAATGAATGGGCAATTGAAATACTAAATTATAATTGGGTAAATTGACCATTGTGGATTATGATGTTATGATTTTTTTTAATGTGGTTATGACTTCTGTTGTGAGTTATGCGGAAAATATTATATAATGTTATTTTCCCATTAATGGTGAAATTCTAATATAAAGTTATTTTCTTGATGATTCTGACATTATTATATAAAGGAATTTTCCTGGTGATAATGAAATGATATATAATTGGCATTCCATGATTATAATGTAATTCTTATAGGGATTGATTAGGGTTTTTTATTATCCTATAGACTTATGGTTACGGTTGGCATAGTTGTTCTATATGATTAGTGACATTCCAACATGGTGCTGAAATAGGTTAATTATTATATCATATTACGTAATTAATTAATACTCCTAAATATCACTTAACTACATACACTTATTATCAAAATAGTTTTTTAGACATGATGGTGTCGAACTGCTGGGTTTTAGGAATATCCTATTTTGGTTTTTATTTTCACCCTAGAAAATTACATGGATGGATATTTCAATGGGGAAAAAGACCTTGTTGTTGATAATTTCTTACTGGATGGGTTGGATCTTGGAGATGGGTTCGATGGATATTTGGGACTAGGGTCATTTGAGATTATTTGTATCATCTTTTTTGTTATACATATTAATATAACATTAAAATTTAGATACATTACATCTTTTTTCACATTATCATTTTATTATTGTTGGATTGTTTAGTAGGAATTTATTTTTCCCCCATTATATTGTTTTGTTTTTTCTATTTTATGTTACTATGGTATTTTTTTATTTTCATTGTGTTCCAAATATGTAATAAAGGTTATATTCTCCCCACTATGTTATCAACGTGACCACTACTTTCCAACATCCTCTATCATATGAGGACATGTTCATGAGGTCAAGTAACCAATATGATTTTGCAATGTGAGAGAGTCCTAGATCTAGGGATGTAACAAATAGGTATAAGAGGATAAAGTTGTTATTTTATATTTGTTTACTATTTTATAAGGTAGAACGGATAATATTATATGTTTGGTCTTATTAATGATCTTGTGCATGGGAGTACATAACCCATGTATGAGGAAAAATTTAGTGCCTAGGGTTCTGATTATTGTTCATGATGTTATCTTGTGATGGTTTGGTTATATTTCACATTTTGTGATTCATATATTATTTGATATTTTTTCTCTTTATATTTCTACTCATAGTCTGATATAGAATGGGGTGAGTATGAATGTATCATAATAGGAACATATGGATATATATAATGGTATTTATTGTCTATGATACATGCATATTTATTACCAGTGACATATGTTACTGTAAGGAATATGAAATTATATGCCTGTGAAATTCAATAAATAAAAATGAGATAACTAAAATTTCATGATAATTTACATGATAATAAATTATTAGAGAGTCCACAAGCCAGTGTTTCTCTATTTTCTAACCTTTTTAGACTGTATTTTTTGTTATCTAGTGTTCTAAGGAGTGTATTTTCATGTTGAGAATGAGCCTCCCCAATGTATTTGAATTTATTATCAATAGAGAAACAATCAACCTCATCCTATCACAGATAATGTAGATATGCTTATAGCTCAAGAGGATTAGATGTATGCTTTTATTCAAGATAGCGCTATGAGGGTGATGTGATCTATGAAATGGGAGACTATTTTTACCATGTTTGCAATGTTCTATTTGAGTAGATAGATTTAGCTAAAACATATTCCTATGTTCATAGGGGATTGATTCCCACCAAAAAAATATGTTTTGGATTGAGTCAGGCTAGATGATCTTCAATCACCTCGATACACCCACTAATAATAGGATAAATCATGTTGTATGCATGTGTCATGGACCATCCAAGAATTTGTGGGACACCTTTGAGAAAGCTTGGCAGTAAGAGGATTTATCTTAAACAGATTTCAAGGTGAAGATTTTGAGCCACTTTTATCCAGATATGTTGATGGATGAGAATAATCATGGGTTCATACACCTGAGATAAGAGGTAATTTCAGTGATGGACTATGTTCTATGTTTTATCAAATTTCATTTCAACGCGCTATCTTTAGTATATGATGTAAATTCTAGGGAGAAAATTTTCTAGGATGGGATTTACTATGAGATCATCTCATAGGAAAAAATTTATATCTTGAGTAGCTTTTAGAATGTATAGAATTACGATATCATCACTGAATGAGAATTGAGAGAGTCCATGAGAAGTGGGTAGTATTTTTAAACAGGATGAACTGGGATCTCTTTTTATGGCAGTAATAATTTCTACAATGACTGTTATTACCATGTCAGTTATGGGAATAACGGCCAAGAAAATTAGAAACCATCTCAAGACTATGTTCCCTTGTAGTGTTATAAGTCTAAATGTTTTTGTTAGAAGAGGAATAAATGTATACACCGTGACTTGGAGTGTTATACTTGTGGCATAATAGTCTATCTATAGTGGTTTTTAGGGGTTTACAAAAATAGACTAGTGGTAAGGTATCATGACTAGTACTAGAATCTACAAAGAACTCAACTAACCCTTATAAAATTGGATCGGTAGTTCAACTAAACATTCACTTTGAGGTAAGGGTTGTTGTAACCTAGTACAGGAGCGATAATACTAGGAAAAACGAACAACCTAGGTGATTATAACGGATCCCATATAGCAGGGGAAATTTATCTACATTCATTGAAATTTAATCTTGATAGTTTGGATGCATGTACTTCTACCATATGAGGTATGATTATTGTATCATATACCTTTTCATTAATTTTGATTGATACAACATCATAACATTCATTTATATATACTCTCTTATATAAAAATTTGGGTCTGGTAGGGAGAATCATGTATGGTTTATTGATCATTGATACACTATTAGGAGTGAGGTAGGGGAATATCAAATTTTGTAGGGAATTTTCTCTAGAACTAAGTTGTTATTGTTTCTTTAGAGAAATGTTTGTAATTGAAATGATAGGATTGAATTTGAATATTTTTCCAGAAAATTTATTTTTATACGAGGCTCATATCAAATGTTACCATAGAATATTTTTTTTATCACCATATGGAGGCGTCTATTTTCAATAGAGTGGGGGGGTCATTAGGTAGGTCATGAAGGACTAATTAAGTTCATATTTGACTTAATCATGGATATGATGATAGGTATTTCTCGAGATGATGGTGGAATACCACATGATAGTTTTTATCTAGTGGAAGAACATTTTTAAGATGTTTTTCCTGATTATTTTTATGACTTACCACCCAATAGGTATATCAAATTTATGATCAAGTTAGTGCTGGGGGAATATACAATTTCTATTCTTCCTTATAGGCTGTAACAAGCATAGAATTAAGAATTGAATGTTCTGTTGGGAGATCATGAGGCTAAGGGTTTCATATATTCTAGTACATCACCCTTTCGTTCTCCCATACCTTTCACCATGAAGGATGATGGGAAACTGTGTTTGTGTGTTGAATATCATATATTTAACCACATGACGATCAAAAACCATTATCCCCTTCCGTGCATTGAAAATATCTTTGATCCATTGAGAGGTGACCATATTTTATTTTACATTGACTTGAGATCGGGGTATCATCTATTAAGAGTGAGACTATCCTACATAACTCAGACTGATTATAGGAGAAGGTATGTATTTTGTGAGTTCATGGGGATGAAAATTAGTTTGATGAACCCACTATAGGTATTCATGTCCTTGATGAATTATATATTTCAAACTTTCCTAAATCATTGTTTTGGTGGGTTTCATCGATGAAATCATAGTCTACTCTGAAACTATGGATGATCATTCCCAATATCATGAAATCATCCTGTGTATATTGATATATCGTTGGATTTATTCAAAGATAACAAAATGATGTTTGTAGATCAATAATGTACACTCCTTGGGCAATTTCCTCCCAAAGGCTACAGTGTCTTTAGACCCATAGAAGAATGAATCCATGGTATTTTGGTAGAGGGATAATAATGTATTTTAGATTTACAACATTATAGGAATATAAGGTTATTATTAACACTTTATCTAGAATTTCTCTAATCTGGAATCCCAAATTTTTTGGCTATTACAGAATAGAGTGAATTTTGTTTGGTTAGATACTTATAATAGATCTTTTTGGGATCTAAATTGTAGGCTACCATAGCACTATTCCTTACCTTATGTGTTCCAGATATGAAATATAAAATTTACTATGAAACAAATAGATTTGGACTCTGATATGTTAACATGTAGGAAGACCAAGTGGTTTCTTATAGATCTAGACAGTTGAGTTCTCATGAGAAGAATTATCTTACTCATGATCTAGAGTTACCTGCAGTGGTATATGCCTTGATATTCTAGAGAAAATATCTTTTGGGAAAGAGTTTTCTGGTGTACATAGACCGCATGAGCCTCAGGTACACCTTTTCTCAGTGTGACCTAACCATATGCCAAGGATATGGGAGTTGTGTCTATAATATTTCAAATTTTACTAGATTATATATAATGAAAGGGTAACATTGTGTTCAATTCCTTGTGCTGGAATATGAAAATAGGTGTAGTGTTGGAGTCTTCTGATGAGTATGGGATTATGGAACTCTTTAGAGCCATACAACTAGATGTTTAGGAGTCTCTAGAATGAGTAGCTCTCACATAGACATCTTTTATACTCGTTTGATTAGACCAGATCAAGATTGAGTAGTTAACTATTCCAGATGGTTTAGCAATGTAAGAAAACATATATGGTAGGGATCCACCATCGTGAAGGTTTATTAGTGGAAACAATTACTCTCTTTTCTATATTCTATTATGTGGTCCTATGATCTTTAGGGAGGATCTGATGATAGTGTTTCATTCTTCTATATGAGAGTTATATCCTTATTTGAAAAACATGTGTTGTGATCTATCTATATATTAACCATTTCTACGAATGAAGAAGGAGATATCAAGCTTTTTTTCAAGAAGTTTCTCCTACTAGAAGATGATGGCTGAGCATCAGCAGACTACTAGTCTATTGTATCCTCTTCCCATTATGGAATGGAAATGGGATTATGTCACTATGGATTTGGTGATACAATTACCCATGAAAACTTGTAAGAATGATGAATTATAGGTGATAAGATATCGGCTAATGATGGTGTACCACTTTTTAGCTATCAAGGAGACATTAAATGTTTATGAAATTGGTAGTCTTTATGTGTGGGAGATAGTTCATTTTGATGGTGTTCTGACGGGTATCATTTTGATAGAGATCCTCATTTTAAATCTTGATTCTAACATGGACTTTAAAAGGCTCTGGAATCGTAGTTTCTTTTATGTATAATATTTCAACCATTGAATGATCTCCAACATGAGTATACTATTCATATTTCGGGGGATATTATATGATCTCATCTATTGGATTTCTATGGTTTGTGGGAACAACATTTATAACTCTTTCAATTATATGCTCTTAAAAACCTCTCGAAATTGATTTATATTGCACCATTTGAGGATTTGTATGGAAAGACATGATGTTTACATCTTTATTGGTTAGAGGAAGGTGATTCAGCACTTTTTGAACCTAGTCTTATGTAAGAGATGTTTGAGTAAGTTCAGTTGACTAGTAAGAGGTTGGTAACCATACAGACCATGCAGAAATCTTATGATCACTAGTAGGGATGACCTCTAGAGTTTTTGGTAGGTTATCGTTTTCTCATTCATGTGCATCATAGTATCAAATAATTCTATATCAATAATAGGGAAATATAGTACCCCTGTTTTTTGGGCCATTTAAGATAGTGGTATTCGTCATTCCATAGGAATAATGATTATCCATTCCATAGTGCTATAGTGAAATTCATGACATGTTTCACATGTTACAGCTTTAGAGACATCATCATGACCCTTCTCATGTGGTAGATGTGGATGATTTCGATCATGGGGTAGATGAACCCTTTTATGAGCATCTGATACAAGTTGTGGACCATAGTGAAAAGTATATCTAGAGAATGACCATACCTCATGTTCAATTGTAGTGGAACAATCCCCATTTTCAAGAGGAGACTCGGTAGAGGGAATTTGATATGAAAGCATATCAGCTTGACTTGTTCATCAAGACCATATGATGATCCTTGTAGCATCTCAAGGATGAGCTATTAATTGATGGGGAGCTTGTAAGATCTCATCTCTTCCAGGTATATCCCTATTTGAGTTATGGTTGAACCTCATTATTTTTTGTTTACTTATTACTTTAAATTTATTAGTCAAGTCTCACCTGAGGATGGAGAGAATGTTGTAGGGGACATAACCTAATGTTTTGGGATGTCAGTTTTTATTTTGAATTAATGGAGTCTGGGTATAAATGATTCAATGGATTTCAAGGGGTCTCCATGACATTGGATGGATTTGGAAATGGTTTGTCTTATTTTTTATCAACATATCCTTCATTTATTTGGTGTCTTTTATATATTAATTTTTATTAATCACCACACAAATATAGGTGGTCTAGAAAAAAAACAACATGGTTTGTTATTAATTCATTAAGTGGTTGAAATATTATGTGATTTTTGTGACACAACATGTGATTTAACTAATAGAATAATGTGTGATGATAATAATATGTTTTGAATGCCTTTAAATCCCATTGGGCCTGATAGTGATGAGACCTAACTTATGACTACCTCAACAGTGATCCCACCCTAGAATGGTAATGAATATTTGAATGGATTAAAATAATTAGCATGAACTGAGGCATCACTTGATTTCGTGTGAGAGATTCACCTTGTAAATGGCCTACTTGACTATTGAAGGAATGGGTAATTGATTGAAAAATGGAAATATTATAAATTATTATTGTGGATTGGGATATTATTTTTTGGTATTATTTACACTATTTTCTTTTGAGTTATGATGAAATGATTCTATAAATGGATTTTCCAATTGATTCTAAAATTATTATGTAAAGTGATTTTATTTTTGATGATGAAATTATTATATAAATGGAATGGATAAGTTATGATACAATACTTACATGTCTTAACCAAATTTTGAGATTTTTTTACTAAATTATAGTAATGGTTGGATTGGTTGTGAAATATCCTCATTAATATTCTGGTATAGTGCCAAAGTAGGTTTATTGTTATATTAAATTAATTGGATAATTAATACCGCTAGATATTTATTTATTACATAACCTTTTTATCAGATAATAGTAGTTTATAAAAGGTGGTGTGTACCTACTGAGTTACACTGACACGCTATTCTTCCCTCCTTTTTTTACCTTTGTATATTATAAGGACTTATGTTTGGACAAGGGAAAACAACCTTATTGTGGATATTTTTTTACTGGATGGGTTAGAGATAGAATATTTGATTGATGTGGGGTTTATTATTTGGGTATTTTATGTTTATTTGGTCTATATTGTAATTATGATTGTATTACATTTGATTTGAAATCCATATAAATTTTTTCTCTTCATTACATTAATATTTTATTATTATTGGGTTGATCATTTTACATTTATTGTTTGGTTTATCATATGTGATGTTCTATTTCTGTTGTTTTCTGTAACTAAGATTTTTGTTGATTTTCACATTATTGTAACTCTGTAACAAGGGGTATAGTCTCACAACTGTATTTTCTACACTCTTGTTTCTAGATTGTATCCCCTGCTATATGGGTATGCGTGCTTGATGTTTGATAACCAACCTTAATTTTTCATCTGAGAGATTTTGGGATTGAGGGACGTTACATGTATAATAATAGAAAATAAAATTAAAATAAAATATGAATATATGTGACATACATATATAAAGATTAATGAAAAAAGATGAGAATAATATATATATATATATATATATTATTTTTCGGACGAGAAATCATAACTTTATGTAAAAGAGGGTGGTTCATAAGTTACCATACCTTGAGTCCTGGCCCACTTGGTACATTCATCTAAGATCCCTAATAAAAAAATAAATATCTTAAATACTTGATTAATAAACATTTATATGTATATTTAATTTTTTATGTTCCATTTATAATCATATTTCTTTCATTTATTTTACATTTTTTTCTCTCATCGACCACATTGGGTTATTCGATCAATTATTCCAAAAATCTTTTGGTATGTAAAAAATGCTCAAAGGAGTTATAAAATAGTTTCAAACTCTCTATAATTATATATATATATATATTATTTTTCATTATATTACCAAAAAATATTTATATTTCAATAGTTATAACAAAATATATTCAAATTAAGAGAAGTGCCTTGGTATACTAGTTTTGGGCGCTTAGATTTAAAATAAGTGTATTATAAATATTATTATATAAATGACTAATTTCACTTTATATAATACTATTCATTTCATCAATATCATTTTTTATCATTAAACACACTTTTATAAATATCCTAGTAAGGTGGTGATGAAAATTAAAAGACGTCCTTCATGAAGGCAGTAGAATAACCTTAACATAGGAAACATTTTCATTTTATAACATATAAGAGGAACGTAAATAAATAATAAAAATTAAGTATAAAAATGATTATGATTTTACTATACTAATATGGTTATAATATATTTAGAGGATGTGGGGGAAGAACGAAACATGAAAGAACATGATTAAAACAATTACCACTTTCTTCAATATCCTCCTTTAGACCACTCATTAGGCCTTGTTATATTGAAATTTTGGTGAAACAAAAAAAATATCTAGGACATTGAGAGAGTTTTGTGGGTGATTTTTATAGATTATGGCCATGATAATATTGATACAATGTGATGAGAATTGGGGTTGTGGTGGAATCATTTTATAGGTGAGATGCGTGTCATTTTTTAATTATTAATTTTAATATAAAATATAGATGCCATATTCAAGGAAAGTGGATCCAAAATTAATAATTAAGGATGATTGGATCTGGTGAGATCAGTAAATACCTCATTAACACATTTATAGTTGAGTTTTTATGGACATATCTCTTAATTTATCCCATTTATCTTATTTAACCATCCCCGTTTTGACTAACTATTACCTTAGGAAACTTATTTATATATCCCAAAAATGAAATTTACCTTAATACCTATTTTGCACATACTAATTAAAAATACGAAATCTATTATATAGGATTAAATTTTTAAAAGTTATAAAAATGCATTTTGATATCATAATTCATAAATAAAATATCAATTGTGAGAAAAATGTATTTTTTTACAATTAAATAATTTTTATGTTCCTTGTAAAAAAATTAATTAAATAAATATCATTATGTATGTTAATATATGTTATAAAAAAAGTTATTAAATTAATCATAGAATAGATAATAATTTAGTATACTAATATAGAAATACAATATATATATATATATATATAATTTTTTTCAATAAAATATTTCTTATAACATTAGAAGATTTTTTTCTTATGTCGATAATATTGATTACTTGTTTAGAAATCATTATTGAAATTTAATAAATTCATTCATATTAAAAAACATAATTATTAAATAATTAAAGTTATTATTTAAATGTAAATTTTATCAAAATCTACAATATATACTAATAATATAAAACTTATTACATTAATGATTACATATTAATAACATTTAACTTCTATTTACAAATCCCCAAAAGACATATACATAAGAGATAATGATAAGTTACTCAATGGTGGAATCCATGGGGGTGATTTAGTTAGAATGTATCTCATATTGATTTCCATGAGATTAAACATACCTCATAGAATATTTCGCTCATGTTGTACATATTGATGTTCAACTTGAGCTTATTATATGGAAAACCCTAGTGACTTTACTTACATTCCATGATTGGAAAAATTAGTTATATTGGATGACTCACAATAATTTATTCCACTAATTCAACATTCTATATGGATTTAATACAGTCTATACTATAATATATATCTTCCGATTCAATGAATATATACATACATTTCAATGTTTTTTATATTTTCATGAAAACACTTTTCAATTTAAGTTTGAAACCTCACAGCCATAACATCCAAAATACTAAAAATTCAAAAATGTTAAATACAATAGAAATAATTTATAGTGAACCTATAAAATTAGACTAATAACAAGTGAAAATTATTTTAATTTCATTCTATGAAGATAAAAATCCCACATTTTCCACAGGTGATGCCTCAACTCTCGCAATTACCCTGAACTAACTTATTTCAAGCTGATAATCATGCCCAACTTTAATAGATACATTTTCAATATCAAAAAGAGTAATCATGTTCTTAACATTAATTATAAATTTTTTTTACTCCCTGTAAGTAATCCTTCCATCCAATTTATGTTTCACATTTGTATTATTATCCTAACCACCTATATTATTATACTTTACATCTAACTAGTTACTTACCAAATTAATTGTAGGAAACAAATTAGGATACCTTCTTAGATATGGGTTTTCCTTAGAGATATAACATTATATTATTGGTCATGTATCAAATTAATTTAACTAAATCTATAATGGGACTCACCATTAACAAATTACATGGCTTCATATAGTACATGATTAATTGTTAACATGACATCTAAAGCCCCACCTATAGAATAAGAAAGAACAAACACACACATCATGAAGTTATATACAAATATAAAACTACCACACCTATACAAATTTCTAACATACTCTAATATAATCATGATCTGATTCCTTATCGAGTTCTGTTCCAATTATGATATTATTCTCCTCACCATATTTTTGTTCCATCATATTTTATTACTGCTCATGGATTACCTCTTATGCTTACACTACAAGTATCTTTATATCTAACAGTTCTCCAAAAAACTAAATAGAAAACAAAAATTTCACTTTAAAATGAGAACTAACTGAATCATTTAGATTAGATGTAGATTGAGAATCCCTCTAATAAATTTATTAAATGGAAAATAGGTTTCTTTAAATCAAACTAATTACTAATATAGACCCTAATATACTTTTCATATTTCGTAGAAAATGAATCTACATGCAAAAATGAGAATCAAGGGGATGTTTCCTTTTAATATTTTTCTGGTCAAAACAAAAATATTTACCAATAATATCATCATGTATATTGAGAACAAAAGGATTTTTTAAGAGAGATATATCCTAGGAATAGTCATATAGAGGTATGATTAAGGTGAGTAATGTGAACATCCAGATTCCACTAATATAAGAAAAAATAGAAATATTCAAAACAATGAGGAAACATGGAAAAAACCGAAGTCAGATCCAACTCAACCTACACCATAAATAAAAACTAATGATCACTAATCAAACCAAATATGACTAAATTATAAAATACCAACATCTATTTATCATTCTTATAATAATAAACTATCATGTGATTCTTCTAACAAAACATAACAACCCAATTGAAATGGTGGGGAATGAAATAATTAGAAAATTGGAGTAAAGAAAGCCGAATGTATTAAATACATAAAGTAATCTTTAAAAAATTTTATTTACTTAAATACTTTGAAACACCGTTAAATATGGGGATTTTAGGAATTCATGTTGAGACAACTAGGACACCTAGGATAATATAAAAATGGAATAAGGAAAGGGAGACTTTATGGAACTGAATAGGAGAAGAGGTACGTGATGGGAATCTATGAATGGACTCAGCATCGCTAAAGGCTATACAAATACCAAAACCCTAGGTAATCTACTCCATAACCTCTCTGAAATAATACAATTTCATACATAAATGAATTTATTATACTGGTCACATTTAATAATTTCATCTGATTAATATAACATGGTTTTTAGTTTGGTGTTTTGTGTGATTCAAATAGTTCAACATAGTATTTAATTAAAGGAAAATGCATTCTAAAATATTAGGGTATTAAACTACTCACCCTTTATACTTCTGTATATTATTCTGATACTTGGACTCACCAATCATATGGGAAGAACACACACTATCTTGAATCTAGAACACATATCTTATATTGGGTTTTGAGGAAGCTTCGTCTAAATATATCTTTTCTTCATTAATATTCAGAATTCCATTCCATTTATCAACATTGGGAATCTATGCTACTTTGTTTATATTGCGCTTTTTCACAATTAACCTACTTATCACATCATCCAATGAATTCCTCAAGACACTCGAAACTATATTGTGTAAAAAAATTAGATACATAATTAGTTACAACATTCCTTCATGAAAAACATGATTTCTTATTCTAAGAAAGACTCACACTAAATTTATATATATTTCAAGGTAATGAAATATTATATCATCATATGTAATATTGTTTCCAAAACATTATATAGAACTAAAAATATCATGGAAATCTAAATATTCTTGATCAATAAAAATTATGTTTTAAAATCTTATGTCCATATTTATACTCTTCCTATAAGTAATGGGTCATATTTTGTTTCTATTTTTTAGTAGTCGTAACATCCCTTTCCTCCTCATTAGCTTGAATAATGGTGGAATTACTACTTGGCCAAAGGTTATATTCTGAAGATGACGATTGCTGGAAACAAATACCAGGGGATTTATAACAGGTGGGGGAAAAGTTTCCCTTTTAAAAATAAAACTACCATAACCAACAACTCTATAAACTATAAATACTATATGATGGATTATAATAGTGTATTACAAATCAATGAATGAAAAAATTAACCAAAATATATCAGAGTACCAAGTATTAAACAATTACAATATCAAAATACAAGGTAGAAGAGAAAACAAACAAAGCTTAATGATTCCAAGGACACCAACGCAATAATTCAAAACATATCCATGCTCCAACTCCTTAATATAGTAATATGTTTTAGGAAAAATTACAAATGGGATGAGGTAATTTTCTATTAGAAATTTCTCAAAAAAAATTCAATAGATGAAAAAATAGTTACTAAGTAGGGGGTGCATAATAAAACTCATTAGGTTTTCCTCAAATTAATTCTCTACTCATCACACTAGTATAGAACAAGTTTTCACATTTATATGAAAAAAGATTTATAATTTTTTTTAAATAATATCAGCAATTTCCTGAAATGAATTCTCAAGTTCCTTAGTGTCACACACCCCATTTATAAGGTCACGTCATTATACCCCAATGGTACACTCCCCTTATCCAGGGTCACATCAATGAAGTAAACTCACACCAACCCTTTCTACCAAACAAATTGTGAAAAAAAATTTCAATAAAAATATATTTTTATTCAAAACCTCTCTACAAAAACATTTTACTTTAATGGATCAAAACAATAATTTTAAATTAATCCACCAAATCACCTTCCACATGAATTCCATGATTCAAAAAAACCATCACTAAAGAAGGATTCTACAAAGATTTTCACAATAATTTCACAATAAAATATGTGAAATTAAAGAAAACTAAGCCTTCATGGTTTAATAAGAGGATTCAATATTTAAGACACTTATAGTAGAAACAATGTTAGAAATGAATAAAGGTGTGAATTCATCATCATAACTAGGCTGAAACTCTAAAAACCCTCTATATATCTCATTATTTAATATTAACATCGACAAATCCCATCATGATTTGCATAAACTATAATTTATCTAACTGAAATTTACTATATCTATGAATCCAAGACTGGGAAGAAAAATATATCAAGGTAAATCCACCATGAATGGAGACGTATCATTAAATATGTCCTTCAACATAGAAGGATCATCCAATGTATCACTACTGAATCCAAGGGTAGTGTCTCCCCATCTATTGAGATTAAGGAAAACCATGTTACAATTGTAATAGAGGAAAAACTAGGGGTTAAGGGGATAAAACAGGTTTGATCAATAGGTTTTGGATCTATTTTGTTGGACCTAAATAGTTAGCACCCATGGTTAGGAAAACTATGTGATAACCATCCATAGGGCTTTGTCTCAAGAATCACCTCACATGGTTGACTCAAATTTTTATAAAACATGTTTATAAACCATACAGAATACCTCTATCTAACAAGGGATGGTTACTCCAAGGTGGACGTATAGTTTAGTGAAAAAATGTTCCTATACTAACACCATTACCTCACTTTTCACTGGTTCTTTGTAGGAGATTCATGGTTTATACTAACCATGATCAAACAACACTCCTCCATAAAGGACACAAAATCTTTGGAAAATTACACTAAACACTCCAAAACATCTCCCAAACACTTTACAAAACATAAAATACATAAAGAAATTGTTACTTACTTGAAACTGATGGTGCTAAAATATCCTAACCATTAGCCACTTCCTTCATGGAAGGTATAAAAGCACTGTTTTCCTGAAATATTTTAGGCCACTGGTTGACAATTTCTCCCTCTCATTCCCATGTTTCTTCTTAAATCTAACCATGTAGCCACAAAATCTTCAATAGACCAATTATTTTACAATGTAAGACATTTTATTTCCTATCAATAATATATAACGAAATATGAACCAATGAAGAATCAGGATCACAATCAACATGACCTTATCGAATCACATGGTCCAGATAAGGCTAATACTTTTTCAACTGAGATACATAAAACATATTGTCCACTGAACAGAACCATGGTGGAAATTCCAACCAATATTCCACCTCTCCAACATGTTCAAGTATCTCAAAAGGTCCTATGTATTGAAGAGATAACGTGTCCAGTTTCCCAAAATGGTGATGCCCAGGCCATGGGGAGATTCACAAGAACACGTGATCACTCACTTCAAAAAAACTATCGACAATGATCAACATACATTTTCGTACAACACTGTGACGTCTCCATCCATTTCTAGATCAACTAAATCTTATTTTTTGTCTATTGGTAATTGATCATCCCAACCATTTATTTCTCACATGATTCTAACCAAAAAAGTGTATAATTACACGGATATCATACAATGCTTCAAAAGAATTTATTTTTATTGAGTCCGGATAAAATATTTTATCTAAGAACTCCACTAATGGTAACTACTTCTCCCATTATCAACCTCAATCCATTACACAATACCAAAGCATTTCTTCTGATGTTTCTATTATCCATTTGGACTTTCCATCCATATGAGGATGATTTACCCTACTCACAGACAACTATGTCCCAAGGGCCTGCTATATGGATTTTGAAAACAAGATTTAATCCTTAGGTATCTTTCTGATACTATCACAACATGTATTCCTTGACTCTTTACCACTTCTAGAATAAAAATTTTAAATATTTTCTCAACTATATTATTTTCATGAATAGGGTATAAATGACCCGAAATTGTGAGTGGATCCGCTATCACCCATATAGAATTGTGTTTCTTGGGCATTTTTGCATGATATGTTACAAAATAAATGGCAATACATTCCTATTTCCAAATAGTAATAAGTAATGACTACAACATACCCACTGGTCGCTAGTTATCTTCCGCAACTTTCTGCAAATAGAGGAATCTCGTAACAAACTCAACCAATTGTATTTTCATGTTTATTCACTAAAATTGTTCTCTAAACCCCTTTTACATCATTTTAATTCTTGGATTAACCATTCCTCTTGAATAGTGGTAAGAATGAAGATGTTATTCTTGAAAATCAATTGTTACAACCATATGATTTCGAAACCAAAGAACTAAACTCTCATCCATCTTCAATCCCTAAATTCTCTCCCCACCATTTATTTTTTACTCATTATATCACATTCTAAATCATATCATTATGCCTCATTAAACATCTCATCTAAAATAGAAAAAAACAAAACTAAAAGTAAAACGACAACACAACATCAGTATTTAAAATCCAAGGGAATGATAGTCATCCTTGACATGAACTTACTCTAATCTAAATCCTCTTCTCTAACATAATGGATGAATTTATTCTTAATGAATCCACCACTTAATTGCCTTTACCTGGTGTATACATCAATTAAAATTCAAATATTT
This sequence comes from Viscum album, assembly GCA_963277665.1. Classification (NCBI taxonomy): domain Eukaryota; kingdom Viridiplantae; phylum Streptophyta; class Magnoliopsida; order Santalales; family Viscaceae; genus Viscum; species Viscum album. The sequence continues at coordinate 515,312,515 of OY728135.1, forward strand.
AGAGATACTAAATCCATATTAATGTATCAGATTCAAATAACCTTATGAGAAAATATTTTTCAAATTCTTAAAGTCCTTAAATGCAATAAAATTTTCAGAAAAGAGGAAATGATGCCATGTATTCAAAGCATAGACTACAAAACTGACTCCAAATCATGTGTTGGGTAGTTTTTCTCAAGTAACCATAAGAGTTGTAAGAATATTCACAAACATGATGTTTGAGGATTGAAATATTTTTTTAACAATTCTTAAAAATCCTCACATGAAATAAATTGGACTACTTTTTTTCCAAATAGATATGTCCCACTGTTGGCATAAAGGGTCCTCCAACATATATGTTTCCAAAATTACATTCTGCCATATTAGTGTTCCAATGAAATAAAAGCTTTCATTCAACCTATTCAGCCACACATATTCCTTATATGGTTCTGAATAACCCCAAAATAAGGGTGGAATATTCTTTTAGACCTAAATAGAATGATCCAATTTCCTTGGTTCATCCCATCCGTTCCCTTTATCAATAACCTGAAAATAATGGACTAGAGTTGTAACGACCCGAATAATTATGAATAAAATTACCCTTTTCATTTAACTAAATTTCTAATGGTAATAGGAAACACAATCTATTATTTAGTTTTATTATATCCTATTCAATTTATATAACCATTAAGTATCATTTCATTGATAATATATCCATTAAATAGTGATCACATGACTAGTATAAATATAAGGTTTTAACAAATCTGTTGGACAAACAAAATATAAGTCGTGGGATTAAAAAATGAGCATACCCTATAAAGCCAATTTATTAGAGTTTATTAGGGTGATATAATTTATAGAATTTTCTTAAGATCATGCCCAACATGAGATCCAACATCTTAAGCATGATCAAAACTATTTACAATATATGTTCTTGCTCATCAAAATCACAATTCAAACCATGTTTAACGAATGACCCCATGAAAGCCCCACCATCATGCAACTTAGCTTTAGGGAGTATGATGGTGTATTAAGGGATATGTATCAAGACCCTAGAATTAGTAATATTTACGTTATTTTGTTGAAAAACTGAATATATTTTCATCCTAATACTTCTAGTTTGTAAATGAATTTTAAAGAACAAATTTTATTTTTGGAAAATATTCAAATTCAATGAAAGAATTTAGGGAGTAATATATTTTTGAAATAAATAATATTTTAATGGAATATTATTATTGAATAAAATTTATTAGATATAAATGATCATAAAATTTTTATGATGTCAAATGTAATTTTTATTAGAGTTCGAGAACTATTGTTGTAAAAACTGGATCATTTTCGATAAAAAACAGTTTTTGTTTTACAACTAAACATTAACATATTAATAAAATTACTTACATGAAATTAAAATTATTTTTGGAACAGGACATAAAAATTACCCAATGGTGAATCATTCATAATTTTTTAGACAGTTGAATTTTCAGGTAAAAGAAAAATACTATATAAATATAATATTTGTTTTAGGACATAATAATGACCCAAATGTGATGTAATAAGTAATATAAATAGAATGCACAAAATAGTATATTTTTAACTTTAAAATTATTTAATTGTTATATTTTTTTTATTTATTTTGTAAAGCCAATATGAATCGTCTAAGACTTATAAAATGTTTCATGATATTAAAATCATTTCTTTAAGAGTGTTACTCACCTCCACATCACCAAGGATAATATTTTAATATGATTTTCCTTTGGAGTTATAAAATAATTTAAACCAATCCCATTTGTTATAATTCATGTTCCAAACCCGTGGTATGGTTTTTGGTTTTGTTTATTTTATTTTGTAGAGTCTGAAATCTAAAAAATAAAGACACCTCCCTCCTTTCCTATATAAACCCTCCCAAGATCCCATTTCTATTCACTAAAATGCATTGGATCACATCCACACTCCCCCTATACTACCTATATTCCTCCTAAGGCTCCCCCATGATTTTATTAAGTCCCTCACAAACCTTCTGAGTCACACACTTATGTAAGGAATCTTCTATTGTCCTCTTTTATCAAGCACTACTATTTTGTAATGTCTTCTAATTTTCAATTTATTAAATTGGTATATGATATTAAATATTCCCCATACTATCCATTTTACATGTATGTGATTATATATTCCTCTCACTCTCATAAGCCTCCCATGATCCCTTTTTGTACACTTGTTACCATACCAAAATTTCATAAGAATTATTTTCACTATTCATGTCCTTTCATTACCTCATGCCTTTTATTTTAAACTTTATTATGTTGGGATATGTTTTACCATGTATCTATTATATCCAATTTTAGGTACAAATAAAGAGAGTCCCCTTTCACTCTCATCCTCTATTTTTATGAATTCTTATGTTACATCGTTATGCTACCAAAATTTAAGCATGATTTTTTAGGCCAAACTAATTGGGTACTGAATAGAATACCAATTTTTCTATCAATGGTATTATCCATTATTAACATGAAATTATTGATTGGGGACTTAAATATATGTTTTAAAAATTCCTTGATCATGAAATAAATTATTATGTTGAATGAATACAAGTTTTATGATCTATCTGGAACACATTGGCATGAGAATAAACGATTAGGATGGGTGCACCCCAATAGTGCTTCAATGAATTGGGTAATGTTTAGTATCATGATACATAATGTTGGGATAGGGGGTACAAAATTCCTTCATGGTACATTTTTCCACCATGAGGTCTAGGAATATTTATCATTGAACAAAAATTTAGGATTCAATGTTTTATGTTATTTCCACATTTCCCATGTTATTATTATCATTTTATATCATGCATTATTATTCGTAATAATTTTATACTCCATTTATATGCCTATTATCAATCATCAATATCTTGTTCATTTTATTCCTTGTTTATTTAATTAATTGTCATTATATCTCACCTATTTATTATGTTTTCCACCAGCATATCTCATGCAATTTTATGTTTGAATGATTATTTTGATCATGGTAAAGATGATTACAATAAAGCAAGTTAATGATGTTTTTAATAATATTATTATAAACTATATCTAAGAAGTTTTGTTTTGAACCTAATTCCCAAATACACTATAGTTATTGATATTTTTTTGAATTAGTTATAGATTTTTGGAATAAATCGAATATTAATGTGTAATAAAGAGCAGTGTTGTTATATTAGGTATCAGAGAAAGAGTTTAGTTATTTTTTGGATTGGGATTAGAGAAATATTGGGAAAGTATTGAGGACAAGACTAATTATAATAAAACATCCCTAAATTTTGGGTTTTATATAGTGTGTGGTTTATCAATCAAATACAACCATGTCAAGATGCTATAAGTGGATGTGGTTCTTGAACAGATTTATTAACGAGTAACAATTCTGACCTGATGTTTTAGGCCTGACATTGGGTAATCTGGTACATGACAATGGGACTTACAAAAAATCTATTTTGACACTCATTGGGCTATGTTTGTTTAAATTCAAACACTCATTATGAAACATTATTAATGAAACAAAAAAATCCATAAGAACATATAATAATAAAAAGATCATGGAAAACGTATATTAAAGCCTAGAAACTCATATGAAAATGAGATAAATGTAATTTACAAGTTATAACTTCATTTTCATTAGATTCCACTATATATATTTTATTTTGTAATATAAAAATACCTAATTTATATCTCATTATATACAATGGCTGGAAATAAGGGGAATATGGTTAAAAACTGATGTGAAGAGCAGTCTGATGACTACCCCAAGGATATTCCCAATTCGAAGGGAGTTGGAATCACAAACTTTTTCAAGATACTGTATTCGGTAACCCAAGTTTTGAATAGATTTCTGGGATAAGAGTAGCACCCAAACCCCCTACAAGAGATTAATATTAAATCAAGTGCTTCACATGAAAAAGGTCTCCTACATATGACAAATCAGGTTATCCCTTAATCAAATACCAATTGATCAAAACCATTTAGAATATCTTCTCCATCCTTAAATGTTACGAACATGAGAAGGTTATTTTGGTTTTCTAATATATGTGTGGAGAATTTGATAAGTATGTGACATTGATCAGGGGTATGAAGATTGAGGAAGAGATCGAAGAAATAGAGTGGAAATAATTCAAGAAAAAAATTCCATAAGTATTTTCTACACACTATCCATCTTAAAATGGAATGGTATTTCATTTCACTTAAGAAAAAAGATGATGAATCTACTGGGGTGTGTGAGGAAAAAATAAAAAAAATTCACTATACACCACGAATTTTGTGATTACCCCCAAATTCATTCTCGGCCACTTATTTGGTTGGATAAAACATAGTCTACAAAAATACATAGTGATCCATGACTTTGATAACTCTGAGGAAATAGTTTTACATGTCCTCAAAGTCGAAATAGAGATTGTATAATCTTAAGGGTATTATAGGGATAATAAGTATAATTTGAAATTTAATTCTAGCAGTTCGATGGATAAATCTAATAGTTCTAAGAAATATAAACATCCCACATTTCAAATGTGTGTAAAGAAGAACCCAAGAAATTTCCTAAAGGGGATTAAGAAATGATTAAGGCGTGGGAAGGAATGAAACCTAGATAATAATTACTGACATGTGAAACCCATGAATGAAACAGAGTAAAGGAATTCTCTTGCAAACCCTTATCACATTTTCTATTGCATCAACTATAAAGTTATTAGGAACTTTTCAAATCAACGCCCTAAGGAATAGGTTTTCTGAGGCAACCATTAACCTTCGACGAAGCATGGGCGAGTTTATCCCATCACTAGTGCGGAAGTTAATTATGAAAACAAATATTTGGTCAGTATTCTAGTTATTAATTGAAGAATAGTAAACGTAATTTTTGATTCTAGATCTATGCATTTTTTCATATCCCAAACGTTTAACTAAACTATCAAAACACAACCACAAATCATATAACTAGATATCTCAGTGAAAATGGAAAATATGGAAATTATTTCATCCCAAATATATAACTCCTCCCCTGTCAAAGTTTTTTTGTATGAAATTATTGGATAATCTCATCATAACTCTTTGGAGGAATTTCATGTGATTCAGGTAATGGATTAGATTTCCTTAAATAAATCCAACATAAACTACCACGATATGGAAATCACCCTCCATATGGAAAATAAACCACTCATTCTATACAAGTGCAAGGAGGATGATTAATCTTTTTTTGCACAATCATCTCAAGCATGGGTATTAGTGCCCTATGGGAAATCATATCATTCATAAATTAGTGATTCTAAGCAGATAACCATCCTCAACGACATACGTATTTTGAGGTAATACATTGATGTGTTTCCCAAGGTATTTTATAGTCTTCTTCGTAGATGAGGGGTTGAGTTTTAAATTGATCTTATACATGGGAATTTCCAATATCCAATTCTTTGTATATGATGGATGATGTGGAACATGAGAAGATAAATAAACAACTACAGTAAAATACAGATAATGGTTTTATATGCCTAAGTGTTTCACTATGGGGTGCACCATAACTCTTCTCCATGAATAAGGATTGGTCAATATACCTTTTCATTGATTATCGTGAACTCAACAAGATCACGTTAAAGAACATGAATCCTTTTAAACATATTGATGAGTTATTTGATCAACAATGTTGAGATCAATACCTCCCCAAGTGTGATTTTTTGTCGATATATTTCCATGTTAGGTTAAAAAATATAGATATCCCCAAGAGTGCTTTTCACTCAAGGTATAGGAACTTCAAGTTCATAGGAATGCCATTTTGACTCACTAATTATCCGGAAATATTTATGATATTGAAGAATAGAGTATTTAGAGAATAACCTGACAAATTATTGGAAGTATTTATAAATGATATTATAATATAAATTAATACCAAGTTGGTGTGGGAGGAGCATCCAACCACTTTTACAAACACCATGCAAAAGGAAAATCTCTATTAAAAGTACAAGAACTGTGAGTCCTGGTTTGAGGAAGTACCATTAATAGGGCATATAATCACAAGAAATGGGATATCTGTGGATCCTTAAACTTCACATGAAATTGAAGGAAGGTAGAGGCCAACATTCTTGATAGATATCTGTTGTTTCCATGGTTTATCTGGGTATTATCACTGCTTTGTGTGAAATTTATCGTGATTTAAACACCCACATACCAATCTAACTTAGCAGGGAATCAAGTTTTCTTGTAATGATGAATGTGGATAAACATTCATGGAGATAAAAAGGAGACTTATCACTACCCCTATTCTCAATCTACCTACAATTAGAGCACACTTTTCTTATTTTTCATCAATTCCATGAAGAAGTGATTAGGTTTTGTGCTGATGAAAAATTAAAAATTCATTACCTAATACTTAATGAAGTTGAAAATAGAAGGGAAAAACTATCCCACACATGTTATTGAGTTGGTAGCTGTTATCTTCTCATTTAAAATGTTTCATCATTATATCTATGGGGAGAGGTTTTAGATATATACTAATCACAAGAGCCTAGAATATTTATTCACAAAAGAATATATTAATATGTTCTATCCATGATGGTTAGATCTCATTAAGGATTTCAACTTCTCGATCCATTCTAACCCTTGTAAAAAAATAATGTGGCAGATGCTCTAAGTAGAAAGGACCTAGATATTATATCATTGATGAGAATTGGAAAGGATCTAATATTATTAGAATTTACAAGAATGGACATGGGAGTCATAAAGGAAGGAACATTATCAATCCATTCAAAAATGATTTCTCAACCGTCTCTTATTGAAAGGTTAATGGATGCTCAAAATGACGTTGTTGGGATTCTGAAAAAAGTGGAAGCTATAATAGAAGGGAAATCCTCAAGGATAAATGTTAATTAAGAAAGAATTATGATATATGTGTTAAGACTGGGTAATCCATAAAATCATAATTTAAAGAAGTTGATTTTGGATTATTCACATAGTTCAACTTTATCCATTCACCTTGGAAACACAATATTGCATTGAGATATCTAAGAGCACTATTTGGTGTGACAAAATGAGGAAGGAAGTCGCTAAATATACATCAAACATTTTGTTATGTTAGAATGTGAAGGATAAATGGAATTAATTTTAGGGGCTGATGAAAATATTACCCACACCAATATGAAAATGGGAAAGCATCACCATGGACTTTGTCACTGAACATCCGAAGACATCCAATGGAAACAATTCTTCTGGATTATTGTGGATTTTTTTAAAAATATTACACACTTCATTTTAATTTGAGATGATTTCTCACTCAATATACTAGAACCAATATAAATCAATGAAATGGTTAGTATACATAGATTATCATTATCAATTTTATCAGATCGATTCCCAAGATTCACCTCCTTGTTTTTGGAAAAGCCTCTAGCATTTTCTATACTCTGATTTGAATTTTACTATACACTATCATCCTCAAAATGTTTACCAATCTGAGTGGACCATTAAAACAAATAATATATTTTTCCTGAATATTATATAGAAATAAATGTTGTATTGGACCAAAATCTTCTTTTGGTTGAGTTCTCTTACAGAAATAGTTTCCACTGGATCATCCAAATGGCTCCAAACTAAGTCTTTTTTGGGAAGAGGTTTCGAACACCAAAATGTTGGAATGATGATGGGGAATGAAAAATTCTTGGTACTAAAATTGTTGAGGAAATGATGGAGAAGTTTAATATAATGACCCGACCTTAAACATTACATAATATTGAATTAAATGAATAATTCACATTGAGGATCTTGTCAGGTTTAGAGTTTTAGAGAATTAGGACATAACTATTACATCTCAAAAGATTACAAGGTAGACATTTCTACACAGATTCAATTTTTTCATAAAATAAAAACTCTTGAAAAAAAAGATTCATGGATAGTTCCATGTTTTAGATGGCATGACTTTTCCTTGATCCCATCCTTGAACCTATTCATCATTAAGTCCTGTGAAAACATTTCAAAACATGGGATGAGAATGAAAGGATCAGTAAGGGTTATAAAATAATGAATGAAAACATTTGTTCATAAATACATAAAAAACATGAACTCTTTTACTTACCTCATAAAATCATAAGATTTATGAAAGACACAACGAAATCATAAATCATAAAGTTAACTTGCAGCATCCATGCCATACTAACATTGTAGCTATCAAAGCTACATGGGGAGTTACTTTGAAATACCCATCAAAGTATATTCCCTAAATATCTTAAGAGAAAAATTCACATTTACCTCCATCACGTTACCCAATGCATTGGAGAGCTATCTCAGGCTCACCTGCCCTAGGTTTATCATGGAACCACCCGTATACATAAATAATGCCCAAGAACCATAACAAGATCATAACACATAACATAAGCATAATGGAAAGATAACATTTCCACATTTCAATAATAAAATATCATTTCAAGGTATTGAAATAATAAATCCATTCTCAAAATCATTTTCAATACCAAATACATAAAAAGAGTATATGGTATTTATTTTTCTTTTTAAAATCATTCCAGCTTGTTAAGGAAGCCAAAGATCAAATAATACTCGCGGTGGCGGAAAGGTTGTTGCCACCGCTTACGTTAAAAACATTCCTTTTTTTTGGTTTAGTAAAATGCATCGTATAAAAATATTCCCTTTAAATAAAATTAAAATTCAAAGGGGTTTATACACCGTATAAAATAAAGTTGTGTATAAAACTAAAAATGCCTCAATGAAAGGAGATTGAGAGGAAGTCCCTTACCTCATGTCTGACTTGACTATATCATTCTTTAATATCCTGAATAATAAACAAAATTATTTTATACTTGCTTAATAACCATTTTCAAGTTTATTATTCCTTGTATATAAGTTATTACCATGTTATAAACATTATGTAATCATTTAAGTTAATAACGTTCATTTTGTTGATATTAGGTACTTGAGTCAAAATGGGCACCTTATATTTACCAGTTGTCCATGTGGTCAATAGTTCATTATATCTAGAATGATATTCATGATTTGGATATCATATATATCATATATATATCCAGTATATACATGTTTTTATAATAGTACATAACATTTAGAGGTATGAAATGAAATGACCCGTTCATGGAGACGGTAAGTCGTACGTATGCATGAACACCACTTTCATTTCTATTATTTATTTTAAGGAAAATAAAACATAATGACACATACGTATATTATAATTCCAGTATAATGTCATAGATCATATCATTAACTCCATCCTTTATACATCCCACATATGGCATTAACGAATCAAATCACTTTGAGGGGGCGGTAGTCCGCACTTCCTCAAATGAGATTATCGTATTTACCTAATATGGAAACCATAAAGGCATGATATAAATGGGAAGTAAATAAGCATAATGAAATAATAAAAATAATATATATCAAATATAAATACAGTTCCATCATATTGGTAACCATGTGAGGCGGTAAGATGTAATATAACATTCATCGTTTCGTGAGGCCTTAGTTTTCCCTCCACAGAAACATTATGTTTTTCATCCATTAGATGGAGGTGTGTGTAATTTTAGTTTGAATCATTATCATAAAAAGATCCTAGTATATTGAAGATGTAGGTGTTGTTACAAAAGAATGTAAATAAAAAGTGTTTAGGGGTTGGAGAAGTAAAATAATAGAAAACAATTTAAGAGAAACTGTTACATTTAATTTGGGTAACTCTCTTTGGTTTGAACCAAAGGACTTCTTAAAATTCCATATGACTAAGTTAAGGATTCTAGGAGGAGTAGTGGGATGTAGGAGCTTAATTGGGACAATTTTGGGAGAGCCAAAATGGCTTGAGAGGTGTGAGGAATTGGATAGAAATGGTCTCCTTTTATAAGGGTGAGGAGGGGCTCTTTAGGAAAGTGTGAAAACATTATTTTATTATATAATCATATTCGGTTTCAAATAATCAAAAAATCATTATGGTCAAAGATAAGATGACTCATAATCTAAATAAAATCATCCAATCAAAATTTTACATGTTTTGGATAATATGTTAATCATTATAATCTTATTTATTTTAATCATTTATTAATTAGATAAATACTACATCATTATTGTGTCATAAATAAATTAATTTATTCGATGTCTAAAAATTATAAAAAAAATACTTTCTTGTAGGAAATTATTTTAGATCTCCAATAATTATTTATAGTCAAAAATAGGACTTATAAAACACCATATATAAATTAAGTACAAAAAGATTTTTGTTAATGTCAATTTTGTCTTTACATTAAATTAATTAATCTAAATTGTCATTTTCACTCCCAAGTGGATCAAAGGGGTCCTAAAATCAACCCAAAGATGCCCATGGTCATTAATGAATCAACCAATAAGGGTTGGACAAGTGTTAAGGTAATTTTGAATTATTATAATATTCTTTTCACCTTGAATTACCCTATTTACCTTTAACCGCGGTAAATAAAAGTCAAAAGCTACTATTCACCAAAAAATATTTTCATCTTAATGAACCATTTTTTACTTCTTGAAAATAACCATGTATATCTGATTTTCAAAATTCTATTCACAAAAGTGCTATAATTTCATTAAAAAGAAAAAGTCAGTTTTTTTAACTACCATTAAGTGATGTCACTATTCATCAAAAATTGATGTTTTTCAGAAAAATACCAAAAATTCAGCCTAAACTATATTTGATATTCCGAATATAAAAATGATTTCTATTTTTCCAAATTCAAGACATAGAATTGGAATTAATTGATTTTAAAATTAATTCTTGTTATCAAAACAAATAGCGTGTTTTTAAGAAACAATAACTATCAAAAGATTGATACTTGTTTAAGTCCAATTTCAAAGTGAAATTAATTCCAATGAACAACATCGGATTAAATGGTAAAAATATATTTTAATTTAAATTTAAAACCAATTAAAAAGATAATCTAACCATACAAATAAATTAGATTAAAAGGTTCTTTTGAATTATAATTCAATATTTTTCACTATTCATTAAAAAATGAACTTTATCAGAAAAATACCAAAAAATTACCCAAAGAAAAATTTGATGTCCCCATTCTAAAGAAGTATTTTATTTGGTCAATTAGAATGTATTAAACTGAAAAAAACTATATTTTAACAGGGTTCTCCATTAAAAGGTGATAAATCGTCCCTTAAATGTAAATTATGCTTCAAATTAGATTCATTCACATTTTATGCCTCTAACTTTTCTTGGATAAATGTAAATTCATTTAAAAATCATGTATAATCATATTGTAGTTAGTTTCATTCATTCCCGCCAATACAACTTCTAGGAGTTAACTACTATTTAAAATAATAATATTATATTAATAGTATGCAACATAAGATTCCAAAGAAACCTGTTGTTGCGTATCGGGTGCGCTATTGAACATAGAAACCCCTTTAAAGTAAAATTAATATTTAATTCACAAATATTAATAAATATTAAATATGTATTATTCTTCATTTACCTGGGATGTTACATCCTTCACCCCTTTTGTGAATTGTGTCTTCTCAATTTTTATTTACTTATCAAAATAGGTGGGGGTATTTATCCCTCCTAGCCTTTTCATATTCCCACATTGCCTCTTCAACCATATAGTTTTTCCACAAATCCATTACCTGGGGAATCACCTTATTCCACAACACATTATCTCTACGGTCAAGAATCTGAATAGGTTGTTCTTCATAAGAGAGATTCTCTTCTAACTAAACTACCTATGGGCTCAAAACATGAGATGGATCTGGCACATACATTCTCAACATCGAAACATGAAAAACGTTGTGTACCTAGGATAAACTTGGAGATAAATCCACTCTATACGCAACTGATGTATCTTTCTCCAGAATTTCATAAGCTCCAATGATCCTCGGACTCAACTTTCCCTTCTTTCCAAAACGCATCACACTTTTCCATGGAGAAACATTGAGAAAGACATGATCACCGACCTCAAAGGAAAGATCCTTCCTCCTGTTATCTGCATAACATTTCTGTATGCTCTGAGCTGTTCTCATGTGCTTCTGAATCAAATGAACTTTCTCTACCATCCCTTATACTAATTCTGGTCCCATCATCTTCCTTTCACCTAATTCATCTCAGATTGTTGGAGTTCGACAATGATTTCCATATAATTCGTCAAATGGAGCCACATGTATACTAGAAGGAAAACTGTTATTATATGAAAATTCAACCAAAGAAAGGTGTTGGTCCCAACATCCATGATAATCCATCGAGAAAGCACGTATCATATCCTCCAAGGTCTGAACTGTTCATTCTGACTGCCAATCTGATTGAGGATGAAAAGCTATACTAAAGTTTAATTCAGTACCCAATGACTTCTGAAGGCCTTTCCAAAAGGTATAAGTGAACATGGGATCACGATCATATACAATGGAGAGGGGAACTCCATGCAACCTGAATATCTATTTAACATACAACCGAGCAAGTTGATCTACAGAGAAAGTATCTCTAATAGGATGGCAATGAGCAGATTTAGTCAATCGGTCTACGATAACCCAGATTGCATTATTACCTTGAGATGACATTGGTAATCCCACAATGATGTCCATGGATGTATTTTTCCATTTACACTCTGGAATCGGTAGAGGCTAAAGCAATCCTTTCAGTAACTATCACTATGCTTTAACCTACTGAAAAGTCAAACACTTCACAGAAAAATCAGTAATATCTCTTTTCATTCCATCCCACCAGTAATAGTCCCAAAGATCTATATACATATTATTACTTCCAAGATGAACTGAAAACGGAGAACTATGCACTTCACATAACATCTCTTTCTTCAAAAGTGAATCACAAGTCACACATAATCTCTTTCCCAATCTCCAAACACAATCATTATCAATGTTAAAATCATGCAAATTAGCCTTCTGATCCAACACATCCATTTTCTGTAACTCCCTATCTCCCTTCTGCGCTTACTTAATTCTATCTAATAGAGATGATTTCACTAACACCTGAAACAAAACAGATGAATTTCCTGCAAAAAAAACATATACTCCAAAGTTCATCAAATCAAAAAACAAAGGATCTCATTCCAAACGTAACATGGTTAATGAAGTATTACTTTTTCGACTCAAAGCATCATCTACTTTATTTTCTTTCCCCAGATGATAATGTATTGTGCAATCATAATCCTTGATTACTTCCAACCATCTCCTCTGTCTCAGGTTCAATTCTTTCTGAGTTAATATATACTTCAAACATTTGTGATCAGTATATATTTCACACTTCACTCCATACAAATGATACCTCCAAATTTTTAAAGAAAAAACAATAACATCTAATTCTAAATCATGTGTAGGGTAATTTAACTCATGTGGTTTCAACTGACTTGAAGAATAAGCAATTACCTAATCATTTTTCATTAGGACACAACCCAGTCCATTAAATGAAGCATCACTGTAGATAACAAACTCACCATTTCGGGAAGGAATTTCTAAAACTGAAGCATTCGTCAATCTTCTTTTCAATTCCTGAAAACAATCATCTCATTATTTTTTCTAGATGAACTTAACACCTTTTTGAGTTAACATAGTCATTGGACTAGATAATCATGAAAACTTTTCAACAAACCTCTAGTAATAACCTGCCAAACCAAGAAAACTACAAATCTCGGTTATATTTGTGGGTCTTGGCCATTCTTTAACAGCTTTTGTTTTAGCTTGATCAACAGTTATGCCATTTTTTGAAAAAATGTGACCAAGGAAAGAAATTTGTTGCATCCAAAACTCACACTTTCTAAATTTCCCATAAAGTTCATTTTCTTTTATGGTTTGGAAGACTAACCTTAAATGACTTTCATTTCCTCCATACTTTTGGAATAAACCCAAATATCATCAATGAACACAACCACAAACTTATCCAAGATCTCACGGAAAATTCTATTCATAAGATCCCTGAATACAGCAGGTTCATTGGTTAACCCAAAAGGCATAACTAAAAATTCATAATGGCCATATCTAGTATGAAAGGAAGTCTTCAGAACGTCTTCTTCCATTAAATTCAACTGATGGTACCCCGATCTCAAGACAATCATTGAAAAATACTAAGCTCCCTGGAGCTGATCAAATAAATCATCGATATGAGGAAAAGGATACTTATTCTTAACAGTGATGTTATTCAATGCTCTATAATAAATTCAAAGTCTCATTGAACCATATTTTTTTAACAAACAAGACAGGAGCACCCCATGATGACGTGCTAGGTTGAATGAATCCTTTATCTAATAAATCCTGCAATTGCTTATTTAACTCTAAAAGTTCAATTTGAGCCATTCGATACGGGGGTTTTGAAATTTGCTTAGAATCAGGAACTAAGTCAATAGTAAATTCAACTTCATGATCATGTATAATACTAGGTAACTCATCAGGAAAAACATCAGGGTACTCATTTACCACTGGCACATCATTAATCTGAACAGTTCCTTTGTTTTCAACAATACGTGCAAGGTAACATTGATTTCCATCTTTTACCAGTTTTTAGACTTCATGATATGTTATCAAAAGAAAGGGTTCATTCTTGTACACAAATGGAAAATCATTCTGAAAAGAACCCTCTTTATCTCTGCAATCAATCATAGCATGATAAACAGAAGGCTAATCCATGCCCAAAATAACATCAAACTCTACCAGAGGCAAAACAATAAGGTTTTCAGGTAGATTCATTCCGCACACAAGGAAATGAATGTTCTTATGTTTTCTTTTTTTCTCAACATTTCCTCTAGGTGTTTTTACCGTAAGTTATATATTCATATCTTGAGTTGGAATTCCAAATTTACTAGAAAACTTCTCAGAAATGAATGAGTGTGTAGACCCCAAATCAAAAAACACATTGGCATAATCTAAACAAACAAATAGTGTACCTGATACAACTTCCTTTGATGGCCCAACATCTGCTGAAGTAGTTACAAAGTATTTAGCCACCGCTTTCTACTGGTAGTCTGGCTGATTTCCTTCGGTTGAGTTCTTTGTTGGACCCTCATTTCCAAAATGACCCATTTCATTGCACTTAAAACATTTTACTGACTGTAAATCAGATTTTGTCTTATCGTTACTCTGATATTTTTCAGTGCAATTAAGATCCTTCTGTCCCATTTTACCACATCGATAGCACTTATGAGAATTCAAAAGACATTCCGCAGCATGCTTTTTACCACAATTTTTACAAACTGTAAACTTATGTTTCTTACCATCAGACTTTTTTGAAGAGTTCTTCCCTTTTTTCTGCCACCTCGTCCTCTTATTCTTTTGTTTTTCAAAGAATACTTGATCATAAGAAAACTCCATTTCCACCTTCTCCGCAAAATGAACAAGTTTTTCATAACTTTGGAACTCACAAGAAGCTAAATCCATTCAATACATTGGCTTTAATCCCGACTAAAAATGGTAGATTTTACAATCAAGATCTCGTATGAAATTTGGAGCATACTATGCAAGTCGAGTAAATTTTTCTTCATAAGCAGCCACTAATTCATCCTCCTGCCTCAATTCCAGGAATTGTTTTTCAATCATAAGATGAACAACCTTAGGAAAATATTTCTCAAGAAACATACCTTTGAATTCATCCCAATCGAGAGCATCAATCTCCTCACTATCCTTGATATTTTTCACCATCAACCACCACTGATAAGCTTCACCTTCAAAATGGTAAACTGCAAGACTAACCTTTTTATATTCTGAACAACCCATGACATCAAAAATATTCACAAGTGCTTTAATCCATCCTTCAACTACCACAGGGTCAGATGATCCATTGAATAATGGGGGATGTTGCCTCATGAAATTCTCCACTACTGACATGTTCCTCTGCAGTTGATCTGGCTGATATCGTACATGGATACCACCACCATTTATAGCCTGATTCAACTATGCCATCACTGAAACAAACTATTTAGTTTCGATTCCGACCATCCCAGGTTGTTGATTTGGAAGGTTTTCTTCCTCCTGATGTCGTCCCAACCTAGCTGCCCTGTTTCCTCTACGGAAAACAATTCTGAACACAAAAATATCTTAGGCGAAGCAACATGGTAAACTAGAAATGCTATATGATGTCAATATTAACATAAATTAATTTATGGATATTACTTTACCAATACCCTAACTCATAATGTTATCTAAACTGACGTCTGATACCAACTATAAGGACCCGGCCTTAAACATTACATAATATTGAATTAAATGAATAATTCACATTGAGTATCTTTTCATGTTTAGAGTTTTAGAGAATTAAGACAAAACTATTAAATCTCAAAATATTGCAAGATAGAAATTTCTACATAGATTCCATTTTTTTCATAAAATAAAAACTCTTGAAAAAAAAATTTCATTTATAGTTCAATGTCATAGACATAATGACTTTTCCTTGATCCCATCCTTGACCTTATTCATCTTTAATTCCTCTAAAAACATTTAAAAACTTGGGATGAGCATAAAAGGCTCAGTAAGGGTTATAAAAAAACGAATGAAAACATTTGTTCATAAATATATACAAAACATGAACTATTTTACTTATCTCATTAAATCATAAGATTTATGAAAGTCACATAGAAATCATAAATCATAAAGATAACTTGCAGAATCCATATCATAATTACATTGTAGCTATCATAGCTATATAGGGAGTTACTTTGGAATACCCATAACAGTATATTCCCTAAATATCTTAGGAGAAACATTCACGTTTACCTCCGTGATGTTACCCAATGCATTGAAGAGTTATCTTAGGCTCACCCTCCCTAGGTTTATCATGGAACCACCCGTATACATAAATAATTCTGAAGAACCATAATATGATCATAACAGATAATATAAGGATAAAGAAAATATAACATTTCCACATTGCAATAATAAAATATCATTTCAAGATTTTGAAATAATAAATCCATTCTCAAAATTACTGTCAATACCAAATACTTAAAAAGAGTATATGGTATTTATTTTTCCTTTTAAAATCATTTTGGCTTGTTAAGAAAGCCAAAGATCAAATAATACTCATGGCGGTGGAAAGGTCGTTGTCACCGCTTACGTTAAAAAAAACATTCATTTTTGTCGTTTAGTAAAATGCTTCATATAAAAAGATTACCTTTGAATAAAATGAAATGTCAATGGGGTTTATACACCGTATAAAATAATTTCATGTATAAAACTAAAAATGCGTCAATGAAAAGAGATTAAGACGAAGTCCCTTACCTCGTTTCCGACATGACTCGATCATTCTTTAATATCCTGAATAATAAACTAAAGTTAATTTATACTTTCTTAAGAACAGTTTTCATGTTTATTATTCCTTTTATATAACTTATTATCATGTTATAAACATTATGTAATCATTTTAGTTAATAACTTTCATTTAGTCAACATTTGGTACTTGAGTCAAAATGGACTCCTTATATTTACATGTTTTCCATGTGGTCAATAGTTCATTATATCCAGAATGATATTCATGATTTGGATATCATATATATCATATATATCCAGTATATACATGTTTTTATTATAGTACATAACATTTAGAGGTAAGAAATGAAATGCACTGTTCATGGAGACGGTAAGCCGTACGTACCCATGAACGCTACTTTCACTTCTATTTCTTATTTTAATGAAAATAAAACATAATGATACATAAGTATATTATAATTCCAGTATAATATCATATATCATATCATTAACTCCATCCTTTATACATCCCACATAAGGAATTAACAAATCAAATCACTTTGAGGGGGCGAAAGTCCGCATTTCATCAAATGATATTATCGTATTTACCCACTATGGAAACCATAAAGGCATGATATAAATGGGAAGTATAGAAGCAAAAGTAAATCATAAAAATAATTTATATCATATATAAATACAGTTCCATCATAATGGCCACCATGAGAGGCCGTAAGATGTAATTGAACAATCATCTTTTCATGAGGCCTTAGTTTCCCATCCACAGAAACATTATGTTCTTCATCCATTAGATGAAGTTGTGTGTATGTGTAGTTAAAATCCTTCTCATACCAAAATCCTAGTATATTGATGATATTGGTGTTGTAACAAAAGAAAGTAAATAAAAATATTTTATGGTTTGGAGATGTAAAATAAAATAAAACACTTTTAAGAGAAATCGTTACCTTTAATTTGGGTAACTCTCTTTGGTTTGAACCAAAGGACTTCTTGAAATGCCTTCTGCCTAAGTTAAGGCTTCTAAGAGGAGGAGAGAGATATAGGGAGATTAATTGGTTAGATTTTGGATGAGGAAAATGGCTTGATAGGTGTGAGGAATTGGATAGAAATGGTCTCCTTTTATAAGGGAGAGGACGGGCTCTTTATGAAAGTGTGAAAACATTATTTTATTATATAATGATATTCGGTTTCTAATGGTCCAAAAATAATCAAGGTAGAAGATAAGATGAATAATAATCGAAATAAAATCATCCAATAATAATTGGACATGTTTCGGATAATATTTTAATCATTATAATCTTATTTGTTTTAATCATTTATTAATTAGGTAAATACTGCATCATTATTGTGTCATAAATAAATTAATTTCTTCGATGTCTAAAAATTATAAAAAAATACTATCTTGTAGGAAATTTTTTTTTCATTCCAATGAAAATTTATAGTCGAAAAGATAACTTATATAACACCATATAAAAATTAATTACTAATATATTTTTGTTAATGTTGATTTTTCCTTTACATTAAATTAATTAATCGAATTTTTTATTTTCACTTCCAAGTGGATCAACGGGGTCCCAAAATCGACCCAAATATGCCCATGGTTGTACATGACTCAA
Source organism: Viscum album (assembly GCA_963277665.1). Taxonomy (NCBI): domain Eukaryota; kingdom Viridiplantae; phylum Streptophyta; class Magnoliopsida; order Santalales; family Viscaceae; genus Viscum; species Viscum album. Next base: position 515,331,308 of record OY728135.1, read on the forward strand.
CCAATACGGTTTGAACAAGTGTTAAGGTAATTTTGAATTTTTATAATATTCTTTTAACCTTGAATTACCGTATTTACATTTAACTACGGTAAAAAAAGTCAAAAGTTACTATGCACCAAAAATTATTTTCATCTTAATGAACCACGTTTTACTTCCTGATAATAACCATGTATATCATATTTTCAAAATTCTATTCACAGAAGTGCTAAAATTTAATTTAAATGAAAAAGTCAGTTTTTTTAACTACCACTAAGTGGTGTTACTATTCATCAAAAATTGAGGTTTTTTAGAAAAATACCAAAAAATCAGCCTAAGCTATATTTGATATTCCAAATTCAAAAATGATGTCTATTTTTTAAAATTGAAGACATAGAAGTAGAATTAATGAATTTTAAAATTAATTCCCGTTATCAAAACAAATAGCGTGTTTTAAGAAACAATAACTATCAAAAGATTGATACTTGTTTATGTCCAATTTCAAAGTGAAATTAATTTTAATGACCAAAATTTGATTAAATGGTAAAAAAAATATTTTAATTTAAATTTAAAACCAATTAAAAAGGCAATCTTACCATATAAATAAATAAAATTAAAAGGCACTTTGGAATTAAAATACAATATTTTTCACTTTTGATTAAAAAATGAACTTTATCAGAAAAATTCCAAAAAATTACCCAAAGTAAAATTTTATGTACACATTCTAAATATGTATTTTATTTGCTCAATTAGAATGTATTAAACTAACCAAAATTATATTTAAAGAGGGTTCTCTATTAAAAGGTGATAAATCAGCCTTTATTGTAAATTATGCTTAAAATTAAATTCATTCACATTTTAACCCTCTAACTTTTATTGGATAAATGTAAATTCATTTAACAATAATGTATAACCATATTTTAGTTAGTTTCATTAATTCTCTCCAATACAACAACTAGGAGTTAACTACCATTTAAAATAATTATATTATATTATTATTGTGCAACGTAAGTTTCCAAAGAATCCCGCTGTTGCGTATCGGGTATTCTATCGAACATAGAAACCCCTTTAAAGTAAAATTAATATTTAATTCACAAATATTAATAAATATTAAATAAGTCTTATTTTTCATTTACTTGGGATGTTACATTTAAGACCATTCCGCATAACATCATGTCTACTCGTAGTTGACATCGGAATTATGTTGAAAATCATCTATGAGACCTAGAGTTCTATGTTGGAGACATGTATTCCTCCACATATATATATGGAAAAAAATGATGAAATTTTGGATGAAGGTAAAGCTTATTCAAAGGTACATGGACCCTTTTGATAACCCTGTTCGCATCAGAGTGGTGGACTATCGACAAGCACTCCCAACGAACCTGTATCAAATATATAGTGTATTCAATGAATCCGTCTTGAGAAAGTACATACCAAACACCCTCACTTGTACTCAATCTAGAGGTCGTACCATTATAGAATTATCTTTCCTATTAAGAGTATTTTTTGAAGAAATTAAATAATAGAGAAAAGGTTCTATGAAATAAGACAATACGTTTCATCAAAGTGTTGTGGAGAAACCACAAGTTTGAAGAAGGAATGTGGTAACCGGAGGAAGTGATGCCGTAGAGATAACCTCATCTATTTTAGATTAGAAAAAAAATATTTTGAAGGAGAAATTCATAAAGGTGGGAAGATTGTAATGACCCGAATTATTATACATAAAATTCAACTTATTTATTTAATTAAATATATTATGGTTAACAAACACATGTAATTATTTTTTTGTTACATTCAATTGGATTTATATAACCATTAAGTATCATTAGTATTTAGAATATAGTAGTTGAAAAGTAATCAAATTTCTAGTATAAATATTGGGTATTAATAAATCCTTTTGACACAAAAAATGGAGTTGATTGACTCAACTAGTTGGATCATACCCTATGAATCCCATTTATTGGAGCATTTGGAGGAGATATAATTTATGGGATTTTTTTTCAAAGATGAAGCTAATATCCAACAACTTGAGCGTGAGAGAAACTATTTTTTTAGAGAATTTAAATACCATTCAGATTACAATCCAAACCATGTTTGCTAAATGTCCCAATGAAATCTCCACCATCAGGCACCTTACTCTTAGGTTGTATGATGGTGTATTAAAGTTATATGTATAAAGACCCTAGAATTATGAATATGTACATTATTTTGAAGAAAATAGTGAATATAATTTCATTCTATTATTTCTACTATATAAATAATTTTTAAAGCACTAACTTTAATTTTGGTTAATATTCAAATTAAATTAATGAATTTATGAATTAATATATTTTTTAAATAAATAATATTTTAACCGAATATTATTATTAAATAAAATTTATCAAATATATATGATTGTATAATTTTTATGATATGAAATGTAATTTTTATTTGGGTTTGAAAATAGATATTTTCAAAAATCTATCATTTCCAATAAATTTCCAATTTTATTTTAAAATTGAAAATTCAAATATTCAAATATTTATTTAGATAAATAGAATATTATTTTTGGAATCAGGATGTCAAAATTCTCCAACAGTGATTTTTTCATAATTTTCTAAGATAGTCATGTTTTCAGGATATAATTCAATACCTCATAAATACACATTATTTTTCATGAAATCATAATGGCCATGAAGTGTTGTCATATATAATATAAATGGGATCCTAGAACAAATATATTTTTTAAATTAATATAATTGTATTTTTTAATTTTTTTATTTTTTAATTCCATTATGAATCCTCCAAGACCAATAATATATTTTACGATTTTAAATTCATTTCATTAAGAGTGTGACTCACCTCCACATCACCAAGGGTAATTTTTTAATAAGACCATCCATTTTAATTATAAAATTATTTAAACAAATCCATTTGGATGAATACATGGGAAACCCCATGGATTGTTTTGTGTTTTGGGATATTTTATTTTGTAGAGTCCAAATCCTAAATAATAAATAAATCCCCCTCCTATCCTATATAAACCCACCCAAGATCCAATTTATTTTCACTAAAACTCATTGGAGCACATAAAAACTCGAAAATCTACTCTATAGAGTCCCCGTAAGGTACCCCATATATTTCAATGTTCCCCTCTTAAGTCATTTGTGTCACACACTCAAGTAAGTGATATTTCACTCTCAACTTTTATTAAGCACTCCTCTTATGTTATGTCTTATAATTTTCATTTGATTATGATGGGATAAGATATTCCATATTACTGTTAATTTCTATTTTATGTATAAGTAATTGTATCATACTCTCACTCTCATTAATTTTACAATGATCCTTTATGTATACATGTTACCATGCCGAAATTTCGCAAGATTTCATTTAACTATTCATCTTTCTTTATTATCTTATGCCTTCTATTTACAAATTTATAATGTTGGGATATGTTTTTTCATGTCTATATTACTTCCCATTTGATTTTAAAATATTAATATGCCCCTTTCTCTCTCATCAATCATTTTTATGAATTTTTATGTAACATCATTATGATGATGAGATTTCACTATTATTTTCCAAGCCAACATAATTGTGTACTGAATAACATACAAATTTTTTTCTATCAAGGTTTATCCCCTTTATCCACATATACTTATTTATTATGGACTTAAATGTTAGTATTCCCCATTCCTTGATCATATACTAAATTATTATGTAGATTTAATCCACGTTTTAAGATATATGTGGAATACTTAAGCATGATAATGAAATGATTCTGATGCACTACTAGAAAAATATCCTACACCATAAGAGATGATGCATAGTATACTAAGACATCAGTTTTAAACATTTAATAAGTAAAATTTATTTCAAAAGTTTTTTTTCTTCTCACTAAAAACGTTTTTCTTATATGTGGGTGGAACTTGAGGATCTGTATGGAAACATCTATGGTGAATAAAGAAAATGAAGTTATTCCAAATGATGATAATTAATTAATGGGTGATCTATGGAACATCTTATTGAAGAAAATTAATATTTTTTCTAGAATATGGAGAATGAAGATCAAGAAGGCATCCAAGATCAGATGATCTCATAAAGTGGTAAACATCATAGATACATTATGTACACATGTACCTAAGTATTTTTCATGTCCTTCTTGTAAATTAGAAAATACAGATTCTATATCTCTTGGAAATATTGAGGAAGAAGAAACCAAATTATTTGATACATTTGGAACAAGTTGGTGCAATAAACAAAATTAATTGTGTCCTCATAAAATATATAGAGGAAATTTATCCCTATGATTGGAAATATGATGGAGAAAAATGATGTAATAGAAGAACTAAAACAATAATTTATGCTATGAATGAAAATTAAAAAAGAAAATAATTTTCTCATTGAAATGAAAATAATTCACTAATTGAAATTAAAAGAATTATCTCATTGAGAATATAGAATAACTAATAAAGGTGAAGGAGTAAAGGGTCCCTAAGCTGGAGGAAGATCTCCATGTAGTGAGGGAGAATCCTAAAATAACATAAAATAGAAATAAGAGTTGCTCTCTCACATCAAGAAGTATGCAGTACAAATCCATGGGTAATTTAAGAATCCCATATAGAAAGATGTCACAATAGTGACATGTCTATTTAATTTCCACCATAATATGAAGCATAAATGCACGAATGATGTATTATCTCTTACAAGGAGAAATAGGGATTAAAAGCACAAAATATCATGCTTAAACGGAAGAATTATTTAACAATGAGCTGTTAATTACAAAAATAGTTAATTAAAATTCATGTAATGAGGAGGTTGGTCAAAGTGTTTCACAACAGAAAAAAACATGAAAGAATAAGGTAAGGGGATTGTTCACAAGGACTAACAACATTTCAAAGAATGCAGATATTGGAGAAACCCCCATCCCCTTTCACTATATTGTTCAAACTGATGTGTGCATTTATTTAGAAGAGATTCAATACAAGTGGTATTTTCACTGTGTGGTAATAAAAAGAAGAGTTATTGAGTATTTAAGGAATAATTTTAGTGAAATAGGTGTTTAAATATATCACCATGATGAACACAAGATGGAATCTGTCAAGATGTATTTGTTAAATCTGTTTTACTAGGGTTTTAATGTTGGAATATTATTGTATTTTCTTGAATTTTTGTTTTCCATGCTGAAATTTATCTATAAATATTGTAATTGAAAGGAGATTATGATAGTGGTTGAAAGTAAAATCTTTGAAACAATATTGTGTCATCCATCACCTTATAGAAAACTATGATGAATATTTACAGAAGTTGTAGAATATATATGTCCATGCTGAAATATTATAAAATAGTAAATATCATGGCTTATTTGAAGTGATACAGGTGTCAATGTCAAGTACCTTGACCCTACAACGGTTTTGAGACATTATTGGAGGACTCCAAAAGTGATTTTAAACCCTATCTAATGATGGAAGACTTGGATGAAGTGATTGGATATCATTATGGGGAAGTTTCATTATTTAATATTTCAAATAAATTTATTTGTCACTAACAATATTCTATTATATGCATCGTTGTTCCAAAATTACATTGAATATGCTTGATGAAAACAATATTATCAAATGCCTTTAAGGGTAAAATCATTCCACAGTGTGGTGGTAGTAAATTTAGACATTAAGGGGTAGTTGAAAACATTTCTCAGAATGTACATTTAACCAAATATAGAAGAAAGGAGATGCCTTGTGATATGGGCCTCAAGAAACATTGCGGTGGTATTATCAAAAATACATTGCAATTATAAAAATTAGTTTTTACATGATTGATGTTTGAAGTTTAGTGGATACCAAAGAAAAGTCTTGATATGCATTATGAAAATGAAAGCAGCTTCAAAGCTAAAATTTCCCAACACAAGTTGAAAATTTTCCAACATAAGAATGAGATAATGAATATAGTGGCATGAATGAATCAGTGAACCAATATTACTGAATTTGTCTTATAAAATTTCAAATCTGTATGTAATTGTATATGCAGAAATCTGTCTGAAGATGTTGTATTTATAAAGATCTGTGGAAATAATTATTATTATAGAGTGGATGAGGTTTCAAATTCAGTCATTAAGGTTGCCTTAGATTCAACCATATTCTATGATAACTTCCCAATGGATTCTATATGTGAAAGAATTCAAGAGAGGAAATATATCTCATAATATGGTATTAATGAAGTGGTTTTAAAGGTAGTCATTTAAATAAACATATTTAATACATGGAGTATGTTGAGAAAGTGGTCTTTTAAAATGGACTAGATATTTCTCAAAGAGAAAAAAACACTTTCTATCCTATTGAAAAAGGATGAGAGGGGAATTATTATTTGGATCATATTCTTTGGGAATGATTCTACATTATCAATAAAATCCAAAGGCGGAGATTGTTACAACTAAGGCGTGATTGGTTGAATTTTGGAAAATATATGAGGTTTGAATGAGTTATGTTTGATTTAGGAGCCATGGACATTGTAAAAAATAATTTAATGAAGATATATTTCATTATGATGTGTTTAAAATATATATATATGTGGAGATTGCATTAGATGTGTTAACATAATGAAGAAGCCTTGGAAGAGGAATGATGGTGATTGTATGCATGGAAAAATTTCATTATGAAATGGCCTTCAAGATTTGGAGATATTGATAGGTGTTTGGAGAATGGATGATAGTTGATAGAAGTTTTCAATTGGATGTGGATCAAGTTCACTGGTTGAATTGTAGAGGTGGATGATATATTATGGCTAGAATTGGTCTTAATATCGGATGTCTAGAATTGATTTAATATACAAGAATTATGGAAAAATAGTTAACTACTTTAGTAGGCTGATGTTACACAACAATTCAGAATCCTGCACAAATATTTTTGTAGAGGGTGTCAGAAGCTTCTGTGAAGCTATTATAGAATGGGGAATATTGATGTTGGTGTGGAAAAGCTGGCTAAAAGGTAGGAGTATTGAGGGAAAATATGAAGAATATAAATGAAACTATTTCATGGTTCATCTAGTTTCATCAATAAAGTTATATGGTCTCATTCCGGTGATGTTCTGAATGAATATATTTGGTAATATTTATTCCATAGTATTCAGAGTCTTAAATAATGAATATAGTGCTACGATATTCAATATTATCATTTAAGGAATGTTTTTATTAAAGACTCAACTAGGTTCTTAAATGAATATTTTAAAATAAATATTCAAATGCCCATATTATCAAGTCTTCTGAATGAGAGTTTGAATATGGATACTATCATATTTCAGTTGATCGCATATTTGACTGTGGTGAATTTTTTCACGCTTGAAATATCAGTGTATAAATATTACAAAAAATAGGAAACTGTCTTTTATATGTGTTATGTGACACTCCCTTTGGTGTCTCAGACAAGCGACTGATCTCTCTTCTCTTGGCTGCAATTTGTTTGAATGTTGAAAGTATTATAATGGGATTTTAGTGTTTTCCCACAAAGATTAACATGTCAATCCATAGATGTCGACAGTCATGAGGATTTTACCATTCGTTTTCTAGATGAGTGGGATTCACATGAAAAGGAAAATGTGGGGTGGCTTTATGATTGAACAAAATATTCGTAGAAGAACCGGTGTGAAGATTCACCTTGTTCCTAACATCACATCAGATAATGATGGTAGCTTATGAAAAAATCATGTATTTATTTCTGGGATATTTTTTTATTTAGGGTTGTGTGGAACTCCACTCAGTGTATGTGATAAGGGAATAACTACTGAGCTCTTAGTTACAATATGCTATAAACTCCTCAGACCTACCATGATGTCAATGAAATTTTTACTATTACTTTCAAACCAAACTATCTAGTGTATGATATAGTATTTATGGAACCTAGGTATTTATATAGTTCCTTTGGGATGGTGTCTAATCATAAAATCCAACAATGTAAAGTATCTCATGATCTGATATTACATTTTTCAATTGGTTATGAATGTGAATTTCTATTTATTAGTCCCAACACATTACCATTTCACCAACTTTTTTACCCCAAGAATTTCCAGAATCAATATATATTTCATAGTCTCCCATGTCTTCTCATTATAAATTCAAATTTCCTCAATCCATTTTCATGATAATTCACAATTAATTTCTATACATTCCCAATCCCTACCTAATTATTTGTGATTCCAAGTCCTTCCCATGGTTCAGAAATAGACTCTAATATAGGAATACTAGGATGAACTAAGGTGGATTGTCAATGGACAGAAGCAGGAACAAGTGTATGGATATCAAGGAATCACCACTCAGGAATGATTTTTCACACAAAGAATTAATTAAAATAGAAACAGAAAATAAATAAAATTTCATCACAACTCATTCAATCATCAGACATTCACATTGAAGGAAAAAAAAATAAATAGCATCAACCGAGTAAAAAGTTTGAAAAAATTGAAACTCACTAATTATTCCCTCCACTACACAGATATCCCTCCCCTGAAAATAATTGTGTTTAATCATCTCCAATGCCCTTATAACACCCTACACAGAATATAACTACCATCCATCTATAGAAATAAGTTAAAATCCTAAGTGGTTGATGTGATAAAGAAAAGAAAATAAAGGATAAACTAAATATACCTGTCTCTTGTGAATACCAAAGTCAGTGCCCCAATATTTGAACCAGAATTCCACATGGGAAAAAGCATGTTCTTGAAAGATATGATAAAACAAATTATATTAGTTCAAGAGGATGTGGTTCCATCCATGTTTTTGGTTTTTTTAAATAGGATACTTTTTTTTTGTTATGTTATATATACTTTAGTGAAAATATGGTGTTTTAAAAACTGTCATTATGATTTCGTGCACACAATTTGTTTACATAAGTCTCTACTAACGTAATATTATTGTTTATTTGGGTCAAATATCTTATCTATGGTGGAAATCCTAGAACTTTAGTCAAGTTTGGTGTGTATATCACTAAAAAAGGGATATAATGTGGTAAAAAGGTGGTGTTTTTCTCTTACTAAACATGGTTGTGATTCATTTTTATGTATTGAAGAGTATAAAAATCATAATGTTCGAAACGATACATCATCATAAAATGAACACAATACCACCCATTCAAACTATAGATTGAAATGACTCATCATTAATTCCATAATCGAAGAATTATTGATAAAAAATGTCTATAATCTAAACTAATGATAACCTACAATCTAAGAGAAATTCCTTAAATTATCTACCAATAATCCATAAATAATGATTAATGAACCTTAGGATGTTTCAATAATTATAAATTTTGTCATTAAACACTGTGAATACACAAAAAATGAATCACATCTTAAAAAACCAATCACTTATCCAAAATTTTACACAATATTTCTTTACATCAAGGTTTCATAGCATGAAATTTTACGAAGAATGATGTATTTTTATCCAACAAGGATAAAAATTAAGCATCAACAAACAGTGTTGTTTTTAGAAATTGTAAACAAAAAATGTCACTAGAATAAAATGGGTGATATTCACAGTAGGTTTACCAAAGAACATAGTAAGAGTCACTGAAAATTAGACATAATAGGACTAGACAAAATAATGACATGAAAAGTAGAAAAATAGATGAAATAATAAAAACATTATTAGGAATAAATACATATTAAAACACTAAAACAAAAGAAAACTAACAATAAACAAGAAACATTATATGACCAGATCAAAATATATAAATTACAATTGATCAATTATCTCAACCTGCTACCACAACATGAAAGACATTAAAAACAATATAAAAAATTAGAATTTGACCGAATGTGACTACAAAATAGAAACATAAATTAATTTTACAAAAACATTAATGTCTTATAAATATGTAAAATTAACTATATACTCTCCTTCATGATTAAAAATTGATGATCTAAGAGATTTCCTTGATCTCAAGCAAATGTAAGGAGAAAGAAGATAAAAAATTCCATTTTATCGATCTTATTCAAACTGTACAAATGATGCAAGAAAAAAACATAAATGGGCATAATAGAACACATGAAAATAGATTATAAAAACTAATAAAATTAAGCTACTAGTTAGAAATATTAACAACATCAATAGTATTCTTTACCCATATGATGAATTATCCCGCACTAAATCCTTTAATAAGAAATTAATAATAATAATCATTAGAAATTAGAAATATTTTATAATTTATGATAACGAATAAAAAAATATTATAAACCACTGGTAATTTGAATCTGAATTTGATAGGAAAATATAGAATCAAATTGCATTAAAAATAATAATGGAAAATATACATATGGGTAATGTTAATGTGTGTAATTTCCTTTTGAATTTTCCTTGGAGTATTTTTTTTATCTATGATTATTCATTAACACATTTTTGTGGATAATTCTATGTAAGATAAATTAACATTATATTTTTAAAGGATCAAATGTATTTCTTTATTAATCGTTATAAATAGTTTTACTATGAAATTCAAAGTTTTGTAAGTCATTGATTGTTTAATAAACCTTTGATTGATTCATAAGACTTGAATATTAAGCATAATCCTTTTAGTATTAGCAGAATACTTTTAATAAAAAATGAGTGAATCATTCCTATAATCAAAAAATAATATAAAACAAAAGGATAGACCAGGGGGTTTTGGATATAAACCATAACATATAAATTTTTGGATTTAAAAATTCCTAATATCCATGGGGAAGAGATAAATTACCAGCTCATGAGAATGTATTTTAAGTTTTCATGACATCTATTTTTCTAAAGAGGTCCTAGTGGTGCTTATAAGTTTTACATGTGAGCGATGGGGATAAGGTTACTATGTGTTAAAAAATAAATGTTTATTGTGACACAAGAATTAAATGTAAATAGAAAATTATCCATACATTTTAAACATAAAATGGAGTTTATATTAACTGTGTAATGGATGGAAATGGTTAACATGAAATGAAATTCATTATTTATGTAAATGTAAGATATAAATCTATAAGATATTAAATGGTGTATTGAATATAATGAAATGGTTGATCGTGAATATAGTTCACTATGTAAAGGTATTCATTAGAAAAAAACAAACATAAAGATACTAAGAATATATCAGGCATAACGAAATTTATATTAGTTTTAATAAAATGTGAAAAGATGTATTTGAAAACATTATTTATTTTCGTTAAGTTCAATGAATAATTAAAGTAGTCATAGTAGATTTAAAATTCAAAGATTACAAAAATTAAAAAAATTGTGGCTAGTGATAAAATAATTATTCATAAAATAAATTAAAATATATAAAAAACAAATAATCCATCCATCGTTCATGTTCAATAATTTAAAATTCAACAACTGAATGTTGAAACACTAATAGTCCTATATTAATAACACACATAAACATTGTCATAGAATTAGTACCCAGTCATTAATATTAATCCTGACTCACATAGGTCACTTTCTCTTGGACAACTCATCCCATATCAAAAACTCATGAAAAGAACCTCTGAGAATTCTATACAAAATTACACATATATTCCCATAATAGTGATGCATTATAAGCAAAGAATTTTACCATATATAGAATGCACCATCCTAACCTATACACTATCATAAGTTCTCAAATTCCCTTATTGATCAATTATATCTTAAATTCAGCCCAATAAAAATTGATACCCCTACATATATCCTAGAATAAAGGACTAGATGTTTCATATATATGTTGTTCCACTAAAATATACCCATTAAAGGGGTATGTTAAATCATTCAAAACATGCCAACCTACTTCTATTTTAAAGTTAGAACATCACATAGACACCCCACAACCCTGCATACTTTCAAGAACATATAATAAAATATAAATGTTGTAACAACACAATTAATACCAACATAAAAAATTATGGATAATACATTCAAATCCACTATATTTAATTCATTTTTGTTCTACATACAACAAAAATCATACCCAGACAGTAATAATCATTTATTTGATATGTAAATCAAGGAATCATAGAAATGAGAATGGACATTGGGAATAGATGGAATTAGACTCACCATAACAAACATCCACAATGAATGAAGCATTATGGTAAGAGAGCTGCCACAGAGATAGAGGCAGATAAATGTTCTCAGAAGCGGAGGAGGAGGATGATGATGGTATTTGTAGGAAAGAATTTAGAGGCAGGTAAGTGGAGGTGGAATCAGACTTTGAGGCATGAAGGTGGAGGGAGGGAGGTGGGGCTGGGGGAAGAGGTTGGGATGTTGAGGCAGAGGTGGAATCCAAGAGGTTGAGGCGGAGGCCTGGAGGTCGTGGCAGAGTTCGGGAGGTCGGTGTGGATGCAGAAGCCATGAGGTCAAGGTGGAGGCTAGGAGGTCTAGGTCAAGGTGGAGGTGGGGTGTGGAAGGGAGGTCGGAGCATGTCATCGTGGATATTAGGGACGTCAAACTAGGAGGGGGAGGACGAGCCTGAGGGAATAAAAAAATGAAAGTGGATATACCCACGATAGTTTAATGAACTGTGGGTATTGGTTCGATCGAATTCTCTAAACCAATGGTTTCTCTAAATCGTGGGTATAGATCTGTTGTCTTAGACCAAATTTTCAATAGGGACGAGTTCACCTAAATAATTCTCCAATACCCTTCATAATTTTTAGTATCATGATACGTAATGTTGGGAAAGGGGTGTACCTGATTTTTTTGGGGACCTTTTCCACCATGAGGTCTTGGAAGATTTATCCTTTAACTAATATTAAAATTAAGTATTTTATTTTGTTTCCACATTTCATATGTTATGATTATCATTCAATATTATACCTTATTATTCATGTTTTATTTATGCTCCATTTCTATTCCTATTGTCCATCATCTGTAATCTTCTTTATGTTATGACTTTTTTATTCCATTAATGGGATTTACAACTCACCCCATGTTATTGTTTTTCCTCATGATATCCCATGCTATTTTATATTTGAAGTATTATTTTGGTCTTATTATGGAAGTGTAATATAAATCATGTTATGGATGAATTTAATAATGTTGTTTTATCCCATGCTCATGATTTTAGGTTATTTTACCTAATTTCCAAAGAATCTATACTAATCTATCTCTTGGGTTGTATTAAGTATAATTTTATGTAATAAATCAAGTATTAATGTTTAATAAAGAGAGGAGTATTTATAGAAATTTGAACTAGCTATTGGTTAACATATGTCTCAACTGAAACCACATTCTTTGTATCCTATTTTTGTTGGTTTCGTTGAAACCTACTATGGAAAATTTTCTATAACATACAATATTCCAAAAAATATAAATTTATAACAATTGTCGTCATAACAATGTCATATTCTAAAACATCATATATCACAACATTGATTTCCAGAATTCAATAGTTTGCCACATTCAACCATTTTTTTAATATCCAACATTCTTTTGAAAATAAAAAAAATCATAATAAAACAACTATAACCTTTTTCAAAAAATCACATTTGAAACAATTTCAACATTTTCCAAAAATCAACATGTTCTCAAAAAATCCTAAATAAATACTCAAATTTAAATATTCACTCCTAGTGGGAAGTCATTTCTATAAATCAATGGCATGCTCTTCTCATTGGATAATCACAAGATAATTATGTACCAATACTATAAGTATCTACAAAGAACATATGTTGGTAACTCAATGGTAAAATTAGTTTCATTATAAATATCTTAGGTACACATTTTTGTACTCAACATTTCCTGTCCCGATGACCCTACTACTTTCTACTATCCCAACTCAAGGACTAAATGAAAATGAATTTCAGCTCCAAGACTGAAAACCCAATACCATTTGTCACAATATAAAATATATACCATCCAAGTCTAATGCCATTATACTATATGAACCCTCCTCATTAGCTTGAGTTGAGGTAGATTTATACTTTTCCTTAGGCAATATCCCCAAGATTCAAAATGATGGAAATAAATTAAAAGGGCTTCATAAAAGTCGGGTGATGATTTTCCATTTAAAAAAAACAACCACAACCAACAACCCAATAAACATCAACTACTATGTGATTCCAAATAACAATTTAGTACAACTCAAATTATGACAAACCAACCAAAACTATATCACATGTGGAAACCAAGACCAATATCAAAAAACCAAGAAAATGAAAAAAAAACCAACAAATATAAAATACTCCTTGGACACCAACATAGAAAATACATACATGCTCCATGCTCCAACTCCCCTATATTGACCGAAGTATCATTAATAATTACTAATTAAAATAGATAAATTGCATTCACCTATGTCTCAATATTAAATATGTTTTAACGTGCCAATATTCCCAAGTAGGGGGGAGTAATAAAAATCAATATTTTTTCAATGAATGACATTCCTACTCCTTCCACTAAGATTGATCAATTAAGCATAATTTTATTACAAAATTTTTAAAAACCCATTTAAAATAATTTCAATAGTTTTTATAATATACACTGATATTTTATCCGAAATAATTTTTCCGACCAAAAAAATTTCCAAATAAAAAAAACTAATGTGTTAAACCATATCACATTCTTTTTTGGCATAGCCATTCCTTTCAATATATCCACACATCAACACATGCATGTTCGTGTGATTGTTCTATACCCATGATTAGTAGATTTTGTATTTATCAAGTCATAAAGGTAACAATATCTCATGTTCCCAAATAGAACACACCCCATATATAGGGTCACATCATCAGACCCCAATGGTATGTTCCCCTTATCTTGAGCCACATTAATGAAGTGAAATCTCACTGAAACTTTATTCCAAAACCATTCCAAACCATTTATTCCAAACCATTTCATTAGACAAATATTTTAATTCAAAACAATCCCACCAAAAAATTTTCCATGAATCCAACAAAACAATCCTTTTAAAATCTCCACTTTAATATAATTCACCAAATCGATTTTCACAACAATTCCAAACATTCACAAACAATCACTAATGAATGTTTCTACAAATATTTGTACAAAAATTTCACAATCAATTAGAATCAAATAAAACAATTAGAAAGTGATACTTAATTTTATAATAATAGGAGTCTATAGTGAAGATACCAACCGTAGAAACTATGTTGAAACTGAAGAAACGAAACAAATTATTCAACAAAACGAGGTTCAAAATCTAAAACCCACCTTAGATATCATTCCCTAACATTAAACTAGCCATATATCATCATTATTGGAAAACAAATATCACAGATATATCACCAATAAACTAGGTCTATAAATTTCAGAGAAGGGATAAGAAAATATCTAATGAAAACTACCATGAAAATAGATTACCAAGAAATATGGCCTTCAACACCCCAATATTTTCCAATGGATATCTCTCATATCGAAGGGTAGAGTCTCCAAAACCTCTTAGAGGAGTGAAAACAATTTTAGATCGTAATAGAGTTAAAAATTTGGTTTAAGGGGATAAATAGATTTATATCCACAATATTTGGATCTAACATTTTGTCATCCACAGTTACCTTGCATGGTTAGGAAAGTGGCGTGCTAACCATCCAAAAGCCTATAACTCAAGACAATCCTCAAATTGTTGGATCACATGGTTATAAAACCCATCGTCCCACTATAGAGAATCTATATATCCTAAAAATATTCCTTACTCTTATATTTCCACACATTTTAGAAAAAATGTACACTTATCCTGATCCCACTACCCCACTATGCACGATTCTATAACGGAGTTTCATGGTTTTAACTAAACGTTATCAAACCATGAACCATCACAAAATAGCTATAACATTTTAAAATTCATCTAAAAACTCTCAATGTTCATCTAAACACTTTGCATACATAAAATACACATGGAAAGGGATACATAATTAATATTAGTAGTGATACAGTAGTTATGCTTCCTTAGTTCTTCATTTCTTCAGCTGATATGGTAGATTTTTCCATCTATTTATCTTCATATAAAATTGACCATATATTTATCTTAAAACTAAAATATTAGTCATGACATAATTAGAAGTTGTTTTATAATATATAAAAATAACCATATAACATATACAAGTCCCTTTATCATATTTTGAAGTTCCATACTTCAATTAATTTTCTTTAGAAATCATATTTTATATTAATTATCTATTGATTAGCTAAAATAAATGTAGCATGTTTCTTAGATTACTCCTATTACTTTAGAGAAAAATTTACTACATGATCCTTCACCATTATTCCATGTTCAACAACCTTTAACATTAACTTATTTATTTCATTAATGTGGTTCGGTTCATTCCTGAAAAAACAACTCTTTTATTCAGATATCTTCTTTTTTATCATTCACCAGTTGTCTCTTATCTTTATTGATCATGGTATTATTTTAACGATAGGAATATATTTTTTCATTAAACATGTGTTCCTTCTCTGATGGTTCTGATTTATCTGACCCATTTCTTGATGAATCAAAGGCTCTTTCAATATGAGCAATAAAATTTGTAAATTTATCACTAGATTAACCATTCAATTGAATAAAAGATGAGAGAAATAGATAATCTTATTTTTACATTAGGTATATTATATTTTTCTTGATATTTTAAATTTGGTTCTGTTGGAGTTTTATCGCTCTTTTGATCTTTTAACCCACTTATTTATTATGGATGTTCTTTCCTTGATAATATTCATATTTTTATTTATTGTCATATTAACATGGGCCAAAAACATCCTGAATTTTTTTTTTCAACTTAATTTTGTTTTAAAAATTGAAATAATTTTCAATCATCATTTTAAAGGGTTTAATATTTCTCATTTTATGATAAATGAGAGTTTAATATGATTCATACTAAGAAATATCATATCTTCCATCTGGGTATGATATCTTATGATCAAACCAACTTGAAAGATTCCACGTTAGATTATTCATAATTATATAATATTATAGTTATTCATCACATAAATATATATTACAAATAATTTCCTTAACTCTTATAAAGTACTCATCCATATTTTCTTCATCTACTAACATTATATATTTAAATAAAATTCTCTACATATTTAATATTTACTATTCACATTCACTTTCCATTTATAATTGTTATATAATTTATATGAAATCTATTTGGATATTTGTGGTCACATTAAATTTTGGTATGTATTTCCAAATAAGGATATAAGTAATGAATTATAAGTTTTAACGTCAACCTTTTTAATTATTTTATATAAAAAGGAAATTATATAATCTCCCCCAATGGGTGGAATATAACGACCCATACTTTACATACATTGTTAATACTTCAAAATTGAAGCACACTTATTACAACATATGACAAAACCACAAAAGACCGTATAGGTATAGTGTCTTTAGAAACTGGGAAACATAAACAACTGGTTCATAAATCTTCTATAGTGTCTCCCATTTATTTCATCATATCTAGGGTCCCTTTTAGCATATTCTACTTAATATCCATCTTCCTGACCTAGGGAAAAGAGAACATAAGAGGGTGAGCTCAAATGCTCAGCAAGGGCAAATAAAGGAAATAAAAATCATATCATATCTTTTTGAAAATCAAAACCTGCAAAAGAGATCATAATATCTTATCATGGAATAAATCATAGAAGTGAAAATGATATCCCCATAATCATAACATAAGAACTGAAACTTTGTGGCATGCACACATAATCATGGAAAATAATTTCTTGTTAGTCATGACTCATTGCCAAGACTATCTTAGTGGACAAAGTCCCTTTCTGAACCGAGTTCACTCCTCATTTCAGTCATGTATCACTGAACCGAAAAAACCTTCCGTTCCAGCCATGTCAATCTCATGAGATATAAAATCTTTACCCAAAGCATTGGAGGGAGATATAGGTCCCACCCATCTTATAATGAATCCTTTCTTATGTGTGCCACATAATCATAAATCATACATCATCGCATAACACATGTAACCGAAATGGGATTCTTGAAACATCATGACATCATAAAACAATTCATATAAGATAAAGGAATTCATAAAAATAATTCCATCACAACATGATCAACTCAATGTAATAATAGGGATAAAAGCAGAACCCTTTTATTATCTTAGATGGAAAATAATTTTGATAAAATACTTGAACTTCATTCTTGAGGAAAATATCCTTTCTTCTTCAAAAACATTTTTTCCTTTCATAACATGTCATACAACTTTAAAATAAAAGAAGTTGATTAAAAATAAACTTGAAAACTTTTAAAGGAAGTTTCTTGGAAATAATGTTTTAAAAATCCATTCATGCCGTATAAGTTAAAAAAAACATTCTTCTCGTACTTTTGTCGGAAAAGTCAAAAAGTACCTCGTATGAAAAACGACAAAAGATTCCTTTTATATTCTTTACTAAAAACTCATCGAAGGGTAAAATTGGATTTAAACTATTTCAGGTGTATGGAAACAATATTACATATTGAGGGAACATGGATGTGGATGATAAAATACACCCCATTAAATACTTACGAATAAACAATCTCGGATAAAAATGAGATTGTGATATTTCCCTTACCTTAGGTCCGATTTGCTTTGTTCGTGTCCGAAGCTCCTGTATAATGGTTTAAATAATGTTATTGACTTATTACAGAATCATACATATTGATATGATATCATATATGGTCATATTATTAGCTTCTTGTTAGTAATATTTCATTGTTACTTGTTACTCGGGTCTTTATAACTTTTTGTTCTTATGCGTGTTTTGTTGAATAAATTCTTATTCTTATCTTTAGGTTATAGATAATTCATTTCCAGAATGGTATTAGTGTAGTATATACCATATTCATTCATTCAATTCATTTATATAATCATTATGAAATGAAGATCATGTAGAACGAGTCGCATCACATCGTGGAGACGGTATTCCGTACGTACGCACGAGTGATGATATCGTTCCTATGATCGTGGAATTGTATTGGAGTATATATATATTATTTCAGTATCAATATTACTTCATAATAATTATATATATTTACTCATTACACCATTATACCCATCCTTGTAAGGTGATGGTGGAAAATAGATTACACCACGGCGTGGAGACGGTATTCCGTACGTACGCACGTGCGGTGATTTCATTTTTCCGTAGGATGGATAGAAGGTGAATTAGGGTTGTTTCATATTTATAATAACATATCAGTATGTAAGTAATACTGATGTTATTACTTTGTCATGAAACAACTAAATAAGAAGAAGTTGAAGACGAAAGAAATTGAAAAGATCGGTAATGGATATTACCTCTTCTTTGGAACGCCTCTTTTAATCCTCCACTTAGGGAACTAAGATTGGTCTTTGAAGAAGACCAGGACCTCTAGGATTATTCTAGGGAAGTGGAGAGGAGAAAATGGCAGGGGTTGGCCGAGCTTGAGTGCTCAAATTGGTGTGAGGAGGAGGGGGAGGAGGTGCCCTTTTATAAGGGAGGAGAGGGGCACCTTAGGAATATCTCAAAATATTATTTTATATTAAAGTCAAAATCGGTTTATAATGGTTCAAAAGGGTCTTATTTCGAAGATAAAGTTGGGATGGGTCGAAATCCTATCAAACAATAATTTTTAGACAAGTTTAGGGTATTATTTTAACCTTATCAATTAGATTTAACTCTAAGTTAATTAATTTAACTTTTACCGTGTCTTTTTGTTTTCTTTCACTATATGGTTAATACACTTACTATAACATACCAAACGAACCCCAAATTGTTTATTATTAATATATATATTCGTATCTAAGTCATTTGGCCGAACCTTAGATTTTTAGGAATTAAATAACAATTAGTAATATAATATTTGATTTAAAAACTAATTTTTGTCAATTTTGACACTATTTGATATATGATTTTTGTGAAAGTCATAACAGAATTATATGTTCGAACCAAGTTGATTAAATCAACACTAATATATCATAGTAACCTAGAAAATTAGTGGAATTCATAAAAATTCTCAAATTACATTTATTTTGGTGTTTATAACATCAATTATGTCAATATTTCATTAATAAGATAATTACTGCATCATAATTGTGTCATAAATAAATTAAATTATTTAATGTCTAAAAATTACAAATAAAATACCATTATGTAGGAAATCTTTTTAGCTTTCTAATGAATATTTATAGTATAATTTATCTTATGTATAACCCCATATTAAAAATGATTTACTTATTAAACTTTGATTTTAACTATTTTAACCCTTCTTTAAATAAATTAATAATAAATGTCCTAATCTAATCCAAGTGGGCCTAAATGGTCATATTTTATTCCTAAGTCTGTTTTTGGTCGAATTACACTTGTCCAATAGAATTAGGACATGTTTTAGGGTAATATTAATATCATATTTACCCTTAGTTACCCTATTTACTATTAACCGCGGTAAAAAAAAGTAAAAAGTTACTATTCACCAAAAAATTATTTTCATCTCATTGAACCACATTTTAGTCCTTGATATTAACCGTGTCTCTCGGATTTTCGAAATTCCATTCACAGAAGCGGTAAAATTATGTTTTATGCAAAATTCAGTTTTTTAACCTACCACTTAGAGGTTTCACTATTCATCAAAAATTGAATGTTTTCAGAAAAATACCAAAATTTCACCCTAGGCTAATTTCGATATTCTGAGTCCAAAAGTGAAGTCCATTTTGAAAAATAAAATTTATAAAATTTCAAAAAGTGGTTATTACTATTCATAACAGCTAGTTTTAATAGCATATTGTTGTTTAGTGAAACTCGGTATTGCGTACGACGCAAGCTATCGAGGAAGGTCGCGATTGCGTGTAAAGCAAGCCAAGCAAGTGTTGTGTAGAAAAAGATTCCTTTGATGATTTATATAACATAAAAGTCTTGGGTGTTACATTCTACCCCCCTTAAAAATAATTTCGCCCTCAAAATTCATCACTTTGTAACAAACAGATGAGGATACTTCTCCTTCATCATATCCTCAAGCTCCCATGTAGCTTCTTCAAGTTGGTGGTTCCTCCATAAAACTTTCACCAAGCGAGTGGTCTTGTTTCGTAGGACTTTTTCGCTACGATCCAGAATCTCTATCGGCTGTTCTTCATAAGAAAGATCTTGCTCCAGCGGTACAACTTCTGAGCTGAGTACATGTGAAGGATCTGGTATGTACTTTCTCAGGAGAGATACATGGAACACATCGTGAACTTGAGAGAGATTCGGTGGAAGCACCAATCGGTAAGCTACCTTCCCAACACGATCCAGTATTTCGAAAGGACCGATATATCTAGGGCTCAACTTCCCCTTCTTTCCAAATCTCATAACCCTCTTCTAGGGAGATATTCGTAAGAACACTTTATCACCCACTTCAAACTCTAGGTCTTTTCTTCGGTTGTCGGCATAACTTTTTTGTCGACTCTGAGCTGCTCTTATGTGTTGTTGAATAGATCTGACTTTTTCTGCCATTTCATCAACGAGATCAGGTCCTAATAGCTTTCTTTCCCCAACTTCATCCCAGCAAGTTGGAGTCCTGCATTTCTTTCCATAGAGAGATTCATAAGGATCCATCTGAATACTGGAGTGAAAGCTATTATTATAAGAAAATTCTACCAAAGGTAGGTGTTGATCCCAACCTCCTTTGAAATCCATAGAGCAAGCTCTCAACATATATTCTAGGGTTTGAATTGTTCTCTCAGACCTACCGTCTGTCTGGGGATGATAAGCAGTGCTGAAACTCAACTCTGTATCCAGAGTATGCTGAAGACTTCGCCAGAACTTCGGGGTAAATCTCGGATCCCGATCAGATATAATAGAAAGTGGTACTCCATGCAATCTTACCACTTCCTTTACATATATCCTGGAAAGCTGATCTAGAGAGAAATCCTCTCTAATAGGAATGAAGTGTGCAGACTTTGTAAGACGATCAACTATGACCCAGATAGAATTATTGCCTTTGGATGTTTTAGGAAGTCCTGTGACAAAGTCCATAGTTATGTTTTCCCATTTCCATTCAGGTATGGGTAATGGTTGTAACATCCCTTTAGACTTCTGTCTCTCAGCTTTAACTTGTTGACAAACCATGCATCGAGAGACATATTCAGCAACATCTCTTTTCATGCCATCCCACCAGAAGTACTCTTTCAGGTCCCTATACATCTTCGTGCTTCCAGGATGAATAGAGAATGAAGAACTATGAGCCTCATCCAGCAGCTCCTTCTTTAATTCGGGGATGGGAGGAACACAAACCCGATTCATGAACTTTATTATCCCATCACAACCAAGGTTGAATTCAGGAACATTTCTCACCCTCTTTTGTAACTCGACATCTTCTTTCTGTGCCTCTTTAATCTTCACATGTATAGATGGTTGAACATTCATTTGAGAAAGATATGATTTTTCCCCTTCCATTATAATTCCAAGATCCATCCTTTGTAAATCCATAAATATTGGATCTTTTGTGATCCTCATCATGGATAAACTAGCATGGTCTTGTCGACTTAATGCATCTGCCACCTTGTTTGCTTTCCCAGGGTGGTAATGGATTGAGCAGTCATAATCCTTAATCAGCTCCAACCATCTTCTTTGGCGCATATTCAACTCCTTTTGTGTGAAAATATACTTTAAACTTTTATGATCAGTATAAATATCACACCTTTCACCATAAAGGTAATGCCTCCAAATCTTTAATGCAAAGATTACCGCAGCCAACTCCAAATCATGTGTTGGGTAATTTTGCTCATGGATTTTCAACTGTCGTGAGGCATAAGCTATCACCATATCATTTTTCATAAGAACACACCCCAATCCCTTCTTGGATGCATCACTGTAGATCACAAACCTTTCTCCACTACAAGGCAGTGTGAGCACAGGTGCACTGGATAACCTTCTTTTCAACTCCTTGAAATTCTCTTCACATTCCTCCGTCCAAACAAACTTAACTCCTTTCCGAGTCAACTTGGTGAGTGGATTAGATAATCGTGAAAAATCTTTTACAAAACGTCGATAATATCCAGCCAAACCAAGAAAACTTCGGATCTCAGTTACTGTTGTTGGTCTTGACCATCTTTCGATAACCTCTGTTTTTGCTGGATCCACAGATATCCCCTCTTTTGAGATTATGTGACCCAAAAATGCAACTTTTTGAAGCCAAAATTCACACTTGGTAAATTTGGCATAAAGCTTCTCCTTTCTCAGGGTCTTCAATATAATTCTCAAGTGATCTTCATGCTATTCCTTGCTCTTTGAATAGACAAGAATATCGTCTATAAAGACTACCACAAATTGATCAAGATAGTCTCTAAAGACTCTATTAATTAGATCCATGAAGATAGCAGGGGCATTAGTAAGACCAAATGGCATCACTATAAATTCATAGTGTCCATACCTTGTACGGAAAGCCGTCTTTGGTATATCCTCCCTTTTGACACTTAATTGATGATACCCTGAACGAAGATCAATCTTGGAAAAGTATTGAGCTCCGCGTAGTTGGTCAAATAAGTCATCAATGCATGGTAGAGGATATTTGTTCTTGATAGTGATCTTGTTAAGTTCTCGATAATCAATGCAGAGTCTCATTGATCCATCTTTCTTCTTAACAAATAGAATAGGTGCTCCCCAAGGTGACGCACTAGGGCGTATGAATCCCTTATCAAGATTCTCTTGGAGTTTCTTCTTCAATTTATGCAACTCAATTGGGGCCATTCTATAAGGTGTCTTTGAAATAGGCAAAGCACCCGGTACGAGTTCTATTGAAAACTCAACTTCACGATTTGGTGGAAGACCCGGAAATTCCTCCGGAAAGACATCATCAAACTCCCGTACAATGGGCATATTCTTAATCGTGAGTTTCTCACCAACCATTTGAGATAAATAACCTTCATTTAGTGGAATCAATACCCATAAGATGGAAGAAATTTCCACTGGAAGGTTATGTTCATCCTTGCATTGATAGACGATCGTAGATTGATCTGGAATATGAAATGTGACTTCCCTTCTTTGGAAATTGATATGAGCTCCATGTAGAGAAATCCAATCCATGCCAAGAATCACATCAAATTCCACTAAAGGAAGGATCACAAGATTTGCAGGAAGCACTTTCCCACAAACTTCGATCGGAGAAGAATTATAAACTTTTGATGCGATTGATGTGCCATTAGGTGTTGTCACAGCTAACTCAACATCTAATTGTTGAGGTAATACGGTGATACCCTTAGAAAATTCTTTAGAAATAAAAGAGTGGGTGGATCCAGAATCAAATAAAACATTTGCTACTTTAGAGTGGATGGTATGTGTACCTTTCACCACATCGTTATCGTACTCCACATCGCTGATAGAAATTGCATGTGACTTTCCTTTGTCTTTAGCCTTAAGAGTTTGTTGACATCGACCATCATCATCAACCCTTGGATTTGGGAATTGATTGGCATAATGCCCCATCTCCTTGTACTTGAAACATTGAAGTGTAATAGGATCATTCTGCGTATCCCTTCCATTGTTTGAATCATTGGACATCTTCTTCCCATTATCACGGCATTCAAATGCCCGATGACCTTCTTTTCCACATTTAAAACATTTACTTGTCCCTTTAAGACAACTCCCTCCATGTTTCTTTCCACACTTTGAGCATAAGGAAAAGCTCATCTTCTTTTCCGTGTGCTCTTTAGATTTTTCTTTGAATTCCATCTTCCTCTTCTTATCAAACCCATGTGACTGATGGGTTACTCCAATCTCCATCTCGACTTTGAGAGCACATAGAACGATATCCTCGTAGCTATTGAAGTCCCTTATGGATAACGCCCTTCAAAGACTTGGTTTTAAGCCACTAAAGAATCGAACGATCTTACTCTCAGGTTGGATAATAATACCAGAAGCGTACCTTGCAAGTCTTGTAAAATTTGCTTCATAGGTACCAACAGATTCATCATCCCTTTGCTTCAGTTCAAGAAACTCTTTATCCATCTTTGTTCGGAGAATACGAGGGAAGTACTTATTGAAAAATAAGTTCTTGAACTCGTCCCATTCCATAGACTCAATTTCATCCCTTTGCCTCGTATTCTTAACAAGATTCCACCATTGATCAGCATCTCCTTCCAAACGATACACTGCTAGGATGACTTTATCATGTTCAGAACATTGAAGAACTGAAAATATCTTTTCAGTAGTACTAATCCATTGTTCAGCAACTAATGGATCAGTAGACACGCTGAAAGAAGGTGGACGCTGCCTCATGAAGGATTCAACAGAATGTTGCTCCCTCCTTTGCTCGTTTGGAAATCCTGCATGATTCATAGCTTGAGAAAGTTGTGTGAGCATGGCTAAAAGATTTTTCATTCTAGCTCCCATATCGTTTGGTTGTTCAGGGGGACAATCATTGCATTGCCCATCGCATTCCGTATTAACACGGTTCCTTCGGGTTCCAGCCATTGACTAAAACCAAGAAGAATAGTGTGAGCAACACTAATTATAATAGGAAAACCACATAATTCAAGAATAAAATTTTCATGCTTAAGGTCTTATCCTAGGTTATTCATGGCCATTTCTAAAACACTAAGATTGTGTTCTATGCTTAGACTTATCCTTAGGGTTCTTACTAAGGCTTTCACATCCTAGTTTCCAAAGGTTGACTATACCTTTCCTCTGATACCAACTATAACGACCCATACTTTACATACATTGTTAATACTTCAAAATTGAAGCACACTTATTACAACATATGACAAAACCACAAAGGACCGTATAGGTATAGTGTCTTTAGATACTGGGAAACATAAACAACTGGTTCATAAATCTTCTACAGTGTCTCCCATTTATTTCATCATATCTAGGGTCCCTTTTAGAATATTCTACTTAATATCCATCTTCCGGACCTGGGGAAAAGAGAACATAAGAGGGTGAGCTCAAATGCTCAGCAAGGGCAAATAAAGGAAATAAAAATCATATCATATCTTTTTGAAAATCAAAACCTGCAAAAGAGATCATAATATCTTATCATGGAATAAATCATAGAAGTTAAAATGAGATCCCCATAATCATAACATAAGAACTGAAACTTTGTGGCATGCACACATAATCATGGAAAATCATTTCTTTTTAGTCATGACTCATTGCCAAGACTATCTTAGTGGAAAAAGTCCCTTTCTGAACCGAGTTCACTCCTCGTTTCAGTCCTGTATCACTGAACCGAAATAACCTTCCGTTCCAGCCATGTCTATATCATGAGATATAAAATCTTTACCCAATGCATTGTAGGGAGATATAGGTCCCACCCATCTTATAATGAATCCTTTCTTATGTGTGCCACATAATCATAAATCATACATCATCGCATAACACATGTAACAGAAATGGGATTCTTGAAACATCATGACATCATAAAACAATTCATATAAGATAAAGGAATTCATAAAAATAATTCCATCACAACATGATCAACTCAATGTAATAATAGGGATAAAAACAGAACCCTTTTATTATCTTAGATGGAAAATAATTTTGATAAAATACTTGAACTTCATTCTTGAGGAAAATATCCTTTCTTCTTCAAAAACATTTTTTCCTTTCATAACATGTCATACAACATTAAAATAAAAGAAGTTGATTAAAAATAAACTTGAAAACTTGTAAAGGAAGTTTCTTGGAAATAATGTTTTAAAAATCCATTCATGCCGTATAAGTTAAAAAAAACATTCTTCTCATACTTTTGTCGGAAAAGTCAAAAAGTACCTCGTATGAAAAACGACAAAAGATTCCTTTTATATTCTTTACTAAAAACTCATCGAAGGGTAAAATTGGATTTAAACTATTTCAGGTGTATGGAAACAATATTACATATTGAGGGAACATGGATGTGGATGATAAAATACACCCCATTAAATACTTACGAATAAACAATCTCGGATAAAAATGAGATTGTGATATTTCCCTTACCTTAGGTCCGATTTGCTTTGTTCATGTCTGAAGCTCCTGTATAATGGTTTAAATAATGTTATTGACTTATTACAGAATCATAAATATTGATATGATATCATATATGGTCATATTATTAGCTTCTTGTTAGTAATATTTCATTGTTACTTGTTACTCGGGTCTTTATAACTTTTTGTTCTTATGCGTGTTTTGTTGAATAAATTCTTATTCTTATCTTTAGGTTATAGATAATTCATTTCCAGAATTTTATTAGTGTAGTATATACCATATTAATTCATTCAATTCATTTATATAATCATTATGAAATGAAGATCATGTAAAACGAGTCGCATCACATCGTGGAGACGGTATTCCGTACGTACGCACGAGTGATGATATCGTTCCTATGATCGTGGAATTGTATTGGAGTATATATATATTATTTCAGTATAAATATTACTTCATAATAATAATATATAGTTACTAATTACACCATTATACCCATCCTTGTAAGGTAATGGTGGAAAATAGATTACACCACGGCGTGGAGACGGTATTACGTACGTACGCACGCGCGGTGATTTCATTTTTCCGTTGGATGGATAGAAGGTGAATTAGGGTTGTTTCATATTTATAATAACATATCAGTATGTAAGTAATACGGATGTTATTACTTTGTCATGAAACAACTAAAGAAGAAGAATTTGAAGACGAAAGAAATTGAAAAGATCGGTAATGGATATTACCTCTTCTTTGGAACGCCTCTTTGAATCCTCCTCTTAGGGAACTAAGATTGGTCTTTGAAGAAGACCAGGACCTCTAGGATTATTATAGGGAAGTGGAGAGGAGAAAATGGCAGGGGTTGGCCGAGCTTGAGTGCTCAAATTGGTGTGAGGAGGAGGGGGGAGGTGCCCTTTTATAAGGGAGGAGAGGGGCACCTTAGGAATATCTCAAAATAATAATTTATATTAAAGTCAAAATCGGTTTATAATGGTTTCAAAGGGTCTTATTTCGAAGATAAAGTTGGGATGGGTCGAAATCCTATCAACCAATAAGATTTAGACAAGTTTAGGGTATTATTTTAACCTTATCAATTAGATTTAACTCTAAGTTAATTAATTTAACTTTTACCGTGTCTTTTTGTTTTCTTTCACTATATGGTTAATACACTTACTATAACATGCCAAACGAACCCCAAATTGTTTATTATTAATATATATATCCTTATCTAAGTCATTTGGCCGAACCTTAGATTTTTAGGAATTAAATAACAATTAGTAATATAATATTTGATTTAAAAACTAATTTTTGTCGATTTTGACACTATTTGATATATGATTTTTTTGAAAGTCATAAAAGAATTATATGTTCGAACCAAGTTGATTAAATCAACACTAATATATCATATTAACCTAGAAAATTAGTGGAATTCATAAAAATTCTCAAATTACATTTATTTTGGTGTTTATAACATCAATTATGTCAATATTTCATTAATAAGATAATTACTGCTTCATAATTGTGTCATAAATAAATTAAATTATTTAATGTCTAAATATTAAAAATAAAATAACATTATGTAGGAAATATTTTTAGCTTTCTAATGAATATTTATAGTCGAATTTATCTTATGTATAACCCCATATTAAAAATAATTTACTTATTAAACTTTGATTTTAACTATTTTAACCCTTCTTTAAATAAATTAATAATAAATGTCCTAATCTAATCCAAGTGGGCCTAAATGGTCATATTTTATTCCTAAGTTTGTTTTTGGTCGAATTACACTTGTCCAATAGAATTAGGACATGTGTTAGGGTAATATTAATATCATATTTACCCTTAGTTACCCTATTTACTATTAACCGCGGTAAAAAAAAGTAAAAAGTTAATATTCACCAAAAAATTATTTTCATCTCATTGAACCACATTTTAGTCCTTGATATTAACCGTGTCTCTCGGATTTTTGAAATTCCATTCACAGAAGCGGTAAAATTAAGTTTTATGCAAAATTCAGTTTTTTAACCTACCACTTAGTGGTTTCACTATTCATCAAAAATTGAAAGTTTTCAGAAAAATACCAAAATTTCACCCTAGGCTAATTTCGATATTCTGAGTCCAAAAATGAAGTCCATTTTGAAAAATAAAATTTTTAAAATTTCAAAAAGTGGTTATTACTATTCATAACGGCTAGTTTTAATAGCATATTGTTGTATAGTGAAACTCGGTATTGCGTACGACGCAAGCTATCGAGGAAGGTCGTGATTGCGTGTAAAGCAAGCCAAGAAAGTGTTGTGTAGAAAAAGATTCCTTTGATGATTTATATAACATAAAAGTCTCGGGTGTTACATGGAAACCCCACAACCAATGAATCATTCATTTTTATCCCATCATATTTAAAAATGGGAATCATATAATTGGTAAAACTATCATATTTATTTCTATATATTGTGGGAACTCCAATAGTATTAATTGAATTAATATTTTCTATCATAAGTATAAATTTATATTTAATAGAGTAATTATTCTCTAACGCAGGTTGATTTCTCTAGGTGGTGATGGTTTTTTCATCATTCCCTCCCCCTCTAGAGGGGAAGTGGCCAAATTCAACCTCTATGATGGAACAAATATTCTCATTAATTCCATTTTATAACCACAAATCTCTTTGACATTATCCCTCTATTCCTATTTTCCATAAAGATACAATTCTTTTGACAGTTTCGACTTATATTGATCTTAGGATTAGAATTATTTCCTACCTTGTCTCAACATATCATAACACTGGTAGTATGATTCATGCATCAGTGACCTTCAGTGGACTCATTTGACATGTTTTTTTTGGTCCACGGGGTTTGCAGGACCGGGAAACATTTTTCATCTTTGAAAATAGGAATGAAATGCTATGCTTTGAATCTCAGAACAATATGATCCTATCGTGGTGTCGTGCATCTGATGTCAACAATGGATCTATCTTCTTCTTATTAAAATGTTCAATTGATTTTTACATGAAGCATGACTCCACAACTATGGTTTTATGGGTTAGTTTTCTCGAATACCCACTCCCCTTCAAGAATCCATCAACTATCCAACTGTTATGAAATATAGTTGGTAGATTTCATTTCTCTAATAGTAGAATAAGAGTTGTTTACCATATGGTCTCACCGTGAATATTTATTGAATTTTGTGGTTTAATAATTGTAGTCGAGATCGTTTGTATAGTTTTAGGGGAGGAATTATGATACAAACAAACTATTGTATAAGAGACACGAGTTCATTTCTATTCATCATGTAATAAGTTGGGAAACTAGATGGAAGTGTGTAGGAATAGTTTCTAAAATAATATCCAGATGTATGTGGTGGATGTGGTATGTCTTTGGGAAAATGTTTCGATGCTAGTGTATGATGTATGTTTAAAGGACCAGATGAACTAGGATGTGAATATTATCTCCACTCAAAAGGAATCATGCCATGGGGATCCTAATTCAAAGGCGGTGGATTTTTATTGCAGATTAAAATGAATTTTCTTGAATCAAAACTAATTTATGAAAGTTTTTTTATTATTATAATTGATTGAGGGGACATTTACATCAAGGTGATGGTTTCTGGAATTCTTTTGTTTGTTGTATCCACCCAATGGGAGGTTCAGGTGATTCGAGATCAAGCTAACTCTAAGGCGGTCCCTAATGGTTGAATTAGAACAACCAAAACTTGATGGAAAGATATTAAAATTAAAATCATATTTATTGGTGTTGTTTCAACTAACATATTTGTGGAAATACACTAGTGGGATTATTGGGGTGAGTGTATTGGGTTCCTCATACCTAAATATTGTCATCACAATTGCCTTATCTCCCTTGGAGTTTGTGTTCACTGGAATTATTTCAAAAAATATATAGATAAAATATAGATTGGAAAAAACATTCTAACTGTTGGAATTAGGATAAATTAACATAGGTCACCTCTGATATTGATGAGGGATGGGTGATATCATTGATTAGGCCAAGCCCTATCAAGGAAGATTCAGTTTAGAATATGGGAAACCACTTCAAAGGTATGGATCTCCATGAACTAGAAAAGTCTTGTAAAAGGTATAATTATGTGATGAAATCTTCAACCCACTATAAATGGATAGTTTTTATAGAATTTAAAAAAACTAACTTCAAATCCCAAGGAGAACGAATGTCTAGAAGGGAAACTACGAATCAAAAAGTTTCATTGTTACTAAGGGTAAAAATTCAAATGGATAAAGGACAACTCATTATTTCTTACTCTATCGAAAACATGGTCACCAAAAAGATTGAGGAAAACAAGGTTTTTTAATAAAACAATATTCGGAAACCAATCATACAAGAAGGTAATTAATGTTTCAGGTGGAAACCTAATATATGAGTATGGTCGTCCAAAGGGAAAAGAACATACTAGTGACAAGATAGAAGTTCCACATTAGAATGTCTGGTCTACTGAGAATGGAACACAATAAAGGGAAGATTCAGAAAATGAAATATTCTTAGAGCCCATTTTTTCAATCTAAGGAAGAATTAAAAAGAGTGTTCCAATTCTATGCCACAAATGAGGTGGTTGAAAATAATTATGAGAAAATTTACCAAGTTGAACTATATGAGGAGAAAAGGGTGAAGATTAACAAAAAAAACTACATTTTAGCATGAGAATTCAACAAAGGGAGGATCAATGTGGTAGAATATATCAATACTTAGGAAAAGATGGTAAATAATTTTGAGGATATTATCATGAATGCTATGGATACAATGGTAATTAAAATTCACTAGGACCTATACAGGGTGTCTGATTACAACAATATAATCATTTTTTTAATGATTTTATGTTTTCTTTATATGTTTCATGACATTGTAGTTTGATCTTGTATGGTTTCCCAATTTTCCATAAAAAGTGATTTTGATATACAGAATTTATTTTTAGTTATTCAGTATCCTATTAGGATATGATCCAAAAAATATAAAATAACAGACTCACTCACACATGTAGATAATAAATGAAGTGGGAACACATAATTATTACAACATTTTGATCATTATTGGAATGCTTAATACATAACATGGTTGGTTTGTACCCTCAAAAAAATCCATTCATCTAGATAATTGAAAGAGATTAAAAATATTCCCACTTGTTCATAACATCAGATAATGACTTTCAAAAGTTTCAATGGAATATAAAACTTCACACAATAGATAAATTGGAGTGAAATCGAATGAGAACGATAATTTCAGATTCATGGTTGCTTCAAAAACAATTGATGTTGATCTTAATCCTCAACCATTCAAGATGATCGTGTATTTTATGATCACTCCATAGAGAAGGTTATGTATATTATATTGGCTATCCACTTATCAAATACAATTAATTTAAGAATCAGGATTCAATAATTATTCTCTTATTATCAAAGAAATGATTTTAAGCTCTATTTTTCTATCAATATATTGATATATTACTAAAATCACATAATTGTCCCCATGTGTTGGAAATGTAAAAAAAATCATGAATTAACCTAATTCATAAATCCCATTCAAGTTCAAAATTCTATAAGATTACCAAAAAAATATTTTTACAATTGGATCCATTTTTTATTTCATTAATCACCATTTCATATGGGTACGTTCCCACAATTAAGGAATATTTTCTCTATCCTTAAACAATTGTCTTCAGTATATTTCCAAAAATACAATTTTTAAATATTGTTTCTTCTTAGTTAACAAAAAAATAGAAAACTATTTAACACTAATCATTAAAAATGAAATAAATAAAATTATTTAGAACATCAAAACTACACATAAATGATCATCTCACTCAGCATCCAATGAAAAAAGTTTCAGTTCTCAACTTCTTCTTTATACACATGGGATGTAGAACTTTATCATAAAAACACGTCATAACATGACATATAGAATATTAGACATGTTAAAACTTATCAAGAATCACTACATGATAAATTTAATTTGATTATAAAAACATTAGAGTATGAAAACATCATCATAATGAAATTTTAGATATTTATTGCAGATTAAACTTCAGCAGTATCATATTCAATCAACATAGTGTCTCATTGAATTATCAATGTTTCACAACACTCTTATTGAATCACCTTTTAAATATGATTTTTTGATCGTTAAATAAACTATCAATCATCATCTATGTTTGTTTCGTTTAGGATATTAGATTCTAGAATACTTAATTTAACATAATATTTTTCCCTGATATTTCTTCAAATATTTGATACTAAAATTCACATTACTTGATATTTAATATGGTTCCAGTAAAATGTAACCCTTGAACTCTCGATTTAGCCTTCATGTACCCTATTTTTCAATCATTCACCTTACAAATATATCATATATGAAAAATATATCAAAGGGTTTTACCCTAGGAAGCTGGGTTGTACCCTACGAAGTCTACTATGTGCTCTACAAAGGTACTGTTTATCAAATGAATTGTGGAGGGTTTAATACTTGGAAAAATTGTAGACATAGATATGAAAAAAAATTAATATAACATCACAAAACCATCCCAATGGTTTCTCAATCCTTCTCAAATATTTTTTGAAAAACATAGACATGTCTTAACAATATTCTAGGATTCAACACCATGGTCTACTTATATATATTATTTTAAAAAATGGAAACCTATGTAGTATAGAAATAAAAAAACTAGGCACCAAATATATATAAATGTATAAAGTAATTGATCCTAACAAAATATCCTCTGATAATTATCAAGAAGAATAGACCATGAGTAAAAATATAGGTATAAGTGGTGAAGATATCCTCCGTCGAAGCATGTTAATCAAGGGAATCATCTTCCATGGTTCCCTCCCTCCAAGAGTTCCTGATGACCATATCCAAGCTGATCAATAACCTTCAAGATCTAATTTTATATTCGATGGACTAGTGAATTTTACTGTTACCAGAAATATGTTTTATCAATAATATATAATCCATTTCAATAATAGATAGATCCATGTTGTTTTGAATGAAAATTCAATGACTAGTGAGCATTGATTTTACTTTGATTCGAAGGTAACATTCTAGTTCTTCTATTCAAATAAAAAATTGATTTTATGAAGGATATTTTTATTATAGACGTAAATATAATGATCATTAGTAAACCTAAATGGTGTTACGAAGAACTCATATTTTCTATACCTACTCTGAAATTCCATCATCATAATTACTTATTCATTCAACATCAACAAGTGAAATCTTGATCTTCAATTTATTATTAAAAAAAATTAATCCCTATAACTGATTAAAAATACTATCATTTTTAGGAATGTGAAAATTTTTCATTTTGACCTGATTTATTTTTTATTAGTTGATGAAAAAACTAAACTAAATTAATTAATTTTGGGATATATGGTAGGTGTTATCATAGTGACACCTTTTTTTAAAAATAAACCCTTATCCCTAAAACTATTTTAGGATAGTATTCAGTTCTCATATATAATCATCAACCATATGATAATAAGGAACATTTATGAGAATCATTATAGAAAAAAAAAATTCAATTGGTAACCCCATGTCACTATTTAGTGGTATATCTGATAAGTATTCAATAAATACATTTATAAAATATTTTATCAATAATGGAAACTAAGATTGATCTCTTGATTACAATAATCAATGAAAACCCATAGAAAATTAGCTTCTTAAATCTCTAAGGACATGAAAAAGGTTTTCTAAATGGCAAGCATAAATGTCCCACATTTCATAAATAGTGTTAACACTTCCATAAGTAAATCTATGAACATTTAGTTAATATCGGCCATAAGATTAAACAAATATTCCATTAAATTGGGAATTAAAAATTTTTAAATGTTGAAACAATGAAGTCCCATGAAAAATACATATAACTAATAATAATGTATCAATAAGGATGATTTAATCCTTTACAATTATTTACTACAAGAGAATTTTCAATAATCATAGAGTAAATCATAAATTCGATATAAAATTTAAAATAGTAAACTATATGTTCATATATGAATGAATGAGAAAAACTATAATTACCCAAACCTAGTTACCAAATGTTGGTGCATTATTACATAAAATTGGTATGATCACAAGAGATAGAGTCTCTAAAGACATATTAGTTTAATAGCCTTGGATGTGCTATATACATACATAAGTTTTACATTACGCCACGAATAAAAGAAAAACAACATTGTGCCCCCTTTGAAAACACTCATATACTTTTCCCTATCCATGTAGGTTAATCATAATATACTTCTTCACATATTAGAAAAAATGAAACATATGAAAGGGGTGAGCTCAAATGCTCAGTAAGGATAACAATATAGCATAAACTATTATTAATAAGAATAAACGTTTAAGGAAATGTATAAGACTAAAAGACAAGACTTTTAAACTTAAAAATAAGCATATAACGGAAAAGATAAATCAAATAATTCCATTTATTTATTCACATGGATATTATACTAGTCGAATAATCACAGGTAATATCAATAGCTAATTTCATAATGATGGAATGCATAATGTCAGACATCATAACATCATAGTAAAGGCCTTGTTCCCAAACTACAAATAATATTTTGTCCAGGCCTTGTGGGAAGAAAATAGTTTTTCTAATGAGACCTACTGATGCGTCAAGGAGGTATAGTGGGCTACACCCATCACTTACTATGTCTAATACAATTCTCAAATGAAAAAGTTGAAATAAAACATAAAAATTCATATTAAAACTAGCATACGCAAAGTTAATACTTTAACCATAAACCATGAATGGAGTAAAAATAACACATCCACAGTCAAACATATCACAAAACATTCAATACAATATGGAATATTTTATCATAATAAATAAACAACAAAGAAGTGTAAAATCCATCCACGTATGTTGAAATATATGAAATCAAAACTATTTGAGAGAAATATATCATTAAATTATGAAATTATTTAAAACTCTCATAATTATGAAAGAAAACTTCTATTTTGAAAATATTCTTATAAACATGTAAGGGAAGCTTCACAAGTGTTATAATGGCGGAATATACCCTCACTTGCCTTATAAGTTAAAAACATTCTTAACTTAAATTTTCGAAAAGGTCAGGATGTACCTTGTCTGGAAAATGACAGAAAGAATCCTTTACATAAAATTTATAAAAATTAAATAAATGGTATAAATAACATTACCCCTTATTCTAGGAAATTTTTAAAATGTTTTGAAATACATTTTTAAGAAACAATGATGAGGATGATAAAGAATTCTCAGTAGATGCTTACGTATAAACAACCTCATATAATAAAGAGATTTTAAAATTAAACATTAATGTGAACATTTCCTTATTCTAGGGTACATTAAAATATTTCATAATAGTTTAATCATGGTTATCAAATTATAAAAGAACCTAATACATAAAAATGATATCATATATGATCTTTTAATATTTCTTTTTTAATAATATTTTTGTAGTATCATTGTTTTGGGTGTTAACTGATTCATTTTCATTTATTTGACTCGTTACATTAGAAATTTTTGTTATGGATAGGCTGTATTTGATTCACATAAATAATGATATTAAGTTAATATACATTATTTTTAATCCTAAAATGAAAATTATTCTTGAAATATAACGATGGGGAATGAATCTCATTGCGTTTGTGGAGATGATAATCTGTACGTACACATGAGCGACAATATCATTATATTGATGGTGAAATTGTATGTAATTGGATGGTATATTACATATAAAGAATAATTAACATGTTATATTTATTATTTACATTAATTATACTCATTATTATACCTATCCAAATAATGAGGTTTTGAATACTGAACTACACCACGGCGTGGAGACGGTAAGCCGTACGTACGTACATATAATGACTTTTTCATTTATAGGATGGATTGAATAATGAATATGGTTGTAAAACATTTATAATAACATCATATTATGTATAATTTAATGGATTTATTATTTTGGTATGGGAACAACAAAGAAATAGGAAGTGGAAGAAGAAAAGAAATTTGAAAGAGGTGATGAAATTATTACCTCTTCATCGGGTGATTCATTTTGATTTGATCAAAAGGGATCCTTAGGATGGCTTTATGATCAAATTAAGGGCTCTGGGATTAATTTAGTGGAGTTGGGAAGATATTATACAATGGTTTTCTTTAGCCAAATGTCTTTGGATTTGTGATTTTGGGAGAAGGGATGTACCCTTTTATAAGAGAGGCGAGGGCCACTTTAGGAAATGCTTGAAATATTACTTTATTATAAAATCATTTTCGATTTCTAATGGATCCAAATTGATTTATTTCTAGTATAAGGTGGGTATGGGTCAAAAAAACTCTCAACCAATAGGTTTTTGTGAGGTTTAGGTCACCATATTAACCATATCATTTAGATATAACTCTTAATTAAATAGATTAACTTTTACCATGTCTTCTTGTATTATTATAATAAATAGTTAATAAACATACTATAAAAATACAAGAGAACCAAAAGTGGTTCATTATAGACATATCTATCCTTATATATGTCATTTGGTCAAACCTTATATTTTCATGAATTTTTTATCAATTAATAAAATTGTATTTGTTTTCAAAACTCATTTATATCAATTTTGATAGCATTTAGTATTTGGTTTTTGTGAAAGTAAAAAAAAATTGGTTACTTCAAACAAAAGACATTATATCAACCCTAACATATCATCTTAACATATAAAAATTGTTTAATTATTAAAAAGTCACAATTTAAATTAACATTTTTATTTATATTGTCAATTATTTAAATCTTTCATTCATAAGGTATTTGTTGCATCATCATTGAGTTATAAAAAAAATTAATTATTTAATTTCTAAAAATTATAAATAAAATACCATGATATATGAAATATTATTATATTTCTAATGAAAATTTATATTCGAATTTATCTTATGTATAACCCAATATTAAAAACAGTTTATTTATTAAACATTGAATTTAAAACTATTAACTCTTCTCTAAATAAAATATTAACAAATGTTCTAATCTAATATAATTTGATAAATAGGATAATATTTTATTCCTAATGTGTATTTTGGTCTATATACACTTATCCAATATAATTAGGACATGTGTTAGGGTAATTATAATATCTTTTTTACCCTTAATTTCCATATATACTTTTAATCGTGGTAAATAAAATTCAGAAGTTATTATTCGCCAAAAATTATGTTCATCCTATTGATCCATATTTTTCATACTGATGTCAATTTGTTCTCTTGAATTTTTGAAATTGAAATCACAGAATTGGAAAAAATACATTTTATGCAAATTTTCAAATGTTCCTAGAAGGTGGGTAAAAGGTGTTAAAACGTTCAATAACATTTTATACATCTAATATTATTATAAAATGACTCCAATGAATTATAATGAACTTATATAGGTATTATGTATCTATTTTTAAATTAATATAACTTTAAATTAGAATTATTATTATTTATATATAAGTCATTTTTAAACAAAAACATGGTGATTTTCACTATTCATCAAAAATTGAATGTTTTTAGAAAATTAATAAAAACTAATTTTAAGATAATTTTGATAATAAAAATCAAAAAATGAAGTCTATTATGAAAATAATATTTATTAAATTTCAAAAAGTGAGTATAACTATTCATAACGGCTTTTTTTATTTGTCATGGAATGCTAGAGCTCAAAGTTGCATACAACACAAGATGTTGCATTAATAAAAGAGAAGTGTATTGTGGAAGCATGGTGTGTTACATTCTTCCCTCTTTCAAATATCTTCTTCCTTGAAATTTTTATAAATTTTCTAGATAAAATGATTTTGGTGGTTTTTCATCATAGGATCATCTGGTTCCAACGTTTCCTCTTCCATCTTATGGTTTCTCCATAGATCCTTCCCCAGATGAGTCATCTGGTTTCTCAACTTTTGTTCTCTAGTATCAAGAATCTTCACAGTCTCTTCACAATATGATAGATTTGGTTCCAGTTATATTTCATCATAGGTGATTATATGTGTTTGGTCAGTCCTGTATTTTCTCAATAGTGATATGTATAACACCTCATGAACATGGAGAGACTTGGATAAATTTCTAAATGGTAAGCTATAACTCCAATCCATTCTACAATTTTGAAAGGTCCGATGTACATGGGAGTCAAATTTCCCTTATTACCGAATTGTATAACACCCTTACATGGATATACATTCAAGAAAACTTGATCTCCCACATTAAATTTCAAATCCTTCATTCAGTTATCATAAGAGCTCTTTTACCTACTTTGAGCTTATTTTATGTGGGTTTAGATGATGTTCACATTTTCCGTTGTTTCCTCAATAAGTTCTGGGCCTACAAATTTTCATTCACCAACATCATCCCAACAAGTTGGTGTCTGACATATCTTTCCATATGACACTTTATATGGTTCCATATGAATACTTTAATGGAACCTATTGTTATAGAAAAATTCTACCATAGGTAAATAATAATCCCACATACCGCGAAAGTATAGTGAGAAAGATATCAGTATTTCCTCTATGGTTTCAATATTCTGTCCTGATTGTCCATCAGTTTGATGGTGATAGGTAGTACTCAAACAAAGTTCAGTATCTAAGGATTTTTGAAGACTTTTCCCGAATCTTGATGTAAAATGGGGATCACGATAAAAAACAATTGATAGGGGTGCACCATGAAGCCTTCCAAATTCATTAATATATAGTATTTTTAAACGTTCATCTGGTAAATCTTCTCTTATAGCATGAAAATGTGATGACTTGGTATGAAAATTATTAATGACCCATATTGCATCATTAAATCAAAGAGTCATTGGTTTCCCCATGACAAAGTTCATCATAATATCATCCCATTTCCACTCAAGTATGGGAAGAGGTTGCATGAATCCTCTAGGATGTTTTCTTCACGACTTCACGTGTTGAAAAACCATACATCTTGACACATAATCTACAATCTCCCTCTTCGTGTTTTCCTAAAAAAACGATCCTTAAAATCTCTATACATCTTAGTAATACCAGGGTGTATAAAGAAATTATAGCTATTAGCATCATCCAACATTTCCATTTTTAGATTTGGTATATCAGGAACACAATGTATCTTCCAAAATTTCAAAATTCCCTCTTGATATATGAAGTCAATCAATCTCCCATAATTCATAGCTTTATGTTTCTTTTGAAAATCCTCATCAACAATCTGAAAACTTTTTATCCTTTCATGTAAAGATGGTTTGGAAACCATTTGAAAAATTATTGATGTTTCACCTTCCATGATTATCCCTAAATCCAGCTTTACTAGATCCATGTATATAGGATCCATTTCAACTCTCATATAGTTCAACACTCCATTGTCAATTTTTATCAAAGCATCTGCCACTTTATTTGCCTTCCCTCGGTGGGAGTTTGTAGTGTAATCATAATCCTTGAGTCGTTCAATACACTGTCATTGCCTCATGTTGAGTTCTTTCTGTTAGAAAATATACATAAAACTCTTGTGATTGATATATATCTCAAATTTTTCACTATACAGATAGTGTATCCATACCTTCAAAGCAAGGATTACAGTTGCTAACTCAAGATCATGAGAAGGATAATTTTGTTCAAGAATTTTTAACTACTGTGATGCATATGAAATAAATCTATCATTATTTATAAGGACAAATCCATTTCCTTTCTTTGAATCATCGCTATGAATAAAAAACCCATCATTAGCCGATGGTAGAGTAAAGATAGGATCATTGACTAATCTTCCCTTCAGTTCTTTAAACAATTATTCACAGTCATTTTTTTCAAACATATTTAACCCCTTTACGTGTGATCTTGGTTAATGGGTTAGCCAATCAGTAAAAAATTCTAGATGAAATGCCGATAATAAAATTCTAAACTAATAAAACTTCTTTCCTCAGTTATATTCATTAGTTCAATCCATTCTTGTATTTCTCTTGTCTTAGAAAGATCAATAGAGATTTTATCCTTAGAGACAATATGGCCAAGAAAAAAATCTCTTAAATCCAGAATTCACACATGCTAAACTTACCATATAATTCATTTCTTCTAAGAGTCTTTAGAATAGTGCACATGTTATTTTCATGATCTTCGTAGATTTGGGAGTATACCAAGATATAATCAATAAATACCACTACAAAGTCATCAAGATATTCCTTGAAAATGCTATTCATGAGATCCATGAATACATTGGGTGAATTAGTAAGTCCAAAAGGCATTACTATATACTCATAATGCCCATACGTGGTACAAAATTCCATCTTCAGAATGTATTCCTTCTTCATACACAACTGATGATATTCAGATCGAAGGTCAAAATTTGAAAAATATTGAGCTCCATGAAGTTGATCAAATAAATAATCAATGAGTGGTCTGGGATAATTGTCCTTTATTGTTATAGCATTGATCGACATGTCGTCAATGCACAACCACATAGATCCATATTTATTTTTGACAAAAAGAATAGTGGATCCCCATGGAGAAATACTAGGGTGAAAAATCCTTTATTATGCAATTCCTCTCATTGTTTCTTTAGTTCCACTAATTCCACAGTGGTCATTCTATAAGGGTTCTTCGATATGGGACTTGAACCAAGAATTAAGTTAATGAAAAACTCAATTTCCAATTCTGAAGGATTTCCAAGTAAATCCTCTAAAAACACATCAACATATTCTTTCACAATAGGTACATCCTCTATTTGAACATTATTTTCCTCACCCATATTTGTTTCACTCCTTTCCTCCCCAATAATTGAATTTTTTTGAGCTAATGGGGGTGTATCTAGTTGAGAATTAGATGGTGACATTTCTTCTCAAAAGATAAGGTATTCCTTATCATCATAAAAAATTATAACCTCCTTCTATTTACAATAAATTTTCCTATCATGGTCTGAAAGAAAATAAATTACGAGGATTTTATCAAATTCATTCACGGTTATGAAAATAAGATTTGTAGATAAATAATGTTTATATGCCATAATGGTAACTGGTTGACCAAACATTGTTGCAATGACACTTCCCTTAAGAGTTTTGACTGACAACTCCTTTGTTAAGTAAAATTGGAATTATCTAATTTTCATGGAAGAATGGGAAGAAACAAAATAATTTTATGATCTAGAATCGAATAAATCATCTAATAATTTTAAGGAAACAAATAATGTACCTACCACTATGCCATTCAGAGAATAAACTGTAGCAGTAGTGATCGTATAATCTTGGAATTTCTCTCTTGGCCTTTTCTGAGGTATGTTTACTTAGAGAATAGGACATTCATTTTCATAATGCCCCATTTATTTACAACTGTTGAATTCAACATTTTCATCCTATTTCTTCCCCTTATAATCACGAGCTCAGTGACCTTTTTCTCCTCACTTGTAACAAACTCCAATTCCCCTTAGGAAGGTTCTGGGGGTTTTCTTCCCACATTTACTATTGGATGTAAATTAAACATTTCCCTTCTTCCCATTATTTCCATTTCCAGAGTGTTCAGTATATTTATTCTTCTCTTTATTTTCATTAAATTCATAATACATAGAGAATTCTTCTTCTGTCTTGATTTCACATGAGGCTATATCATTGTTCGACAAGATGGATTATGATAATAACGCTCAATGGAGAAATGGTTTTAACCCATAAAATAATCGATCAATCTTTCTCCTGGGGTTACGTATATAATATGCAGCATTACTTGCTAGCCTTGTAATGTTAGCATCATATTTTCGAAATTCTCATCCTCATTTTTCCTTAGACTCAGAATTTGTCTTCCCATATCCGCTCGATGGTCACGAGGAAAGTATTTTTCCTTGAAATTATCTTTAAAATCCATCCATTCCACATTTGATACTTCTTCTTCCTCCTTTGTGTTTTTAATTAATGAACACCATTGATCTGCATCTCATGTGAGGTGATAAACTGCCATGAAAACTTTTTCCCTTTCACTACTCCCCATAACATTAAATATTTTCTCTAAGGAACATATCCATTTCTCACCTAAAAATGGATTTTTATTCCCATTCAATGTTGGTGGTTGTTTCCTCATGAAGCAGTCTAATATTGGTGTTCTACGTTGTGGATAATGGTACTACATATGGGTAAAGTTATTAATCGTAACCTAAGGGATTTGTCCCCGTTTGGTTATAGGTTGTTCAACACCAGTTGCATAACCATCTCCACTATAATTATCATGAGTATGAGGGAAATCCCTACAGGTATTACACACATTGATACAGTTTCCACTCCGTCCAATAGCCTCCATTTTCAGAAAAATGGCATACACAAGATTAGTTTACGAATGACAATACATAATTCTAAACTAGTAAAATACCTAACATAAATTTAATAGTTTATGCACATCATCCATAATCACAAAAAAAAAATTCTTTGAGAATGTTTTTAAACATAAATAATTCATAATGGCTTGTAAAGAAAACATGTATTATCCTAATCATATCCCCATGGAGTTTTAATATCAAGAGTGTCGCTATGCCCATTATCTTGTACAAGGATACCCTAGGTCGAGCCTGAAACTGCTTGTGGGAGTTTTCACTATTATGTACATCATTCCCCGGGCCACCTCTACCTGTTTGTATCCTAACATGGGTGTATTTTTATGAAAAATTCATAGAATATCTACGTTACCAAAATTCTAGGAATTTCTTCCATACTAATCCTAAAAGTATATCATAGGGTAATTTTATGTAATAAACATTTTTCTAAATCTAGTTTCCACGAATTGTAATAAACATTCTCATATTCCAATTGTAACTACCCGAACCTTATTACCCAAGGTTTGTGAATTATTACCTAACGTTGGCATGATCACAATATATCATGTCTCAAAATACTGATTAGTTTAGTATCCATGAAAGTACTAGATACATACATAAGTTTTACCGTACATAATTAAAATAAAGAAAATCAAAATTATTTCCCCTTTGACCGAACTCATATCCTTTTGCATATCCCTGGAGGTTAATCATAATATACCTTTTCACATCCTGGGAAAAATACAACATAATAAAGGGGTGACCTCAAATACTTGGTAAAGATAACAATATAGTAGAAAATATCATAAATAAGCATAAACAGTTAAGGAAATGTATATAACTAAAAAATCCTTTTAAACATAAACTTCATCAGAATTTGGAAAATATAAATCAAATATTTCCATTTAATTATTCACATGGATATTCTACTAGTCAAAAAATCACATGTTATATCAATAGCTAATTTCATAATAATGGAATGCAAATTGATGGATATCATAACCACATAGTCAAGTCCTCGTTCCAAGACTACAATTATGATTTTTTCAAGGCCTTATGCCAAAAAACTAGTTTGTCACATGAGACCTACCGATGCATCGAGGAATAGTAATGGGATCCACCTGTCACTTACTATGTCTAATACATTTCTCATATGAATTTGTTGAATCATAACAAAAATATTCTTATTAAAACTAACATTCAAAATTTTAATACTTTAACCATTAACCATGAATGGTATAAATATAACACATCCATTGTCTAAAATATCACAAAACTTTCAACAAATTATTGAAGCTTGTATCATAATAAATCAACTTCAAACAAGTGTAAAATTCATATAATGATGTTGACATAGATGAAATAAATACTATTCGAGAGAAATGTATCTCTATATTTTGAAATAATTTAAAAGTCACATAATTATAAAAGAAAACATTTATTTTGAAAATATTTTTATAAGATTATAATGGAATCTTTTAAGGTGTTACAGTGGTGGAAAATAGTCTCACCTCCCATATAAGTTAAAAAAACATTCTTACCTTAATTTGTCGAAAAGGTCATAAAGTACCTTGTTTGGAAAAAGATAGCAAGAATAATTTCAAAAACTTTTCTA
This sequence comes from Viscum album, assembly GCA_963277665.1. NCBI lineage: Eukaryota > Viridiplantae > Streptophyta > Magnoliopsida > Santalales > Viscaceae > Viscum > Viscum album. The sequence continues at coordinate 515,376,007 of OY728135.1, forward strand.
AAAATTTAAAAAAGGATATAAATGACTTTAAATAAAATTATTTGAAATAGTAGAAATGTTTTGAAATACATTTTTAAGAGACACAGATGATGAAGATAAAAAATTCCAAGTAGATACTTACGTATAAACAATCTCAGATAACAAAGAGATTGTAAAATTAACCCTTAACTTGAAATTGTACATAGTCTAGGGTACATTAACATATTTTATAATAGTTATATTATTATAATGTAATTATAAATGAACCAAATACTTAAATATGAAATCATATATGATCTTCTAATATTGCTTTGTTAATAATACTTCAACAGTATCAATGTTTCGGGTGTTAACTGATTCATTTTCCTTTATATGTTTTTTTAAGTAAGTCATGTTTGTTATAGATAGGATGTATTTGAATCATATAAATAATGATATTATGTTATTAAACATTATTTTTAATCATAAAAATAATATTATATTTGAATGATTATGATGGTGAATGAATATCATTGCGTTCGTGGAGACGGTAATCCGTACATACGCACAAGTGACAATATCATTCTATTGATGGTGAAATAGTATTTAATTGGATGGTATATTACATATACAGTATAATTAACTTGTTATATTTATTATTTAAATTAGTTATACTCATTATTATACCCATCCAAATAATGAATTATTGAAAAACAAACTACACCACGACGTGGAGACGGTATATTTTATGTACGCATGTATGGTGACATTGAAATTCATTGGATGGATAGAATAATTAAAATTGTTATACCATATTTATAATAACATCCCATTATTTTATAGAAGGTACTTGAGTTGTTATTTTTTACTGAAACGATAATGAAAGTGGAAGTGGAAGAAGAAAATAACTTTGAAAGAGGTGATGAAATTATTACATCTTCTTCCGGTCCTTCCTTTGGATTTTATCAATAGGTATCCTTAGGGTGAATTTAGGATCAATTTAATGCCTATAAGTCAAAGTGAGGGTATTTGGGAAGATATTTGACTAGGTTTTGGATGAAAAAATGGATTTTTATGTGTTATTTTGAGAGAAGAGGAAGTACCCTTTTATAAGAGAGGTGAGGGTCACTTTAGGAAAAGATTGAAATATTATTTTATTATAAAATAATATTCCATTTATAATGGATAAAAATAGATTTATTTCGATGATAAGGTGTGGATAGTTTGCAAACCTCTTAACCAATAGGTTTTAGAAATGATTACGTCAACATATTAACCTTATCAATTAGATTTAACCCTTAGTTAAATAGTTTTTCTTTTACAATGTCTTCTTGTATTATTATAATAAATGGTTAAGAGACATACTGAAAAAAGAAAAGATTACCCCATGTGGTTCATTATGGAAATATATAACATTATATATGTGCTTTGGTTTAAACATATATTTTTTGGAATATTATAACATTTAATAAAATAGTGTTTGTTTTAAAAACTGATTTATCTCAATTTTGACACTTCTATGTATTTGGTTTTTGCGAATGTCATGAAAACATAATTTCATAGAAAAATAATACATTAAATCAATTCTAAAAATTAATATTAACCTATAAAATTCGTGTAATGCCTCCAAAGTTTCAATTTAAATTTATTTTGATATTTATAATATAAATTATTTCAGTATTTCATTAATAATGTAATTATTGCTTCATCATTGTGTCATTAATAAGAATAATTTTTTAATGTCTAAAAATTATAAAAAAATAACATGATGTAGGAAATATTTTTTTATTTATAATAAATATTTATAGTATAATTTATCTTATGTATATATTTATATTAAAAACAGTTTAGTTATTAAACATTGTATTTAACACATTTAACTCTTCTTTAAATAAAATAATAATAAATGACCTAATCTATTAAAAATGGATCTGAAGGATCATATTTTATAACTAAGTATTATTTTGGTCGAAATCCAATTATCAAATAGAATTTGGAAATTAATTAGTGCAATTATAATATCATTTTTAATATTAATTCCCTATTGTGGTAAATAATATTCAAAAGTTATTGTTCACCGAAAATTAGTTTCATTCTATTGAACCAGATATTGCTTAATGATGTAATCCTTTTCTCTCGGATTTTTTAAATTAAAATCACAGAAGCAGTAAAATTTATTTTTATACAAATTTACAAATGTACCTAGAAGGTGGATAAAATACATTAAAAAGTTCAATAAAATTGTATGCATCTAATCTTTTTATAAAAGTACACCAATGAATTGCATTGAACATATATAGGAATTATGTATCTATTTCGACATTAAAATAAATTTAAATAATAATTATTATTATTTAAATAAATGTATGTTTTAAACAATAACGCATTGTTTTTCGCTATTTATAAAAAAAGAATGTTTTCAGAAAAATACCAAAAAGTAATCCTAAGATAATTTCGATATTCTGAGTCCAAAAAATGAAGAAATTTTGAAACAAATTATTTATAAATTTTCAAAAATTGGGTTTTACAATGCATAATGGCTAGTCTGATTAGTCATGGTATGCTAGAACTCGAATTTTCATACAACGCAAGCTATTTCATTAATCAAAGAGAAGCGTATCGTGGATGTTTGGGGTGGTACAGACACCTTTTTCAATTGTGGTGGAGATCATAGAATGAGTAATAAATATAGTGAATCATATTTTCATGGGTTTTTCTTTTGATTCCTTACATGAATGTTTACTAAACAATAACAACTTGTTTTTCTATTATGTCATCTCATAATAAGGACTACAATTTTTCATCACCTATGATTAGACTCTTTCATTCCTCAGGATCTCTGGATGAAACAACAATGCTAGAGTTTTTTATATGATACAATACATGATTCTTATGTTAAGTAACCATAAAACATCATTATGTGTCCAAATCTTATAAATAGTTTTCATTTCCAATAAATATTACAGTAGTCTTATATTAAGAATGACATGATATAAATTAGATAAAATTCATTAAATATTCTTCCTTGATATGAGTTAAAACTTTATGATCTCTTCTAACTATCTCATGATTGGAATTATATTGACTTCCTTTTCAATATGTTATAAAAATTATTACTGACATCAGTTTGTGGGAGAAATATACTCTCACATTGTGAATCTATCATTCCTACGTCCACCATAGTTTCATTATTCGTTTTTACCATATAGATGGTTATTTAAAACAAGATAACATTCAACCTAATTATAGATCTCATTTTCCTCTATCCCTACTCATTCATAGGTTCCCTATAACGATTAATTGTAAAAATTCTATAAAAATAAAAAATATTATACTATTTAGAAATACAATCTTTAAAGAACTCATAAGCTAAAAAAACTCATAGCATAAAATATTATCTATATCTAAATAGATATATTAATATTATACTGATTTAATCCTTTCACAATTTGTGATTCAAAAAATGAATAAAATCATTTAACAAAATAAATTTCAAATAAAATGTTTCAAATACTAGTAGAAATTATTTCCAAAAATATTTAATTAAATATATATTTCCAAAAATCATATTAAAATGTTTTTGTTTACATAGATATGTATTATGTTCCATGAAAACATATCTTATATCAACTCATTGATGCTCTAACAAACAATAGGGAACAATGAATTATAAGATATTATTTTGTCACTAGTAATATTTTTTCTCCCTATTTCGACAACATTTGTTATAAATAAGGGAATTATAACTTTTTATAGAAACCCATTGATTTTTGGAAGTCCTATTTTACATGCCAACCATATATCTCAATCCCAAATTTTAAAAACATACTATAATTCCTTTTTTAATTCCTAAAAAATATATAAACTGAGTATGAATGATAGAATGTTTTAAAACCTTAATATAAATACTTAATCAATAGAGGTATATTATTAGTACTCTGGGATAACACCTAATCATTTGAAAAATATATTTCCTCAATTAAAAATATAACAATATGAAATGAAAAAAATAAAAATTATAAAAATAAAACCCACCATAAAACATATTTAATGTAAGTTGATTAACTAAAATATAGTGAAAAATAACATAAAGGATTATATAACAAAATTATTATTCCTTTATTACTAATATCCATTACTGTTGTAACACCCTGATATTTTGTGAATTATTATTTGTAAAATAAATTTAATCCTTTTGTTTTTTTGTGTATAAAAAACACTAATTTTACATCGTGTTACATAAAACATCGTGTTTATCTTGTGTTATGCATAATAATGATTTTATATTGTGTTACAGGAAACAATGAGTTCATCTTCTGATACACGCAACACTGACATTAATTTCTATTACATGCAACACCGAGTTTAAACTAAACACGACTTATTAATAAGAATATATTATATAACATGATATTTATCACTTATCCATTGGAATACAGTGTATGGATTGGAATAAATAAATCCTAAAAAATATATGGTGTATAGATGTATATAAAATTAATTTTATGCTGATGAATTAATTATAAATGAAAATAAAAACTATTTAAAAATAAAGGAAATTTTTTGACGAAAAAAAATTATAAAAAACCATGTTTTTTCTCAATAAATTAAAAAAATCACATTTGGTGATTTTTTTTAATGAAATTTATATATTATATATTCAATGAAATTTTACAAACTCATATTATATTTTTTCTGTGAAAGAGATTAGAATAAAACCAATTTTATGCTTAAAAATTTTATTTCTCTAAAAAAATGTTTGTATCCATTTGGCACACTTATTTTTAAAATTAATTTTTGAAACTTTTAAAAAATTGATATTATAAAATAAAATTAATTTTTTAAATCATTATGTCAAAGTTAAATTTTGGAGGATTTAAGGTACTTTTAAGAAACAAATTATTTCTCAATGAATAGTAGAAAATATTAGTTTTAATTAAAAAATCTTATTTATTTTAAGGATTTTAAAAACATAAAAAAAGTTTAAAATGGTAATTAACTAAAATTATTTAAAAAATATATATATATATTAATCTAATTTAGTTTATTGAGATAAATTTCGAATTTAATTTTCATATAAAACTGTATAAGCATTTGAACATTTTCCCTTTGAAACCCACTTTCTCATCAAGTCTGCGGAATTGATTTTAAATTACATTTTTCCACATATATAAATTAAATTTTGAAAAAATGATTACATATTTTTAATAACAATTATTTATATTATCTAATAAGGTCACATTAATTTTTCATCATAATGAATATAAGAATTAGTAAAAATGTATTCACTATTATTATGGTAAAAATGGGTTTACCGTGGGGTTAAACAAAAAAATTAATGGTTAAAAATAACCCAAAAAAATTTCAATAATAACTTTTATGTATATATTTCTACCTTATTTCTTCTATTGTCTATAATTTATCATTTTTTAACCTTGTTTCATGTGAGAAACGTGGGTAAACCTTTTTCTTTTCCAAAATTACAATCATTCCACCCACCTCACTTATAAATGGTTACCCCCTATACTCTCATATTCAAACATATAAAAACATTTAATTTTCCAATATCTTCCCAAATCACTTATTTATTTCCCTCCATTAATCCTATAATCCTTATTTTGGTCATAAATCTATCTTATGAATCCTTTTGGTGAAAACCAAAATAAGTTGTTTGAAGAAGATGTAAAATCCCTAATCATGGATTTTATTTTATTTCATCTTCCACTTAATTTAATTTTTATCAAACCATTATGATAGAACAAATTTATTATCTTACATATACTCAGATGATGTTTTGTTAATGTAATAACCTAAATCTTTTTCCTCTTCCATTAAATAGGTTATGTAAACCTCATTCGTGTGTTTAGAGGACACCACCTCGCGAAATGATATTATTCATTTTCCATAACCTCCTCTCATGGATGAATATAATGATGGATTTATTATATCAAATATTAATTCTAAATTTCAATTCCATTGGAATAATATAACATCATTCATGTGTTCATATGACTATCGCCTCGTGAAGTAATGTGATTCGTTCACGCATTAAATGGATGGTAATGAGGATGATCTTAAAGAAACTATTTGATATATATGAAATATTAATTATTATTTTATTTTAATATATTATTTAAATTTATTTATTTCAATCCATCCATAAAATGGAAACATCTTTCATGCATACATACGACCTTCCATCTCCATGAAAAATGTATTTCATTTTCTATCTCTAAATATTATGGATTAATATAATATATATATAAAAATATATATATAATATTTATATAATATTTAAAATTATTTATATTATATAATTATGAAAAAATTACGAAAAATTAATTAAAAATCAAAACATACATGAATAACTAAGCAGTTGTTTCCAAAAATGCAACTTTAACAGGGAATTGTTAATAAACAGGTAATGAAATATCATAAGTAAATCATATGTGGTATGATAAATATAATTATGTTTCTATAATATATATATATATATATATTACACTTATTTTTATTGTATAGGATGTTCCATTCTGTACAATGAAATTCACGACTTAAATAACGGATATCCATCTCACTTTTATTCTCTATGAGACAAATGCTATATTCACCATGTTTTTATTTTTTATGGTGTATATAATACTCATGAATGTATTTTTTTTATTATTATACTTAATTTTATGGGTATTTATATATCCATTCTAGGATCTCACTTTCATGGGGTTATATTCCAAAAGTTACCAATGTAGTCAGATATTTTGCCTCAAATTACCTTTTTGGAGACATATGTTGTGTTATAAGCCTATCTTCTTCTATGTGGTGTATATAGTTGTAAAATGACATGTTATATCCTGAATATAATTCTTTTCATTATATTATAACTTTAATTTAATGTTATTTTATAAATTGGTGTTATAATTTAAGGTTACCACACTAATAAATATTTTATATTATAATCTATTTTTTATCAGGATTGTTTATGATTATGATTCTAAATATAAAATCTTATTTTCCATCTATTAAGAAATTAGTTAATTTTATTATCATATTTTTATATCATTAAAATAAATATTCTCCCTTCATTTTAATCTCTTTATGTGTAGAAAACCATACCCTATTATCCTTGACCTATTGCCATTATTTATTACATTGGCCTATGATACTATGAATTACATCCTAAAAGACTGAATAGTTTTATATTAATGGTAAAGGTGATGCATAATTGAGTCTTATATTAAATATAATTAAAAAATTACAACATAAGTTTTTTTGAATAATAACATTATTCTATCAATAATATGTTTGCATATCAGTCATATTAAAATTCATGAAATCTTGGGGGAAGGATGGAAAATAAGGTTGAGATCAAATGCTTAGTAAGAGTAAAGTATATAAGAATCTATCATGAATCAATAGTAATATTACACATGGAAAGTTTTATAACTGAGAACAAATTCCCATATAATAATTAGAAAAGGGACAATCAATCTATCAAGGTAAAAAACTAAAAACAAATTCAATTTAGTAAATGATCTGAAAATTAAATACATATAGGGATAATGTCATAGTGAATATATCATAGATTACAATAACTGAATTATGAATGAATTAAATGCGTAATTATCATATGTCATGTTCCCTTGGAACAAGATACCTTTATCATCTTGATATATCCTCAGTAATGTCTAAAACATACTAGATAAACCACAATTTAGCTAAGGCAAGCCAACTAATTCATCCCATGGGAGTATTAATTCATCAAGGATATTTAATTAAACAGTCTCAAACACATGAATTTCATGTAAAGATAATTCCACATATATAAAATAATCAATTAAATTCATGAACAATGTGCTTTATCATTAAATATTCGTATTGAGTAATGGATATAGATTTACCAATATTTCCCTAATAAATCAAATAAATGTCATAGTAAACACCGTAAGTTATAATGGTATAATATTTGTGAATTAAAAATACCCATGATAAATAATATTGAAATTTAGGAGATATTTAATGTCCCTGTGAATGTAAACAATTCATGTAAATGTTAATGAAAACAAAAATTAATTAACGAAGTGAATATCGAAACTTTCCTCAGTAAAAATAATCATAAACCATCCACATCAAGAATAATATTCATATTAACATATACATATTAGAGTAAGATTATTTTTTCATTGATAAATTTAAATTCTATAAAAATATTTTTAAAAACATTCTTCGGTCAAATATCATTTTCATTTTGGAAAACATTTTTAATGTCTTTTTCTCTAAAAATATAATTTAATACATTTTAATCATAAATATCTTTGTAAAAATTAAAATGAAGATTAAAATACATTAAATTCATGAATTTGGGTAAATCATTACATTCTCTAAAAATAAAAAAAAGAACATTTTATTCACTGGAAAAGTTTTTGGATTATGCCGAATGGGAATTATTTTAAAAATGAAATAAGATCCCTTTGAATAAATTTTTTAAAGATTAAAAATGGTGAACATTAATTTTATAAATCTTTTTTAAATGGTTAAAAATATTTTTTAATGAATTTTTATAATAAATGGTTTTTGAACAAAACATATTTCCATCTAAAGAGAGAAATGAAGTCAAATTTTCATGAAAACATTTTCAAAGAAAGTTTATGTACCAAATCATAGAAAATGGTAATATTACATGAACAAAGCATGGCTAAATAGATTATAATAAAATTGAATTGATTTATTAGTAAACTTTCATGTTATATCCTTCAACTGATATTCATGAATAAACAATCTCAGTTCTAATCAGATTATGAAATAAACCCTAAAAATATTATAAAATTAAAGTTAGAATTAATCAATGGATAAATTATATGTATAAACTATAAAACCACATGAAATAAGTTTAAATAAAACATAATATATTATAATTTAATCACAAACATAATTTTATCATGAAATAATCAATAAATTAAGGGTTTAACCCATTGAGTGAAATTTGAGTTATGAAATGAAATTTAGACGAAATCCCTTACCTTACGCTCCCTTTTGGTTGAACGTAATTTAACATCATTAATAGTTGTTTTAAAAATGTTATTTAATTATTATTGAACAATATTAATATTTATAACAATGTATATTATCCTTTTATAACATCTTATTACACATTCCTTAATAATCTCTCATTATTTTCATTATTTTATTTGTTAATTACCTTGTTTTATCAAGCATGTTTCATCATAAAATATTAGATTCAAGTACAAATTATATCGTTATGTCATCTCTAAAATATTATTCAGGACATAATAATAATATTTTTACATAAATTATAGTTTTAAATCCATTCATGAATGATTTTTATAGAAAATAATTATGCTACGACCATGTAGATGATAGGTCGTGCGAATGCATGAGTGACGTTTAAATTTTTCAATGATCATTATGGAAAGGAGGACAGAAATTTATAATCTTAAAATAATGATAATAATATCATAATAACCATATTATGTACATATATATTTCATCCATGTTGTGTGGTGATTAAATTGAGCCGCATTGCTTTGTGATGGTGGTTATCCACACGTACACGAATGATGTTATCATCTTTACATGAGTGAAAAAGAATGAAAGAAAATGTTATATATATTATATTTATATAATTATAATTATATAAAAAATATAATAATTGTGTAATTTGTATCACATATAATCATTATTTTTGTCTTTATCACTTTACATTCGAATCATTAGTGAATGAGGATTCACATCGCTTCGTGAGGCAATAGTCTGTCGTACACACGAGTGACGTTATCATATCTTCTAGAGAATATAAGTTGAAAATATATATAATATTGTTAATATAGAGGTATAAATATGTAATAAATATCATATATATATATATAATTTATATATTTCATCATACCCATCCTTGAGTGGTTGAAATGGAAAAATGAATGATATCGGCTCGCGAAACGGTAGTCCACCTTACACATGAAGTATGATTTCATAACCAATTTTATGGAAGGGGGATGGTTTTAAGTCATTAAATTATAATAAAAACATCCTAGTATATGTAATATTGTGAGTATATTATATAATAATTTATTAATAAGAATATATGTATGTACATAAAGAAGTAAAATAAAGACACTCTTGGAAGAACATTACCTCTTCTTCAAGTATCCTCCTTAGGATTGCACTAAATCCTTAAATGGATATCATTATTCCAAAAATAATTATTATAGGTTATTTGAGGGATGTTTGGATGTTATTTTTGATGTTTTTTAATTAACAAAAGTGGTTAGTATGAGTGAAGTGGGGAGGAGTGGGGGTGTCCATTTATAAGTTGGAGAGACAACACACTTTATAATATAGAAAGGAATTGAGTGATCCAACATTTTTAATATGTCACATGGTTAAAAAATTTAAATTATAAAACCTTATAATATTTTTAGTTTATATATTGTCATACAATATTTTTGGGTGTGATTATAGGTCATGTATACCCATATATTTTTAGTTAACCGCCAATAAATTAATTTCTACCTTAATCATGGTAATCAATTTTTTCTGCATTCAATAATTATTTTGGAAACATATTAATTATAAATTGGTTGAAATAATAAATTATAATTATTACAAATATGGAATCCATTTTTTCAAATTCAATTCGTTGAAATAGAACAAATTTAATTTAAAATTTATCCCAGTAATGTGATGACAAGTGGGTTTTTGAAGGGAATATGTTTAAAGGATTTCCATGTTTTTAAATCTAAATTCAATATGAAAATGATTCCAATGACCTAAATTATGTTAAATTATATGTATTATTACTAATTTTTCTTTAAAATTAATTAAAAATATAATTTTACATCATAAATAATTTCAACGGAAATGTAATTTTCAACTAAAATTCACAATACTTCACAATTCATCAAAAAATAAATATTTTCTGAAAAATCCCAAATACTCACCCTAAGATAATTTTGAATTTTTTTTTAAAACAATATTTTGTTTTATCATATAAATTTTCTAAAATTCATAAAAATACGGTTTATATTTTTTGTACAAAGTGTGACCAAACCATCCTTTAGAAAAATTATAGTTTTTTATAAAAGATTAATTTTTATTTTTATTGAAACTTATTTTAATACTAAACAATACATAATTCATAAAAATTTGTAAAACACATATTTTCATAAGTTAGTTAATAATTTTTATTCCATCTATTAGATCTTCTAGGAGATAACTTTCATATAAAATAATACTATGAATAGATTATTGTTGTTTGGTAAAACTATGTCTTTTGTGTGAAAAAAATTATTGAAGAAAATAATTGTATCATATGCTGTAAGATATATATGAAATCAAATATAATATAAAATAATTATATATTAGTGTCTTGTGGTGTTATATTATCTTCCAAGGTAGGTTTTGTGTGTCACATATACTACTGATTAAAATTTTATTCTTTCAAAATTTTGGGGTGTTACATTTTCCCAACCTTAAATAAATTAAATCCTCTAAATTTAAAATTAATATCTGTGAAAATGGTTATATATTTGAAATTAACATTATTTAAATCCCCCATTGTGAGGATTTTGGGTAAATAAACATCTTAATAAGATATAATGGGAAGTACCAAACTGGTATATAGCAGCATATAACTAGGTTTCTACATACGTGAACAATGGTAGTAAGTAATGATTTGTACATGTAAGTAAAGGATAAATAATTATAGATAATGATAATGGACATAGATCTTAAAAAGTTTAATGAACAATGGAAAATTAAGGGGCCCAAAACCATAAAATTTTGATGATTTAAAATACCATCTGTTGCATCGAATAAGAATGTAATAGTGTAACATTTTTTTTCGAGATCATTTTACTAATGTCAATGAATTATTTTTCTATATAAGAATATAACCAAATATACATACATGAGAAATTTGGATTTTAAAAAAATCAATTTCATCCTTTGACTATGAATTGATCCATTTCAGTTTATCCCTTACTGTAATAATAAATACCCAAAAAAGATATGCATTCCTGATGCAGATAATTCTCTTTAAAAAAATTGAACGATCCACACAAGTTGTAAAATTCATTCCTTATAACTATTTTACAAAGCTAATATTGGTAACACAATTTATTCAATAAATTAATCACCATACTTGAAAAGTAACCCCACTCATTCAATATTAATATTTTTTGAAAACATTTTATTAAAAATAATGAAATATTAACCAGGACATTACGTTGGCCAATGGTAGGTGTTAAACTATTATCGTCCTTCGATCATGGGTTCAAGCCCCATAGTCATTACATAAATGATGGTTTTTCACCTGGAATATAGGTTTTAATTTTTCTAAAATATATTTATATAATTCCTATATCATTCCCCATAAAAAATATGATTGACATTCTTGAAATAAAAATTAATCATTATGTAACATTTTTTCTATGGGTTTCAACACAAATTATATTTTCATAAGATCAAATAATCATATTTAAATATTATTAAAATGTCATTAATGATTATTTTTACCCTAAAGGTTATCAATACATTTAATATTATTTCAAGGAAATGTAAACATATTATTTCTCAAAGTACATCCCCACTAAACATGTATGAAACCAACTTGTTTTATTTTCATGAATTTATTCCAAAATATCCAAAACATTATGACATTCCTACCACACATTTGTTTAAAATGGGTGTTTAAGATTATGTAAATTTGATCAACATTAAACTCATAACCATAAAGGTGTTATAATATCTTATATTAATTAATAAATGTATTCTTCTAAAATTTTGTACAACACCTTGATGTTTTGTTATTCATATAACTAATATAACATTGGTAAAATAATTCTAAAATTTAATTCACGAACCCCAATACATAAATACCACATCTGTTTTATTTTAACATAGGTCCTTCCTTGGTCTAGGGTTTAACCTAGGGAATTAATTTTCATTATATATTTAAAACATTCGAAATTTTGTGTAAAGAAACTATGAATTATCATAATCATATCCCATGGGTGTGCCATTCCATGTGCACATTTAATTTTCATTTTCAAAAATGAGGTGATGATCGAGTCAAGTAAAATGTGCCCTTTTCATATTTATTACCTTTAGGTACATTTGTTCCAACATAACATCCACTTTTATTATCCATAAAGGGATTTATTGCAAAGATATATCACATAATCTCTAGCATGTATATGTGAAATATTATGAATATTCAGATATATGGTCTTTCTGTGAGAAATTTTCAAACCATAAGGGATATTTTAAGAACTAATTCTATGGATTTAAAATGTGGTTGTTATCAACACTATAAAATCCTGACCCAAACCCCTGGGTAAAATCTGGAATGCCACATGACCTCATGTGAACCTTCCTGTACGCAAGAGGATACCGATTAGTAGTGAGGGTCTTGACTGGAACCATTTAGTGACAATACCCTATATATAATATCATAGGATCGATAATAAATAATAAAATAAAAATTTCTAATCAGAGTATATGCCGAATTAGAAATATGACATACATGATAAAAAACGAGAAAAAAAGGATCCAATAATAAAATAAATCATACAATGAGAACACCAGCAGACATCCCTCTCAAACATCTTCCAGAATTGAGTGTATCCTATTAATTCACATATTCAACCATCCACCACAAGACCATTTCCCTTCACTGGATCTCTAAGCATGTTATCATCATGTGCATTGTAGGGTGTGAGTATAAGACATAGTAATACACCACCAACAACCCACAAAATCAGTGCATAAAAATACAAGTTTATGTCATAATAATAATCAATGTGTAACAATCATATAAATTCACAATACAAAATTTAGTGGGCATGTTCTAACCAAGATATCACAAATCCCCGTTCGTACTTGCTTCTACTCTAAGATAGAAAACATCAAATCAATTGAAATGTTTCTATGTCATAGCCAACCACATGCTTCTTGATAGTAGTGTCATCTCTAGACCTCTAGGTCAAACCACACAAGGTAATCATGACCCAGACATATCTCTAGGTTAGATCAAAAATACCATCATTCCCCACTATTTCCACATAGGTATCATCCCTCATGATCGTCATGACCCCAATTCATGTCTCACTAGGAAATCATGCCCCATCATCCTTCTTGATCTCGTCATCATCTCACATGAAGCATATGAACAGACTCCCCATCTAGGACTACTGAGCTAGGATGGGTCTACCTGTAACTTTGGTACCACACATAACACAACGACATAGTATATACCATAATACCAAAATGAAACGATGGAATTATACATAACATATCATGACTGTGAGAAAATATATACAAACACACATGTGAGAGACACAAAATGGTCTAATTCATTTTAACACATATAATCATACTATGTTTATTAAGCATGTCTCATAGCTACAATTATCACAAGTCTCACGAGCTACACACACAGTCACACGCAATCACAAGTTCAACATGAATATAAATCAAGCCACAAATAAATCACAACAAGAAAATATATGTCTAAAAGGATCACAAGATGTAAGGTACATCCTATTGCTACACATGAATTCCAACAATCATTCCAATAACTTATAAAAAACATGCACTAAAGGTAAGTACTTCATACCTTATTTACAAAGACATATGACGATGAGAGTTGAAATAGGAGTCTATCTACACCACTAAAACCTCATTTTATTCATAAAAAAGAAATCTTAAAATTATACTCATTGATATGAACCCAACGACACAAATGGAACATCAATCTGTTCAATACTATTTCCGATATAGATGATGGAATATTTAGAAAAAATAATAGAAATAAAATAAATATAATGATAGGAGAGAGGGTCGAAGAGGGAGGTAGAGAAGTGAATGGTAGGAGGGGAGAAAATAAAAATATTAGGGGTTGTTGAATAATCCAAAAGGCACCTCCCCCAACCCTTTGATAATATTGTTTAATTCCATTCATGAATTTCATTTAAATTCATCAATTATTCCATGAAAGTAATTCTCAATTTATTAGATTCTTCTCTTAATTCATAAATTCATGGACCACCCCTATTTGTGTTTTATTCTCTAAAAGTTATCAATTAAACACATTTAATCATTCATTAATTAAAAAAAATTATTAATATATATATATATACATATATATATTTACACCTGCACACACACAGAGAGAGATATATATATATATATATATATATATATATATTTATATTTAACTCATATATATACCTGTTATATATATATATTCATATCTATACACACACATGTATATATAAATATACATATATATTTATCCCATATAAATATATATACTCATTATATATATATACAATAATAATATATTCTTAATTTGACCCTAATAATAATAATAATTAAATATAATCCATCATTACCAACATTATAATTTTAATAACTATAACCATTAAATAAAGGAAAAAATAATATTAAATTAATATGAACTTCACATTTTCATTTTACTAGCACAATTATTAATATCACCAATCATACATTTCCATCTTTTTATTTTCACTATAACACCTTTATTAATTAAAGAAGTAAATTTCCATTTTTTTTCATTGAATCAATTAATAAAAATAATGAAGAATTTATTATTATTATTATTATTTCTTAATGCCCACCAAAATATTCAAAACACAACTAAATAATTGTCATGTGAGATCTGACCAAACATCTTATGCTTACAAATTGTATATCCCACCTAGGGTAATCCCCACACCAAGAACATGATAGTGTTCAAATATTCTCATATTACACACCATTTAAGAGATATTAATTATTTATTATTTAAAAAGTAATAATAAATTATTTGTATATAGAAATTTTATTATGAATTGCAATCATTCAAACACCTGATGAACATAAAATTTATATCAGGCCTAGTGTAATCCCCACATTCATGACCAAATGGTAGACTCAAATTTCTTATGTGACGTACCATTTGGGTGTTATTTAATTTTTTGGAAAAAATACACATGTCTGAGTGAAATATATTCAATATCATTATTCTAAGAATTTAGAGCCTCTATGGGCCTCATCATCCCATGTTTAATGAGTTCCTAAGATATAAAATATATTAGAGAATATTCCAAATTGTTAATAATGTATTTTATCAATACATAGATCTATAATAAACAAAAGTATTGAAAATTAAAATTTTATCAATAAAATAATTTTAATTCATTTAACAAAAGTGATTTTTTAATATCATTCCAAAAAAACAAGGATGTTACAAATATCCAAACCATAATTATTCTCTTCTTCAAGAAGAATTACAGATAATGGAACCACTACTCCCCACCATAAGAGTTTCAATATTAAATCGTTTTAAACTAAAATATTTTTAATTCCACTATATGTGTTTACAATTAATGCATTCAAATTACATTCAAGCACATTGTAAGGAACACATAAAACCCTTACTTCCCAATAAAGGATTAGGCCCATATTTCCTGCATCTTCATGTTATTCACAACCATATATATACAATCAATCATATAATGCAGCATGCTCAAATAGAAAATTTCAAGAAATAATGCACTAAGACAGTATCATAATATCAACAAGAATTTAATTATTTGGGCTCTATCTAATGTAATAAATAGATATATATAAAATGTGAACCTATATTCCTAACATGATTCATTAAAACATACCATAATTCCGAAATCACATAAAAACATAATGTACATCTCCTAAGGTGAATTTAATCAATGGTAAGAGAAAAAAATTCCCCATTTTATTACAACTGAATGAACCACTATTATGTGCTAATCAGACACTATAATAGTCCCTATACTCGAGTCCCAACCATCATAACTCATATCTATCTTTTCACAAATCATTCCAAAATTAAAATTCAAGTCAGTGAATCATGATACTCTGATATCATTTTGTAAAATCCCGACCCGAACCACTGGGTGCGAGCCGAAATGCCACAAGACCTCATTTGTGCCTTCCCATATGCATTAGGTTGCCGAAAATAACTGAGGGTCTAAAGTTGAACTATGGGGAGACTATACCCTCCATACCATGCCAGAGGATCGATAATAAATAATAACATCCAAAATAAATAATCAGAGTACATGTAGAATAAGAATGATGGAGTACAAGATAAAAACACAATAAGGATAAAACTATAATATAAAGCTCACAATAAAGGCAAAAACAAACCATACACCCAAACAACATCCAACAATGACCACATCTACCTACTTCACCTAGTCAATCATCCACCACATGTCCATTCCCCTTCTATAGATCCATTAGAATGTTATCTAAATTTACATAAAAATGCTCGAGCTGGGTGTGAGTACAAGACTCGGTAGTACACCGCCACTGACACTTAATGACACTACATAAGAAACACGAGTGTATGTCAAACTAATAAACAATTTGTAACAATCATATAGAAATAGAATCCAAATCTGAGCGGTCATGCACTAATCGAACCCCCAAATAACATAGTATGTACCTACTTTATCTCAAATCATGAAAAAATTGAATCTATCATTGAAACGTCTCAATGTTAGTGCTAGTATCATGCTGCCCGATAGCCATACAATCCCTAGGACTAAATGTCAGAAAAATCAAGAAATAATTCCATAGTTCTATATTTGGGTTAGATCACAAAAACTATCATGACCCACTAATTAGACATAGGTCTAATCACTAATGATTTTCATTCCACATAGTCATCACATTAAAGTCTGATCACACATGATTGTCATACCCCCAGGTCTTTCTACATTATGCCATCATGCCCTATTATCCATATCTATCTTATCATTAGGTCACATGAGAAATATGAGCATGCTCCACCTCCTGGGATACCGATCCCTGATGGGTTCACCAATCACCTTGGCACTATGCATAACACAACAACATAGTGTATTCCAAAGTATCACAAGGATATAGTGGCATTATATTTAATAAATTATGATTGTGATAAAATAATTACATACACACAGGTGAGAAACTCAACATTTTATAAATCATATCAATATACATAATCATAATATGCCAATTAAGAAAGTCGCATAGCTATAATTAACATAACATGTCTTACAGGCTACACAAACCCACATGGGATCACAATCCATAAATGAATATCAATCAAGCCACACATAAATCATAACATGAAAATATGTGAATAACGATATCCCAAGAGATATGGAACTTCCTAATGCTACAAATGCATGCCAATAATCATGCTAATAACGAATATAAAATGTACAGTAACTTTAAGTAATTCCAACCATATGTGCAAAGATGAATGATGATGAAGGTTGAAATCCATGTTTAATTGCACCACCAAAACCTATTTTCTTTCATAAATGAAAGTACGTTTAAAATTATTCTCATCGAGAAGAACCCGTCTACATTGATGGCATGAAAATAAAATCAATATTTTAGGATATATCGATGATTGAGGATTTAGAATAATAATAATAATAATAATAATAATAATAAAGAATAATAATAGACAAGATCTAAGAGAGAGGGAGAGAAGAGAAAGGTGGGAGAGGAGAAGATAAAAACATGAGTGGGGTTTCGTACGATCCAAAATCCCCTACCCCTTTTATAAAAATTCTTAATTACCTTCATTATTTTCATTGAAATTGTTTAATGTTTCCAAAAAAATAATTATCAATTTATTTCACTCTTCTCATCCCTCACAAATTCATGTCCCACCCCTATTACCATTTTTTACATAAAAATTTCAACTAAACACATGTAAAAATTCATTTATTAAATTCCATAATTAACACCCCCACACACACATATATTTTTTCTCTCACATGTATATATTTATATTAATTTATCCCATATATATACACATTATATATACATTCCCATTTATATAAATGTATATAAATCTTCACATTTATATATACATATATATTTATCCCATAAAAATATATATGCACGTTATATATATATAATTCAACATTATATTCCCAATATAATAATAACAATAATAGTAATAATTATTAAATATTACATATCATTCCTACCATTATCATTTTAACAACATCAACCATTAAATACTATTTATAGTTAATAATTTATTATTAAATACACATTTTCTTTTAATTGAGATAATTAATAATATCACCGTTATTACATTTTCCTCTTATTATTATCACCGTAACACTATTATTAATTGTTATAGTATATTTCTATTTTTTTCATTGTCATAAATAATAAAAATAATCATAAAATATTATATTGTTTCCAAACAAATATTCAATAAATAAATAAATTATGCTTGTGTTTGATCTCACTAAAATTATGACACATGCAAATGTTATACCCTTCCTAGGATAAACACCGAGACTTGGACCTAACAGTGGTATCATATTTCTCATAAAATGCGTCATTTTATATATATTAATTATTTATTATTCAAAAAATTGAATAATAAATTATTTATATATAAAGAGGGTATTATCATATGTATTGTTTCCAAATGAATGATGCACATAAAAGTTATTCACATCCTAGGGTATACCCGACATTTCAGACCTGACTTTGGCATTAAGATTCTTATATAATGCACAATTTGGGAGTTATTTTATATTTTTGTAGAAAACAAACACATGTTTGAAAAGAATATTTTTATTATTTTTATTTTAACAATGTTGAAAATATACGGGTCTTGGTATCACATGTTTACTAAGTCCCCAACTCCAAAAAAATTTATAGAATATTCCAAAATGTTAATAAATGGATTGATTCTTTTCATAAAGCCATAATAAACATGAGTATTAAAAATTAAAATATTCTCACAAAAATAATTGTAATTCATTTAAAAAATGAGTTTTGAATATATTTTAAAAACGAGGATGTTAGTAAAACCTTCCACAAGATTAGTTTTCTAGAAAAAACTGCTTTCAATCAAGAATTCAGATAGAACCATAAGAATACCTTTATGTAATGAATTGTAGAACTCATATGAATAGAAATTAAGTTGAAAAATAAATCTATTTGGACCCGATAAACCGGATGAGATGGTAGAGATGGTCTAATACATTCAGCATCATGTAACGGAAAAAAGTAGAAAGAAATGTTATGTTGATAATCATTGATTTGATTTAAAATTTGATGCTTGTGAGAAGGTATTTCTATGAATATTTCTGTTGAATAATTAATGGAAAACTAAGCCCTACGTATATCCTTCCCTTTTTAATAGTTGATTGTATTGGAATATTATCTTATCATTTGGATCTTCCATCGAATGTCTCCCATGTTCATAGTGTGTTCCATGCACATCTCATGCGGAAGTACATATATGATCCTTCACATGTATTTAACTCAATAGTCTTACAACTTGAGCATGATATTTCGTATAAGGAACAATCGGATGAGATTTTGGATCATATAGAGAAAGTGCTAAAAATGTAGACTCCATAGTAGAAAAAAGTGTTTTAGTAACTACAAAAATCCATCATTAAAGGCCTTTAGCAACTGCCCAGCATCCGCTAATCGAAAAATTCTTAATCCCAACATATTTTCCTATAGCGTCCACTATTTGGTGTACGTTATAGACCTGGTCAAGGTTACCTATTGAAATAGACGACTGGCGGTCACTATAGAAAGACATGAAATTTCCTATAGTGACCGTTATTAGGTGGCCATTATACCCCAACTCTAGATGAACTTTAGAAACCACCATTAAAAAGTCCATATAGGCTTACATGGCCTAGTCTATATTATCCTCTATATGGAGGACACTATAATTTTTTTTTATTTTAAAAAATAAATCAATGAAAATTTTAAAAAGACCCCATATTGCAAGAAATATAATAAATTTTCCCAAAATATGAAAAACTAAAGGTTCATAAATCTTGTTTCCTAACCATCTTCCAATATCCACACACATCATCAAATAAGACTACATAAAAAAATTAATAAAATAATTATAACAGTAAAAAATAAGAAATCGAATAACTGAAATGTAGTAAAATATTTCCATTAAAACTTCATAAAACATACCAAAGGTGTTTGATTCTGAAAACTACAGCTCGGATTGATGTACTATTTTCTTGACCATTTCCAAATTCACTCAATTGTTATTTTCATCTGATTTCATGGCATTCAGAGGTTGTTCGATTTGTTTTGGACCCCCTTTTATTTTTAAATGGTGTAAATCCTTTAAAAATAGCATATTCTGTCGTTTTGGACATACCACATGTCCAATTGACATTAAGACTTCTCATACACATAAAAAATAATAATATGAAAGTATCCATGTGATTAAATGTAATTATGAGGTCATTTTATATGGATCAGATCGTTAAAAGTTCATTTTTGGTGATAGTGACATAAAAATTATGTTTTCAATCCACTTAGGAAATGTTAATTTGAATTGACATTATGTCTACTATAAAATTTCAATATTCACTCTACGGCTATTTTCATATAATTACATGACATTTAGATGTTGTTCGGTTGTCTTTGGCCCCCCAAACGCTACTTTTTTAAGGATGTATGATCTTTAAAAACCTCGTATTCAGTCGTTCTGGATAGGCTGATCATATTATTGACATGTCGTCTACATATAGATGCCATGAATAGTAATAATATGGGTTTTTTGTGATTTTAATTCATTCTATTGTCATTATATATATATATATATTACCATTAAACATCCGTTTTGATGTTTTACAACACTAAAATTTTGATTTCTTTATCCTAAGAAAACGAAACCTGCAATTGATATAAATTCTACTCAAGAATTTCGTTGTTTTATCTATGGTTTCCCCCCCATGATTTCACTTCATTATAAGTCTTTTTAGTTGATTTTAATCCCCCACGTTTTTTTAAATGCTTCAAAAACTTTAAAACCCACATAGTAAATGATTAATGATAGATCACATTTCTGATTGATGTGGTATCTCCTATACACATCAAAAATAAAAATTACACTATTTTCTTCCAATTGGACAATATTACAGAGACTTTTTTTATGAATCTGGCTTTTATATAGGCGTTTTGGTGTTTTATGACACAAAATGTTTGTTTTTGGTCAACCCTGGGAAACACCAGTTCGAATTGATATTTTTTATACTCGACCATTTCATAAGAAACTCTACGGTGGTTTTCATCTGATTTCTTGACATTCGAATGAAATTCAGTGGGTTTTGACCCATGGGTGTATCTTTTAAAGGGAGTCAAACCGTTAAGAACTTTATATTTTGGCTATCCAGAGAGACCAACCTTCTGATTGACGTCTCATCTACCCTTACACATAATGAAAATTAATAATATTGTTTTCATATGGTTTCATGTAATTCTGAGTTGTTTTTCAATATATATGACCATTAAATTCATGTTTTTCCATTTTATGACTCTAAAATTGAGTTTTCAATAATCTTAGAGAAATGAAGACACAAATTATTGTATCAGATGCTCTACCATTAAAAAATTCACTCTTTAATTATTTTCCTCTAATTTCATGATATTCGGTGGTCATTGGGTTGGCTTTAACCCCTGACGTGTTTTTAAGTGGCATCAAAACATTTAAAATAACATATTCGGTCATTTCAGATAAACACGCGTATGTTTTAGGATTATCCTCCTTCTATATGTCACATATAATACATTAATAGTTTTCCACTAATTTTACATCATTCTAAAGTCTTTTGAATTACATCTAACCATTAAACACAAATTTTGGTGTTTTATGAGACTAAAATTGGGTTTTTAGTTCTCAAAATAAATTTCTAACTCAGATTGAAGTTCCGTCCACTTCAAAATTTGAAAATTTAATATATGGTTCATACCATCTGATTTCAAGGAATTTAGATGTTGTTCTGTGGGTTTTCACTCCTATAAGAACTTTTTTAAAGGGCAGCAAACCTTTAAAAGTATCATATTCAGTCATCACAAGCATACTTCTTGTTCTATTGATGTTTTTTCTACTCATACAGATCAATAAAAATATTATTATTATGTTTTCATTTCAATTCATTATGAGGTACTTTTCTATATATTTGACCGTTAAATGCACGTTTTGGTGTTTTATGTCATAAAAAGTTATTTTTCCATCATCCCAGGAAAACAAATATCAAAATGATGTACTATCTACTAGAACTCATCATAATTCACTAAATGATAATTTTCAACTGATTTCATGGAATTCAGAGGTCTTTCGATTGGTTCTGAACCCATGTGTTTTTAACGGGAATTAAACCATTAAAACCAACATATTTAGTGGTTTCGGACATACCACCCGTCTTATTGATGTTTTGTATCCTTATACACATCACAAACAATCATAAGACTATTTTATTATGATTTTACATCATTCTTGGATTCTTTTTTACATATATGACAATTAAACATGCATTTTGATGTTCTATGACACTAAATGTGCATTTACATTACTCCCAATCAAACTACATCACAGATTATAAATCCATCTATTTGAACATTTCAAAATTCACTCTACGGATGTTGTCGTCAGATTTCATGATATTTTGATGTAGTTTTTTTGGTTTTTACCACCAAAAACATCTTTTAAAAACGATTCAATCCATAAAAAAATTGCACATTTGGCCATTTCGGGAATAATTCTTGTCTGATTGTTGTTTCGACTAGCGTTACATGTTCCTAATAATAGTATGATGGTTTTTATGTAATTTTAAGTCATTATGAGATATATATATATATATATATATGACCGTTAAATGCACATTTTATAGTTTTATGGAACTAGAATTATGTATTTTTTTCATCCCAGGAAAACGACACCACTGATTGACATATCTTCTACTCGGCCATTTAACAATTTTTTCAAATGGTTTTATCTGATTTCAATGCATTAAGAAGTCTTTTTTTTGGTCCCCCCACCCACCCATGTGTTTTTAAAGGGCTTCAAAACATGAAAAAATACATATTCAGTAATTATGGGTAGACCACTCGTCTGATTGACATTTCACCTGCTCGTACATGTCAAAAATAATAATAATACGGTTTTCAGATTATTTGAAGTAATTATGAGACCATTTTTTATATATATGACTATAAAATGCATGTTTTTTGTTTT
Organism: Viscum album; assembly: GCA_963277665.1. Classification (NCBI taxonomy): domain Eukaryota; kingdom Viridiplantae; phylum Streptophyta; class Magnoliopsida; order Santalales; family Viscaceae; genus Viscum; species Viscum album. The sequence goes on from OY728135.1 coordinate 515,400,053, forward strand.
GGGACACTAAATGTGTGTTTTTGATCCTCCTAGGAAAACACAATCTCAGATTGACATATCGTCTACATGAGAATTTACAATTTCATCTACATTTGATTTCATATGATTTTGAAAAATTCTAAAGTTTCGCAATTATTTTTCACACGTAAAAACACATTTTTAAATTTTCTTATTCTTTTAAAATGAATATTCATTCATTCTAGGAAAAGTTATTGTTCTATTAATGTTCTGTCTATCCATACAGATCACTAATAATAATAATATAGTTTTCATATAATTTCATGTCAATCCATGATTTTTTTTCAATATATTTGATCTTAAATAACATGTTTCCTTGTATCATGATAATAAAATTTGGTTTTCCATCCTCCCAAGAAAATGACTCCTCAGATTTACATATATTCTAATCAAATATTTCAATAATAAATCTACGATTTTCTTGTCTGATTTCATAATATGTGAAAGTTGTTCAGTTTGTTTAAACCCCTATGTGTTTTTAAAAGGTGTGAAACCCTTAAAAGTATCATATTCTTTCATTCTGGAAATAATGCTTGTCTGATTGACATGTAGTCCTTTTTAACATCTCAAAAAAATATGGTTTTCCTGTGATTTTACATCATTGCGATGTTGTTTTCTCTATATATGACTGTTAAACACTCGTTTTGGTATTTTATGACACTAAAAGTGTGTTTTCAATTCCCTTAGTAAAACCCTCTGATTGACATATCATCTACTCAAACATTTAATATTTCACTCTATGATTGTTTTCATATGATTTCATAGCATTCTATTTATTTTTTAGTTTGTTTTTACCCCCATACACCCCTTTTTAAGGGCATCAAACCCTTGAAAACTTCATATTCAGTTGTTCTAAGAAAACCACTCATCCTAATGATGTCATGTCTATTCTTACATTTACCTACAAAATTTTAAGCTTTTTTTATAATTTCTAGAAATTCATAGATTGTTTTTTTATATATATGATCATTAAATGAACATTTTGCTGTTTTGTGACATTAAAAGTGTTATTTCATTTCTCCTAGGAAAAAGCCACCTATGATAGATATATTGTCTTCTTTACCATTTCAAAATTCACTCTATGGTAATTATCATATGATTTCATGTAATTTGGTTGTGGTTCAGTTGGTTTTTACCCTTGAGGAACCTTTTTCAAGGGTGTCGAACCTTTAAAACCTGCATATTTTGTCATTATAAGAAAACATCTTATCTGTATGATGTTCTGTTTATTAATACACATCACTGATAATAATTTGATGGTTTTCTTATGATTTTAAGTCATTTTGAGATTTTTTTTAAACATCTAACCATTAAAATGAAGGTTTTGTTTTTTATAACACTAAAATGGAATTTTTCGTCATCTTGGGTAGATGATATCTTCAATTAATGTATTGTATACTCGAACATTTCACAATTCACTCTATGGTCATTATTATATGATTTCATCGCATTCATAGCTCGTTCGTTTGTTTTTGACCCCCCCCCCCCATGTATTTTAAGGGCGTAAAACCTTTAAAAACTACATATTCATTCATTATGGGAAGATCGCTCGTCCGTTGGAAATGTTTTCTTCTTGTACAAATCATGTTTTAGTCATTAAAATATATCACACACTATAAGACAAAACTACAATGAGGAAACAAAAATAATAATTTATTACCAAAAAAACATCAAAACCTACTATTGACATAGTATCACCAATAATTTGGGACTATGGAAATTGAATCTCTAAAAATCGACTAGAAAAACCTTCCACACCATATGAAATTATAATTACTCTATAATTATGATATCTTGATTTATATATAATTCATGACCATAAATCACTGAGAAAAAACATAAAAATAAAATATGGAACCATTTTATTTCATATTCTTTTTAGTTTTTATTTGATCATCAATGATCAAGGATTCCACCTATATGAACCTATTCAAACTAATAATGTAATATATTCCTAGTTATCACATTCTCTTCACACATCGTTATACACTATACACTTTTTCATCTTGTCATGAAACACCTTTGTGACTTATGTTATAGAAGCACATTTTACACCATCACTGAATTATCACTTTTAAATTATAAAATACAATAATAAACTCAAGTTGGATAATTATTCAATTTAATATGAGCCGTAAAATAAAATTGTGTCCATAAATAATTCTTAATGTGGTATGGGGGTGGAATGAGTTGTGTGGGAGTATCTAGTATGTTAACTAAAACCCCAAAAATATACATACTAATTTCCAATGATTTTAATAATTAAATAATAAATCAATAACCATTTTATTTGGTTCTCAAGGATTTGTATTAGGATAGATATTTTTGTCTTTTTTAGAGAAATAATTATTAAAATAAAAGAATTTTAAATGAAATGATGTTGCAGGCATTGATACTGCATCACTATTGAGTTAGAGTAGAGATGTGTGTGAATCAAGAAAGTGGTAATCACTGTATAACTGGATATCCTTTTCCATATGGAAAATATGAAAAACTAAAATATAAATTTAAAATGATATCATTCCCTTGACTAAGAATCATTATTCTACAACATTTATATATATAATTAATTGTATAGTATCTCAAGAACATTGTGTTACAGTTATAACCTTCTAACTGCAAACTACAATGAGATTGCCTAATTGGTGAATAATGGAAGTCATTCACTACAATTACATAAAATAGTATATCTCAATCTACAAAAAAATAACAATTTTATGAATTATATCATGACATATTCATCCAAATTCAACACAATAATCATTGGGGAATTAGAAATTGGAATGCCAAAGACAGGCCGCGTGGAACACAACCAGTGATATTGCACTATGAAGAATTCTACATAAGTGGAATATATAACAGCTTTTAATTTATAAATATATAATTGAACAACAACCCATTACATAGAATTGGGATATAAATCATGGTAAAAATACATTATTCTTACGAATTTCTTAGAGAGAAAATACACATTTAATGACTTATACTCTTTTTTTGATAACATTAACATGCATAATCTTGTTAAAGAGTATATAATTGATGCCTTGAATATTTTTTGAGTTTTAATATCTACCATTAAATTTTTCCCTAATTTTATCTTGTAAGTTATATTTTTTTTTAACACTTAATACAACATATACAAAATGGATGATCATACTTTTATGAATGAGTAATCACATAAGTGAGGACGAATAAAGAGAATGGGGATACTTATTGATTATTAATATATTTATTTTTCACATTGATTTATTATAATTTTTGGCTGATTATTTATTTACTACATTATTATTTTATTAAATAAAAAATTAAGGTGGGATACCCAATGTGGTAGGAAAGTATTGGACATTTGATATTAGTCATTATTTTTCATTTAAAATTGATATTGGTACATAATTAAATTTGTAATTGTTAGAGCCATTGTTATATTTGGAATTCATATAAATAGGATAGTATTAGTTAAAATTTACTAAGTAAATATAAATTACCTTAATGGATTATTTCAATAAATCAATTCATTCAATTACACAAATTAATAAAGATATAATTTTTAGCAAAAAACCTAATATGAATTTATTCAACCATCTACTTTTCAATAAAAATGACTTAATTATCAATTTTCTATGTTTATAATTTTCTTTTCAATTTTTTTATTCTCTATTTTGATATTTTGAACTGAAAATTTTGATATACTCACATGGATTTTATTTGTGACCCATTCATAGTGGATTGGTAAAGACTCCCCAATTCCATAGTATATTTTAGTAGTTTTAACTGAGTAAATAGAATGAATATTATTTTGAAATGTTCAATAACTTCACATAAGAAGTTATGATACACATTAGTGTGTAATTGTTTTAGTACATTTTTTGGTTATATGGTCCATATAACTAACTAAAATTAATAATATTATATTCTTGGATCACTTATTTTATATTTTCTATATTGTTCAATTTTACCTTTTATGTGAGAGAGTTTTATTGTATTTCTATTTTGTGATTAGGTTCATGAACCATACTCCGCAAAATATATTGAGAAGTTTATATATAATCCTACTTTTTTCTTTTTTATCAAATATTGATATCTTCCTTTTATCCATGGAAATTTATGATGATAGACTGAGTACCCTTTGTAGTGAATAAATTTTTCAAAAAAATTTTGATGTATCCCAACAAGCACACTAAGAGATAGAATTCATAGAATATATTCTCTTTTCATATAATGTAATATTACTTGCCTAATGAGGAATCTAATTCTAGAATGTTGAATGATAAAACCATTGATGAAAATCCATGGAATGGCGGAAACATCAAGAAAGAACAAAAAGTTCCTTACAAACATACTAAAATGTAAAATGTAATTAATATGGTAAATGTATTTATTCTTCAAGAAGACAAAAACTCATTTCAATCACTAAATTAATTTTCAAATAAGATAAAATTCAGGAAAATAGAGAAAAAAGTATCACATTGTTTTATAGAATCACATTTGATAAAATAATCACATACATAAAACCTTTACATTCTGTTTTTTTAAATTACCATTGAATTCAACTTGGAAAAACATTATTTGTACAATACCATTCAAGTATAGAACACTAAATAGTATGGGAACCAACCAATAAAACAATTTTATGTTTCATGATATCCAATCTAAATTAAATATGATTTTTTCAGCAATTCCACATTCAAAATGATTATTGTGGCATTAATGATAAGTGAAATGATTTCAAAGATAAACATGAATAGTAATAAATATTTCATTGGAAATGAATTAAATAAAAATTAATATAAATTGGAAATTAAAACCCCACTCGGTGAAACTTATCTACATATGATGATAAATCATACATCTATTCTTCTTCCACATATGAATTATTTTTACTAAGGCTTCCATATACTAATTTTTTCATTCATCAATACATCCTCTTGATTGATAGTTTGACTATTCATAACATCTTTTAATCGACTAATGGGAAAATTATTTCTTTAAAATTCAAAGATACAAATAAAATATGACATGATTTTTTTTGAAAAGTGTTAATACAAAAAAACATTCATATAAACCAAATAGATCAGCAGTACTTGTCTTTTATAAATAATTTTATGATTTCTCATTATTACGATGAAACATAGAATATATTTATTAATATGAGGAACATAATAACAAATATAAACAAATCATAAAAATATATTAGAACATTTAAATTTCACTGAATGTGGAGATTCTTTATACCATTTCTTCCCAAGAACAAATTCATTGTCTCATTCATGGGAACAACTCAAGTGCCTATGCTAATCAAATAGTGATTTTTGGTACGCATATATGCTACATAAACCTGAGTTATAACTATTTTATAACTTTTCCAATGATAATAAAATTCAATAGTTAAAATTCTATTAATATTAGAATATTCAACTGCGTATTAGAAAAAATATATTTGAAAATAGAGAATAGATTGTGAATAAAATAAGATGCAATTAAAGGAAATAGAATAATGTTATTTCCATGGAATCGTTCCAACTGATTTGTATTATGAAATATTAAGGTTTATCAAAGATTATATTTTTTGGTTTCAAATACAATTTAGTAAATGAAAGTCCACGTGTATATTTAATTATATATTTTCTAACATTTAGTGAAATAAGAAAAGGTTTGAAACATATAAAATATAACAAATATAAATTTATGAAATAATATCATAGAACATTAATCAAATGGAAATGTTAACTAAATGAAATGGCATATCATGTTATCCAACAATATCATAAAATAAATTGGATATAAATAATTGATAAGTATTTTTAATTAATCATATTAAATGGATGACACTTACTGGTTTTATGAAATTAATAAGTAACATTAATTTCATTTAATTTATGATGATACATGCGTTTTCCATCAAAAAACTCAAAGTCCCTTTGGAATATCCTTCTATGGTAGAATACCATATGTATTGTAAACCATTAATGTGTCATATGTTCTCTTAGATCCATGGATTTTTCAGATCGATGATTGTATCTAAAAGAAACACATAGATATAAAAGAATAAAAATTGTAAATGGTTCCAATTCTTTTGAGATATTATTATTTATCAAATGATCTTGTAGCATAAATGTAAAAAATAAATTCCTCATGAATATTTTCTTATAACAAACCATGCACTACATAGAGACACCCATAAATTATAAAAAATAACAAACACCAAGGAATAACCAATTCTAAGACCCCCAAAATGATATGCTTCCTAATAAGATCATCGAAAATCATGAATCACATAAAATTATATATAGTCACATTAGAATACTGTGAAAATTAATAACATCAATAACTCAACAAAATCAATTAAAGGAGAAGGATGAAAAATAATAAATTGGAATTTCTTACTGAAACCTGGGGATTACCTAATTTAGTGGCTCCATGTTGGATTCTCTTAATATATATTTGGGGAAATTTGAATTTATCTGACAAAAATATAGACAAAAAATATGAAAGAGTACTATTTTGATCTTTTTGATTTGATATTGAGAATACAATAAAAATATCTATGTGAAGTGTAAAACAAATATTACCTCTTATATATATCACTCCATGAAAATATTTTATTTCAAAGAGGATTTTTTAAAAAAAATTCAACAAGGGAACCAAGTCCGATCAATTATTAGGAAGTAGATAGGTGGAATAAATTTTGAGAAAAAAAATTATATTAAATGAAATTAATAACTCTTCATGGAGAAGACAATGGATTTTACCAGTACCAACATTCATAGGTGTGGTTGGGACTGATCGTGAAAAATTTTATAGTTACATGACATGATACAAATGGATTGTATTATACGAAATAAAAAAATTATTTAATTATATTATAGTGTAATGATATTTTTCAAAATATAATCTATAAATTTAGTATATATTTTTATAGTGATCAATTATTAGAAAGATATAGACAACACATAATATATAATAATTATCTCACTACATATAAACACTACAAAATAGAGAGATTACCAAATAAACTAACTTAGGTGTGAGTCTAACTGAAAATGGTCATTATTGTATAGGTAAAGCTAAACCCCAAATCAATTATAAATTTGAAGGATATAGAAAAACACCTTCCATTATAACATTTAAAATTATTTAAAATGTGAGAACATTAGTCTATTATAAAATAAATATCAAAGGGATGGGATGAAAAAAATGCAGCAAATTGAAGATTGATTAGACATTAATTTACTGCACATTACATGTATTTTTGGTTTTACAAACCCCTAATGAAATTAAACCTAAAATAAATATTTACATATAAATATAATATAAAATATATTAACAACTTCCTTACTAACAAATAAATATTTTTATTATCTAAATTAACCAGATTTATGGGATTACATAGAACCCTCACAAAATTACAATAAAATATTAAAAACAACCAGAAATTAAACTTGTAGAAAAGACCATTTGATTATCTAGAACACCAAAAAATACGAACATACCAGATTCAATATTATTTGAGACAAAAATTAAGGGTTCTATAAATCTCCGAAACCCACTCCCCATTGTGCACACTTTCTAAAATAATGTGATAATCAATACCTGAAACTATGAAAAAGGAACACCTCCATGCAGAAGATACTATAGATACACCATGACAAAGATTCACCTAATTCCAAAACCAGTTTCTTGCAGTGATCATTCCTAGGACAAACTAACATTACCATGGAAAATCATTGATGTATAAATTATAATATTTGTTAACAAGACATTCTATGGAACTGAATAAGAAATTAAAGAAAATAAAAAAATTAATCAAAAGTAAATGAAGTACTAAAGAGATAGAATTAGTTTCTGGGAGTCATGTGACAGGGATTGTGGCCATAGGAGGGTCAGCGACAAGGTGGATCAATGATGAGAGAGATCCAGAGACCTACTGGGTACTCTATGGTAAGGCAGGGTTGGCGCATAGGGTGGATTCTATGGGGGTGGAGGGGATGGGAGCTCAACGGATGGTGAATAGGGGGATGCGGGATATGGGATTCGTGGAGGGGAGAGGTGAGGTACCATTATGGGGCCACAAAGGTGGGGGTGGATAGGTGGTCTAATTGAGGGGTGGGATGGTGGTCGGGCATTATAAAAGGAGGTGAAGAAACGCATGGTTAGGGGAGAGGAGGTGTAGTGGATGAGTCCATAGGGTTGGGGGTTTGGAAAACTAGGTGGGGTAGAAAAATCTAGCGATTTCTACTTAGAAGTCGCTAATGGGATTTGTAGGGACCACTAAATAGTTATCTCCTAAATATTCCCTCCTTGAAATATCATATTTGTACTAGTGACCACTCACCTGGCCAATGCTTTGTGGTGAAACTACCACCTTCAATAAGCTTTGAGGGTACCTGAGGATGTACAGAGGAAAAATAATCCACTATTTTTTGTAAAAAGTGATGAATTTATTTGGTGAAATTAAATTTTTGGAGGGGGGTAATATGTAACACCCGGTGATTTTGGGAATTATATTTTAAAATAAAATTATCCTTTTTCAATGTTATGTGTAACATGCAACACTAAGATTATCTTGTGTTATATGAAATGATGAGTTCACATTGTGTTACATGGAAATATTATTTTAACTTATGTTATGTGAAACATTGATATAGTCTTTATTTATACATTACAATAAGTTTATATTGTGTTACATGAAATGTCAAGTTTAAATGAAATGTGAATTATTGTTAAGAAATTATTATTTACTATGATAGTTATTAGCCAACTATTGGAATAGATAGTATGAATATTATTAAATAAATTATAAAATTATATGGTTTACACATCTATATAAAATGAATTCTTTTGTAATCAATTATTTAGAAATCCAAATTAAAACAATTTTAAAATAATGGAAATCTTATTTTGAAAAAATATTTTTATGCATCAATATTTTTTTTACCTAAATAAACTAAAAAAATAACATTGGGTGAATTTTTTAAATTATATATATATATATATTAAATAAAATTTTTAAAATTTCTTTTAATTTTTTTTCTAGACAATGGATAAGAATAAAACCAATTCTAGTCATAAATACAATATTTTTCTAAAAAGATGTTTGGGTGCTTTTTGTGCACTTATTTTTAAATTAATTTCTGAAACTTTTATAAAATTAATTTTAAAAAATAAACTTAATTTTTTAAATCATAATGTAAAAATTATATTATGGTGAATTTTCAATATTTTTTAAAAAATATTACTTTTTCGAAGAATTGTGAAAAATACTAGTTTTTATTAAGAATTTTGTTTTATTTTAAATATTTTAAAACCAAAACAAAATATGGATTTTAATGTAAAATTAGTTAAATTATATATGTATCAATCCAATTTAGGTAATTTTAATTAATTTCACATTGAATTTTCTTATAATGACTTTGTAATCTTTTGAATAGCTACTCTTTGAAACCCAGCTTTGTTATCTTCTTTGTGGGATTAGTTTTAAAAATAATTTTTTCAACTTCTGTAAATGAAAATTTTAAAATATTATTCTATATTTTTAATAATAATAATTAATATTATCTAACATGGTTATATAAATTTTTTACCATAATAAATTGTAAATATATAGAAAGTTTATTTACCGTGGTTAAGATAAAAATGTTTTTATCTAGGGTTAAACTAAAAAGATAAGGGTTAAAATGACACAAAAAATTTCTAAATTCCATTTTATGGATATATTTAGACCATGTATCATCAATTTTAAATAATTTCCCATTTTGGATATTTTTTTAAATATTGGGTTCATCCTTTTCATTTCAAATATTACAAGTGTACCACTCACCTCACTTGTAAATGGAAACTCTATACCCTATTTACACTTAAAACCCATTTGGATCTGTCAATAACTGAATAAATAACATCCTTAAATACATACTATCATCCAATAAGCCTTATTTTGGACATAAATCCAAACTAATAATCCTTTTTCCAAATGAAAATAACTTTTTAGAAGAAGATGTAAGGTCTCTAATAAGGCATTTAATTTTATTTATTCCTCCACCTCCATAAATTATTATTAAAACATGATGATACAATAAACTCACTATATTCCATATACAGATATTTTTATATGTTAATTGAATGACCTAACTCTTTCGTCCCTTATATTTAATGGGTTACAAGTTCATCATCCATATGTACGATGGACTACTGCATCATGAACTGATGTTATTCCTTATCTATAACCACCTCACACGACGAGGTATTCTGATAGATTTATTGTTTATATATGATATTTATGATATTATAATTTTTCATCTAGAATCATTTTATCATATATTCCTTCTTAACTAAAATTTTTTGGGAATAGGAAAATGTTTTTTGTCCGTATAGCTGGCTACCACCTTGCGATGTGATGTGATTATTCCATGATTTACGTATAAGATAATAATGATGGATTTCCAGAAAATATATTATATATATGAAAAATAACATCATATTCTAATGTTAATATACTATTTAAATTTATTTCTTTTAACCCATCTAGAAAATGGAAACATAGTTCATGCTTACGTACGACATATCGTCTCCCCAAATAGTGAATTTCATATATATCTATAAATCTAATGGAATACTATAAAAAAATAAATATGGAATATTTATGATATTTTTATCATTTTTAACATTATCAAGAAGATTTAATGATGATCAATTTATTAGGACCAGAACTAAAAAATTTAAACATATATGAAAAATAAAGCAGTTATTGCCTGTAACGTGACTTTAGCATGCAATTATTAATAAACATGTAACAAAAGGTCATAATTAAATAATATATATTTGATATATATAATTATTATTCAAGAATATATTTATAATGAACATATATTTATTTTATTGTATTTTTCAAAATGTATAAATGACGGTGACACTTAAGTTAAGGGATTTCTGTCACTCTATTATTTTTTGTGAAACACAAGCCATATTCACTACGTGTTTATTTTATGTGGTGTATATAAAACCCTTGAATTTATTTTATAATTATTATCCTTAAAATTTTTGGTATTTACATATCAAATTTATGATGTGTCTTTCATGTTTTTACAATTCCAAAGTTACCAAAGTGGTAATGGATTTTGTCTCAAACTGCATTTATATAGACCTAGGTTTTTCTATTCACCTATAATCCTATATGAGGTGTATATACCACACCTATAACATTTTATTTAACGAATATAATTCTTTTTAAAATATTTGATGTTTCATTTAATGTAATTATTTCATGGTTATTTCAAATCAATGTCACGAATGTGGTAATTCATTTATGTTATAATCTCATCATTTATAGAAATTGTTTATGATTATGTTTCCAAAGATAAAATCATATGATCCATCACTATAGAAAGTTATTAATTTTCATATAATCTTTCTATTTCATAATAATAAATTTTCTATCATCATTTACCACTCTTAATATAATCAAGAGTTAAAAATAATATTTTTTTTATAAAAATAGAATTTATTTCTCTCCGGTTGAAACCCATTTTTCGTCCAAAAACATGTTTTATAATAATGCCTTCAATTTTTTTAAAATTCGTAAAATTGTTTTTTAATGATATTTTTACCCATGTTTTATATTTAATAAAAAAATCAGTGGAATCTTTATTACATTTTCCTATCTATTCCTATTTGGATTTTACTGAAAATGTGAAAGGAATATTTATTTTAATATGTACAACATGAATCAAATTTCATGTTATCATGAACATTATTTTCTTAGAAGATTAATTTATTAGATTTCATGTTTATTTTCAAATAAAAGTGTTTTTAAAAGAATTATGTTTTAAAGAGTGTTTTTCAAATAATAAATGTTAATTTCATCAATAAGTGCTTTTAATGAAATTTTAAAATCATTTTCCATCTAATATGATATCTGTTGATGTTAAATATAACTTACTAGTGATATGATATAAGGATAACACTCTTATTATTTCACAAAATGGTATATTATTATGTTGGAATGATGTTTATGAAACCATTTTCTATTCCATGGGTTATACCATGATGAAACTCTTACGAAACCCACTTCTTTTCATTTATTATTCTAGGCTGGAATCATAAAAGGATTATGAAACCTGTCTCTTTTCCACATGTTATGATATGATGAAATGTTTATGAAACCCATTTAATTCCATAGGTTATGATATGAATAATGTTTTATGATCTTATAGAATACACTATATTCATTATGTGATATTTGGTATCTATATCTCCCTCCAATTCATTGTGTAAATATTTACATATAATGATATTGATATGACTAGAATGAAGAGTGAACCTAGAATAATAAGGGACTTTTTGCACTATGATGGTATTGGGAGTGAAAATTGACTACTATGATGGTTTTAGGAGTGAACCTAGTCCCCTATGATAACATAGTTAATGATCCTTGAATAATATGGAAATTAATTTCAATTCTTATGTATATGTCACAATTCTATGCCTTCATACAATTTTATGCTCTCATGGATCATATTCTTTTACTCAATTATGATTCATGTCTTATTTACTAATTTTTTCCCACATCGGAGGATTATGATCATTGATATTTAGGTTTGGTTTTCAAAGGATAAGTTATTGTTCTCATAATCTAGTTCTCATTTCATGCTTATTTAATCATTCATATCTTACTTTATTACCCTTGCTAAGAATATGATCTCACCCATTCTTATGTTTCCTTCCCCAGGTTATGAAGAAAGGTTTTACGTTGGGTTTTTTAGGAATAGTACTAAAGAGGAAGATATTTGTGGGAGATATTGAATATCTTTCACCAAATTAGAACATTGTCTACCTATTCCCCAGAGGAACTAAACTATTATGATCCTCTGGTGTATTTATGTATAATATAATGAACATTCATGTAAAAATATGTAATATCTATGTATTAAAAGCTTTATATTTTTCAATTGGGGTGTTATTAAGGTCTTAAGTGATATTTTTGAAAGTTTAGGCATGGATTCATTTAAAATTTTTGGTTTTGTTGTCAAGAACATTTTTGTATTGATAATTTGGACTGAATTGAGGATATTTTAGGATGAATCCCTAAGTGTTTTTTATATGGTTTTAGGTTTCATCGGCAACATGAGTATACAAACCAAGGCAATTAAAAAATATTAAAAAAATTAGATGAATATTCATTACATTTAAAAAATACATGACAAAGGATCTCAAGTGATTAGTATCATTGGAGACTGGATACACAATATTCTTATTTAACGATAGATCATAAACATCTCCCATAAATATCCTCCCATTTAGAAAAATACTTAGATATACTCTTCTTAAAAACCACTATTCATAACCTATAGAAAGAAAATCAAATAAAGGGTGAGCTCAAATTCTCAGTAAGGGTAAACATGGGAGATATCAATCGATGACCATATGAAAGCATAAGATAAGAATGAGGGTATGATATCATGATCATACCTAACAAAGTGTAAACCTAAACATTCAAAGAATATGAAAATGATTCATAGATAAAAGCATGGGTTTTTATTTGACATGAATTATAATTAAATCAAAGAACATGATCCATGAGAGCATAACATTGGCATAAGGTACAAGTTTATGGAAATCATATAATAATATAAAATCTATTCCTTAATAGTCAAGGGTCATTTTCAAAACTATCATAATTTATTGGGTTCGCTACACAAACCATTTTAGTAGTCATGGTTCACTAACATCATTATTATAGGGTACAAAGTCCATTACCAAACTGGATTCATTATCCATTACATCCCTATTTATCTCATGAGATATCAATCTTTACCGAATCCATTTAAAATTTATAACGTGCTCACCAATCCTTGGTTTCTAAAAGAACGAACCATCATTGGTTTATAATGTAGCCAAACATACAAGGTTTATAATAGAATAGCCCAACCTTTTTTATTACATAACCAAACGTCGTTGGTTTATAACATAACCAGCCATTTAAAAACCTAATCAATATATTTGTTTCCCTTTATATCATAAAACAATAATATTATCACATCATAACTGGAGAAAAGAAAATAGTTTTCATAAAAAATAATTAATTCATCATATAAAATCCTATGAAATTAAACGTGTTTAAAAAAATCAAATTATTATAATCATAAACCACCAAAATAATAATAAGTATGGTATCATTTAATTGTATACCTAATAAATCATAATTAATATCAAAGGATTTTAAAATAGATGAAAAATTCTTCTAAAATATGATTTGAAACATTTTTTGAGGAAAATATCATTTTCTATTTGAAACCACTTATTTGAAATCTATTGTTTCCCAATTATTATAGAAAAAGAATTTCTTTGAGTATAAAATTGAAAATTTATTAAAGAATCATCAAATCATTGATTATTTGTGATAATGGGAAATTTAGTCATGCCATGTACGTTAGAACAATTTTCCCTTTCACATTTTCGATAAAAAGTCAAACGTGAATAATTAGAAAAATGACAAGACGATTTATTTTAACGCATTTTTTTAAACATTAACATGGGTAAAAATTACATTGGACAATAATAGAATAATATTAATAAATATTCTTAAAATTATTTTTTAAAAACATGGATTGGGATAAAAAATAATTTTCAACCAAATGGAAAAATAATGATTTTCTTTAGGAAAAAATATTTTTTTTATATATTGAGTTATTAATGTTATTAAATACTAATTAAAACATTTGTTATCATGTAATTACCATAGTAGAATAAAATGTATGTGTTTCTCGATAGGTATATCATAATATTTCATCTTCAGAAACTTAATAATAAACAATCTAGAAATGTAATGAGATTATAACATAACAACCTTAATACTTTGGTAACATTTGAATTGAAATACCCATAAAATAAAAACATCAAATGAAACATTAATAATTTTGAAAATAATGATATTAATGATATAACATATAAAATTTACACTTTATATACAACATAATGTAAATACTCTATGAATATGACATGTGTATTAGAGAAATTAATGTGTTATGAAAATCCCTTTCCTTAGGTCCAACATTCTTCATATGTGTTAGAACCTATTATATAATAAAAAATTATGAATTAAAATTTTATTCTAGAACCATAATCATATATATATATATATGTAACTAATGTTATTAGTTTATTCATAACTTTTTATTTACTCCCTTTAATTATTTTCTATAAAAAGATCACAATTGGTGTGAAATATTCATGTTTTAATATTAAATAAAAATTTTAGCATTATTTGAATTAATCCATATTTAAGTAAGTTTTATTATCTTATCTTAGATCTTATCCTACCCATCCAAATTGTGTGACTCATATTTTTTAGGGTTCCTTAATTAATTGACAACATATCATTATAAGGAATACATGGCCAATTCTTCCATTTGATGGGTCATATGATCCACAAAAGAAGGACTAAAAAATATGTAAAGAAACCATACCATCCATAAAGATTGAATATATGAAATCATTCCAGAAGTCCAAATCAATTGATTCTGCACCACAATATAGGGCCTGATATGTCACGACCCGTCCCCCGAGGCCCGTTTCATGACTACCCCAGGCCTGCCTTCCATAGGCCAGCGGCTGGCGACTATCACCAGAAAGGCATATCCCTAATACTGGGAAGGCATTTTTTTTAACCTGCAAACTCACACAATCCATGCACTCGGAAAGATACAAGCACAAAGTAAACTATATAGTAAATAGGGTGTGTCGAGTATGTAAATGGGCCTGAATACAAGCCAAACTGGAAAGTACAAGTAAAACTGAAAACAACTCATTTAAACACCTACCAAGGATCCTACCTATAGGGTAGATACAGTTCTCGAATGGTCCTATCTATAGATCATCTTGTTTAATGTCCACCACCGAACAGCCTCCAGTTCTAGTGCCCTCAACCTCGATCGACACTGTCTATCATCTGCATAAGACATTGTAATGTGTGGGCATAGCACGTGCAGGGGTGAGTATAACAATACTTAGTAGGAACCCCGAGACCCCCGGAAGGTCTCTCATAATCCACAAAGGATATACCACAAAGCACAAAAACAACAATCAACCGTACTTATGAATATTCCCATGAATATACCTCAGTTATCTAGTATCTTTATCACATTCACAAGGAAACCCGATGCCCAATTCTTTAGATGGAAATATAACTATTCCATGATGGAATGAATACCATGAAGGTAACACCATGAAGGTAAGTACAAAAATGGAAAGTCCACACAGAAGATTACCACGAAGGTAAGTACCACAAATGTAACCCCACACAGTAGAATACCTTGAAGGTAAATACCACAAAGGTAAAGACTCAACTCACTCCATTTATGACTTATGTACAGAAGTATAGATGATTATCTGTATTGCTATATCATCTTACTTCTTAGATAAGCTCTGATGTGTACCCACACATGATCAAAGATGACCTACATAGGATCTAAAAATAACCCACACAGGATCTAGAGATTACCCACACAGGATCTAAAGATGGAACACATAGGATATGAAGATGCTAACCCATACAGGATCCAAAGATGACCCACATAGGATCTGAAGTCTCCTCAAGTACAGCCAGCCATAGGGTTCCCGCACTAAACTTGATTGATTCTGGGAGGCTTCTCTCCTCAAGCCATCGATTGATACTTAAACTCCCACGAGGTCCCGTGAAGAAGTATCAAAAAGGTCGGTCATATCATAAGGGATCCAACATGATAGACTTTGTGTCAATCAGACACCCGGACTATAAGTTATTAGCATTTTAGTCCCGAGCGCCCGGTTGAATTCAGGTTCGATCCAAACCAACCTTACCCCATCTTTATTAAAAACTTATGTGGATTATACCAAAAGGACAGTCTTGGTCCAAGGATCTCGAAGCCGCATACGGTTCATCGAACAGACACCCGGTTATCATGATATGGCCGAAAATGAGTATCTGGGTCCAGATGGGCCCGAATCCTATACGACCCGGACTAGGCCGACCCGACCCGGTACGGGTCCCCCCCTATCCGGGACCGTATTGGATGGGCAGGCCCGTGGCGGGCACAACCCACAAAGGGGGGGGCAGGTCCGCTGGGCGGGACCCGCTCGGTGCCACCCACTCGACTATGTGCAGTCTAGCTAGCTGGGTGCGGTCCGCCCGGTTGGGTGTGGTTCGCCATGGCGGGGCCCACCCTAGCCCATACCCGGGGGTGGAACCCCCGGTATTTTGAATGGTCTAATAGATTATTCGGCACGGCCAACCAGGCGGCGCCACGTGGCGCATCCTGTTGGCACGCGGGACCCGCCTGACTGGTCCTGCTCGTAGTGACGCGGTCGGCCGGCTTTCCTCCAAATGGCACTGACGTGTGTCGTTGCTGCTTCTGCGGTCATTCGGGTGACAGCCGCCCACTGGGTGGGCCACCTGTTCAAACCTCGGTCGGTCGAGTGTCAACCACCCTCCGGGTGGGCCACCTGCTACACCGCTGTCGTCCGAGTGTCGACTGCCCTCCGAGTGTGCCGCCTACTCAAGCCGCACTTGGTCATGTTTCGGTCACCCTCCTCTACCGGCGGTGCTGACATGCTCTTCCCTTCCTCCACATGGTCGAGCAATGTGCTGGTTGCCGCCTTCTTCCGCGCGCCTTCACAGCTGCATCCCAAGCCCGATAAAGTAGTGATGATTGTATATTCACGATCCTTAGGTTGTGATCTCCATGTACATATATCGCACTCAACAAAACATTGCGTTTTTAGCGCACCTAAATATTTGACATCGAAAACGCATGAAGAACAAATAGAAAAGATCATGGTATATGTCCGGATTGATGGTCGTGTTTGTTTGGCCATCATCTTTGAGAATCAAGAATATGAAGAATCAACAATTAGAAATTTTTCATACATCAAAATAAACCCCCTACCTCGATCGTCCATTGGTGGTAGCATGAGGAGGAAGATGATGTGTCAGCGCTTCTTGAACATTGGTTCCCCATTCCTTGTTCGTAGGTCGTTCTTCATTGGAGGATCTTCTTCATTTGAGGAAGTTATTCCTTCGAGTGTTCTCCACCAAATTTGTTTGCACATAATTTTTCCCCAACACCATTATAGGCGAGGATCCCCTCCCATTTAATCTTACGTAATTAATTAATGATATAATTTTGGCTCATTAATTTTGGGAATTTCAAGAGTTATCTCACATTAAGAGAGGATTTCATGTTCGGGTGGTCCCCACCACAAAAATTGAAATGGGAGGTTTCAAATAAATAAAATAAAAGTTATTTTCTTTATTTTATTATTATTTAACTCTCCTACAAAAATCAGAAAAACTAACATCCACCCTTGACCTACTGCGGTCGAGGTGAAGGTATCCTTAAGTGAATATCGGTGATGCGAGTTTATCGTTTTCCTCAGATTTCAATTCTGAGCACCAGTTCAAAAGTTACAAAAATATTTTCGCACGTTTATTGAACGTTCCTAAAAGAATGTTTAGAAAATCATTGTGGACACACCGGTCCTCAGAATCACACACCTTCAATTTTCACAGACGTGCAATATCTCCATATATTTTTTATAAAAATATTACATGAAACATTATGGGTATTTAGATTCTCCCCACCTCTGATATTTGCATCCCCAAAAGCCACAACATATACTATTGAAACAAGTGGGGGTACTGAGCATGAATCTGAGCCTCCCACTCCCATGTTCTCTCCTAGAGGTTCCTGTGCTACCAACGTACTCACACTAGAGGTATCGATCGCCCACATTGGAATTTCTACTGTTGGTCCTCAATCTCTCCTGGAACCTCCGAAAATGTCGCCCCATCGTCTAAGTCCAGCTCACCATGGTTGATAACGTGAGATGGGTCGTGCACATATCTCCCCAGCTGGGATATGTGGAAAATGTCATGAACTTGGTTCAACAGAGGGGGAAGAGCTAGGCGTTACGCCACCTCGCCAACTATGATGGTGACCTAAAAGGGTCCAATGAACCCCATAGATAACATTGCGCCCGGACCAAATCTCCACAATCATTATTGAGGTGAGAGTCATTGGATGACATTGTCACCATCCTCGAACTCTAGAGGTCTTTGTCTCTTGTCAGCATTTGACTTTTGTCTGCTCTGTGCAGTTTTCATCCACTCCTGAATGATATGTACCTTCTCTGTGGTTTCACGTACCATCTCTGGTCCCATGAGTACTGACTCCCCTGGGTCAGTCCAGCACAGAGTTGATTTGCAAGGTCTATCATACGATTCCTCGATTGGTTACATACCAATGGTGGTGTGATAGATGTTGTTGAACATTAACACCACTAAGGGAAAGTGTTCCTCCCAGCTACGGCCAAAATCAAGGACGCAAGCATGCAGCATGTCCTCGAGAGACTGAATGGTCTATTCCGTCTGACCATCCGTCTTAGGGTGGAAGGTCATGCTCTATCGAAGCTGAGTCCTGAATGCCTCCTCCAACCCCTTCCATATACGGGAAGTAAAATCTGCATCACGTTCGTAGAAAATCGTAGATGGCACCCCCTGAATCAAAACAATTTTCAGTACATAAAGTCATCCCAAGCCCTCTACTGGTCCCTTCTCTCTAATAGGTAAGAAGTGGGCCTACATGGTGAGTCGGTCAGTGATCACCGAGATAGAATCATGACCCCTAGATGTGCGTGGAAATACTATCACGTTGTCCATAGTAATGCCATCCCAGGTCCACTCTGGCACATCTAGTGGCTGAAATAAGCCCTCTAGAACCTGATGTTCTTCCATCACTTGCTGACAAGTGAGGCACCATGAGACAAACTGTGGCATTTCTTTCTTCATTCTCGACCACTAGTGATGACACCGGAGGTCCTCGTACATCTTTTTTACTCCTAGATGTACCACTAAAGGGGACGTATGGAACTCCCTCAACACTTCCTCTTGTAGGGCCACATGTAACATACTACGTCCTATGAAGGGGATGACGTACTCCCCACCATTAGAAAACCCATCAGGTGAATGTCCTATTGATATCTGAGAACGTTGAGCCTTATAGTTAGTGTCCCCAAGATACTCCTCCCTAACTGGATGAAGGTGTGGGTGAGTGACTATTGGAGATGAAATAAAAGATGATCCATCTCGATCCATGTAGGATATCCGCAAAGAGATAGCTACTCTGTCTCCTCAATCAGAAACATAATACCATATCTCTGGATGAGTGCATCTTCGACTACGTTCACCTTCCTAAAAGTATAGACTATCTCGAAGTCATAGTCCTAGAAGAACTCAAGCAAACAATGTTGTCTCAGGTTCAGTTCCTTATGAGAGAATATATACCTAAGACTCGTGTGATCATAGTAGAATGTAAAATGGTCACACATAATGTAATGTCGCCACATCTTTTAGGCAAACACCACTACTGCTAACTCCAGGTCATAAGTAGCGTAGATCTACTCATGCTGTCTCTGTTGTTGAGAACCATACATGATCACTGCACACTCCATTATCAGGATGCATCCGATCCTGGTCCCTGATGTGTCACAGTAGACTACATACACAACGCCTTCCTCCGGTTTCCTCAATATGGGGGGACTATTCAATAACTTCCACATATCTTGGAAACATCGTTGGCATCTCTCTGACCATGAGAAGGGTTGACCCTTCTTCATCAATGCTGATAATGGTGTCCCAAATCTGGAAAAGTCAGACATAAACCTTTGGTAGTGACCGGACAAACCCAGGAAACTCCACACTTCCATCACACTCTTGGATGGATCCCAAGAAAGCATAGCCTCAATATTTGCTAGATCCACTGCAAATCTAGCCCCCGAGATGACGTGTCCTTGGAAGTGAACCTCTTGGATCCAGAACTGGCACTTCGAGATCTTTGCATAATGATCGTGCTCTCGGAGTGTGTCCAAAACTATCTGTAGATGATAGGCATGATCCTCCTCTATAGCTGAGTAAATCATGATTTCATCAGTGAAGACTACCACAAAGAGATCAAGGTATAGCTGGAAGATTCTGTTAATGACTCCTATCAACACTTTTGGGGCATTGGTCCAGCTGAATGGCATAACCAAGAACACATAATGGCCATACTGACACCTGAAGTTCCGCTTCATTACATGCTCATCTCATACCCTAAGATAGCGATATCCTGACCTAGGGTCTATCTTCGAAAACCACCATGCTCCATTCAGCTGATAAAAGAGATCATCACTCCTTCGTAGTGGGTACTTATTTTTCATGGTCACCTGATATAGGCTCCGATAGTCCACACAAAGTCTCAAACTCTCATCTACCTTCTTGGCGAATAAAATTGGGGTTTCCCAAGGAGAAACGTTGGGCCTCATGAACCCCTTTCTATGCATGTTGCCCATCGGTACTCGCAGCTCTCGAAGATCCATTGGAGCCATCCGATATGATGGTATAGATATTGGTGACGTCCCGGGGTAAAAGTCGATATAAAAGTCCACCTATATGCAAGGAGGTAGACCCAGAAGATCATCAGGGAAAACATCAGTGTACTGGTCCACCACTACAGAATAGCTCAGACTCTAAACATCATCTACACTGTGGGTAAGGCTAGCCAACTGATGTGTGATCAGCTTCACAATCCTCCAGGTAAGTCCATCCTATTTTGAAAAGGTTCCATTCTCACTGGTGAAGGAAAAGCTGGTCCCATCCATGCGGACACACCGTGATTTGCGTCTAATACTGTCGAAATGAGCATGGACTGTAGATAACCAATCCATACCCAGGATGGTGTCGTAATGCCTCGACACTGCTACTAGAAGATCCCAACTGAAGATCTTGCCTCCTAGAGTAATCTCACACAGCCGACACTAGTGTTTAATCGTCGAATCTGATCCTGTAGGAGTCTATATCCGTAAGGATCGATCCAACAGGTCCACTGAAATCTTCGAGCTCCAAACGAGGGATGTGGCAATAAAACAATGACTGGACCTTGTGTCTATAAGTACTACATCTACGGTGGAGTTGATAATGTTTGTACCTTGTATCATCTATGGAGCGCATTGGTCATAGCCCTCAACATCGTGAAGCTAAGCTCATCCCTTTCTACCTTCTCTCTGTGGTCAGGGTGGACCACCTGGTGGAGGTGGTGGTAGAACCTCGAATCATCGCCCACCACCTGCCACAGAGCAGTCTCCTCTAACACATCTGCTTGCTGCATTCGGGCCTCCTCGATCGAACCTTCCCCTCTTCCTAGGAGGTCCTTCGATAGTCTTCTGGTCATTCGTACTGCGGGTTAGGCAGTCAAGTGCCATGTGACCCTACCCGCCGCACAAGTAACATTGCCTGCTCATCGCCTATCCTGCTCTGCATCGAGAGATCCACACCATCAATCCTATACCATGCAGTCATCCACCTATAGGTCTGGTCCTCTTGGACCTATGCATCAACTTTCTACTACTATATGTATATTAATATTCTACATAATGTTCGGCGGGGGTCTCAATGTCGATGACAAATCAGCAAGAAAACTCTCAACTAAGAGTGCTCGGTCTAACACCCCGATTGTATCGGAATGATGAGAGAAATCATTGAAGCTCTAATATCCTGTCTAATTCCCTGCTCGAAGGTTCGGGCCCAGAATAAAGGGTCCCGCACCATGTTTGTGGTGAAGCGTGAGAGAAATGTGAACCTCACTGGATACTGAGCCACAGTGGTGCTACCCTACTGCATGTGGAGAAGCTATTGTATATGTATAGAGTGCATGGTCACTGGGAAGAATGTTGCCCTGAAAAGGCTCTCGAAGTTCTCCTATATGAGAAGCACCGCGCCATGAACCTAGAGCATCAAGCTCCACCATATGCTTACAGCTGACTGATGAATACTGGCAGCAAGGATCACCATGTGAACAGCTGGGGTCCCTAGCAGTCAAAATACTCTAACCACGGCCTCCAGCCAGTCCTCAGCCGCCTGTGGATCTGTCTCACCCCAGAACCTCAGTAGCCTCTGGCACTGGAACTCGTGTAATGCACTCAAGTGGCATGAACCCTCTTCTACTAGGGATGGTGGCATCAACTGCCCAATGTGTAGTGGTGCTACTGGTACACCACTCGATTTTACAACTACCGAAAGGGGCCCATACACCGAAGCCTCGCCGCTTGGTGGGCTGTCATCACATACTATACCTAGAACCCTAGCATGATGTCTGTGTGGATTCATCCTAAAAATAAATAGGTGCGCCGCATTCAATATGTTATACCAGATTAGCTGACTCCAAGAGTTCACAAAGAAAAATTTTAGAAAACACACAGGCAATCAGTGTATTTGTGCACAGAGTCAAAAATCAGATATTTGGGTCCTGATGTATTGATATGTCAGCTGCAGCACCAACATTGGATTCCCTAAACTGATAACCAACCTCATAACACTTAACATTATTTCTGATTAAAAAGATCAGAGTCTATGTTCTCCAGTAGAATCGACTATTCTGATACTAATTTATCACAAACTGTCCCCTGGGACTTGTGTCGTGACTACACAAAACCCGCCTTCCATAGTCCAGAGGCTGGAGACTAGCACCAGAAAGGCATATCCTGAAAAATGGGAAGCCATTGCATTTTTAACCTGCAAACTCACATAATCCTAACACTATGCAAGATACAGGAAAAAGGTAAACTATATAGTAAACAAGATGTGCACGGTAAGTAAAGGTTCTAGAATACAAGCCCAACTAGAATGTACAACTAAAACTGAAAACAAATCCTGTGAACACCTGCCAAGGATCCTACCATAAGTGTAGGTACAGCTCTCGAACGGTCATTTTTGCGGATCATCGCGTCAAATGTCCACCTCAATGAATCCTCCAATCCTGGTACCCTCGACCTCGATCAGCGTTGTATGTCATCCGCACAAGACACATAACGGTGCGAGCGTAGCCAATGCAGGGGTGAGTATAACAATACTCAGTAAGAATCCAAATACCCACCCCCCCAAAGGTCTCTTAGAATACACAAAGGATAAACCACAAAGAACGAAAAAACTAGTCAACCCTACATAGGTATATGCCCATACATATACCTAAGTTATCAAGTATACCCATCTCATTCATGAGGAAACACGAGGACCAATTTTTTGGTGATAAATAAAATTGTTCCACGAAGGAAAGAATACCACGAAGGTAACACCATGAAGGTAAGTATCACAAATGTAAGGCCACACATAAGAATTCCACGAAGGTAAGTACCAAAAAGCTAATGCAACAGAGCAGAATACCATGAAGGTAAATACCACAAAGGTAATGACTCCACTCAAAATAGGTATAACATAAGTAGGGAAGTATATATGATTAGTCGTATTGCTAGATCATCTTACTACGTCGAGAAGCTCTTCTTTTGTCCCACACAAGATCAAGGACGACCCACGAATGATCTAAGAAGACCCACATAGAATCTAGAGATGACCCACACCGGTTCTGAAGATGTCCCACAAAGGATCAGAATATTCTTACCCACATAGTATTTGAAGATGACCCACACAGGATCTGAAGTATCCTAAAGTACAGCCAGCCACAAGGTTCCCGCACTAAGAATGATTAATTTCGGGAGGCTCCACTCCTCAAGAAATCATTAAATAATTCAACTTCAATGAATTCCCATGAAGAAGTGTCAAGAAGGTATTTCAAATCATAAGGGATCCAATGCGAAAGATAGCGCGTCAATCAGATGCCCGGTCAATAAGTTATTGACTTTTAGTTTCGAGGGATCGGTTGGATTTGGGTTCGATCCAACCCAACCATACTCCAACTTTATTCAAAACTCAAGTGGAGTATAACAAAAGGATTGTATCAATCCAAGGATATCGGTGCCACATAAGGTTCATCAAACGGACGCCTCATTCTCATGATATTGCAGAAAAGGCCAATCTGGATCCAGATGGGCCTGGGTCCAGGCTGACCCAATCGGACCGACCCGACTCTGTTCGGGTCACCCTACCTGGATTGGCCGGGTGATGGCGGGCACGGCCCACTAGGGCCCGATCCATTCTGGCCCACAATGGGGGGTGACCTGACCCGTTAGGTGTGGCCCACTCGGTGCGGCACGCTCTGCTGGGTGCGGTCCACCCCACTGGGTGCGGTTCGCACGGCTAGGTGAGTTCCGCCATAGAGGGGCCCGCCCTAGCTACTGCCCGAGGGGGAGGTGCCCCCCAAGTATTATGAATGGTCCAATGGACCATTCAGCTCGTCCAACCTAGCGGCACCATGCAGTGCTGCCTGCAAGCACGTGGGACCCACCAAAGTTGTCCCGCACTGCATGACGCGGCCAGCTGGATTCCGGCCAGCGGACCTCCCAGCGGCACCGGCGGTTGCCACTACTACCTCCAAGGCTGTCCGGGTGTCGGCCACCCTCCGGGTGTGCCCCCTGCTCGAACCGCGATCAGCGAGGGGTCGGCAGCCCTCCGAGTGCACCGCCTGCTCATGTCGCGGCTGACCGGGTTCCAGACGCCCTCCGGGATCGCCGGCTGCTAAAGAGGCGACAAGCAGAGTGTCGGGCTCCCACCTCTGCTGGCAGTGCAGACGCACGCCACCCATTTTCCATGGGGCTAGCCGGCGTGCCAGCTGCCACCTTCTTCCATGCACCTTCACTGCTTCGTCCTAAGCCCCCCAAAAATGATGATTTCATTTTCACTATCCTCAGGTCGAGATCTCCACATCCATATATCACTCTCAATGAAACATTGCTTTTTTTAGTGTGCTTAAATATTTGAAGTTGAAGAAAGCAAGAAGAACGCGTGAAGAACAAATATAAAAGACCATGGTATATGTGTGGATCGATGGCTGTGTTTTTTTCCATCATCATTGAGAATCAATAGTATGAATAATCAACAGTTAGAAATTATTTGTACTTCAAAATAATCCCCCTACCTCGATCGTCCGTTGGTATTAGCGTTAAGAGGAAGATGATGCGTCGGTTCTTCTCAAACGTTGGTTCCCCAATCCTAATTCGGTGGTCGTTCTTCGTTGGAGGATCTTATTCGTTGGAGAAATCTATTCCATTGAGAGTTCTCCACCAAATTGTTTTGCCAACAATTTTCCCCCAACCCCATGAGATGTGAGGGAATGATCTTATTTAAGTTTACTTATTTAATTAGTCAAATAATTTTTAATGATTAATTGGGGGAATTTCAAGAGTTATCTCACATTAAGGTGGATATTTATGTTCGGGTGTTCCCACTACAATAATTAAAATGGGAGGTTTCAAATAAATTAACGAAAAGTTGTTTGTTTTCTTTTATTATTATTTTTTAACTCTCCCAAAAAAATCCAAAAACCTAACTCCCACCATAGAACTACTACTGTCAAAGTGAAGGTCTCTTTAAGAAAATATCGGCACTGCGAGTTCAACGATGTCCCCAGATTTCAATTCCGAGCACCATATCAAAAGGTACAAAACACCGCTCGCGCATTTAATGAACGTACATAAATAAAGTTCATAAATTCATTTTGGGAACACTGGGACATAGAATCACGCACTTTCAATTTTTTCGAACTAGTAATATTTCCATATATTTTTAAAAATACATGTAAAAATCCAGGTCTTTAAACAAAAAAATAATTTTAGGTTATTAATTTCAAGGCCCAAATCCACGAAAAAGGGGCCCGCCTAAAGTTTGGAATTACAACCCAAAATTCTGTCCGGGAATTGAAATCAGAACACTATTGTTAATTTTTATACTAATTTAGACATCAATTAGAGCTAATATTTTTCAGTTTGAAAGCGAATATATAAGCTTAAAATTGATTATAAATTGATAATAGCTTATGTGAATACAATTGAAAACAAATGCAAAGGATAACGAAAATAAAATTCAAGGAGACGTATCTATTTTTAAAAAAATATCAAGGAAAGTCCTCTTAGTCCCTTATAAAGGTTATATTCATTACAAACCTCCTCTATAAGTGATGAAATACCAACTTATTTATAGGAGATGAGGGGGATGTATTTATATCCTAGTGAGTTGGACTGTTTGAATTCCCAATCTGTCCCTCCAATTGGCTCGAATATTGGACCATCTACACAGTAGAATATTGAAATATATTATTCCTAAAAGTTGTATATATACATGTTTTCTATCCACTTTGAAAATATTTAGTCCATTGAAAAAAAGTATCTAGAGTTGTGGTGGTTTTAATAAATATTTCTAATCAGTCAATTTTTATCACCACTTTTATGAAGGCTATAATGTGAATGGATTATTGAATATGAGGATTCCATCAAATTAAAACATTTCATTATAAAACGTTTTCCTACTATATCTTCAATTTCAAACTAAAAAATATAATCCCTAATGAATATCTGTATTTGGAAAAATAAATAATGGAGTTCTGATTTCAATTCCTGGAAAAAATGGTTGGTTGGACATCCAAACATCAGTTGGGACCTTTTTTCAAGGATTTGTGCCTTGAAATTTTTATCCAAATGAAATTTATTATAAAAATAATTTTTTTAGAGAATCAAATGATTTTTAATTCTAGTTTGATTATAGAAATTTAATATTCACGGCTGTTCCAATTTCATTAAAGATTATTTGGGACTTCTTGTGTGGATCATAGGACACTACAAATGGAATAATTTTTCAATTATTCCTTTTAATTATATGTTTTAAATTAAATAAGGAGACCCAAATATAATAATCCAACAATTGGGAACATTATGATTCAAGTTATGATTCCAAAATTAAATATATTTGAATTCAGATTAATTTAATTAATTCCCCAAAATTATATTTAACATTAAAACATGAATATTTCACCACAATTATGTACTTTTCATAGAAAATAATTAAATGGGGTAAAAAAATTATGAATAAATTAATAACATAAAATACCCCTCACTTATTTTTGTTCTTTTCATCATGTGTAACAAATATAAAAACATAACAAACTCATTCTCACATGCCAAAAAAAATTAATATTTTGTTTTCCCCAATCAGTGTAGTTTTAGACCATTTCACTCATCCATAATAAATTCCACCAAAAATTGTTTTTGAAATAATATTCCAATAAGATTTCATTTTTCATGCTAAAATTTGAAATGGAAAAGGTATGCACTCAAAACAAACTCCTCTCAAGATGATAAAAAATTATTTAAGTAGTTTTACTCATTCACTAACAAGAAGTGAAAATATTAGAGTTTGAAAGAGCTCCCATATTAAATTCACAATATTAAAGATAACATGAAAAGAAAAGTATTTTTAAGGGTTTTTTTGTGTGGCTATGGGGTGGTAAGAATGTAATATCTAAGAGAGATGAGAAGACAGGTAAGACATCTTCATGGGTAAAACAATGCACAATTTGTTTTATATAAAACACAAAAGGAAATTGAAACACATAAGTACAATGGCATGATTTTGTGAAGAAAGACACAAATGAGGAATAAAATTTTAAGGGGATTAGACGACAAAATATTTAAAAAACAGAAAGCATATCCCTATGACATACGTTTTCCTTTTTTTCTTTCCTTTTCATTGCATTTGTTTGGAATATTGAACATGAAATAGATCCCACACCAATTTCCCAACCATTGTTTGATCTCCTCACAACATTAATTGTAATAGTTATTACATGAACACAGTTTTAGGAAGAGTGATTTTTTACTATCCCAAGACACAACCGATTTGTTTTCTCCAAAAAAAATTTCATTTTTTTAACACTTGTAAATAACATTTAAAAAATATCAATAACATATATACATTCCCAGTACTCATTGAATGATAAACTATCCCCCTCACTAAAATGGATGTCTATCCTCAAGCATATTAAAACACATTTAAAATCAAGGAAATGGAACCCAAAATAAAATCCATGCCCCCCATAACTAAATTTCAATAAATTATTTAATATAAGTCCATGTAGATGATGGATGGGACAAGGTATTTAGATTGTAATGTGGAGATCAAGAAAAAGTTTTTCATTGGATTGAAGTATCTTTTAATAGGATTTTTAATGTAAGGTTAATTATGGGCTATTTAGCTACTATGATTCTCATGTGCTTCATAAAATTTCTCTATCATATTCAAGAACACCGAAGTAGGAAATATAAATCGAAGTTCCAAAAACATAAGAGTAAAAATCAGCGGTGAAAAATGAACAAAATGAAAATATGGTCATAGGTTACCTTGGAATGAAAGCTAATTGTTTTCCTCAAGACTGTGGAGAATCATTTTCCTAATATAAAAATGAGCATTCAAAATTTATTATTCTTGAAGAAAAATTCTTTATGCTAATTCAAGATGAAAATAAAAAAAATAGTTGAAAACATGACCTTTTTACTCCCCAAAATGGTTGGAAAAAGATTCAAAAGTGGATGGTGAGTAAGTATGACACTTTTTGTTTAATTTTCTGATTTGTTTTTTTATTTTTTTAGTGTTTTTATCATACCCAACCATAAAAAAGGAGAAAAATATGGGGTTTTATGAATTAATTAGTAAAAAATAAAATAGATAGTAATAAGAATAAATAGGGAGAGAGAGGAAGAGAGGGAGGGTTAAAGGGAAAGATGTGACCCCTAGTTTATATTTGGCGGGTCATCATCCTGATCTAGTCGTGGGTCTAGTCAACATGATGTGGATTCAATGGGATTATATGTGGTTCTCGGGATGTGTTTCTTATCATGGTGATTATTTAACTGATATATGTTAACTATGAATGTTAATTTGGAAGAGGGGTCAAGGAATTGCACCGCACCAAACGGGTAATCATTATTAATAATAAAAGGAAAATCCCAATGAGAATTATGCTTACTAGGGTGAAGTCAAAATCGAGAATTGAAGAGAATAAACTTTTCACCTTCATGAAATGCCTTTTTAACGATGTGTTTTTCAGGGAGTACCTTGCTCATTTATTTGTAGATCGTGGAATTATCATATGAATCAAGTGGAAGCTCCGCCAATTCATTTAAATGAAAAATATCTCTTCCCCGGAATTCTCACAATAAAAATTACTAGGTTTCAATGCCCAAAATAACATACGTTGTACTTCAACTAGTAATTGACATGCTTTACAAATAAATTGCCTAAAATGAGACATCCCAGTGGGTGTTTTATAGGCAGTTCGATAAGCCCAAAGTGCTTCACTAAGTCTGTCAGGCTAGTCTTTTCTAGTGGGATTTACAATTCTCTCTTGTACTCTATTCACATGTCTATTTTAATGTTCAGTTATACCATTTGTTTGAGGTGATAAGTAGTTGATGTTTTTTGTACAAACAAATTCTTTTTCAAATTATATTATGTGTTCATATTATATAAATGATTTTATAAGTCACTTATCCATACATGTGGTGTTTCAAACCGGTGGAAACTGTGGGTTTTTAGAAACTCAATAAAAGTATGTGAATCATAATTTTTAGTGGGTTTGGCCTTGACCAACCTAGAAACAGAATCAACATCCAAAATAATATATGAGAATCCATTGGAAGGGTAAAATTGTCCAATTAAATTGATTCTCAAAACATCTCAGATATCACAAAAAATTATAGCCTTTTGGGGAATTTCATTTATCTTCAAAAAAATTCCAATATTTTGGAAAGTGGGACTTGATTTAAAAAACTCAAGTGAGTCTTTAATAAGTGAAGGCCAGAAGAACCCAATGTCTATGACCATTTTGGAGGAATATTGTGGTCCAAAGTGCCCACCACCAGGCATTGAGTTAAAAAAATTCAATGATGGAGGAATTTTCATTGTCATCGACACATATCCTATGTACCATGTCACCCTAGTTTTCCAATGTTTATTATCTTCTCGAAAATAGAATTTTGAATCATTTTTCATCTTCAGTTGTTGTTCTTTTGAGAAATATTTCACGAAAAACACCAATAACCAAGTCATTTACAATTAGGGCATACCATGGTAACTATGGAGTGATAGATGATAGTGCTCAGTTGGAAATTCTGGATTAATTTTTTTAGAATGAGAATAATTAGAAATTCTACTGAGGTGATCATCCATAGGGTTTTCTTTTCCAGGTCAATATTTAATCACACTTTATCACTCTTGGAGCATCAATATCTATCTTATTAACCTCGATTGGGAAGAAATTTTCTGGAGTAAGAACTTAATTGTAGAACATTATTTTAAAATAATGATATTTTCACTGAAGAGATTGGGCTGGAATTTATCAAAAGAAAAAAACCACTACTAAAAGGTGTTTTTCATTCATAGTGTGGTGATATTGAGTTTCATCCATTGTTTTTGCAATAATAGATGACATGAGGAATTGTTTCTCTTCTTTGACCAAGAACAACCCCAATGGCCCTATCATAAGCATCGCAAATCAATCCAAAGGGTAATGACCAGTCTGTTGGTTGGATTGTTGGGGAAGATGTTATAAAAATGTTCAGTTTAATGAAGGCTCTCTTACAATAATCATTGAAATAGAATCAAACATAATTTTAGAGTGGCCATGTGAGTGGGAGGAAAATTCCACTAATTTTATTTATGAATTGCCAAAAGAAACCGGCATGGCCAATGAATGAATGGATTTTTCAAACTATTATAGGTTTAGTAAGAGATTGGATGACCTCAATTTTGGCCGGATCGACTAGAATACCATCTTGTGAAATTATGTTATCTAGAACAATCAAATTATAGAATATGAAGTGAAATTTTTCATATTTCATCAAAAGGATACATTTTACACACTTTAGAAGGAATATAGAGAGTGAATGCATGCATGATTCAACTAACTCACCATAAATGGAACTTTAATACTTGCATACCTCCATAAAATGCTCAATGAATTCAGAAACTATACTCATCATACACCATCGGAATGTTTCGGGTGAATTAAAAAGGCCAACATTCATTCTCATATATGAATGTATTTTAAAGGAGAATGTCAATGTACTCTTTTTTTGGTCCTAAGGTGCTATTGGGATTTCAAAGTAGCTGGTGTATCCATCAACAAAGCAATAATGTGACTTCTCAGATAATAGTTCTATAATTTTATCAGCAAAATGAAGAGTGTAGTGATCTTTTCATGTTTCAGCATTCAATTTCCAATAATCAATGCATACATGCTGATTTGTTCCCAATTTTTGTGATTAACTCTCCATGTTCATGTGTGTAAACAATTATCCAACCCTTCATAAGTACCACCAGAAATGGATCAACCCATTAACTATTGGAAATTGGGTAGATAATACCATCGTGGAGAAACATAGTAATCTCTTACCTATCTTCCTCAAGGTTTAGTGTATTGAGTCTTCTTTGTGGTTGTCTGATTGGTTTGGATGGTTCCTCAAGATGGATGTGATGCATGCAAATGGAGAGGTTGATTCTTAGTATATCATCTACGTTCCAACCTAACACCTTTATGTTTTCATATAACACATGAACATGTTTAGACTCCTCAGTCTCAGTAAGTGTTTTATAGGCAATGACATGATAAGAGTGATCATGGAAAAGTAATTCATATTTCTGGTGTGTTGGAAGAGGTTTCATATTTGTATCAACTTTAATTTGGGGGATAGAAAACTTATGAATGTAGGATGGGATTTCAATTGGTTTTGATTCATTTTTCTCAACATTATACATTGTGTAACAACATATATTATATTTTATATGGGTTACGAGAGAGTTTTCAAGATCCTCTAGTTTGATGGAGCCTATCACTACTAGAAAAAAAGGATTTGGAGACCCTTTACATATGAAACCACCAACGACATCAGCAACGCTTCACAAGAAATCATATAATCAGCCCCACCCCCTCCCCCCTACCCCACACTCATGCAAGATCCCGAAACCCTACCCTCGTTGTCGCCCATCCCCTCCCTCGCTGCACCATCGCCACCTCCCTTACCCTCCCTTGCTATACTACAAACTCCACACCACTGACGTTGCGCCACCTCTGCCTTCGGATCCCTATTTACGTCATTTCCCATCCCCTCACTCACTCCACCACTTGTCCCCTCCCTCTATACACCACCTCCTCCTTCGACTCCCTGCCATCGATGCCACTCATCCCCTCCCTCTCCGCACTACATTGGACTCTCGATCACCCCCACTTCCCCTCCTCTCCCTCACAACACCCCCTCTAGATCGCATCGCTTCTAGGTTTTTCGTGCTATCATGAATGGCATAATTTCCATTTTTGGGTTTTTATTTTGGGAATTTCACATCAAAAATTTGGCATGCATGAATATTATATGAATATTTTACGTGAATAAAAAGGATGAAAATGTAATTTAATGTGTATACGGACTTGTGTACAAGATGAATTATAAAACAATGTGTGTTGAAGATGTGTGTATGAGAAGAATTCACTCTTTACTGGAGGTTGGAAGTTATATGAAATGTAGAGTCCATGTATATGTTTACTATATTGATATTAAGTTGTGTTGTTAATTTATTTATACCATTCTTGTGTTTATCACATGTCTCTATGTGTGTGTGTATCCTAGGAAAAAATATTTGAGGTTGACAACATGTGTGTGATTTTATAGCCCATAACACCCATGTTTGAGATTGATCACATGTGTGTCTCTCGATAGTATATGTTATTATTATTATTATTATATGTTGTTACTCTCTATGATATTCCATGTTTCAATGTGACATAAATTCTATATTTCATATTGTCTTGTTTTATGCATGGTACCAATGTTATTGTTGTACTCATCGCATCTCAGTATCCATTATGGGGGAGGATGATAAGATGTCGTGAATTCCACAAAGATTGGATTGAGATATATGATAGGGTATATTGTATTTCTTTAGCCTCACATAGGTTCATCGTATACATATGTGATCTGAACCTTAAGGTTATAATGGGGCATGATGGTATTCATGTAAATGTCTTGAGATGTAGTTTTGGGATATGATGGCCCAAGGGAGTGTACAAATGTGTTGGCCTTATGAATTAACTGAGTGAGAGATGGGACATGATGGCCATCAATGATTTGACTTGATACTATTACCTTTTTCTATTTTGGAATACATTATGTGACATTTTGGTTGACTAACATAATAATTTTTTTAATAACTACATTTCTATCATGGATCCAATGTTTTTTAGCACATTACCACTCCAAACATGGTTGTGTGTTTTATCTAAAGGACATTTATTTATTATCACAGCATAAACTCTTATAAAATTACACATGTGTAAAATAAAAATTGGTTGTTTCCTACTACATTCATATTCCCACCATGTATGGCCATCTCGATGAATTTGAAGATTTCATAATATGGGATACAAGAAAGGGAAAGGCCATGCTGATAGGGGCTACGATAAAAATAATTGTGTTGAAAGGTAGAATTATTATAGAATTTAGAGTGATGTATCAATATTTTTTTCACATTCTTGTTATTTATCGCACTTTTATTGACCTATCACTTTGGGGGTATATGGGTTTTTACTACATGACTTGAGATACCTACCATGGATTATGATTTTTCACAGTTTATTTACTTTATTATGTTATTGTTTATCCTTTTAATTATTGATACCTAAGTTACATTTTCTTCACTGATGATATTCAAACACTTACTGCTAGTAACACACATATTTCCTAAAAGGATACCTGCTTTAGGCCATGAGGAACACGATATTGGACCCTATGATTCTGCAGGGGAATCACATTCATTTTCCCACATATTCTCTACTGATAGCATTAGTCATGAAATATTGGTATTTATTTGTTCTAGAATTGTCTATATTTGATGTTATCCATAATTTTTATTAGTTATTTTTTCCTAAATTAGAGATTGATTGCTATCTTTGATGGTAAATCTTTACTGCCTATGATGGAAAAAAGGCAGTGTGAATCCTTGACGCAGTGAGACATTATTTTTAAAAAGATATTGCTTCTATGAGTTTGAGAATATTGTACATATTATTGTGTAAAGTATCAATTTTTTGTTCAAGATTTCTTAAGTTACATGGTTTGAAAAGATATCATGAATACTTATTAAGGCTAATGCACAAGAAAGAGGCTATGCCCACACAAAGGTAAATGCGCATTGATAATTATAAGTGGACAATATGTGAATAAAAGGTGTGTGTGTGTGAAGGAATTAATAAGTGGAAAATGTGTATGAACTCGGAGTGTGTGTGAAGAAAATAAGAAGAGAACAGTTCCTTATACACACCCTGTGAAAATTATTGATTTATATGGTACATACCTAGAATACACATACATGTCAGGACATGAAAAGTTGAAACTATAATTGACATCATACATGTATGAATGAAATAAAATGTACATGTAGGTATAAATATAAAATTTTTCCTTTAATAACTAATTTATTTTGGGTACTTTCATAATAAATTATATATTTTTTATCTATTGGTTGGCATTAACATAGTCGCAAAGGATGATAGTTCAAGATTGGAATTTGATGAATTTTTTCATGTACCACATACGCATGCTAGTTATTATGTTGTGTTCTGTTTTTTTTATCATTTGAATATCTAAGGTTATAGTTTATTTAAATGTTTTTATAATATTTTATCAAAATTTATGCATAATGATATTAGTGGACCGCATATTTTTTATTGTTCATGTTGGTTTCCTATTTTTTAGTATACTTGATATAAAATATATTTTGTTTCTAAACTGGTCGACTCCCCCACCCATCTGATCAATTGAGTTAAGTAATGCCATTATATATGACCCATGATCTATCCAACTCCATATTATAAAGAACAATATATTGAAGGGAACCAATGATCATGTTTTCAAGAGGATTTTATGATAACTGTGAGTCACTTTATAGAAACACCTTTGAGAACGAAACCTGATATTCATTGATCAATGCTGATAAGCTTCTTTTGGATGACCCAATCAGTTATTTTAGGATAAAAATTAACCAATGTTTATGAAAAATTAAATAGTAGTGAAGAAAAATTTGTATACCAGATATTTGAATAATAAGATGCCATAGATATAATATTCCATTCTTGAAAAATGTTTACACTATGGAATTATAGACCATATACATTCTCAATATAGTTTCTTCATTATACATGTTCTCATTTAATCTTTCAAGAGTTATAAGAAGTTTCATTTCTATTTAAAATAAATAAATCAAAACATTATTAGGGACTCTTGAATATAGAATCATCATTAGATTTACCATACCAACTTGGTGGTGACGACATGTGCTTTCACTTCCATTCCATTATATATTATCTTGTCTGTTAGTCAAATATATAAACTATTTATTTTATCAATGGTCCACATACAATTGGTAAGTATTTATTTTAAATATATTTGATATGAAAAAAAACATGTAATATGGAGCCTTGTGTAAATGTTTATTATACAAATATAATTATAGATAAGAGTTGGATTTATTGTAAGAACCGGGTTCTTATTCTAGAGGTATAGGTTCCTTATTTTCATTTTTCCTTAAGTGTATTTGAGAAAATAAGGAAAATGGGGAAATTTCCCAAATTTTGTGGGTACAAGCAGTGTACTTTGGCCATATGGGATGAGTACACAGGGCGTATAGCCCTATTAGCAATGAAAGGTGTAAAAACCAACTACACACCGTGTAGTGGGTATTTACACACTGTGTAGTCAGTAAGTAGGTGAACAGTGAGGCGGTGGTGGTAGCCGTCAGTGGATCAACACTACATACTGTGTAATCGGGAATACACGTTGTGTACTCATGTCGACAAGTGAACAGTCCGGCGATGAAAAAAGTAGCCACCATAGGAACAGTAAAATGATGAAAAGTACATGTTGTGTACTTGAGATTACATGTTGTGTAGTTTTTTTTTCTTACTAAAAACGGGCAGTAGCCTCCCCTGTTCACAGAGAAATCATAGAATGCCAGAGGAGAGCGGGAGAGATGGTTGGAGAATGGAGGATCTCCCGACCGCACACCAGGAACCCGATTCTATATCCATCGATCTCCTTGGAACCGCACGGGTAATATCTTCCTTCTCCTAGAGCCTTTCTTACCAATTCTTTACTAAGGGAAAGTTATTTGAGTTGGAATGGGATTATGTTCGCTTCATATCTGCTCTGTTCTTGTTCATTTCAAGAGGCATCATTCACGTATACTAATCATGGGCTATCGGGGTAGGTGGTTTGGTGTTTAAATTCAAACTACTATGTGTTTTTATGTACCGTTGTGCTAGGAACCCATGTTTGGGGTGTCGTATGGTTGTGGCCTTTTCTGAAAATTATCTATAACTACATAGATAAACTTTTGATAAGTTAAAAATGATGATTGGGATCACTAATTGGATCTAGGACCATCCCTGGGGTGCGTTCCTCTGTTTAGCCATTTGGCCAGGTTACCCAAGGGTATACCATAAAATTTAGCATGATTTAAAATTTCCGGGAGAGGAATTGTATATAATTGCTTGCTTATATGTTGAGATCGACCGGGTTACTTGTATAGCATGAGGGCAGTGTCTAGTTTTGCCTGCGGGCAACCATTATCACACCTATGAGCAGTAGTTACTGTGCCTGTGGGAAATTGATTTTGTTCCTGTGGGTGAAACCTCATGCGCCTATGGGTGATATTCGTTGTGCATGTAGGCAGACACCTGTGGGTTTTGACTCTACTTACCTGAGGACAAGGTTTGTATATCTGAGGATAGTGTTATCATGAATGTTCACAATGGTGATTTTCATATATTGTACATGTGATGTTAAAGCACACTCTTGGCATGGTTAAATGATTTTTAAAAATGGAAATATAACTGGTAAAGATAGTAACTTTTGAGTACTGGTTAGTTTATTGGATTTACTAATGCACACTGTTGTTGAACATTTTCACTGACGGTTGGGAACGAGCCTTTGGTGGTTTTCTACTGAGATTTATTTCTCACACCCTATTTGGGTCATTTCTTCATCCCAAACAGACTATATTTCTGCAGGTTTCAATAGGGGCATGGGTCCCTACATAGGTACATGATTATTGCAGAGAAGTAGGAGAGCATGGGATCGAGCTTAGGCTCATGATGCTGCTGAGTTCATGTTGCACTTTTTTGTTTTCTTTATTTGTACCTTGTACTTTGAGATATATTGTATTGTATTACAGTGTATCTTGTTCTGGTTGTTTTCATAGGATTTGTGACATGCTGCATCTCTATATATATGACTGATGGTTAACTTTTACTTCAAGTTGTATGTTATTTACTGCTTCGGTTGTTGCATGTTGTATGTTATTTATCTTTTCCGCTATGCTATACTTTGACAAATGAGGGCATAATTTCCCCACTATAAGACCTGGGCCCTCATTGCATGTCGGTAGCCTCTGCCGTTTGGGGAAATGTGCTTGAGGTCATGTGACCAACCGAGTTCGAGGCACCCATCTCGTGGCACCCGGATCCGGGACATTACAAAGTGGTATCAGAGGGGTTCTTTCCTTAGACATACTGTTTGGATCCTTTTTTTGGGATATGAAAGAAATGGTAGTTGTTAATAAGTTGTTCCTGAGAATAGCTAACCCTTGTACAGGGAAAAGCCAGTCTACCTCATTTCTTGCAATTATTATTTTTTTTCATATTTTACAGTTGATATGATTTTCATTGTTGGGTGACTCAATTGCTGTGTGTTGTTTATATATTATACATGGGTTCTATTTATTTACAAAACGATGAGATGAGGGTATACCATCTCAATCATCAAATAGACACTTTCTAGAAATCACATGTCATGCATTCTATCCATGCCATGTAGGTGTATTAGAAATTGCATGATGTTGTAATAGTTGTTGTGCTAGAAAATCATGTTGTTGTGATAGCTGCTTTGATAAATACCTACTATTTGATAGGGTATTCTTGTGTGAGTTTGTTGAAAGAATGAACGCCAAACATTGGTTTTTGGGGAGTATGTGCCCTCAAAAATCGGAATTTGGCAGATCATTAACGAGTTTACCTTTTTATAACATGCATAAGATTCCAAGCATTGATTCATGGGGAGTATGGGCCCTCCCATATCAGAATTTGGCACTTAGAAGTTGGTTTCAGTGTTTTTCTGGGTTCAAGAGTAGTTTCTAAGGCTTGATGTTCGGAAAAACCCAGAATACACGCCATGTAGTTTCGACTACACTCCATGTATTCTTCTATTCGGTAAAAAGAGAAAATGTTTTGAATACACGCAATGTAGTATCTAACCATGTCATATGTCATGTGGGCAGAGACACGGGATGGGGATGTTATAGAGGGAACACACCCTGTAGTTATTTCAGACGCCATATTGTGGGGACCCTATGTCCGCCCGTGTAACTAAAAACGCAGACGGAGGAAATCCTTTCTTGTAGATGTCGTGCCAATGATGAACACGCCATGAAGTTTAACATGGGGACCCAGCCATGCAACTAACAAACACAGGTCAGTGTTACCTCTTCCTGAACATGTCGTGTATCTGTGGGAAACGTCGTGTACCTATGGGACACGTCGTTTAGTCTTGATCGGAGAAAGACCATGTGGACATGGTCATGTAGCTAGGAAGGCGGAGTTGTGTACATGCCGTGTGTGGGCGTAACATGTAGTGTAGTGTCAGCTGAGTGGTCATCTGTGTCACTAACAACACTGGCAGTTGGAAATTAAGTCGTACACACCATGTCTCTCTGGGGAACGCCGTGTAATTTTGATTAAAGGAGATCTGTGTGGCTAAGTCGTGTAGAGGGACTCGGTCAGGGAAGGAGGATTCAATTACACACCGTGTGTGTGGACAACACGTCGTGTTTTGGGGTGTTACATGACATGTTTTTTCTGGAGTACATGGCCATCTAAATGTCTTGTGAGAACACGTCGTGTACTATTTATACACTCCGTGTAGTTGTGTTTTGTAAATATTCAGTGCTTTCTTTCTCATGTTCCCTTCTTGGTCTCCTTATTTTCATTATTTGTTAATCCTGATTTAAGGTGTGCATTTGACCTTGTAGAGTCATGCCACTGAGACAACCATCAGTTATTCCTCAAGAGAGAGACACTAA
This sequence comes from Viscum album, assembly GCA_963277665.1. NCBI lineage: Eukaryota > Viridiplantae > Streptophyta > Magnoliopsida > Santalales > Viscaceae > Viscum > Viscum album. Next base: position 515,439,978 of record OY728135.1, read on the forward strand.
TTATACTCTTGAGATATTATGTCATGGGCTACCAGTTGATCCTCCAGTAGTGCCAGATGTGAAACCAGTGGTTATACCAGACACAGGCAAGGAGGTGTAGTTCCATGAAGGTTTCATGTGGTTCATGCAGACCTTATAGGGAGCACTGCAGGCCACCACATCTATGGCAAAGCTGATGCGTATATTACAGCAGAAACATCTACCTACGTTTTCAGGGGATGGCAGACCACAAGCTACGGATTCAGGGCTGGATTCAGTGCAGACTATTTTTGACCATCTACAGACAACTCCTAGGAGGAGGGTCAAGCTTTCTACTTATATGCTGTGTGATTTCTCCAAGAGGTGGTGGGATGTTACCACCCAGTCTGAGCATCACTGTGGCATAGCGTGGGATGATTTTCGAGCAGCCTTTTATGACTTCTTCTTCTCGGAGATGCTGAGGGCATATCGATCTCGAGAGTTCATGAATCTACAGCAAGGCACCATGTCAGTGATCGATTATTCTTCTTGCTTCACTGAGCTTCAGTGTTTTTCACCTGTTCTGGTGGGTGATGAGACGTTGAGGGCTAGAGGCTTTCACTACTACAAATTTGGGCTATAGCCATGGACCTATATCCACGGTTTTATAGGTCTGTGTCTATATCTCTTCTACCGCCACGATTCATATCCCTCTCCGTGCCTAAATCATAACCCATTTTTTTCTCCCAATTATCATCGGGTGCCTCCTCTGCCCTCTCACCGCGCCCTCCTCCTCCCCGACGCCTCCTCGCCGCGCCCTCCTCCTTCCCGACGACTCCTCGCCGCGCCCTCCTTCTCCCCGATGCCTCCTCGCCGCGCCCTCATCACCGCACCCTCCTCGTCGTGCCCTCCTCCCCGAAGGCTCCTCGCCATGACCCTCCTTCCCGACGCGACCCTCCCCCCCGACTCCTCCTCGCAGCGACCCTCCTCCTCGGCTCAGCTCTTCCAACGACTCCTCACCGCGACCCTCCTCCTCACCGCGACCCTCCTCCCGGACGCCTCCTCCCCGACTCCTCTCTTCCGACGCCGAGGAAAGTTTTTATGTATGTATGCATATGAATTATATAATATTCTTCCTAGTTCACGGAGTTGCAGAAATTTTCTCTAACCTTGGGAGGTGATGAGCATTCTATGTATCATCGGTTTGAGTATGGTTTGATGTTAGACATACTTTCAATGGTTTATCACATTTTCTTCCTAATTATGAAGGATATAAAATGTATATTTTTATTTAAATTGAACTTGAGGTGAATAATTAGGAGATAACAGGATCATAATGATATAGTATAAGTAAGAATAGGAAAGGAGATTATTCTACAAGTTGTGGATGATGATCAATTGGTTAGGGAAAGACTTTATCATTCCCTTCTTCTAGAGTCAAAGGATTCATTTTTTATATGTGGAATAAATATACACACTCAGATGGTTTTCCATTTTGACCCTAGGAAGTATCACTCATGTAGATATGGGCCATCTTCTAATGATTTTTCATTATGGTTGGAGTGGAGGTTATAATTTTACTTTTACAAATGATTTGTAAGCACAGTTAGTGATTTCTAGTAGAGTGGGATATATAAATTATCTAGGAGGTCAGTATGTGGTGGATTTAAAGGCACTAAAGGGATGGTTTAATAGTTTTATATAGATCTAGGGAACCATATGTAATTTATGTAGGGTCATTATTTTAGTTTTATGAGTTTTTTTATTTTATCAAGCATTGATGGATTCATCTCATTATTTTATGTCCGTTAATATCATATATAATATATATTTTTCTATTGTGTTCCATTAATTAGTTTTATCATTTATAACGATTTAGGGATGAGGGAGGAGGTTATCATATGGGCTCTTTATTATAAGGTTGAAATTTGTAGGATGCAGTGCAATACAGTGATTCTCAACAGGTGTTTTCTCATATATCCATTGAATTATTGTTAGTTCTCTCCAAGAATTTTCATTTCCAGTTTCACTTGAGTTTGTTAAACATTTTTACACTACGTCTCAACAGGATGCAGTGCAATGCAGTGATTCTCAACTGGTGCAGGAGGGCAGTGGGGGGTGTCCAGGGTCTGTCCAGGGGGCTTTTATTTTCCCCTTTCATAGAAATTAGAAGAAAGTGTATACAATTCCAAAAATAACTCCTCTAATTGGTAATGAAATCCATGCCACATATCCATCATACAAACTGATGACATGTTTTTGTATTGAGGAGAAGATACTATAATCCCATGAACCATTTTCTAGGGGGTGTCATAGGGCACAACAATGTGAGTTTTTTTACTTTTACATCACTTCACACCAAGATTTCACTTATTTGCAGTATACTGTGCCAGTTCTGTTTTATCTTGTTTCACCCCCTAATGTGTAACGTGAATACGTAGATCAGAAGTGGTAAGACTTGCACAATGTTGGGAGACATTGAGAGAGGCAGTAAAAGATACAATGTACTAGAAAAATTTTGGTCACAATGTGCTAGTTCTATTTTCCTTTGCATCTCTTTTCCTTTGTCTCTAGTTTTGACTAAGCAAATTCTAGGAGGAAAAGTAGCATGGTGGGGAGTTTATGATAGCCCCTATGTCACTACATAGTTCTTTTATTGTTATTTGGTTAAGTAGAGTTTTGGTTTTTATCTCCATGGAGTTCCAGGTCAGAACATGGAAATTTTTGAGGTTTCCATACTCTTCATGGTTAAGGTGCATGGTTTGAGGAAAATAGTATGACCTCCCTTCGTGAGGATAATTTTAAGTTCATTTTGAATTGCACACAATTTTTTAGCATGAGTTGCACATAGCCAAGTCTAAACCATGTATCCCCTTGTTGAAACAATGTAGGATCCTTGGGCCAGTGCAGGGGGATGGGGAGGGGGGACAGGTGCAGGTGGGCTGGGGTAGCAGGGGGCTGGGGGGGCTGGTGCAGCTGGGGGCTGGTGCAGGTGGGCTGCGGGGGGGGGGGGGGGACTGGTGCTGGTGGGCTAGGGGTGGCAGGGGGCTGGGGGTAGCAGGTGGCTGGGGGGACTGGTGTAGGGTGCTGGGGAGGGTGGGGGAGACTGGTGCAGCTGGGCTGGGGGTGGACTACTGTAGCTAGGGGCTGGGGGCTAGGGTTGGGGGCTAGTGCAGGTGGGCAGTGAGGGGGGGGGGGGCTGGTGCAGGTGGGATAGGGGGTGGGGAGGGTGGGGGGACTAGCACAACAAGAGAGAAAATAAAAAATCTGAATGTGAGGAATTTCTGTGATAGTCAATGCTTTGCACAGGCACATTCAGGTTCACAAGCCCAAGATTCTTGGAATTTCTGAACCTAAAGCTTATTTTTCTTTAGGCTTTGCGGGACTTAATAAATTTGGTTTTAATTTGGTTGCTGCTAGTGGTTCCACTAGTTAGGGGGATCTTTTATGGGTTTTTTCTCATTATTCATTCAGGAAGGTTGAAGTTATTGCCATTGATGAGCAGATTATCTCCTGAATGTATGTGATTCAATTTCCAGCGTTTCTCTTCCTAAATTTGCTTCATATCACCATCCAATTCTGGTTAGTTTCAAGAGTAAAGAGAAAAAAATTCCTCTTCCTTTTTGATTCAATAATGCTTGGTCTTTTCAGACTGAATGTGACAATCTCATTAAAAGTTTCTGGTTCAGCATGAATTGTAGCTGGGGTGAATCGGCCTTCTCTTACAAGTTGAGGTTACTAAAGTCCCAACTGGGAATTTGGAGCAAGGCCAATTAGAGTGGGTTGGATAAAGAGATCCTCACTCTCGAGTCGACTCTGCAACATATTCAAGATGAAGCTACTAATTCTAATTTTAGTCTGGACATTTCAATATAATTGGGTGTTATATCCAGGCTGAACTCTCTTATTACAAAAAGGGAAGGTGTTCAAAAGGAAACTTTCAGAATCAAATGGATACCGGATGGGGACAGGAACACAAAATTCATCAACTCTCTTCAATGAATTCAAAGGGACAACTGGCCTTTATCTTTTCTTAGAACTGGATAATGCATCTTGCATAACAAGGAAGCAATCGTTGAACATGTTGTTGACTATTTCACTAAGCTTTTCAATGGACCTGGAATGGAGGGGACCTTAATGGATGGTATTGTTCCTTCTATGGTTTCTGATGAGGATAATCTTTTTCTCATAAGAACCGCCCATGAATTTGAGATTAAGGATGCGGTCTTCAGTCTCAATGCTGGTAGTGCCCCTAGTCTGGACGGATTTGGAAATTCTTTTTATTTAAAGTATTGGGAGGAGATTAAATTGGAAGTTTGTAAGCTGGTCTCTTCCTTCTTCACCTCAGGGGTGCATCCCCATGGTTTCAATGCCCAATTTATCACTTTGATTCCTAAAGTTGAGAATTCTTGTGAAATTCACCTCTTCAGGTGAAATAACTAGATTTAGTCTAGTGATATTCTTGAGATATTCGATCTAATGAGTAATAAACCTCTATGGGACATTCCATGTTCTTGATTACAAAGTCTTGGAAGAAATTTCTGAGTCATACTCAATCCATAAGCAGCTCCGTCATGCTGAGGTGAAAAATTATTTCTTGATTATTGAACAACCTTGAATTCCTTGTAGTACACACAATAAAAAAATGATTCCACTATTTATAGAAGAAGATTCTATACCTGCTCGCTGCATCTAGCCTTGGAGACCTGCTCAAGCAACTTGGGTACCTATAGGTGAGTGTTAAATGACATCCCAGATACAAATCCAGCATATTCCTATAGTTTCTGGTCAAAGTTATATCTCAAAAATAAGTATTGATCATTTTCTCTATCCTGGAAGTAAATAGATCAACCAGAAACAATATGTGACCCTGATTGTTTAAGCTAATCATGAGTTACAATTTTATTTTTTCATATTTTATAGAGAATAAAAAATATGGATAAATGTATGAATGGTGATCTAAAGTCTATAAGCTATTTTTGTGGTCTATTTGGGATGTTTCATTCCATCCTGTAGTGAACTCTAGTATTAAACTTTCCAATCTGGTTTTTCTTCCATATGATGATGTCATAGTCCATGAAAGCATAACTCTAAATATTGAGATTATCCTGTGTACTCAGCAGACCATCATGACTTTGATATTGTGAAATAAATTCATCAATGATCATATGAAATAAATCTAGTGGTATGATAACAATGTCCTGCAGGGGGGGTGCTGTCCAGGCAGGGGGGAGGGGTGTCCAGTAGGGGGGAGGGGTGTCCAGCAGGGGGGTGCTGTCCAGGCAGGGGGGGCTGTCCAGGCAGGGGGGAGGGGTGTCCAGCAGGGGGGTGTTGTCCAGGCAGGGGGGGGTGGGGCTGTCCAGTCAGGGGGGGAGGGGTGTCCAGGCAGGGGGGGGGAGGTGTCCAAGAGGGGGGGGGGGGGGGGCTGTCCAGGCAGAGGGGGAGGTGTCCAGGGGGGAGTCCAGTGTTCAGGGAGGTGTCTAGTGTCCAGGGGGAAGGGAGGCTGCAGGGGGGGATGTCTAGGGGTCTTTACAGGGGGTGGGAGCTGCAGGGGGGAGGGGTGTCCAATGTTCTTTCCACTATTTAGGTGATTTAGAGGACGAGGTTCAGGATTAAATGTATCCATGTATGAGAAGAGTAAGATAGAGAGGGTCAACTAGAAAGATAAAAGGGATTACTCATGTTTTTCTCTACCAATGGGGTCTAGGTCTATGAATATGTCAAAGGACAAATAGAAGGAATGTAACCCACCTCTCCAAGGTGGTCTTTTAGTAGTGGGATATTCCTGATAATCCTTTCAAAATTCTTGTGAAATCATAAGATGATGAACCAATTAAAGATACCCTTTCCTTTACTTTGAAAAATTGTAAAATTGAGGATTTTTGTTTTGATAAGAGGATGGAGGAGGTTGAATAAATCACTTCTAACTTAGAAACACTCCTAGGATCAAAAAGAGCAAGATGGCCAAATTAATGAACTTTTTTATTTAATTGAACAAGCTTTTCTGTTATATTATTGTGATTTTTTTGTGTATGATTTTGATTTCTCTTCTCCCTATGTATGTTGTGTAGATTCAAGTGAACTTCATGATTTACTAGAGGTACATGAGAAGGTTATTAATACACCTGATGAGAAACTTTTGAAACTCAAAAAATCTAATTGTAATTAAAAGTTTGGGAGTGGTTGAAGAGCAAGAGGATATTTTGAAGTTGCGCACTAATGAAAAAGTGGATATTGATACATATGTATTGAAATTCTGGTGTGTGATTATTTTAATGTTTTACTAAAAAACATTTTTGAACTTCAAATGTTAACATGCATCTACATTAAAATCCATGAATATGTGTTGAAGTTGTTAATATAGTAACTAGTGGGTATCATTCATGCATTTTGTGTGATTGTTTGAACTCTATGTTCTTAATTTCTTTTGTTTTTAATATATTAGTTATATTATTTGTTTGTAATTAGATATAAAAATTAATTATTGTTACAAATTGATGCATATATCTAATTAATCATTTCTACCATAGGACGAGGTGGTTGGTGTTGGTTCAAATGCGGGCACGTTGGCATGCAACCGACAAGCAAGGGGGAACATCCATTCTTGGTAATGGGCATCTATGTGAACTTCACATCTCAGTTATTGGTTTTTATTAGAGTGATATTAACATATTATATTGTTCCCATGTAGTTTTACTAACATAAAATAAAAATTTAATCATAGTTTTATGGTTCTAATTCTAAAATCTTTTTTATGAGCTGAATTCTACGGTACTCAATTGTTGTGCTCGATAGGGGGCTGGGTGGAGGGGGGAAGGTGGCATGGTGGAGGGGTGCAGGGGGTAGGGTGGAGGGGGGTAGGGGCAGGGGGAGGGGGCAGGGGGAAGGGGCAGGGGGGAGGGTGGAGGGGGCAGGGGGCATGGAGGGTGCTGGGGGGTGCATGGGGTGTTGTGCAGGCTAAGGGGCTGGGTGGAGGGGGGAAGGGGGTAGGGTACATGATGGAGGGGGGCAGGGGGGCAGGGGGGTAGGGGGAGGGCTGTCCAAAAGGGGGGAGTGGTGTCCAACAGGGGGGAGGGGTGTCCAGGCAGGGGGCGGGGCTGTCCGGAAGGGGGCGGGCTGTCCGGCAGGGGGCGGGCTGTCAGGCAGGGGGCGGGATGTCCGGCAGGGGGGAGGGGTGTCCAGCAGCGGGGAGGGGTGTCCAGCAGGGGGGAGGGGTGTCCACGCAGGGGAGGGGCTGTCCAGCAGGGGGTGGGCTGTCCGGCAGGGGGCGGGCTGTCAGGCAGGGGGCAGGCCCTCCGGCAGGGGGCGGGGTGTCCGGCAGGGTGGATGGGCTGTCCAGGCAGGGGGAGGGGTGTCCAGCAGGGGGAGGGGTGTCCAGCAGGGGGAGGGGTGTCCAGGCAGGGGGAGGGGGTGTCCAATAGGGGGGAGGACTGTCCAACAGGGGGGAGGGGTGTCCAGCAGGGGGGAGGGGTGTCCAGGCAGGGGGCAGGGCTGTCCAGCAGGGGGGCAGGCTGTCCGGCAGGGGGGCGGGCTGTCAGGCAGGGTGGCGGGCTCTCAGGCAGGGGGGAGGGGTGTCCGGCAGGGGGGATGGGCTGTCCAGGCAGGGGGAGGGGTGTCCAGCAGGGTGAGGGGTGTCCAGCAGGGGGAGGGGTGTCCATCAGGGGGAGGGGTGTCCAGGAAGGGGGAGGGTGTCCAGTAGGGGAGGAGGGTTGTCCAACAGAGGGAGGGCTGTCCAGCAGGGGGAGGGCTATTCGGCAGGGGGGAGGGGTGTCCGGCAGGGGGGATGGGCTGTCCAGGAAGGGGGAGGGGTGTCCAGCAGGGGGAGGGGTGTCCAGTAGGGGGGAGGGGTGTCCAGGCAGGGGGAGGGGCTGTCCAGCAGGGGGGCTGTCCAACACGTTGTGGTCACGCTGCGGTCACGCCGCGGTCACGCTGCGGTCACGCCGCGGTCACGCCGCCGTCACGCTGCGGTCACACCGCGGTCACGCCACGGTCACGCCGTGATTTGGCCCTGCTCCAGGACGACACCCTGCGGCGGTTACTCCTCCTTAGAGAATCATTGAATGGTTAGCTCTATAATTTTTCATATTTCCTCATTCCTAAACTATATCTCCTCCCAGCGCTGCCTCTCATCCTATTTGAAACTAAGTGGAAGATGTTTCCCCGCGGATGTCACTGGACCGGGCCAACACGTTGTGGTCACGCTGCAGTCACGCCGCGGTCACGCCGCGGTCACGCCGCGGTTCCGCCGCGGTCACGACGCGGTCACGCCGCGGTCACGCCGCGGTCACGCCGTGATTTGGCCCTACTCCAGGACGACACCATGTGGTGGTTACTCCTCCTTAAAGAAACATTGAATGGTTAGCTCTATAATTTTTCGTATTTCCTCATTCCTAAACTATATCTCCTCCCAGCGCTGCCTCTCATCCTATTTGAAACTATGTGGAAGATGTTGCCCCGCGTATGTCATTGGACCGGGCCAACACGTTGTGGTCACGCTGCGGTCACGCCGCGGTCACGCCGCGGTCACACCGCGGTCACGCCGTGATTTGGCCTTGCTCCAGGACGACACCCTGCGGCGGTTACTCCTCCTTAGAGAAACATTGAATGGTTAGCTCAATAATTTTTCGTATTTCTTCATTCCTAAACTATATCTCCTCCCAGCGCTGCCTCTAATCCTATTTGAAACTATGTGGAAGATGTTGCCCCGCAGATGTCGCTGGACCGGGCCAACACGTTGTGGTCACGCTGCGGTCACGCTGCGGTCACGCCGTGGTCACGGCGCGGTCATGCCGCCGTCACGCCGCGGTCACGCTGCAGTCACGTCGCGGTCACGCCGTGGTCACGCCGTGATTTGGTCCTGCTCCAGGACGACACCCTGCGGCAGTTACTCCTCCTTAGAGAAACATTGAATGGTTAGCTCTATAATTTTTCGTATTTCCTCATTCCTAAACTATATCTCGTCCCAGTGCTGCCTCTCATCCTATTTTAAACAAAGTGGAAGATGTTGCCCCGTGGATGTTGCTGGACCAGGCCAACACGTTGTGGTCACGCAGCGGTCACGCCGCGGTCACTCCGTGATTTGGCCCTACTCCAGGATGACACCCTGCGGTGGTTACTCCTCCAGGACGACACCCTGCGGCGGTCACGCTGCAGTCACGCCGCGGTCACGCCGCGGTCACGCCGCGGTCACGCCACGGTCACGCCGTGATTTGTCCCTGCTCTAGGATGACACCATGCGGCGGTTACTCCTCCAGGACGACACCATGCGGCGGTCACGCTGCGGTCACGCTGCGGTCACGCTGTGATTTCACCCTGCTCCAGGACGACACCCTGCGGCGGTTACTCCTCCTTAGAGAAACATTGAATGGTTAGATCTATAATTTTTCATATTTCCTCATTCCCAAACTATATCTCCTCTCAGTGCTGCCTCTCATCCATATTTCCTCAAAACGTGCATAATAGGTGGTACAAATGCTCAATTCAACTGAAAACATTGGTTGGAATTGTCTGGCATATTTTATTTTACATGTATCACATAATATTTGTTCGGTAATTCTTCTTTTTCCTCATCCTCTTCACCTGTTGTCCGAACCAGATCATCCTCATCCTCTACACATGTCGTCTGAACCGGATCAGCCTATTGTGATGGAAATTCAATGTCTGCTTTTGGCTGTTTTAGATGAAAATCCTTCCATAATTCCCTCATCTCATGTAGCACTCATTGGAGGAGGATGATCACTGCCAAGTTTAGTTTTAAAGGCTGCACATAATCTGTTTGATGCAATTCCAAAGAGGCTGTTCTATTCTGAGGGCCTATTTCATGCTGGAGTTCCCACATTTCCCCCACAAGCTGGCAAAGGGAGGTCTGTTTGGGCCTATGCAAACATGGCTTGTTTGTTATGGACAAAGATGCAACTGGAGACCTGGTTTTCTTGAAGAGTATCCATGAAGGGTCTTCACTGTAGAGGATACTAGCTCTGGTCTGTATTTGGTAGTTGCTTCCATGATGGTTCCCACAACTGTTTGACTGAATTTCACACCAAACCAAGCCCTGCTAGTGACTATATTTCGATGCACTATAAAAATCCCATGTCCAACCCACCAAAATCAAACCAGCTATTCTAGGGCCATTTCCACTCTCACTAAAAAATCCTAACTCAAGACCTACTACAATTCCAAGCTCCCACTTCAATTTAGCCACTATGAACTCCTTCCTTGTCCCCCGCCATTTTTCAATCCACCTAGGCAACCCATCCACAACATGACCACCAATCAGGCCTACCCAACTCTCAACTTCTAAGCCACCAAACCCACATTTTCCACCAGGCATCCCACTTTAAAACCATTCCAAACCTCACCTAATTCTAACCAATTAAACCAGACCCCTTAACATTTGAATCCCTCATCTAAATTCCTATTCCAACTCACTTATTTTAGGGGGTCCAGGTGGTGTCCAGGGGTAGGGGGACTAGCAGGGGACTAGCAGGGTTCCTGGCAGGGTGCAGGGGGGTACTGGCAGGGGGGACTGGCAGGGGGGACTGGGAGGGGGCAGGGGGCTGGTGGGGGGCAGGGGGCTGGGGGGCAGGGGGCTGCGGGGGGTAGGGGATGGTGGGGGGCAGGGGGCTGGGGGGCAGGGGGCTGGTGGGCTGGTGGGGGGCAGGGGGCTGGGGTTGGGGGCTGGTGGGGGGGGGGGGGGGTGGGAGGGATGTCCAACAGGGGGGAGGGATGTCCAGCTGGGGGAGGGCTGTCCAGCAGGGGGAGGGCTGTCAAGCAGGGGGAGGGGTGTCCTGGCAGAGGGCGGGGCTGTCCAGCAGGGGGGCGGGCTGTCCGGTAGGGGGATGGGCTGTCCGACAAGGGGGCGTGATATCAGGCAGGGGGCGGGCTGTCACGGGCTATCCGGCAGGGGGGAGGGGTGTCTGGCAGGGGGGAGGGCTGTCCAGCAGGGGGAGGGGATGTCCCGCAAGGGGGAGGGGTTGTCCCGTAGGTGGGAGGGGTGTCCAGCAGGGGGGAGGCCTGTCCACCAGGGGGAGGGGTGTCCAGCAGGGGGGAGGGGTGTCCAGGCAGGGGGAGGGGTTGTCCAGCAGGGGGGGAGGGGCTGTCTAGCAGGGGGTGTTCAAGGGGGCTGTCCAGGGGGTTGCAAGGGGGTACAAGAGGGCTGTCCAGGAACCTAAGCCCATGAAGGTTATGAATATCTCTATAGAGAAAATGCAGTGCTATCCAGATCTGGAAAATATCATAAAACATCCCACAGATACTTCACAGGCACCAGGTATAACTATTTCACCACCTATAGATAGTGAGCACGGTGCTATAAAATCTGGTAACTCTATTTCAAATCATAATTCCAATGTTTTGTTTAATGCAGTACTACATGAAATGCAAGCAGAATTTATCTGAGGATGAGCATGTGTGACCATGATTTCACCAAGCAGTTTGTTTAGTTGATAAACAATTTTTCTGGTAATGTTTTTCAATTTCAAATATGTTTTATTTTATTTCCATAAACATTTTATAGTTTATTCTATTTTATTTTCCAGACTGATTATATGTATGTTTACCTAGGTTACTCATATATAGCTACTTCCGAATTTTGATTCAAGTGTTTCCCAAGTCCTACTAAGAACCTATAGTATGGGGTGGTCCTACTAAGAACCTATAGTATGGGGCCAGTGTTCAGCAGGGGTCTAGTGTCTAGCAGGGGTAAATATGCAGGGGGATTCCAGTGTCCAGGGGGGAGTCCAGTGTCCAATTTGGGTAAATATGATTTGGGCATCCCAAGAACTAGTTTCCAGGGGGGAGTCATGTGTCCAGCAGGGGTACAAGGGGGCCGGTAGGGGTGGGGGAGTAGGGGTCCAGTGTCCAGCAGGGGTAAATATGCAGGGGGAGTCCAGTGTCCAGGGGGGAGGGAGGGGGGTGCTATCTAGGGAGGGTGGGGGTGCTGTCCAGGCAGGGGGGGGGTGTCCAGCAGGGGGGAGGGGTGCTAAACATGGTCTGTAAATCTGATGTAGGTCAGTCTGTTTCTGTCTTATCTCATGCTGCTAAACATGTCTGAATTGGTGAATGGGTACCTGTTAAACTTGAATCTGGCAGTGCTGAAGATGTTGTGGTTATCAGATCAGATAAACTTGGTTATCAGATCAGGGGGAAGGGGGACTAGCAGGGGACTGCAAGGGGGCCTAGCAGGGGGCAGGGGGCAGGGGGACTAGCAGGGGGTAGGGGGGTTGCCAGGGGGCAGGGGGCAGGGGGCTGGCAGGGGGACAAGCAGTGGGCAGGGCGGCTGGTAGGGGGACAAGTAGGGGGAAGGGGGGGCAGGGGGACAAGCAGGGGGCATGGGGGTGACGGGGGGGCAGGGGGGGATGGTAGTGGGACAAGCAGGGGGAATGGGGGCTGGTAGGGGGACAAGCAGGGGCAGGGGGGATGGCGGGGGGGGGACTAGCAGGGGCAGGGGGCTGGCAGGGGGACAAGCAGGAGGCAGGGGGCTGGCAGGGGGGGCTGGCAGGGGGGCTGGCAGGGGGACAAGCAGTGGGTAGGGGGGGGATAGCAGGGGGGCTGGCAGGGGGACAAGTAGGGGGGCTGGCAGGGGGACAAGCAGGGGTCAGGGAGGGATGGCAGGGGGACAAGTAGGGGGTGGCAGGGGGGACTGGCAGGGGGACAAGTAGGGGGTGGCAGGGGGGACTAGTAGGGTAATGGGGGGGACTAGCAGGGGCAGAGGGGACTAGTAGGGGGTGGCAGGGGGCAGGGGGACCGGCAAGGGGGGTGGCAAGGGGGGACAAGCAGGGGGGAGGGGTGTCCAGGCAGGGGGGAGGGGTGTCCAGGCAGGGGGGGGACTAGCAGGGGAAGGGGGGCTGGCGGGGGGGGGACTAGGAGGGGGCAGGGGGGGCTGGCAGGGGGACAAGCAGGGGGCAGGGGGGGCTGGTAGGGGGACAAGAAGGGGGAAGGGGGGGTGGCAGGGGGACAAGCAGGGCAGGGGGCTGGTAGGGGGACAAGCATGGGGCAGGGGGACAAGCAGGGGGGACTAGCAGGGGCAGGGGGGACTAGTAGGGGGTGGCAGGGGGCAGGGGGGACTGGCAGGGGGTGGAAAGGGGTGACTGGCAGGGGGTGGCAGGGGGGGACTAGCAGGGGTGGCAGGGGGGTGGTAGGGGGGTGTCCAGGGGGGTGTCCAGGGGATGTCCATGGGGTGTCGAGGGGGTTGGGGGGTATTTTTTTATGGATTTGGACACCCTATAGCCATGGTTTAAACCGTGGCTATTGGTTTATTAGCACGGTTATTAACCGTGGCTAGAGACATAATGCCACAGTTATAAACCGTGGCAATTAAGTCTGTCCGGCCTTTAGTATAGCCACGGTTGAAACCATGGCTATTACCTATAGCCACAGTTTGAGGGCCTATATCCACGGTTTAGAACCGTGACTATAGCCCGAATTTACAGTAGTGTTTGAGGATGTCTTCAATATGACGTCTGAGAACTGGTGAATGTTTTCAGGTTTTTTATAGTGCATGCTATTGTGAGCCAGGCATTTATTACAGAACCGAACCTGCGGGAAGCCAGTGGTGTGGGCCAGGGCAGTTTGACACCAGTTTCTGGTACTATTTCTACCGGTAAGAGGAAGTGGCAGATGGATTTCTCTCATGGTGGCAATACTAGCCAGAGGAATACTTCTGGTGTCCAGGTCTTGTGCTACTAGTGTGATAAAGAGGGGAACAAGAGATCTTTGTGTCCATGTGACATAGTGGACTGTCGAGGTTGCGGTAGGATGGGTCATCTTCATTATTTTTGTAGGGAGTTTCTACCAGTGGATTGTGAGAGGGGATCTGGGAAGAATCTGAGTGCGGGAGCCGGACCAGTAGCTTCTTACCGGTCGGGAAACTAGAATACGTCAGGGCGTTTTGGCAGAGATGGTGGTCATGGTCGTGGAAGCCAGGCACCAGGATCTCAGAGGTAGCGGGGCAGGACAGCTCAAGGTAGCCAGGCTTTGTCGTAGGGTCGCGGCATAGGGCAGGCATATGCAGTGCAATACACCCAACAAGAGTAGGATCCCAGACCTTCTACTCTCAGAGTTACTATTTTGGTATCATCCGTTTTATCTTCAATACTTTTCGTTACAGGGGCTACACATATCTTTTAATCTATGCCCATTGTGGAGATTCTTGCACTCTATGTTTCTTTTTCTTCTGATGTTATGACGTTAGACACTCTGCTGGGAACTAGAACAGCTATTGTGTGTCAGTGCATGGATTTCCCCCTAGAGGTTGGTCGGTGTCACTTTCTACGAGACCTCTTTGTATTGGAGATGACGAGCTATGATGTTATTCTAGGGATGGACTGGTTGGTACCCTTTCGAGCCATTGTGAATTTCTATCGTTGTAGGGTGGGTTTTACGTCACCAGAGGGCGGAGAGTTTCTATACAATGGCGAATGGGATGTCTAGGCGAGTTGAGCTGGACCCAAGCATCGTGGGCAAGGTGGAGTGACAGCCCAGATTATGATTTTATATTTGGATGATCATGGGACTTGTTAGAAGGATTTCCCTCCAGTAGTTGATCTTTTTCAGGGATGTCTTCCTGGACGACTTTTCAGGTCTACCTCCAGAGCGAGAGGTGTATTTCTATTTTGAGCTTGTGCTAGGAGTGGCACCGGTTTCCATTCTTCTTTATAGGATGGATACACTCGAGTTTTAGGAGCTCAAGAGACAGTTATAGGAGTTGCAGTCAAAGGGTTTCATCTGACCCATCACTTCTCCTTGGGGTTCACCAATCCTTTTTAAGAAGAAGGTGGATGGTGCTCTTAGACTTTGTGTGGATTATCAAATGACAAACCAACTGACGGTTAAAAACTGATATCCCTTATGAAGGATTAATGATATTTTTGATCAACTTCAAGGAGCACAAGTGTTCTCGAAGATTCACTTGAGATTCGGATATCATCACTTACGCGTTAGACCATCAGATATAACTCTCACAGCTTTTCGGAGTAGATATGGTCTATACGAGTACTTGGTTTTTCCATTTGGATGCATGAACGTGCCAGCAGTTTTCATGGCTCTGATGAATTGTGTCTTCCACCCTTATCTGGACTCTTTTTTGGTAGTCTTTATGGATGACATCATGGTGTACTCTCACACTCGACACGACCATGCCACCCATCTTGATATCGTTTTGAGTACACTGAGATAGAACCATCTATATGCTAACCTATCAAAGTGACACTTTTGGATGGACCATATACACTTCCTTGGTCATATTATCTTAGAAGAAGGAGTTGCGGTAGACCCAGAAAAAGGTAGAGCATTAGTTTATTGGGAGAAACATAAGAACGTGTTTGAAATATGAAGTTTCTTTTGGATGGATGGTTACTACATGCGCATTATACAGGACTTATCCCACTTAGAAGTTCCATTAACGGGTTTGATTATGAATGGTGTGAAGTTCGTTTGGTCAGAAGATTGTGAGATAGTCTTTCAGGAGCTGAAGGGAAGGTTGGCATCGACACCAGTCTTGATACATCTAGAGAAAGGGAAAGGCTATATAGTTTACTGTGATGCATCAAGTATTGGACTGGGAGTAGTTTTGATATTGGGTGATCAAGTAGTTGTGTACGGATCTCAGCAGTTGAGGCCAGATGAGAGAAATTACCCGACACATGATCTCGAGTTGGCTGTAGTTGTTCATGCGTTGCGATGTTGGAGACATTATCTCTTGGGAGAGAATTTTGTGGTTTTCACTGACCACAAAAGTCTCAAGTACATCATTACTCAGTGTGACCTGAATTTGAGACAGTGAAGGTGGGATTAATACCTTCAGTCCTTCGATTTTGAGAGTGCCTATACCCCTGGTAAGGGTAATGCAGTTGCTGATGCACTGAGCAGAAAGACTCACACCCAGGCAGTTCATGATGCCAGTGGTGAGTGGCAGCTTATGGGTTTATTCTCTGAGATGAATTTGTAGGTGCATGAATGTTAGGGGAAGACCTACCTTTCTTCATTAGTTGTGACTTCTACCCTCCTAGATCGCGTGAGGATGAGACAACTATCAGATTCAGAAAGCCTAGTTCTATGGGAGTCAGTGGAAAGTGAGGACCCTCCTCTTGGTTGGGTGATAGGCGATGATGAGGTACTGCGTTTCCATGGATGATTATGGGTTCTAGGGGATATACAAGAGGAGATGATGGGGGAGTTTCATGCTTCATCTTTGGAAGTGCACCACAGAGCTACCAAGATGTACCGAGACTTCAGACATCATTATTGGTGACCGGGTATGAAACGGGAAGTAGATGGTTTTGTTACGAGATGTTCCACCTGTCAGCAGGTGAAGGCAAAGCATCAAAGGCTAGCTGGGATGTTACAACAGTTACCCATTCCATAATTCAAAAGGGATGAGGTTGCAATGGATTTCGTGACCGGGTTATCGAGCTCACCTCGAGGCAATGATGACGTGTGGGTTGTTGTAGAGAGACTCATGAAGGTATCTCACTCTTTTACAATCAAGGAGACCTTTGGTGTTGATGAGCTCAGAAAGTTACATATATGAGGGGTAGTACGGCTTCATGGGGTCCCTCTTTCTATCATTCCAGATAGGGATTCTCTCTTTACCTCTCATTTCTGGAAGAATTTTTAGAGGGCACTGGGTACACAGGTGCTTCTGAGCATAGCTTACCACCCTCAGATTGATGTCCAGGCAGAGCGTATGATACATGTGCTTGAGGAAATGTTGTGCACATGCGTCCTAGACTTTGGGGGCTGTTGGGAGAAGCATATACCCCTGGTCGAGTTTTCCAATAATAATAGTTTTCAGGAAACCAATGAGATGGAATCGTATGAGGCTTTATATGGTAGGCCATGCCGATCACCTTTGTACTAGATGGAGGTAGGTGAGGCAGCTTTACTGGGACCCCGTCTCATGTAGGAGACTTCAGAGCAGGTCCAGTTGTTAGAGAAGCGGATGGCTACTGTGTTGTCTCGTCTGAAATCTTACGCTGGTCGCCGCATATGACCCTTGGAGTTTGTGGTCTGGGATCAGTTTTTCTTTCGTGTTTCACCAAGGTTGGGACACAGGAGAATCTGGAGACATGGTAAACTTTCACCGAGGTATGTGGGGCCGTTTGAGATTCTGTAAAGATTCGGTCTGGTTGCCTATCGGTTGCAGTTGCCACCGAGGTATCAGGACATGCACGACGTCTTCCTTTTATCTCAGTTATGCGGTTATCACTGAGACTCGTCTCAAGTTTTCATCCAGAAAAGGTTGAGCTACATTCCGATGCATCCTTTGAGGAGCATCCAATTCGTATTGTTGATAAGATCACGAAGTTTCTTTGAGGTTGGACAGTTCCTCTCGTACGGGTGATATGGATGCATGGCCGAGTGCAGGACAAAACCTGGGAGCGGGAGACCGACGTACGTGCTTAGTGGCCAGAGTTGTTCTGGGCTTTATCTTCACAACCATTTGAAGGGAAATTCGGGGAAGAATTGCTTTAAGGGGGGAAGTTTGTAAGAACCTGGTTCTTATTCTAGAGGTACGGGTTTCTTTTTTTCATTTTTCCATCCGTGTATTTGAGAAAAAAAGGAAAATGGGGAAAAATCCCAAATTTTGTGGGTACATGTCGTCTACTTTTCCACACACCGTGTAATTTGGCCATGTGGGATTAGTGCAAAGGGCGCGTAGCCCTGTCGGTGATAAAAGGTTAAAAACCAACTACACGCCATGTAGTGGGTATTTACAGGCCATGTAGTTAGTCGGTGGGGGAAAAGTGTGGCGGTGGAGGCATCCGCCAGTGGAGCGAAAGTACACGCCGTGTAATCGGGAGTATATGTCATGTGCTCATGTCGACAAGTGAATAGTTCGGCGGTGAAAAAAGTAGCCTCTAGAGGAAAAGTTAAATGATGAAAAGTACACGCCGTGTACTTGAGAGTAAACACTGTATAGTTTGTTTTTTTCACATAAAACGAGCAGTAGCCTCTTCTGTACACAGAGGAATCTTAGAATGCCGGAGGAGAGTGGGAGAGATGGTCTGAGCTTGGACGATCTCCTGACCGCACACGAGGAACCCGATTCTGTATCTGTCGATCTCCTTGGAACTGCACAGGTAAGCTCTTCCTTCTCCTAGAGAATTTCTTACCAATTCTATCCTCAGTTAATTTTATTTGAGTTCTAACGGGATTGTGTTCACCTCATATCTGCTTCGTTCTTGATTGTTTCGGGAGGATTCGTTCATTTATATCGATCAGGGGTGATCGAGGTAGATCATCAGGTTTTTAAATTCGAAATGCTCTATATTTTTGGGTATAGTTTTGCTATGAAACCATGATTGGGTGTCGTATGGATGTGTCATTTGCTGAAAATTTTCTAGAACTGCATAAATAATCTTTTGATAAGTTAAAACTACTGACTGGGATCACTACATGGATCCAGGACCACCCCTAGGGTGCGTTCCTCTGTTTAGCTGTTTGGTCAGGTTACCTGAGGGTATACCATAAAAGTTAGAATGCTTTAAAATTTCCATGAGTGGAATTGTATATAATTTATTTCTTATATATTGGGCTTGGCCCGATTACTTGTATAGCCTGAGGGCAGTGTCTCGTTTATCATGCAGGCAACCTTTGAAACACCTATGGGTACTAGTTCCTGTGCTTGTGGGCAATAGATTATGTGCCTGAGGGAGACACCTTGTGCACCTGTGGGAAATATCCGTTTTTCCTGTGGGTAGACACTTGTGGGTTTTGACTCGGCCTACCTGAGGGTAAGCTTTGTATATTTGTGGATAGTGTTATCATGAATGTTCACCATGATGATTTTCATATGTTGTACCAGTCAAGTTAAAGAACAGGCTTGGAATGGTTAAATGAATATTAAAAATGTAAATATAATAGGTAATGTTAGTTACTTTTGAGTACTTCTTAGTTTATTGCATTTACTACTGCACACTATTGTTGTATATTTTCACTGATGGTTGGGCATGGGCATTTTTTGGTTGCCTACTAGGATGTATTTCTCACTCCTTGTTTGGGAAATGTCCTCAACCCAAACATACTATATTGTTGTAAGTGTTGATAGGGGAAAGGGTCCCTACATAGGTACATTATTGTTTCATTGGAGTATGAGAGTGTGGGACTGAGCTTTGGCCTGCGATGCTGCTGAGTTGTTGTTGCACTGTTTTGTTTTGTTTAGTTGTACCAGGTACTTTGAGCTATATTGTATTTTATTGCAGTGTATCCTGTTCTGGATATTTTCATAGGAATTGTGACATGATGTATCTCTATATAAATGACTGCTGGTTCTCTTTGACTTCATGTTGTATGTTGTTTACTGCTTCTACTGTTCCATATTTTATGTTATTTATCTTTTCTGTTGCGCTACACATTGTAAAATGAGGGCATAGTTTCCCCACTATCATACCTGGCCCCTCACTGCTAGTTGGCAGCTTCTGGCATTTGGGGAAATGCACTTGAGGTCATGTGACCAACTGGGTTTGGGGCAGCCGTGGTGTGGCACCCGGATCCGAAACATTAATTTGATCAACAAAATCGAACGTCTAAATAATTTTTCAAAGGAATTATTCTGTTTATTGAGTTCACTGAAGGATTTCAAAGTCACTATATTAGTTGTCCATGTACAAAATGTTAGAACATATATCAATTTACAAGAGATACCATGAGGGAAAACCTAATCTTTAATGGATTTATAAAAAATTATAAGAGTTGGAATCGCCATGGAAAAGAATATATTTGTTGTCAAAATACAGATGTGGTTCAGATGGATGTTAACGCGAGGATTAATGATCCAATGTGTGAAATGCTTAATGAAATGGTATGCGGGTTGGTACCTGAATGCTTTGAAATCTAGAATTTTGAGACCGGTGAGATAAGTCTGAGCTCTGGTGTAGATCATGATTCAAAGAGATTTTATGAAGTACTTGATGATTCAAAAACATAATTATATCATCGATGTACTTCTTACAATAAATTGTCACTTATCCTGGAGTTTTTTCATTTTCATACATTGAAGCACTGTTTAGACACATTGCTTGACATGATGTTGGTGTTATTGAAAAGGATTCTTCCTATTAATGATATGAGTCTTGAGTCATACTACCATTATCTTATGTTGATAGAGAACATAGGTTTAACATTTGACACCATAGATACATGCAAAAAAAAGATTTATGTTGTTTATAAAAGAAACATCCCATTTGGTTATTTTTACAATCGGTGGTGGTTCTAGGTGGAAAGAGATCAAGGAAAATCAGACTCATCAATGTAAAACTATGAAATAAGGAAAAATAATTGTTATAAAGAACATTTCTAATATTCCCCTAAATCCATTGTTGAAAATATTTTTTATGTCATCTAAATTTATTAATTTAATGAGATGGAATGCAGAAATAAATTAGGAATGTGAAATTTTAAGCCACCCAGAAGACTCTCATGTGTGGAAGGATTTCGATATGTGACACCCTGAATTTTATAAATATGTTTGTAATGTCTGATTGGGGTTGGCAGCAGATGGTTTCAATCCATTCAAGTATATGGTTGGTTCAACTCATAGTACATTTCCAGTGGTGTTTTTTCCATATAATATTCATATGTGGTTATGTATGAAGTAACAATTTATATTAATTTACACTCTTATTGATGCACCAAGAATTCCAGGGGATAATATTGATGTTTATCTTAATCCATTGATTGATGATTTGAATGAATTTTGGGGAAATGCACTGATGACACATGACTGTGAAACAAATTAAATGTTCAAACTGTATGATGCTTTATTATGGAAAATCAATGACATCCCAACTTCTGAAAATTCATTAGGCCAGAGTACGAAAGGGTAATTTTCATTCCCTTGTTTAAATAAAAGTGAAAAATATGAATGGATTAAACATTCCAAAAAATGGAAATAAATGGGTAAAAAATGTTTTCTCCCCCATCAGCATAAGTTCAGAAAGGATAGAGTGATATTTGATGGTTCTAGATAGTTCAAACCTGCACCAAAGATCAGGAACGGAGCCAAAATTTTATAACAGATTTAGGATGAAAAAATCCACACCGTATATGAATTTTAGGATTTGGTGTCTCATCCATTACCTAATATCCGTGGTGCGGGTATACAACACTATCCTAATTGGAGAAAGAAAAGTATTTTTTACAATCACCCCTATTGGAAAACTAACATTCTAAGGCAAAATTTTGATGTCATACACATTGAAAACATTATTTGTAATAATATATTGTGGACCATTTTAGGTGTTAGTGGAAAATAAAAGTACCATGTTATTGAACATTTTGATATGGAATAAATGGGTTTAATGAAATAGTTTCATTTACAGTTAGCTGAGGGAAATAAGGAATATATGTCAGATGCATTGTATATGATGACTACAAATGAGAAAGTGACATTTCTTTCCATTTTGAAGATGCTAAAGGTTCATGATGGTTATTCTTATAATATTTCAAAGTGTGTGAATCTGATGAGAATTACATTTCAAGTGTTGAAATTTCATGAAAATCGAATACTACTTTAGAAATTTATTCCAATCACAATTTATGATTTTTCATCCACCAATGTTGTTCAACCATTGATTTAGATGAATATTTTTTTAGATAGCTTTGTTTAAGAAATCAATTGATTTATCATTTAAAAACTTTTCATGAACAATTTTAACTAATTCTTTGTCACTTTGAGTAACTATTTTCCCCCTCATTTTTTTGATGTTATGGTTCACTTGAAAGTACACCTAACTGATGGAATAATGGCTTATGGTCCAGTCCAATTCGGGTGTATGTATTGTATTGAGAAGTATCTGAATACATTGAAATTATTTTTATGCAAGATATGTCATCTGAAAGAATCAATAGAAAATAGTTATTTTATGGATGAGTGTACTACTTTATGTGCATAATATCTTATGGATGTTGCGACAAAATTAGATAAGACCTCCGGAATTCATGATGGTCTAGTTAGATAATGATCCATATTTTATATGGGAAACATCCAATGGATACAGCCACATCAATATATCTTGTCCAATACTCAATTAGTTGCACCATTAATGCAGTAACTGTCTTATAACATTTATTCTTTCACAGTTACATTTTTTTATAAGTTGACCATTTAACCATGAAATTTTCATTTTCTAGAAACACATTAATGATCTAAAAGAATATATGGATTTTGAGACTGAGTATCAAATTCAACAATCTGATTATGTGTCATTTCATGTTTGGTTCAATGACTTCGTACATATAATTTGATTTTCCTTATGAGTGAAGTATTATACTAATTTCTTTCGACTGAAATTATTACTGAATTATGTGAATTATGTTGGTTCATAACATGAGGGAGTTAGGTGACCCCATGCTAGCTGAGTAATTCATCCAACTAGCTTAGGGT
Organism: Viscum album; assembly: GCA_963277665.1. Lineage (NCBI taxonomy): Eukaryota > Viridiplantae > Streptophyta > Magnoliopsida > Santalales > Viscaceae > Viscum > Viscum album. The sequence goes on from OY728135.1 coordinate 515,462,320, forward strand.
TCATCTATAATTTCTCATTATTATAAACCTATACATGCTAATGGATTTTTATTTTTCATTAATGATGTTGATGAATAACTAGACACACAAAACTGTGGCATCTGTTTTCAATTCTTTGATTTTGGTTATTACTGTGGTCAATTGATAGACATCATAGAAGTTGTATACAAACATGGGTTTAAGTGCATTATGTTAAAGTGTAATTGGGTTGATCTAGTGTGTGTAATTAAAGTCAATCAACGTTATTCTAAATTGGTTAATTTTAACTATATGTTATATAGAAATGAACTATTTTATAATGAACCTTCCATTTTGAAATCAAAATGATAACAAGTATTCTTCGTTATATTACCTTCAAATTCTAGTTGGAATGTTGTTTTGAAAAAGTCCCAGTGAAGAGTGTTTTTATTAACAAGATGAACCAGAGACTATTCCCTTTGTTTCCTAACAACTTGATAAACATACCGTAGTTCAACGTGAAGAAGATGTTAATTAGGATAGAGTGTCCATTGAAGGAGGGAAGGTCAATTTTCATGTTTATGGAAAGGTATAATTGTTTTCCCAATCTTCAGTTTAAATCATTTTTTAAAAATTATTGAAAAAAATACAAAACAAATTTGGAACATATGAAATTTTTTATTAGTCAGAATCAAACCCTCCACCTGGTCACCCCTCCCCCACTCCCAGCCCCGAACAATCCCCACTCCCAGCCTCCCCCCCTTGAAGATCCACCCCTCACCCACAACTAACCAACCCCTACCCCTCCACCTGGACAACCCCCACACTAGCCCTATACATCTCCCACTCTGAGCCCCCCCCCTGACAGACACTCCCACCCCCCCACAAGCATACCCCTCCCCCTTTATATGGACAACCCCACTGGTACCCCACCCCCACCTTGACGAGCCAGCCCCCAACCCGTCCCCCTTGGATATCCTCCCTCCTAACCCCCTACATCCCCACACCTACCCATGATTAAATAATTTTTAACCTTTTATTGTGAAAATTAGAAATACATTTCTACTGGAAAAGATAAGAAGTAGTCTATTATATGAATGTTTAATAACTAGGTAAAATTTTCTACTATAGTAAATCACTTCACATTAAATGAACCCTCTAAATACAATCCTTTTTTGTACAAAAGTTTATTTCTATTTTTTTATGTTTCCAATTTATAAAATCCATTTACTACTAATTATTTTATCCCTTTTGGTTTTATTAACAACTATAAAAGTTTGATTTTTTTTAAAATCAAAATAATTTAGCATTTTGAAAATTTGGACGATCCTCTTACTAATTTTTTCTATGACTACAAGCATTTCAGGGGAATAGGCAGCAGATCCACATCATCGTTCTGATCCATCTACGTCTCCGGGTCGAGGTATGTTTGAATGTAACTGTGTTTATTTTTTTATGCAATTTAAAAACACACACACACACACATATATATATATATATGAATATATTTCAAATTATGTTAAAAAAAATTTTGAACAGGATAAGACACGACCAGTTCTTCCTCCCATAAGATATGCCCCGGTCGTGGAATTTCATCGTGGAATTATGACACAACATTGATGTTTGATTTGAGGAGATATTTCTTCCTGTGGGACTAACATACCCCACATTTAGACATCAGTTGTCTCATATCATACGCCACCCACATCGATTTCCATTTACCACATGTGACTGGGCTTGTATTCCTCGGCATACATTAGATCAGATTTGTAGGGAAGTTCAGGTAAGAAGACTGTTTTAGTTTCCTCCCTATGTTTAAAAATTACTAGCATGTGTGGTTTTTTCCTTAAATAGAATAATATAAAGATAACCCTTGATATGTTTTTGTTAGTTTTTGTGGGAAAATTTCAAATGATGTTGAATGATTTTAAAGGGAATGTCATGAGTACGTACTGGGTACCTATTTTGGGTGCCCCGGGAATTCTGGGAAAAGTCTCGAGAGGTGTTCTCCCATATCAGTGGCATGAATTAGTTGCATATTGGTCTACTAATGTCATTGATATTAGAATATTTATTTTTATATATATTTTTTCATGAATGTGTGACATTATATTTATTTTAAATTTGAATTAATTGATTATAGGAGGTTTCAGCACGCCATTTAGATAATCGAGTGTTTCAAGGACCACCTTACATGATCGGGACTCGTCACGTGCCTGATATATGACATGATGTATTTATTATTCATTTTTTAATTTATTATTTAATATGGTTTTTTGTTATATTTTTATATTTTATTGGTATACATTTACAGGAGCACGGTGCACTAACTGAGAAAATGACGGTGTGGATGAGAACTCAGGATCGAAATGATCTATGGGATACAGCTCTTATAATATGTTCTTATACTCATTACCAATACTTACATACATCTGTATATAAACATATATATGTATATAAATTTAAATATTTTACATGCTCAATTTGAAGATGAGTTAGACCTGTTTCCAGAGGACTAGATACATCTTCCCATATAAAGGGATGAGATATTCCATCACATTATTGGTCGTGACGGGTATGGATATAGTTTGACCTATGTAATGAGTATTCCTCATTCTTTAGTTTCATGTGGCAAGGTTGTTGGTCTTTTTGTTGCTCAAATGACACAACAGATGTCATATTTTGAGGCCCAAGTACTCACTTTTGAGGAGGTAAATGTGCAATTGATCGTTGAGGATAGAATACTTCGGGATTATGTTCATCCGGGAGATGGTGCAAGGTATCATACGATGCAGGTTTATACTGAATTTATTTATTTACTTTAAATTATTTTTGTTATTAAAATCATTATAATTTTTATTTTTTGTTGGCCCCTAGCACACTGGACGGAGGTAGAATCCTTGACCATGCATGCCACATCATATTCAAGAGGTGTTTTTCTTTTATATTTTTTTTGAAATAATTTTATATATTTATTTATACTTTAAATGCAAAATTGTTTGATATGAGAAGAATTTATGTTTTTAAAAACTCCAATGTTTTTTAATTTTAATAGTATGATCAGTAATTGGATACTTTATTATGATAGATAATTTCTTATAATCCCCATTAGATGATAGGAATTAGGCTAGGTGGACCAATGAGCTAATGGACTAATGGACTTATGGAAAAGTGGCCAAATGGCCAATTGTTCTAAGGGCTGAATGGCCTACTAGCTTATTGTCCTAATATCTGAATGTTTGAATAGCCCAACGACCCAACGGTCCAAATGTCCAAATGCCCCAATGGCCTAAATGGCCAAACTCGCCAATGACCAAACTCCCCAATAGCCTAAGGCCCCAACAGCCTAACACCCTAATGACCAAACAACCCAATGGCCGAAAGCCCCAACGGCCAAACGCCCCAACGGCCTAACGACCGAACAGCCTAATGGCCTAATGGACAATTGTCCAAATGGAATATTGTCTTAATTACCTAATTTTCTATTGGTCTATTACTATATTATCCTATTGTACTAATGAATAAATGGCCTAATAGCATATTATCCTATTATCTTAATTACCAATTGACTAAATAAAGACTTGTCCAATTGGCCAAATTCCGAAATACCAAAATTTTCAAATGCCCAAATTGCCTAACGTCCTAATGTCCTAATTCCCTAAAGAGATAATTCCCTAATGGCCTAATTCCCTAATGTAGGAATTTCCTTATGGACCAATGGACTAACAGCTCAATGGCCTAATGCCCCAATGGCTAATACCCCAAAGGCATAATTCCCCAACGGCATAACTCCCCAACAAGATAACACCCCAACGGCCCAACGGCCCAACGGCCTAACAACCCAAAAAAACAATTGGCCAATTGGACTAATATCATGATTAAATAATGTTCTATTATCCTAATGTCTTATTATCTTATATTCATAATAACCAAATGGCCTAATGACCTTTCCCCAAAAGAAAAATGATCTAATCACCTAATGGCCAATGTTGTTGCTTTATACCATGATAACAGTTCTCCAACATTGTTGCTAGATACTATACTATATATACTATTCTTGTTAGTATGTTTTGTTATGCTGTGGATTAGAATGAATGTTATTGATAGAAATTGAAAATGAATGTAAAGACTGAATTTATTGTAAATTAATTGGATAGAGAATTAAGAGTCATGTTTACTGAATATGGTGTTGGTTATAATTTGATAATAATAAATGCGACACATTGTGCATGTGAAAATGAATCTGCTATTGGGAGATGCAGGGTGGAGGGGGAAGGGCTGTGTAGGTGGGGGGGACTATCTGGGGGGTGGGGGTGGGAGTGGGGTTGTCCGGGGTGCTGTCCAAGAAGGAGTGGGGGGGCTTTCCAAGGGGGTTGGGAGTGGGGGATAGGGGGTGTTGTCCCGGGGGGGAGGGGTTTTTTAGGGTGGGGATGTCCAGGGGTGAGTGTGGGGGGGAGGCTATCCAAGGGTGTGTGGGATTGGGGTTGGGGTGCTATCTAGGGGGTGTTCAGGGTGTGGGGGAGGGGGGTTCTGGGTGGGGGATATCCGGGGTGTGGGGTGGGAGTGGGGATATTTGGGGGTGGGAGTGGGGCTATCTGGGGTGAGTGGAGTCTGTCTTGGGGTGGGGGATATCCGAGGAGTTTGGGGAGGGGGCTGTCTGGGGGAGTGTGGGGGATGTATGGGGTTGGGAGGGGATTCCCAATGGGGAGGGGTTGAGGGGGCTATTAATTACATATCTATACTATATATAGTTCAATGTTAATAAAACATAGCGGAATGTTTGTCCAATCCTCTTTTCAAACTACCTCATCGCATACGAGCAGTAAAGTAGGTCACTACTAGAGTAGAGTAGTGATATTAATGGCCTAATGGACTAATATCCCAATGTCAAAATTGCACTAATTGCCAATTGGATAAATGGAGACTTCACCAATTGTCAAAATTCCCAAATAGAAAAATAGAAAAACACCTTAATGTACTAACACTCTATTATCCTAACACCCTAATTTCCAAATGCCCTAAAAACCTAATGGCCTAACACCCTAATTTCCTAACTCCATAACAACCTAATTCCCTAACGGCCTAATGGCCCGATTTGATTAATATATATATATATATACTTACTGAATAAATGTGTCAAATTTTTATTTTCTTAGTTTAGTTATTTCTTTTGTGTCCTATTGTAGGTTTATTGAAGAAGAATATTGGAATGGATTAGAGCTATTTGGATCGCTAGATATATGAAAAAGTATATCTGAAATTTATTGTTTTTGATGATCATGGTGTTTCTACTGTTTGGAATTGATTTTTATTCCTGATTTTAGATATGTTTCTACTATTCGGGAAGTCGTGATATTTGTTTTAAATTCCTAGGTTAGCAGTTTCTAAAGGGTGGTTTTTTCTTTAGATTTGAGGGACCACCATTGTCAGTCGCTATATGCAGATTTATAGTTTACAGATAGAGACCACCATTGGAAGTCGCTAAAGCTCAACCTAATATCAACCATTATTCGTCCCAGTATTAGGTCACCTACAGAGACCGACATTGGTGGTCACAACATCCCCACAATGATGGGCCTAATTTGACATACATTAACAGATGCAAGACAGTCTTTAAATACAATTTGTGACCTCCAGTGGGGGTTGATAATTGTCCAATTTATAGTAGTGTATGAATGAGAGGTCAACATCGACTTCCCAATTTATTAATATATTAGTAATGATATAAATATCACAAACTCTTCTTTCATTAGAACATGATAAACATGATAGAATGAGTTTCAATTGACTCTTAGAAGTGACGTCAAAAGCATGGATTGAGAATGTCGAGTGATCCTCTAATGGATATCACATGGATTGAAATATATTGAACATGACCAGTTGGTCACAAAATTCTATGGATAGGATTCCCTCATGGGAATAAATCATAGATCATACTAATAGGAAGAATGATCCTCATATTATTAGGGTAGATCAAGAAGAGGTAGTCTCACATTCCATGTCATGGACATATAAATCTGTAGTGAAGATTAGATCATTAACTCAGACAAGGAAATCCTCAATTATTCCATCAAGACTGGTTGTGAATCGATTGGATGACTAGATGAAAAACACCCTTTGGGTGCAAGGGACCTAGAACAAGGATGGAGAAGATGGATTTATCCTGACATTTATTTAATATCCTAGATCTACGAGGGCATCATTGAAGTTTGAACTTATTATCTGGAATGAAAATGTAAAGGTCCTAAGATTTTTTATTTCATGGGGATGGACTGTTGTGTAGAAAAATTCTCAATTGTCCTAAGTTGTCTCTTATGAGTGATCAATTCCTTATGAAATTTACCATACATAATAATGTGTTTGACAGAATATAAGAGGGGAATGTTGACTTTAACACATTTAAAAAAGTTGAGCATTTCAGGATCAGGTTAAAAGGACTTCCTTAGCCTAGAAATTTCTTGGGGAAATGGAATTGGGTTCCTTATAGGGATAAAAGGAGGTGAGGGAGTTTCTCCACGTTTATTTTTGGGATTTCTGTTATTTTCATTTTCAAGATCAGCATATAAAGGCTTATTTGAGGATCCATCGAGAGGCTTGTAAATTTTTTTCCCGATCTAAGTGAAATTGAATTTACATTAACCTTGGGGTTGGGTAATTGTGGAGGTAGGATTTTTGAATAATTTGATGGTTTCTGATGGAAAATATGGGATTGTAGTTGACTGATTTAGGTTTCAATGTTTTTTAGGCTAGATTGGGTGATGGAATTAATATCTTCTATAGTGCCTTCCAATGGTTTCTTCAAAGATTATTCATGTCCCACATTGGGATTACCTTGATTTTGGTTCTTGGTAAAGTGCGTTTATTGGTTTGGGAATAGATAAGGCTCATTAGAAAAGTGGAATCTAGGAGGATATAGAGGAGGATTGATTTGTTGAGGATGAGGAACAAAAGGACAAGCATGTTGGAAGCTACCACCACCTTAGCCTTATTGTAATTTGTTTAGATTTTGAGGGGAGAACTAAGGGGGATGAGAAATGTGATTACCATATCTCAATGCTTGGTTAAAGGTAAATTTTAAGGGATCAGGGTGGACTTCGATGAAGTTTCTAATGAATAGACCTAATTCACTAGGGTTGGTGTTCCTATGAACAAATGAAGCATTGACCTCCATTGGTCTAGTTTAATCAGATGGATCCTCTTGAAGTTGTGGACATGTGTCAATTGGATGTGCGGGTGAGATAAATATTCCACAAGTCTTGATAGGTCTATAAAACCGAGATTGTGGAGAAGATAATGTTGGGGATTTGGCAGCCAACGCTAGTTGTCTCACTGGACCTGTAAGTTCACTCATCCACTAGGTCCTCTTATTTTCCTCTATGGATTGATTATAATGGAATTTTTTGACTTGATCATGTTTTCAAGTACGTTATTGATGTAGGTTTTTAGGTAAATTTTAAATAAGATCTCATGTAACTGTAGGATTTTGGTCAACAAGAGAACCAACACATACGACATCAATGAGTGTTCTCTCCATAGCCAATAACCCAACATAAAACTATTGGTTCCAGAGTAGGTCGTGGATTTGGGGATATGGGCATGCTTCCACAAGATTTTTGATCCTCTCCCAGTACTCATAGAGTGATTCATTAGGGAATTTAAGGATACCACATATTTCCTTCTGGATTGGAGAATTACGAGAAGAACAATATAAATTTTATAAAAAGAGACACTTCGAGTCATTCCATATGGTAATGGAACCATGAGGGGGTAATTCAGCCATGACATGGAAGATCATCTAGGGAGAAAGGGAATGCTCAAATTTTTAACTGTTCTTCATAAACCCCTTGAGGATTCTTGGTAGAGAACCCAACATGGAACTCTTTGATATGAAGATGTGGATCCTCACTAGTTAGCCCATGTAAATGTGTTATAAGATTACTCCAACACTATTTGAGTTTAAAATCAGCCTTGATATTTGGATATTAAATACTACAGGGTTTTTAATTCATATCAGGGACAACAATTTATTTAAGGTTATGTTCCCTAGGATTGGTCATATCTAGAACAATTGTTTGGACAATGATTGGTTGAGGAGTGATTTTATTATTCATAATATCCCTTCTGAGTCGGCGTAGAGTCCACTGGATTTCTATGTCAAACAAATCTAATTGATAGTTTAGTAGGATATGGGGAATTTAGGGATGTTTGGGAAGGATAAAGAAGATTTGTTTTTCTTATTTTTAATTCCATTTATGTTTTTTATGAGAAGGCAGATTTGTCTTTGTGTTTTTTTTCATATGTTTTTTTCTTATCTTTTTAATTTTTTTCAGAGATAAAAAACTATCGACTATAAATATTACCATCCCTAAAAACTTCACCATTTAAGGCTTGGATGATTGTCTCCTATTGATTGTTCATGGGTCTGGTTCTCTTCTAATGTGAATAGTAGCAGTCGGGTCAAATCCTCGACGAGGATACTTATTAATAGTTGATTGTTTTTGTGATTTTTCATTTTAGTGGGGTGGGGGTTGTTTTTAGAGCTAAAATGAAATATTTGATTGATTTATATTGATTTAGAAATTTTATAAAGATTCAGGTGAGTTAATTTTTTAATATTTAAGCATATTATATCACTGAGATTTGCATTATATAACATTAAATTAACACCCACTTCACAAGATAATTTTTATCAGAACACCTAAGTTTTAAGACTTTAATCCAAGCCTTAACTTAAATATGGTTCTAATCTCAATTAAAAAATGTTTATACAAGTTTATTTATGGTTCCAATAATCCATGGAATCCACATGTTAATCAAAACATTTCATTAAACCGTGAAATTTTAAGTTCAACATACACAATGTTAACGTAATGAATACTCAATGAGAAAAATCCCTTAATCAATTAATATCCCCAAATTATGACTGAACCTAATGGATTATTTACTCCTCCATTAATAATTTTTTTAATTTGGTTTGAATTCTTATGGTGATGTGTTTAAAATGAAATAAAAACTTGATAAGATAAGATTAGCACGCCGAACTCACACCTTAAATTTGAAGAGAGGTAAAGTCACACATTAGATTGAATGAGAAAGACAATGAACAGAAGGGGTTTCAACTTTATTTAAAGAATTTTAAGAGAATTAATATTTATGAATAATGTGTGGATGGTTAAAAGAGAATATGAAGAAGAAACATTCATTAAAATTGAAATGAAATTCAAAAAATATTATGTGAATACAATTGAAAACAACAGAAAAGGAAAGAAAAAATACAAGTGGATGAGAGGTATATATTATTAAAACTAGATCAAGGAATGTCCCCAAGGCCCTTGTAAAGGATCTAGTCATGCCAAGCCTCCCCCTAAAGTGTTTAAATGACAACTCCTTTTAATTAGAGTTTGGGGATGTATTTATATCCCTTGGAGTTGGACAATTTTCATTCCAAATCTTTCCCTCCAATTGGCTCAAATATTGGACCATACAGAAAATAGAACCATGAAATATATTCTTCTTACAAGTTGTCGATATACATGTTTGTTGTCTATTACGGTCATTTGGTGATCATTGGTGGTAGTTTGAACAAACAATTCTAATCTATCCCTTTTTATCACAACTTTTTCGAAGGCTAGAATGTGAATGGATTTTTGAATAGAAAGATTCCATAAAATCTGAATACTTTCTTCTAAAAAGTTGGATGAAAAATTCACCACTTTCACAATTTAAAATATCAGTTGTAATGGATGACTATTAGGAGAAAAATTAATAATGGTGTGATGATTTCAAATCTTAGACAGAATTGAGGGTTGGATTTCTACACATCAGTTGGGCCCCATTTTCTTGGATTTGGACCTTGAAATTATAATCTAAGATGCATTTTATTGGCCCTATAATTCTGGTGGACAATAAAATGATTGGGATATCTATATTGATCCCATAAATTCAATCATCTTGGATGGTCCAGTTTCATTAAATATTATTTAGGAATTCTTGTGTGGATCATAAGACCCTTCAAATAGCAGGATTTTCCATGAAATCATTATAATTATATGTTGTATATTAAATAATGATCCCAAAAAATCAATAATCACATGATTTGTATAATTGTTATACGATGTAGGATATAAACATTAAACTATCTTGAATTTGTATTTGTTCAACTAATGCTCAAAAAATATATTTAATATTAAAACATGAATATTTCATACTACTTACTCACCATTCATTAAAAAATTAAAGGGAGTAAATAAAAAGTTTGGAATAAATAAATAACATCAACTCCCCCACACATATTCTTGTTCATGTCCTCATGTGAAACAAATAAAAAATTTAACAAACTCATTCTAACTCACCAAAAAATATAAAATTTTGTTTTCCCCAACTAGGGGGGGTTTAATCAATTTTACCGGTTGGTATTGAATTATCCCACAAATTGTTCCGTAAATAATATTCAAAAAATAATTCATTTTTCATGCTCAAATGATAAAGAGAAAAGGAAGAAACTCAAATCATACACCTGTCAATATAATAAAAAAATATTTCTGCATGTTCACTCATTCACAAACATAAATTGAAAATTATAGAGTTTGAATGATCTCTGAGCTTCCATGATAAAGTTAAAAAGATTCAATAGGTATTTTGAAGGGGTTTTTCAATGGCTTTGGGATGGTAGTAATTTAATTTCCAAGATGGAGGAGAATAGGGGTAAAACATCAGCATGGGTAAAATAATGGCTGAAAACTTTTTAGAGTAGAAAACACACATATATATATATAACTTGAAAGAAGAATATATTTCAAGATTAGTATTTATAGATTGTCCAATATTTGAGCCTAGTGGATGGATATATTTGGAATGAAAATAGTCTAACACCTTGGGCTATAAATACATCCCCTCCTCTCCTTGAAAGGTGTTGGAATTTCAGCACGTAAGTATGAGGTTTGGCATGAATAAATCATTTCGATGGGCCTGTGAATGCTATATTCATGAAAAACCTCTTCCTTAGGTGATTAAATTCTAACTCCATTTAAATATTGGATTTGGATGTATTTATAGCCGATGGAGGTGGATTGTTTTTATTCAAAATATCTCCCTCTACATGGATCAAATATTGGACCTTCCAGATAGTAGAATCATGAAATATATTATTATTATAAGTTGAATATATACAAGTGTTGTGTCTAATCAGAACATTTTGTGGTCATTGGACTTATGGAACCAATGTAATTTCAATATGAGTAATCATTAATAATATATCTATTTTTATCACCACATTTTGAAGGATAGAATGTGAATTGATTCTTTAATATGAAGATGCACTCAAATCCAAAAAAAATTCTTAAAAATATATTTCCTCCTATATATATAACCAAATATGAAATAATTATAACCTTTATCAACCTTTTATTATTATTAATTATTTTTAAAAATCGCTATTCTTTATGATAACTCCTTGTTTTCATATAAGTATTGGTTTGGTGGTTTTGGTCATTGTGATTTTTTCACTGTTCCATAACATCCTGAAATTTAATCATGATATTAATATAATATATATATACTCATAATATATTTATTTTGAGGCATCCATATAGTATAAATATTTAAAAATGAATCACACGGTTCATAGAGATGGTAGGCTGTATGTACGCATTAATAATGTTTGTATTTTTTTATGGATGGAACAACAGAATCATAAAAGATTATTAAAATTTATGGAACCATATTTATATAATATAATAAATATATTCTTATTAAATATATCATTTTTAATATAAATGTAAAAATATTATGAAAAAAACAACGCATTTCATGGTTGATGTGGTAGTCAACACTTACGCATGAGGAATGTTATCATTTTTCAATGGTTTGGAAGGTAAGAATTTAGATGTGATATTACAATTATAGAAGTATTTTTATTCCATAAATAAAAAATAAGTTATTTAAATATGTCATTATTTTAATTCATGATAGTTGGTTATGGAAGAAGAATTGTATTAGTTCATGAGGTGGTAGTCTGCCTTTCGCATGATTAACAATTTTGTTTCCCATTTGATACAAGAGGATATATATATATATATATTACATTATCATAATCCCATATATATATATGGAAGATATTATTTTTGTTATATCATCATATTTTATTAATTTTTTAAGGATGTAGAATAAGAAATAAAATAAAAAGTTTCAGTTAAGAATGATACTTCTTTTTCAGACAACCTCCATGGGATTGCATTAAAATCCTTTGTAATATGGTTTCCTGATGAAACCGGGGACTCTAGTTAACTGTTAGAGATTTCATTAAGTTAATTAGGTATATGTTGTACAAACCAAAAATATTATTATGTGTGCAGAGGAATTATAGTATGTTCCCTTTTATAATTATAGTGAGGGGTATACTTATAATTGCTCAAGGTTTTTTCCATTATGTGAAGTCAATTTATTGGAAACAAGGATCCCAAATGGTTCACTATAGAACTTTTAATGATATAAGGCCGAAATATGTCCTGAAAATATAAATTATACAAGTTTATATTAAATTTTAACCACTATACTTTAAGGTAAAACCATGGTAATCATGTTTTAACATTAAACACAGAAAAAGATTTTTACAAGTTTTAATATTCATTAAGAAAAAAAATTAATTTTTTATTAATACCTAATATTAGTTTTTATTATGATATATTTGTAATAAATTTTATCAAATGAAATACAAAATTTTGGAATAATTTAATTTAAAATAAAACCCTCAATCATGATGAAAAAGTTGTTTCCCAGTGAAAATGTTTTCATAAGTAATAAATACATTTTATATGAAAACTCAACATGAAATTAATTTAAATTAAATATATTTTATTTTAAATAATATAATTTTACTAATTTTACTTTTAAACAATTTTAATACAAATTTTAACATTGTATACGATTTAAATAAAAAGGATGTTTTAAATAAAAACGGTATTTTTCATTATTTATCAAAAAATTTATCATTTTAGAAAATTATTAAAAAATCAGTATAATGTAATTTTAACATTTTTATTAAAAAAATATTAAGTAAAGTATTTGAAACAAATTTTATAAAATTGGAAAAAATAAAAAATATCATTTTATTTTCTCACAATGGGAAATAAAAACTATGTAATGGAAAAAATATCATTTTTAAACTCATATAAAAAATTTAATATATATATATATATATATATATATATATATATTATATATAATACAATTATAAGTATTTTAAAATATGTTTATTTTTAGTCATAAAAAAATTTAATGGCTGTGTTATAATGGTCAAGCTAAAATAAAAATATTTTAATAGTTCCTTACAGTTTGTTAAAACACGGTGTTGCGTGAAACACAATCTATAGATGAAATAAAATTTATTTGAAAAATAATTTCAAAAATTATCTAGTTGTTAAAATAAATCCCCTTAAAATAATTTCACTCTATTGATTAAATAACATTGATACAAAAAAAATTTGATATTTTTTCTTCACTATATCCTCAAGTTCTCACACAACTTCCTCAAATTAATTGTTTCACTACAACACATTAACCTACTTAGTGGTCTTGTTCCATTAAATTTTATCTATATTATATAGAGTCACCGCCTATTTTTCCTAATAAATGTTATCGAAATCAAATTTTACAACCTATCTGTTTAGTTCGGGTGAAGGATCATGTATTTACTTCACTAGGATAGATACATGGAACACATCTTGAACTTTGAAGAGGTTAGGTAGAAGAAACAAGAAATATGATTCCATTCCTACTCGATCAAGACTTTAAAATGGGAAAATATACCTAGGTATCATACTTACTTTATTCTAGAATCTCATAACATTATTTAATGATGAAATTCAAAAAATCACTTTTTCACTAACTTTGAACTCCATAACCCATTAACGAATTGTAGCATATATTTTTACTATATTTGTGATTCTCTTATGTGTTTTGGAATATATCTAACCTTCTCTAAAAAAAATTCATTTATATGATGTCTTAATAGATTTATTTCTCCAAACTTATTCTAACACATTTTATATCTACGCATCCTACCATCATGTTCTTTATAAAGAGCCATCAGAATGATGCAATGTGAAATATTTTTCTAAGAAAATTAGAATAGAGGAAGGTGTTGATCCCAACCACATTTGAAATCAATAGAAAATGATCTCATAAATTTATTCTAGGTTTTTAATGGCCCTATTCGACTGACCATATTCCCATGGATGATACACCTTTATAAAACTCATCTATGTATCTAGAGCATGCTGAAGACTTCTCCAGAACATTGAGATAATCTTCACCTCTTAATTATATAGAATATAATTTAATAATCCATGAATCCTTACCAATTAATATAAATTCTATAAATATGATCAAGTGAGAAGTCTTATATGATATAAATTAAGTGTGTTGACATCATAAGGCTTTTGAGTAAAACCCAAAAAGAATCAGGTCCCTTAGATTATTTGGTAGTCCAATAACAAAATACCTTATGAGGATTTGATTTCCATTATGGTATGGGTAATTGAAGTAACATACCCTTTGACTATTTCTCATAGCCTTAACATATGATCATACTAAGCACTAAGATACAAACTTTGTATTAACTCTCTTCAATATATCCCACTAGAAATACTCTTTTGAATCCCTATTCATCTTAATACTTCTTGGATTAATAGAGATTGATATAACTATGAGATTCAACCAAAAAATCCTTCTTCAAATCAGATATGGAAGGAATACATATACAGTTCATGAACCTTATCATTCCGTCACAATCGTGGTTGAACTTAGGAGCATTTCTCACCTTCTTTTACATCTATAAATCTTCCTTTTTAACCTCTTTAATTCGAACATAGATTGATGGTTGAACAATCATTTGAGAAAGATAGGATTTATCCCCTTCTGTAAATATTTCACTGTCCATACTTTGAAAATCATGAAAAATTGGATCTTTTGTCGTCATAATCATATATAATATTTCATGATCCCTTCAGGTCAAAGCATTATCCACCTTTTTTTCCTAGGGTGGTAATTTATTGAGCAGTAATAATATTTAACCTAATCTAACCATATTCTATAGTAAATATTAAACTCTTTATGTGTAAAAATATACTTTTAACCTTTCTTATTAGTATATATATCTCACCTTTCTCCATAAGTATAATTTCTCTATATCTTCAAGAAAATGATTTCTGTAACTAACTCCAAATCATGAGTTCGCTATTTTTTGTCATAAACCTTAAATTTTATTGAGGTATAATCTCTACACATTTCATTATTCATGATTAAAATCCCTAAAACCCTCTTCAATGCATCACTATAAATCATGAACCCTTGTCCATTATAAGTTAATGTAAGAATTGGTTCATTGATTGATCTTATCTTAAGTTCATTTAAATTTTCCTCAAATTCATCTATCAAAAGGAACATGGATCTCTTCCAAGTTAACATGGTGAGTGGATTGGATAATCATAAGAAATTCTCTACAAATCACAAATAATATCTAGACAAACCAAGAAAAATGTTGAATCCCAATCACAATGGTTGGTACAGGACAATTGTTAATAACTTCCATAATTGATGTATCTTCTAATATTCCCCCATATGAGATAATAAGTCCCATAAATGAAACGTTTATTAGAAATATTTCACACTTAATATGTTTCTCATATAAATTATCTTACCATATGGTATTTAGAATAATCCTGAAATGGTCTTTATTCTCTTCCTTAATCATTAAATATATAATAATATCATCAATAATGACTACCTCAAATAGTTCATGGTAATTTATAAAGAATATATTCATTAAATACAAGAATATAGAAGGGTAATTTGTAATCAATAGAATCACTATAAATTCATAGTGTCCAAAACCAATATATATGGTCATATTGGGTATGTATTCACTTTTTACCCTTAACTAATAGTACCCATATCAATGATAAATATTTTAAAAATATACAACTCCTTGTAATTGATCAAAAAATAATTGATACAGTGTAGGGGATACTTTATATGGATAGTGGTATTGTTATGTTCTCAATAATAAATGTTGAGTCACATTGATCTATCACATTTTTTCATAATGATTTTTTCTGACTCCATCCATTTATAAAAACTATAATACATTGAGTTAGAAAAACAATCATTGGGAGAACAACATTATTATGAGAAAATTATAGGTTATATACATCATGAAAACATATTTTCATCCTATAACACCTTAGGTTTAAACTAAATTATCCATGATGATCATATATTTGTATCATTTATCATAGTTCATAAAGAAAATGTTAATTAGCCTAAAAATATAATATGAGAGTGTTAAACCATGTCTATAGAGATAACTGTCATTGTAAACTAGGGGATGATCTTGTCAAAGTCCAATGTGTCATTTTTGATGTTATTATACCTTGGTACAACAATTCCATATCCATATCCACACTATGTATTCGTATAGGGATGTAATTACTTGTAAAATCGCATAATCACGTCTTAAAAAAATAGTAGGTGATTATCCTATACATAGACTTATCCGGATGGATATTCATCGAAGGTCTCAGATCATAATCTCAAAAGGTTGACTAAACATACCATTTGATTCCAGCTATAAAAAATCAGTATTTTCACACATACACACACACACATATATATATATAATCTTTTTAGATGAATACTGATTACATTTCACAAAGACATGCCTAAGGATCATTTTTTTTTGTTTTTGGAGATCAGATACACAGTATTATTATTTCATGAAATATCGTTATCATCTCTTATAAACATATCCCCATTTAATAAAATATATACACATACCATAATTAAATTCATTCTTCATAATTTGGGGAAAGGAAACATCACAATGGATGAAGTCTGAAGCATAGTAAGTTCTAAAATGGGGGATATCAATCTATGATCATATTAAATAATAAGATGAGCCTAAAGGAAATAGATCATGGAAATAACATAAAAACAGCATACCCAAATCTATCAAAGATCATAAACATGATTCATGACATAAATCTAGATGGTTCAGAAGACATGAATTCTAAAAAAATCATTTAATATGAACCATGAGAGAGTAAAATTCACATAAGGCATAAGTTTTTAGCATACATATATCCATAACAAATCATTTCTTTTTTGGTCAAGGATTATTTCCGTTACTATCATAGTGGATTGAGTAAACTACCCAAACCATCATATTAGTCATTGTTCATTCCAAATATATCTAAATGGGTAAATAAGCTTACTCAAATGGGGTCATACCCCATTCCGGTCCATTTAATATTTTGAGATGTCAATCCTTACCCAATTAATTGGATAGATATAACATGCCCATCCTTTCTCAATTTATAAAACAACAAGTCATTGGTTTTTAACATAACCATCCATCCATTTTTATTAAATATTTTGCATCCATGGTTTATAATGTAACAACTCATCCTTAGTTTTTAATCCAACTACCTATAAAATAACTTAAACCCTACTTATGTGTACAAAAATATCATAAAACATGCATTATATCATCACATCATAACTTGTGAAAATAAAACGAGTTTCATAAATATTTCATTAATTGATCATATCATATCCCATGAAAATAATTGGGTTTCATAATAATATCATCATCATAATCATAAACCACAAAAATAAATAATAAGTGAAATATATTTGTATCATATCTCTATTAAATAATAAGTAACATCAAAATATGATAACATAGAAGAAATATTCCTTGAAAATATCATTTGAAACATTTCTTGAGTAAAATTTATTTTTTATAAAACTAATTAATTAATTTCTACAAATTTACCAAATATTAAGTGAAAATTTTCTTTTAAAAGAAAATTAAAATTTATAAATTATTATTATAATAATTTTGTGGTTATGAAGGAGATAAATCTTGTTCATGTAGTGTACGTTAAATAAATATTTATTCACATTTCCAATAAAAAGTCAATAGTGCCTCATTCAAAAAATTACAAGAAGATTGAATTTAATCAATTTTTTAAAAATAAAAACATGGGAAAATTTACATTGAACAACTATATTATGATAATAAAATAATTATTTTTTTTAGAAAACATAGATATGGAATAAAAAAATCCACCGAATATAGAAATAAAGCTACTTTTCCTTAAAAAACTATTTAATATCTTGTGTACTTAAAAGGATAAAAATAAAATTAAAACATTTATTTTCATGTTAAAACAATAGGAGAATAAATTTCATTAATTTATTAATAGGTTGGTAATAATAGTTCATTATGGGAAACATAACCGCAAACAATCCTGATATAGAATGAGATTGTAACTTAAAACCCTTACTGCTTTGGTAAAATTTGAATTGTAAGGACCATTAAAGAATAAGATAAGATGAAACTATAAATATAATGAAAATAATTATATTAATTATATAACATTTAAAAATGATATTTTATACAATACATAAAATAAACCAACTATGAATATGAGATGTGCCACATAGAATCAAAATTGAGATGAAAATCCCTTACTATTGGTCCCACATCCTTCATACATGTTCAAACCCCCTATATAGCTAATATAAAATTATTATAAATATTTTTCAGAATCATTATATTATATAAAATACTATATATTATTTAATTATAACATTTTATATCTTTTTTACTAATAATTATTTATTAAAATTTCTATTTTGAGTGAAAACTACTTCGTTTTTTAGGAATGTTTTGGTTCAATTGTTTTGGTCCTTGAATGTTTTTCATCATTACATGACCTTCATAATTTTAATCATGATATTAATATCATATAAATATTTAGATTCATCTATACAATTAAATGATACAAAAATTAATTACACAATCCAAGAAGATGATAATCCATATTTAAGCGTTAGCACTATTTCCATTTTTCAACGGATGGAAAAAATGGTAAATAATAATTCACCTTTACGAAACCATTTTTATATCATATTTTTCAAATCATTTTTTTCATATATATTTATTAAATTTATCATTATTATCATCTATGACTAAATAAAATAAAAAATTCATTGAATCACATTATGGAGGCGATAGTCCACATGTACATACAAGTGATGTTATCATTTTACAATGGGTTGAAGGGTTAGAATTTAGATGTCATACTATAATTCCTAAATAATTTTTATTTCATTAATTTCACATATGTACTTTAAACCCAAAATTATCTTAATTTTTTAGAGGTGGTGAGGAAACAAATTACAATGGTATAAAAAACGGTAGTCCACCATACTAACGATCGATGGTTTTGTTTCCCATTTGATGGAAGAGGAGAAATATATAGGTTATTTCATTAACATAACAACATATAAAAACATATTTGAGATACTTTTTTTATTTAAGAATATTTTAAGAGGATTTTAATGAGGCATAAGATTAAATAAAATAAAAACACATAGCTAAAAACGATACCTCTTCTTCCGACAACCTCCTTAGGTTTGCACCAAAATCCTTCATATGATGGTTTTATGATGAAAATAGGGACTCATTGTCATAGGTAGGGAATTAAGGAATGGATTTTGGGTGATATTATCTGAACCAAAATACTTTTTATGTGTGTATAAGGGGGGATAGAATGTTACCATTATAATTGAGGAGAGTGACATACTTGTAAATTTTCATTGTTTTTAAATAATATATAGTCACACTCTTGAAAAAAAGAATTAAAATGGATAATTATTAAAACATAGATGGGATAATTACAAAATATCCCCATAAAATATAGATTAGGAAATTTTATAGGTTATTTAAATCCTTGTCTATTTATTTTAACACTTGTGTATCCCATTTTAACTAAAATTGCGGTAATGTTTTTTTAAAATTTTACATATTAATTAAGACCAAAAAAAATTTTGATCGTATTACCGAATATTAATTTTTCAGATTAAAAAAATGGAAGAAATTTTTTCAAATTTAATTCACATAAGCTATATAATTTAATTTAAAATGAACCCTATAATCACGGTGAAAATATACTCTTCCAAAGAAAACATTATCATAAGTCATAAAAAATTTTATAAAAAATTAAAGCTAGAATTCATTATAATGAAATAAAATGGATTAATAATAATAAAATTGAACTAATTTTTCTTTTAATCTATTTTATAGATAAATTAACTTTGTATATTGTTTAAGTGAAAAGGTTGTTTTCAATAAATATTAGTATTTTCACTTATCATCGAAAAAATACGTTTTCCAAAAATTTATCATATATTTAATGTAAGATTATTTTACATGCTTATTCCATAAATAAAGTTTACTTTTTGAAATAAGTTTTATAAATATAGAAAAAAATTGATTTAATTGTCTTCTCACAATTGTAAATAATAATTATTTTAAGGAAAATATATCTTTTTGAAACATTTAAATACTTGAATAAATATATATATATATATATTATTTAACCTAAAAAATTATACATATTTTAGAATTTTGGTTATTTATATTCATATCTCCAATTTTAATGGCTATGTTATAACAACCATGTTAAAATAATATTATTGTAATATTATACTGTAGTTTGTTAAAACTCAGTCTTCTGTGAAACACAAGTTATAATTAATATGAAAATTATTATATAAAAAATATAAAATATCAGGCTGTTACATTGAGATGTTGAGTATGGTTTTTTGGTGGTACTACTAATAGTTCAAAAATACATGTCCTATTGGGTAACTGATTTTGGGTTATCAGGTAACTAGTGAACTGGGAAAATATCGTAGTTGTCGATACTCAAATTCTAGTAACCCATATCAAGTGTTTAATTTTTTATATTGGTACAAGATATATTTAATTTAACCAGACATGATCAATTCATTAAGTATTATTTTATAACTAGATAAATACATGATTCCCATATTAAATTGGAAATATAAAAACATAAATTTGGAAATATTCTTACACCCATAATATCATTCATAATATCCTTCTTAAAAAACACAATCCATTGAATCAATCACTTGAGAAAGAAATTCTTACATGGATAATATCAATAAAATAATCTCAAGGATTTTAATAACTTCATTATTAATGAAGGAAATTTATAATATGGGACGTCATGATCTCATACACCATGATATCATTGCGACCATGGCCTTCCAACAAGGTATCCACCAAATATAATTAATTAGGATATCCAACTAGTTTGTCCCATGAATGATATTGATGCATTGAGGGGTTATCTATAAATTTTACCCACCCATCACTGCATTCAAAATACATAACTCAATTTTTTAATAATAAAATTAATAAATAAACAATACCTCTTATCAAAATATGTTCATATTTATTACATGGTAGATAATATCAGTGTTTCCATAGCCAATCAAATAAATTTTATAATAAAACACCTTATGAATAAATAGTACATGTTTTAGTTAATAGTCATATACATGATACAAATAATATAGATATTTATGAAATTGTAATGTCTAATGAAAAATGATCAAAATAAATTGAATGTTTCAAGTGAATTATAATGGAAGGGAAGTTAAAAATAGATATAATATAACAATTTATTCATAAAAAATATAGGTCTATAACAAAATATGTCCTTTAGGTGAATAAATATAATGGAAGAGAAACATTAAAAATATTTAATTATAAAATTTTCTTTCTAATACCATTTTGGATTTTTTGAAGAATATAAATAACATAAAATATTTATTGTACTGCGAAAATCCTTTAATTCCATGTATATTAAAAAAATACCTATTTAATTTTTTAAAAATAAAGTCGAAATATTGCCTTTTGAAAATAAATTAGAAAAATTCCATTCAAACCTCATAAAATTTCAAGGTTGACATAATATTCCCAAAAAATTGTTTGATTAAATAAAACAAACTTTTATAAAATAATTTTAAAGAATATAGCCATGAAATAAAAATATACCCAAACAAAAAGAGAAATAAGATTCAATTTTATTATATATATTACCTTGAATGTTTTAAATGGAATAAAAAGGAAATGTCAGATGAAAACATATAAACAAAATAAATATTCAAAGAATTAGAAAATTATTTGAGACGATGAAATACCGATAAAAATATTTCTTTAATGAAATTAAAATAAATCATAAAAGGAAATGATATTGTAAAATATGTTCATACATCATTGGTAACATTCAAATTGTAACACCTTCAAGAAATAAACATTAATTGAAAATTTATTAGTCATGAAAAATATATATTCCTATAAAATAAATCAAGGATATAATATATACCGCATATAAAAATAAATATTTGTATAATACAAAATATGTCTCAAGAGAGTGGAAATTGAAACGAAATCCCTTATAGAGATAGTATCACTGAGGTGAGAATTAATAAATGAAGTGGTTATGAAAAAATTAAATCTATAGAAAACAAGTGGAAATATGACATAATATATTCATAGATCATTTCGCACATAATAATAGCATAACATAGTCAATGATGTAGAAGTTTAAACTAATGAATGAAAATTGAGTTATGAAACCCCTTACCCCATGTTCAAATCCCATAAAACTCGGACCAACATCCGGTATAATAAATTTAAATATTATATAATTTTATACCACAATCATTTATATTCTTATGATGTCATATATGGTCCACATATAACACTTCGACATCCTCTTGTTAATAATTCCTAATTAAAATTGTCTTTTTAGGGTGTCAACTATTTCATTTTTTGGAGAATTTCGGTTTGATAGTTTGGGTTCATATACTTTTATTGATGTTATATAATCTAACATGAACCATATGAAATACCCTAGTACACTAATACCTTTATAGGTCTTGACAAAGCCCAAAGGGAATTCACGATCTCCATGAGATGGCTTTGAGTACCTGGCAACACCAAACACACAATCGGGGTGATTTTTTCCATAGGAGTACAAAATAATATAATATTTACCATTAAAAATTCATTTTTTAAAAACAAATCATGGAGATAACACTATAAATAGATAGATAAAAAAGGTACCAAACATTGTACATCACCACTTATACCACATCTTTCCAGAAAAAAGTATCATAAAACCCATGTAATGGATGGATCACATATCCACTGATCAACTACATCACTCCATTTCACAATAATCAAGAACACCCACCTCTTCCAATTAGTTATTTCTATTATCCTAGACTTGGAATAACATAATCCATAAAAAATAAAAGAAAAAGGTAGGGTGTGAGCTAAAAATTATTATAGTATTCTACTGAATATTCCATAAGTAATTTCATAACAATAATGAATTTATGCTTTTAATTAAAATAAAAATATTCTTGGAAACGAAATTACATATTTTAAACAAAACATGATGTAAAATAGAGAGATGATAAATATTTAAAAATAGTCTTATATAGACATTTAATATAACAAATTGTATAAAGTAACTAGAATGAATAAACTGTTTCTATAATAAGTGGAATGTATAATAAAATATCTAAACAAAGAACTATAGCCAAACACCTTATGGTAAGTTTGTTTCTAGAAATAGGATCCCCACACTGCACTTCAGCAATCACAGTTCAAACTATTTTTTGCATATCCCTGAGACTCAATCCATTATCATAATCAATCAACACCCCTTTCGGGGACCCATCGGGTGATATTATGTCAATCATAGTTTTTTTAGAAATGTCATTGTAAATCCATTTCTAGGGAGTCCTTTTTCTTGTGTACTTTTATTAGTCACCAAATAACTAACATGGATCCAATATGATTCAATAAATCATTCAATAAACATGAAAAAATCATTGATTCCAAATAAATTCATCATTCACAATTCATTGCCCATTTTTCATGTACAACAAGTCTTTTTATTTCGAAATCAAATCATGTTCTTTAAACAATTAATTATTTTTCAAATAATATTTCATAAAAATCTAATATTTACAATATTAAACAATTTTTAATTTCATAAAATGAACATTAAAATTATTTCATTAGTTTGTTTTCAACATCCACCCCACAATTTCAATTCCATTCAAATTGGGGGTTTTCACAATATCCATGTCCCTTTTCAGATAAATCCTCGAATAATATCAAATCATGTTTTATAATAAATTTAAAACTCAAATCAAATCAATTATGAAACATAGGGTTTCAATTTTAGGGTCAACTCTTATGTAACCACCTACCTAATGCCAATGAAGAACGATGGTGAAGAAGATCAAGGAATAAACCAAAAATTTAATATCCATCAAATTAAAGATATAATGAATCAAAAAATGTGAGGATTAAAACAATAAAATGGGAGAGAAATAACATATATAGTGAGAGAAATCAAAAAATATCACTTACCAAAGATGGATCAAATCATCCACCGGCACATCAATCCAAAAGATAAGGGGTAGGAGGTTCCAATAATGCCTCTAAAGAGCCTCCAAGAGAAATGGAATCATGTTATGTTATAATGGGGTGATTATATGTAAAATTTTAGCTCTTGTTATATTTAATAAAATATTTTGCCGAATTAAATATCACACACATGGTTTCCTTGGTTGGAATGCATGGTTAGTTCTAACTATGCATCGACTGCGAACCCTTACTGACTTCTATATGGGGTTAATAGTTTGTACGTATAGTTATTTTAATCATTCACTAAACATTAAACCCATTAATATCAAATGTTTCATGTTTTTGAAAAACTGTGTACCCATATCTAGTGTCTAAACATTGGTTGCATGGTTTTCTGGTCCAAACTGTACGGTTTTCCCTATCCATGTACCCACCATAAACATCCCCCAGAACCTTAAAAATAACATAAAATTATCCAAAAACTCCTCAGAATAAGGCCTAATAAAACTACAACCAAAAAGGGAATATAAGTACTAGAAATTAAGTAAAATGTTGTTACAACCTCCCCACTATAAACACTTTTGTCTCCAGAAATCCTATCAAGAAGATTCCACATCAAGGAGTTGATGCCACTGCTCTTTTAGTACTGCCTCATTCACCCAAGTCTCATGAGAATCAAAACAAGGATGGTGTAGTTAATAGACAAAATGTATCATATTCCTATGAAGAACCTTTGTCTCAAAATCAATAATGATGACCGGATGCTCATTTATTGATTAATTGTGGTCAATATCCTTATCATCCAAACTCAAGACATGTGATGGGTTAGAAAGATTCTTCCTGAGATACAATACATAAAACACATTATGAACTGAACTGAACTGAGGTGGAAGTACTAAATAATAATCCACCTGCTCAACCTACTCAATAATCTCAAAACGACCCAAAAACCTCCGTGCGAAATTTTTATTTCCCACATCATTAATTGAACCAACCATGGTAAAACTCTTAAGAACACCTGGTAACATACTAAAAACTAAAAGGGAAATCGATATTTATTTACATAGGATTTAAACTATATTTTTGTTGCTACCATTATCTGATTAATCAACTGAATCTTTTTCTTTATGTATTAGACAAAAATATGTCCAACCAATGAATAATCAATAATCTATAACCAATACAATGAAGATTTACATGTTTATCTATAAAAGTACTCAAAATGAGCCAATCTGACCACAAATCCATAACTATTTTTGTAAGAAAACTCAACCAGTCCCAAATTGACATCTGAAGACACACCAGTGTCAAGAAAGAAAGTACTAAGTGTGTCTTCAATAATATGTATTTCACACTATGTCTATCCATCCATATATGGATTATATTCCATGGTCAATAGACACTATAATCTCATTTCTACATAGATGTATCTCTAAAAAAGGATGTTATTTCGGGATTTCTATCAAAGACTATGGTATATGGAACCCCATGAAAATGGAAAATCACTTCTATATGGAGGTATCCCAAATCATTGACTTTAGTAGTATCTTGAATGGGGATGAAGTGTGACCATTTGGAAATCCAATAAATCACTAAACCTGTCACATTAATCCGTTGAGGGGTACATGGAACCCATCCATGGTGTCCATAGAAATTATTTCCCCCTTCTAAGTTGGAACTGGATGGGGATGAAGTAAACCTAAAGGATTTTGGTGCTCAACTATGACCTACAAGAAAGTATAAAAATATGAAACAAAGTAATAAATGTCTCACCTCATATATGGACACTAGAATAATCACTACATATCATAGAAAATATTAATAGTACCAGGTTTCAAAACCCACTATGAATTATGGAAATATACCATCATAGATTTTCTCAAAAGAAAATATACAAAAAACCTATTCTAGAAGCCCAGAATACCCTCAATGGAAATTTCCACTCACCATCAATCTCTCATCCATAAATAGATCCCTTATTGACCAGAAATTCATCACCAAGTAGATGCTCCTGAGTAATCATCTCGATAAGAGAGGAGTTCAACTAAACACTTTCTGTAATAATCTTTGTATCATATTCCTAGACTCTAAAGTGAGAATGAACAAAGGGACCCATCAGATTATACACTTTTGATAATTATTTCACATACTAGGTGAGAATTTTCCAACTCAAATAATTAGTAATTATATTCCCCTTACTAGGAATATAGGTAAAATCAAAATCAAATAATTTCAAAAACTCCACACATTATCTCTATTGGAATTTTAAATCAGTTTGAGAGAATATATAACTCATGATTTTGTTATAAAAAATATTAAACATTTCAGAAAAGGTAATTCCACCAACTATTAAGACCATGTACCACTACTATGATCTCAAGAATATACATCATATTGTTATTCTTTGTGGCCTATGCTTTCAGAGTCCATAGGCCACTATGTGATGACCCTATATATGAACGCAACCGATAACTAAAATGGATCTTCCACAAAAGGCTAAATATCAATAACTATAATTTTAAACGCAAAACACTAACTCATAAGTAAAAATACTTTTATGATCATTAAAACAACCATAACATTTCACATCCCAAAAAAACATCAGTCCATTATGAGTGAGAGATATCATTATACAATCCAACTTCAATAAATATTTTACTAACCTATGGAAATCCCCCCCAACCCATGAATATATTAATCCCAAAAAATATGTAGTTCACCCATGTAAGAATAGTTTTCACCTTCTCATGATCAACGGAAATACCACGTTATTATATTAAGTGTCCTAATAACCTCACATCCTGAATCTAGAAATCATATTTTTATATATTTGTGTGAAGTTGGTGATCACTAAAGATATCTTGAACTACTTTTAGATAACATACATGGTCTCCCTCAATTTTATAGAAAACCATAATGTCATCCATGAACACAAGTATGAATAAATCAAGTTACCTATATAAAATTATGTTCATCAAATCTATTAATGATGTAGGACTAGTTTTTAGGACCAATGGAATTAAAAGGTAAAAATAATGGCCATACATACTCTTAGAGGAAGTCATCAAAATGTCCATATATTTGATACTGAATTTTTGATAAGTAGACTAAAGAGGAATATTCAATAAACAATTATACCCTTAAAACTAGTCATACCTATCATCAATTAGTGGAAATGGATATTTTTTCATCATCTTAAATAGATAGAGTTTTCAACACTAATAAAACAAAATGGTTACCATCATCGTTCTTTGTAAAACTATCAGGTGCTTCCCATGTTAATAGAATTTTCTGAATAAATATTTTCTCTAATAGATCATAAAAGTAATAATTCAATGCTTTCATTTCATCTAGTTCTATATAGTAAGAAGGAATATATTTTTCCTTAGTTATAAGTACTTAATCAATAGAGAACTTCACCTCTACCTTTGGTGGAAAATTATAAAATTCAGCTAGAAACAGATGGGGAAACTAAGGGATGACTAGAGGGAGATCAAAAATAAAAAATCCAGTCACATGTAAAAATAATACATAGATATATCCCTACCCAGTTATAGATAAGAAGGTCTGGATCTACTCCAAAATGGGTCCCATTGTCACATAAAAATACATCACTCCCCCATAGAGTGCAGTAAATGAGACATAATGATTATTGTAGTTAATTCAGACCTTATGAGAAATCATCCAATCTATATTGAAAATGACTTTTAGTTATTTCATCCTGAGAACCATAAAATTTTGGGTCAGATCAATCTATGATAAAGAGAAAACATAAGAGGGAAAACAGAGACCCTACTCTCTCTTCAATCCGAGGGGAGTAGTAATATCTTCAAAATAATACACAAGCTTCATAGAAACATTTAGAATGTTAAAAATACTATTCAATAAAATGAGAGAGATAAACTAGTATGAGATAAATAACTCACTTATGATAAGGCTATTATGATGGTACCCCTAAAAGTAACTAGACCCGCATCAAAATCTTCTATACACTCTTTCATTGTATAAATAATATTTATTCCAGATTATTGTGGCTGTAAAACTTTAGTGTTTGAAAAGAATTAGTTCACCATAGTACATTTAATTTCTGTTGAGATCATTTTAGTAGAAAAGGAAAATTGATATGGAATAACTTTAGTAGGGGACTAGTGTATATTGACAAACCATAGGGTTTGGGTGCCTCGGTGAAAATCTATTTTGAATGCCCAACCTAGCCACACTAAAATCAAGTAATAGGTCCACTTCTAAGTACTACATGAGGTCTAGATGATGTATTCTATCTATATCCACCATGATTCTCATCAAGATTTCTATTTACTTTAAAGAAACGTAAAACTACCACTTGGAAAAAAGATAATATAATTAAACCTAACTTACCAATCAGTTCAATACTATACATTAACACTCTATTCAGTAAGTCTATGTAATAATTGATATTCATCATGAAAAACTGACATATGATATCTGATTTGAGATCCATTTCAATTATATGAGCCTTCAGTTTCTCATTTTTCACTACCTCAGGATGAAACTAAACAAGTTCAAAAAAAATAGTTCACAAACTGAGTAACAGTTCTATAACCCTACTAGTGGCTAAGAATCACCATTAATTATTCAAACACCATATATTCTATATAGAACTACGTCATGAAAATAAATCTAAATTCCATCCACTCTATGAAATCCTTTTTCCTCATTGTCACCATATAATCTCACCAGATCCAATTAGGTCCGTCAAGCTTGAAATTGTCATAGTTCAATTTAATAATATTAACAGTCTCTAAGAATTCAAAAATAAAATTAATCTTTTACAATTAGAGCTCTGCCTCTTAAAGATCATTTGAGCCTTTTAAGAATAATTATTTGTGTAGAAGAAACTCTTAGTCATGATCTCAAGATTCATCCCTTTAGGGTTCCATAATATAATCTAAAACTGTAATGTTCTGGTACCTTTCCAAGGTCATGGAAAACATCTTCCACTATTTCCATAAAATTGTTGTCTATTAGAAGATTTATTCACATTGTTTCAAAAATAAGAACATGTTCCTAAATCATATTCAAACATATTATTGAATAAATGATGCTAAAAACATCAACAGGAGAGACAAAAACTTTAGTAAGATACAAATATCAACAACTTATATAAATGATACATAGGAATATCAATTCCATCATATTGAATTTAACATTTCCATGATTTTAAGTTAATCATATAAAAATAATTGAAATACAATAATAAAATTAATTTATTCCTCATAGATTATTTTCCTAATCACCTAATGTGACATCAGTCTCGCTATAATGAGAAATGGCTAGGAGAACTCATGAAACAACCACTATACAAACAAAATTCCTACCTCCTATCTACCATGATAGCCAAAATTGTATCTTGACATCAAGGAAGGATACATAACCTCCCACATCTAATACCAATTTTTCATAACCCATCATCGATATCCTAGTATGATAATACCTGAACTAGTCTGGAAATATCATTAATGGAATTCCCGATACCCATGGGTTAGTGACTAGCATCTGTCATAATCAGCCATACAAAGGGAACTATTATTTTCATAAGATTATAATAAAACAAATGATAATACATTACATATTAATTATTACCAAAACTCTTCAAAGTAGAACATTCCAAATAAAATATAGATAAAAATAACCAATATGATATAACATCAAAATATAAAACATTTGTCTACAAAAAGTCCTAGAAAATTAATGAAACAGATGGGTAACATATCCACTATTTCCTTAACCACTATAGGTCCCATAAATCAATCATAATAACATACTATAAAAGGAACATTCCCTTTTCCTAGACCTAGATTAAAATAATCACCAAATACTAGAAGGAATAGGTTGGGTGTGAAAAAAAATTCCCAATAGGACACCACTAAAATATTACATTATAAAGTCTATAATAAAAAACCATTAATGATTTCAAATTTAATAAAGCAATGAATTAAATAGAATTTATGTATTTTAAAAAAACATTCTTTTAAATCAATATATGGAAGATATAAAAAACCAGGCATAAATGAACATTTTATTGAAAAACTTAATATAAAATAGTTGGCATAAATAGAAAATTCTATATAATCAAAGTCATATATAATAAATAAAAAAGAAAAGCACCATGTTCATACAATGAATGTTACATTAGTTATTAGCTATAGTATCCTTGCACTACTCATCACACATCACAGATTAAAGTACATGTGCACGCATCACAAATCCTTAAAACATTAGGATAATCAATCAACACCCCTTAAGGGGACCCATCACAGGTAATCATGCATGACTTGTTTTATTTAGAGTTTCCATTACAAATAAATTTTTTGGGAGTTAGAGTCCAAGTGTACATGTCCTAGTCACCTAATAACTACCCAGGATCCCATGTTCTTTAATAAATTATTCAATCAGCATGGGAAAATCATTCATTTTAAATGAATTAATTATTCACAAATCAGTTTTATCATTATTAAGTTCTACATGCATTTTCCTTTAAAAACAAAATAAGAGATTTTCATCTATTTTTGGATATTAAAACCATATTTAATTTAAATATAGTTTTCTTAAGAATTAATATTCAATCCTCTCATAAAATCTACATTCAAATCATGCCATCAATTTTGTTCTCAAAATATGCCCCATAATTACAATTCTATTGAAATATGGGGTTTTTAAAATTTTAATTCTTTTAAAATATAAAAATAATCTCAAATCACTTTTTTAAATCAACCATAATCTCATATCAAAACAATAAATAAATTTTGGTTTTCAATTATAGGGTAAATCCTTAAGGGACCTCCTACCTTAGGTCAAACGGTCAAATTAACACCCACATTGGGAATTCCAAAAAAGAAAAAAAGGTGATGGTGATCATGGAATAAACCCTAGAATCAAGATCAATCAAGTATAATATTTAATTCATCAAGAACATGAGGATTCACTTCTCTCAAATGGGATTGAAAGAGGAGTTAAAGAAAACACAAAACAAGAAAGTGATATCAATGATCGGAGATGAATCAAATTTTCCACTAGCAGATCGAAACACAAGGGACGTCGTTTAAGGATCCATTAAGACTTCTAGAGATCCTCCAAAAGATATGGAATCATGTTGTGGTAAAATAAAAGCAATAACAGGTTAAACCAGAGATCTTGTGTTTTTAAACTAATTTTTTGGGGAATTAAAAAAGATGCACTTGGTTTCAATGGTGGGTTACATGGTTAATACCAACTTTTCACTAAATTCAATCCCATAAAATTCGTCTATATGGTGTGTATAGTGTGGATGTATGGTTAGTTTAACTATGCACCAATCGTACAAACCCTCACTATCC
Source organism: Viscum album (assembly GCA_963277665.1). Taxonomy (NCBI): domain Eukaryota; kingdom Viridiplantae; phylum Streptophyta; class Magnoliopsida; order Santalales; family Viscaceae; genus Viscum; species Viscum album. Next base: position 515,493,961 of record OY728135.1, read on the forward strand.
ATGGTTTCACTATTTAGAGGGGGTGGCCACACAGTTTGGATAAACCATGTGTCGCCTTCCAGTAGCTCAACATTTTCCAAACTTTTTTCTAATCCAAACATTATGGTTTTCAATAACCATTTATAAACCATTAAAACCCCATAAACCATCTATTTTTCTAAAACCTCCCCAAAATCTCCCCATAACAAGACCTTATCAGAGTACGTAAGTGCATGAAATAAATTAATAGGATGTTACATCATCTATATAATGTTAATAATGGTATAAATATAATATATATTTATTGTAAATATATTTATATATATTTATCCATCTATTAATGGTATCGATGGGAAAATTAATTACAAAATTTATGGATATTGTAGGCCATACGTACACATAAACATTGTTTTCACTTTTTGATAGATATAATGAATTAAAGGTAAATAATAATAAATGTTTCTAAAATCATTATTATATCTTATATATCAAATATATTCATGAAATATATCTTCATTACCTTGCATTAAAATATTAAATTTAAAATGAATCACATCGCTTCATGGAGGTGGAAGTCCACATATAGGCATCAGCGATGTTATCATTTCGAATTGATTAAAAGGAAAGAAGGTAGATGTAATATTATAATTCCATAATTAAAATAGTTTCATAAATATAAAATATATTCATTAGTTCCATCTTTATAACCATCCAAGTAAAATTGTGGGGGAAAACTAAAATCATTCTATGGAGAGAGTAAGCCGTAAATGTGCATGAGAAATGTTTTCATTTTTTATAAGATGAAAATAAGATGGAAAATGTCTTTACCATAATAAAAATAAAATATTTATATATATATAATACTGGATATTTTATTTTTTGACGGGTACAAGCTATCAATAAGAATTATAAAAATAGAAAAATTTGAAACTACACAGTTAAGAGTTATAACTCTTCATTAACAAATACCGTTTGTCATACACCTTAAACCATGAAAGGATAGTATTTTAGAAATACCAAAATCTAAAAGTTTTTCTACGGAATCTAGGATGATATTATTTAATGTATTTTCCAATATGTAACTCTCAAAAGCTGTGAGGAAGAGAGGGGAAGTTGTGCTCTTATGTATGTGAGGGGAGGGGTACACTTTGAATTACATGATTTATTAAATTAATATAAATTATTTATTATAATTAAAGATCTACAAATTGATATAATTAGAATTTAAAGTGAAGATGAGATGAAATAATCTCATAAAATATCTTTCTAATATGTTCTGGTTTTGTTTTTACCCTTATCTCTTACTTTTAACCCCCTATTAGACCTTTCCACAATTACTAAAAAATCTAAGTTTTCTACTCTTCAAGGGTTAGGAATGTTACCATAAAATGAAAATTGAACCATAAATAGATAATGGTTGATATTTTAAACTATATCCCATTAGTTCAGTTGATTAAAGGATTTTTAATGAATTTTAAATCATTTACCAAAATAATATTTATTATAATATATCAATAATGTCATTTTTGAAAATATTTATTTGCGTTGACCTTTGAGTTATCAAGATGTTATGTAATTAGAATATGAAAATTTAACACATTAATAATAGGTTATATTTTAATAATAAAATCTTGTTACATAATAATTAATCAAAATATATTACCTTTATTATTTTTTAAAATAATTTGATTTGTTTTTTAATTAGTTGAAAAAACACTGTGCGGTGTTGCCTAAGAATACAAGGTAATTATTCCATCACTAAAAACTAAAAAAAATCTATGATAAGAAAATTAATATTTAAAATAAAAAATTATAACTTAACATAACCTCATTTTATCCTCAATAAAAAATTTATATATTTTAAAATAATGTGAGTGATATTTTGTATATTTTCTTTTATTACAATAATATAAATATCAATATAGAAGAAAATGAAATCGAGGACTAGAAAATTTAAAGATAAGATGTTACAGGGTTGATATAAACTCAACAAATCATAATTTTTATGTATTTGAAATATTTTAATCCTTTTCATCAAGATAACTCACTTGATATGAATATTAACATTAATAGTGAAATTTTATATTTTTAGCATGGTAACATCATTATATTAACAAAAATATAGGGAACATTTTACTGAATTTTGACATGAGGATTAAAAAATTTGAATTTATTTTTATCGTATTTAATTTCTATAGGTGGAATAAATTATATTTAATATAAGATCAAAAAACACATTAAACACATGTGTTTAGGAAAATACACGATTTAAGTGTGAAAGTAATTTCAACTTAAAATAAAGTACTAAATTTTTATCAATAAATATTTCTATTTAAATAATAAAAAGACATTTTTTATACATTTTTACCAATCTAAAACTGAATGAATTCATCCAACCATGCCATTTATTACAGACTAATTTTTTTTTTAATTTTTAATAAAATATAACTTATCATTCACAAAAGAAATTCTTGGGTTCCTAAGTTAAAAATAATAAATTAAAATATATTATTTAACACATATAATATATATTTCATCCAAATAAATTCATAAAATATGATAAATTAAAGTGTTAAATGTATTTTAATGTTTTAATTCATATTTTTATCGCAATTTTAATGCTTTTAGCAATACCTGGGCGATAAATATTTACCACAGTTACATTTCCTAATGTATAAAAATTAAGTTAACCCTATTAAATTATATTAATTATTATGTTTCTAAATATTAAATACATTTTTATAAAATTAAATTCATATAAGTTGAATAAATTAATTTCAAAATAATCACGTAAAACGTGATGAAATGTTTTTTTTTGAGAAAACATATGTCTTTTTAAGTGTTCAATATTTTTATACCAAAATAAATCATAAATTGGATCCCAATTATCATGATAGGATTATTTATAATATAAATGCACTAATTTTACATTGAATATATTTAAAAAAATTAATATTTTAAATTCGTGAAATGAAAATGAGTTTTTGAAGTGCCCAGATCAGTGTGAATCACTGAGAGGGGGAGGGGGTGAATCAGTGATCCCTTAAAAACTTTTTACTAATTTATTCTTATCAATTAAACCTCTATGACTGGTTAAAGCCTCGATCCACTCTTCTTGTATCTCTCACCTTTCATCGAATGATGCAGTAAATGTAAAGGCACTGGACACAAGGATTTACAAGGTACGGCACCAAAGGCCTACGTCCTTGCCATGTTGGTTATACACCCCAACATGGTTTCTCCATTATAACTTGTTAAAATTACAATGGTCGATACAGAGTCCCATTGTATCTCTCCTGAGTCCCACAGGAGGGCCTTTATACTACGTCCTATAGTGTTACCAGAGTCCCACTGGCCTGCTCTAGAATCCCACTGAAGACTTCTTCCACCCTGAGTCTCACATGGGGCTTCTCCTGGCATCTCGAGTCACACGAGCAGCACTTCTTCACTTCAAGTTCTTCAAGTATCTTCAGCAGCCTGGGATAAAGGCTGTTGGCCTTTCTCTTCACTTCTGATAACTTGATCAGGTCTTCTCCTCTTGCTCAGGATTTATCTTCTTCTTCTCAGGATGACCTGGCCTCTCTCTTCAAGAATCTTCAACAGCCTCTGATAAGGTCTGTTGGTCTTGCTCAAAACATCTGATCACTTCTGTTGATCAGGGTCTTCTCAATTACTGAAAACTCAGGCAGCTGATGTCTTTAACTTCAGTCTGTCTTCAGTCTCACTTCACATCAACTTCATTCACTGAGTGCATGGCAACTCTTCTTCCTCATGCACTGACTGCATGGCATCTCAAAATATTCTTCAAGAACTTTCAGTCTTGGACAACTCAAAATGCACATAAGAAGATTCAACATGTTCATGTGTGCACATGCATGCATGCATGCATGCACTCCCCTTCTCTTTATATGGTGTGATAAACCCACAGAGGGTGTATTCTCCTTTTGGCACACACACACCTTCTTCTCAAATTCATTCACACTCTTTGTTCTTTTTGTTTACATACATAATGTGTGTTCTTATTTAGTGTGAGTAACCTTCTTCTTCTTCTTCTAAGTGTGTACAATTCACTTTGCACACACACTGAGGTTTCGGCCTCTTCTTGTCTAGAACACACAACTTGTTTCTTCCTCTTGAACACACACACAAAATGTGTTCTTCTTTGTTGTGGTCTACACTCCTTATGCACACACACGGCTTGGCCTTCTTTGTTCTTGTTTATCAATCACAAGTCATAGGTCCTTCTTCACATGGCACACACACAAGGCTAGGATTCTTGTTCACTTGTCTTGCGCACACTTGGTTGTGGCCTTCTCCAATTCTTAAACACACACAATGTGAAGTCTCGGCCTGCACTTGCACACACCCGAACACCAACCAACTGAAGGCATGCAAGGTGAGGCCTCTTCTCCTCTTCATCAAAGCACGCAAGGTACACTTGGGTGCACGAGTCAGCGCCCATGGTCCAGGGTGAAAACACCGTTCAAGGGTGCACTGGCCGCGCAAGTCCTCGGGTGTTCAAGGTGCAACATCTGGGGCGCGTAGGGTGTCAAAGACACCAACTTCCACGCAAGTGCGGAAGCAAGCACAGAGGGAGCATTCAAGTTCGCTGCCCAACCTCTTATGTCATGCAAGGGGTGCATGCAGGGTTCTCCTTCAAGACCTCGGGTGGCCCCGAGAACTTCAGCTACGCAAGGGGTTGCGCGGGGTTCTTTCTTCGCGAGGCACAAAGCTCCCACGGATCACCGGTTTTTCAGCCAGCATTTCAAGCACCTCGGGTGCTCCTTTTATAGGCGATGAAAGCCTCAGCCCATCCGTGTGATACAACTTTGAATCCCCAAGATTTTCGGGCATTGAATATTTTCCAAATCTTTATTTTTATCCTCTGTTTCACGCGGGTCTTCATTTATGCCCTTTACTCTTCGTGCATGTGCATTCGAACATTTGCATGGCCTCATTCAAAGCATCAACATCGCCTCGACACGTCCGGTTGCTTCGGCCTTCTTCGCAATTCTCCATAAATTGCATGAACACCCATTTCTAGGCATGGATGTGTTCGTTGTGGCCTAACGATCATCAAGGACACCTCACTTCGATCAATGGAGGCCGGGAACTCGAAACCATCTCACGGGAGGGCCTCTGGTACACGGCGAGGCAACGGGGAGGACACGGCGTGCCTTCTGCCGGCTAGAGGTAGACGATGACTCGTCCGCCATTGGATACGGCGAATAAATGACCCCCAACAGTCAGGATTAGATCATGGCGCGCGAGATTAGATGAGCGGCTCAGATTAGACGCGGGATCGCTTGGACGGATCAGGTCTGTTTCGCGGTGAAATATTTCGCCCCACATCGAAATGGGCCGTGGAAAACTCTGCGGTTTATCAAACTTCTCATCCCTGCCACAGCTCAATTGAACTCCTCCCCTCTCGGTGTCGCCCCGCACCAAGTTCTTCTTGTGGGCGTGCCACTGGCGCCCACCATGCTTCCTTTGAGCGCGCTCATGCGCCCACGCTGCGCAGGCCTAACCCCTGCGTGGCCCGGGGCTTATACATGGCCCTGCCTCTCGAGCTGGCCCCATGGGATCCCCCTTGGGTGTGGCGACCTTGAGTCCCACATGTGCCTTGGGGTTGAACCCTTAGTGGCTTTCTTTTTTTTCTTGAATAAACACTATGTATACAAGTACTTAGTGTAAAATGCCAAATGCCCCTCACCTCTTCTCTTCTAACACATATTCTTCATCTTCACTACAAATCCTCCATTCTTCTTCAACCGAACTCTTGAATCAAACAAATTCTTCAAAGTTCTTCATTGATCCAATCAGAGATCAAATTGGAACATCTTAAAATTCACATCCACTAAGTGATAGTGCATGGAATTCATTAACACCACTTCATCCACTCAGTGATTGCGGATGGATCATTTACCACACCTCATGCATTTTTATGACAATTCATGGTCTTCAAACAGTGGTGTGACATTGTATCCTCTTGATACAAGTTCTTGGAACTTAAAGATCATCTCAACAACCATCTGATGTAATGATGCTCCATCATCATTCATTCTTCAAGTGTTGTCACTTAGTATCACCTTGATACAAGTATTGAAACATTAAGATCAGTTCTACAATCGTCCGATATAACTAGAGAATGTTTCAACCATCATCTCCTATGTCACGTAGTGAATCTCCTAAGTGACATTCCTCTATGTTCCATGGCCATTCTCCATTCATCACCTTCACCATCACATCCTTTGACATTCACATCTTGATGCTCCTTGACATCCAACCATTCCATGTCACCTTTTGACAACAACATTCATAATTGACAACAAATGCAACACAGTGAACTTCAATCTCCCCCTTTGTATTTGTTGTCAATACATTTCTTCAACACATATGAATGGGTCAATATATGTGCCAAAAATTTCTCCCCCTTATTGGCAATCAAATGAAAAGGTGTGGTGTGGTTCTCTTCCAAAAATCACTTCCTCCCTTTGAATAGTATTTTCTTGAAAATAAACAAGAGAGGGATGATGTCACATGTTCTCTTTAGCAAAGAACCTTTAGTAGATCAACTCTAAGTCTACGTGGGCTAACCCGGTGTAGAAAACAATAGTGATGTAACCAAGGAACCCAATGCTGTCCAAAATTCACTGTACATGTGAGATCATGCTTCAAGGGGTTTGAAATTTTTCAGATATATCAATGAATTGCTAAATCCTAAACATACTTCATAAAACTCATTAGAAAGTTCAGTGCAAAGATAAATCTTCCCCTTTCAACCATTTTTCTTCAATCAATACTCCCCCTTAATTGTCATGATGAATAAAATTAAGAAACAAGGGATGAAAGTATGATTGGAATACCTTCACTTTTCTCAAGATGGTATTAAATCTCAGAATCCCATCTTCTACATATTGGCTCCCCCTCAAGGGGTGCACTCCATTCTGTCCAAACCACTTTCCAGATGAGAATGATCATCATCTTCAATTCCCTAAAATGTTAGCACATGAAAATACAAGTGGTTAGGGAATAAGATGGAAACTCCTTGGTTCATCAATGTGAACAACAAGGTTGAGAATATTCTCTCAACCGAGATGCCCCATTTTCACCATTCTTCACACTTGCATATTTTATCTTCAATGATGTTTGTACTGGTGCAGATCTCAACAACTCTTTAACTTCTTTGTCTGTGACTCCTTTATTTCTAGGTGCCTTATGAGCACTAGAGTCTCCTGGTGCAATCTTCATTCTTTTGAAGAATCCCTTCTGAGCTGTAATGAATATCATGCATATATCACTAGTATGTCCAGCTTGATTGCACCTCACACACAAAACTTGTTCTTCATGTGAAATATTTTTATTTCCTTTTGCCTTAGCTATTTCCAATGATTTATCATCAGCTCTCTGCAGCTCTCTGGAAACTTGCAACTGATTGGGCCATATGACTAACAAGTCATTTGGAAGTGAGGCCTCTGTTTTGGAAATTCCACATGGTTCTTTTGATGCTGTTAAGCTACCTTTCTTAGGAAACTTATTTTCAATCAATCCCTTCTGCTTATTCTGTATTGATTGTCTTGTTGAGTCCAGTCAGCTTCTATTCAGTTCCATGGCTTGTTCACAAAGATCCATGGTGTGTCCTTTCTTTCCACAGTAGAAGCATGTTTTCTTGGTGGTCCTTCCGGATACATCACCCTTCTTGGATTTAGACTCCAAGGACTTCTTTTCCTTTTTCAAAACCTTCTTGGGAGCATCTTAAACTTTCTTCTTCTTTCCCAAGGATTCCATTTTAGCCAGGTTCAGTGATCTTCTCTTCTTTTGAGCTCTGGATACAGTTGGAGATTGACATGTATCTTTTTGACCACTTTTGCAAACATCCCAGATGTTATCCAGCAATCCAATTCTATTTGCAGTAAACTGATGTCTCTGGACCTGTGGATGTTTCCTATTTTCCTATAGTTTTCTCCCCCTTGGCATGGGCTTGCTTTGTGCTTTGACATTAAGTGGATTGTACTAACAATCCTTTGCACAATGCCCATACTTGTTACAACACCAACATTGACCCACAAATCTTGACTTTTTGAGTCCTTTTGGTTGTTGGGTACTTTTCTTGACTTGTTGTGTTGTTTCAGGAGAGCTCTCTTTCTTCATTGTCTTCATCCATACTCATTTGGAGTTATTCTTCCATCCTGCACTTTTTGTGGAAACACATTAAGAAACATGAGAACAATATGGGATGAATGGTACCTTCTTTTTAGAAGTTGCTGCCCTTTTATTAGAGGATGTCTTTCTTTTAGAATCATCCTACTCAATGCATACTTGAGTAGCAACATTTCTCCTTTCAGCTGACTGGGAGTCTTTGGATTTGGGTGATTGGTGATTTTTCAATATCACCTCCAGTTCTAAGCATTTCATATTGAGGGAGTTCTTCTCATCCTCAATAGTTCTTATCCTTCCTTCCCAATTCTCTACCAGCTGTTTCATCTGGTCATCATGCACCTTCTTCATTTCTAGCAATGAATTGTCAAGCTTCTTCACCCTTTTGACTTTATCTTATTGTTGAGCATCTCTGACAACCATTGACACTTTGTGCAATTTTTCCAGTGCATGGAAAACTTCTTTGACCATTGTCTTAAAGAATTGTTTCTCAGAAAGGATTCTTTGCAATTCTTCACAAGTATCTTCATATATATCATTGCAAAGAGAAACTGTTTCATCCTTAGCCTTCACCAGCTTTCTGAGAGTGTTGGTTATGCCAACCCTTTTAGCCAACTGATCTTCCATTGCATTGGCTTCTTCTTCTAGCTGTAATTTTTCTTCTTGAAGATCATGGGTGCCTGTAGCTATACACTTTTCCACTTCCATGGGGACTGTCTTCTGAAGATATTTGAGTGCATTCTGAGGATCATTCATTGTTCCAACTTTATCACAGCTAGGAAAGGCTTTCTTCATCTTCTTTGCCTGTTTCTTCTTCCTATTTTTCAGAGTCTTGGCAGATATCTCCATTTGAGGGTATTCACTCACGTCCTCAAATATGAACTTCATAAAGACTCCCTTGGAACTTATAGAGGTAACCTCACTCTGATACCAATTGAAGTTCCCAGATCAGTGTGAATCACTGAGAGGGGGAGGGGGGTGAATCAGTGATCCCTTAAAAACATTTTACTAATCGATTCTTATCAATTAAACCTCTATGACTGGTTAAAGCCATGATCCACTCTTCTTGTATCTCTCACCTTTCCTCGAATGATGCAGTAAATGTAAAGGCACTGGACACAAGGATTTACAAGGTTCGGCACCAAAGGCCTACGTCCTTTCCATGTTGGTTATACACCCCAACATGGTTTCTCCATTATAACTTGTTAAAATTACAATGGTCGATACAGAGTCCCACTGTATCTCTCCTGAGTCCCACAGGAGGGTTTTATACTACATCCCACAGTGTTACCAGAGTCCCACTGGCCTGCTCCAGAATCCCACTGAAGACTTCTTCCTCCCTGAGTCTCACAGGGGGCTTCTCCTAGCTTCTCGAGTCACACGAGCAGCACTTCTTCACTTCAAGTTCTTCAAGTATCTTCAGTAGCCTGGGATAAAGGCTGATGGCCTTGCTCTTCACTTATGATCACTTGATCAGGTCTTCTCGTCTTGCTCATGATTTATCTCCTTCTTCTCAGGATGACATTTCCTCTCTCTTCAAGAATCTTCAACAGCCTCTGATAAGGTCTGTTGGTCTTGCTCAAAACTCTTGATCACTTCTGTTGATCAGGGTCTTCTCAATTACTGAAAACTCCGGCATATGATGTCTTTAACATCAGTCTGGCTTCAGTCTCACTTCACATCACCTTCATGCACTGAGTGCATGGAAACTCTTCTTCCTCATGCACTAACTACATGGCCTCTCAAAATCTTCTTCAAGAACTTCCAGTCTTGGACAACTCAAAATGCACACAAGCAGATTCAACTTGTTCACGTGTGCACGTGCATGCATGCATGCATTCACTCCCCTTCTCTTTCTTTGGTGTGATAAACCCACAAAGGGTGTATTCTCCTTTTGGCACACACACACCTTCTTCTCAAATTCATTCACACTCTTTGTTCTTTTTGTTTACACACTTAATGTGTGTTCTTATTTAGTGTGAGTATCCTTCTTCTTCTTCTTCTTAGTGTGTACACTTCACTTTGCACACACACAAAGTCTCTGCCTCTTCTTGTCTAGCACACACAACTTGTTTCTTCCTCTTGCACACACACACAAAATGTGTTCTTCTTTATAGTGGTCTACACTCCTTATGAACACACACAGCTTGGCCTTCTTTGTTATTGTTTAGCACTCACAAGCCGTAGGACCTTCTTCACTTGGAACACACACAAGGCTAGGCTTCTTGTTCACTTATCTTGCGCACACATGGTTGCGACCTTCTCCAATTCTTAAACACACACAATGTGTAGTCTCGGCATCCACTTGCACACACCCAAACACCAACCAACTGAAGCCATGCAAGGTGAGGCCTCTTATCCTCTTCTTCAAAGCACGCAAGGTACACATGGGTGCACAAGGCAGCGCACAAGGTCTAGGGTGCAAGCACCGTTCAAGGGTACACTGGCCGCGCAAGTCCTCGGGTGTGCAAGGTGGAACACCTGGGGCGCGCAGGGTGTCAAAGACACCAACCGCCACGCAAGTGCGGAAGCAAGCACAGAGGGAGCTCACAAGTTCACTGCCCAACCTCTTCCTGTTGTGCAAGGGGTGCACACAGGGTTCTCCTTCAGGACCTCGGGTGGCCCCGAGAACTTCATCCGTGCAAGGGGTTGCGCGGGGCTCTTTCTTCGTGAGGCACAAAACTCCCACAGATCACAAGTTTTTCAGCCAGCATTTCAAGCACCTCGGGTGCTCCTTTTATAGGCGAGGAAAGCCTCGGACCATCCGCGTGATACAACTTTGAATCCCCGAGATTTTCGGGCATTCAATATTTTCCAAATCTTTATTTTTATCCTCTGTTTCACGCGGGTCTTCATTTATGCCCTTTACTCTTCGTGCATGTGCATTCGAACATTTTCATGGCCTCATGCAAAGCATCAACATCGCCTCGGCACGTCTAGTTGCTTCGACCTTCTTCACAATTCTCCATACACTTCATGCACACCCATTTTTAGGTATGGATGTGTTCGTTGTGGCCTAACGATCATCAAGGACACCTCACTTCGATCAATGGAGGTCGGGAACTCGAAACCATCTCATGGGAGGGCCTCTGGTACACGGAGAGGCAGCGGGGAGGACACGACGTGCCTTCAGCCGGCTAGAGGTAGACGACGACTCGTCCGCCGTTGGATCCAGTGAATAAATGACCCCCAACGGTCTGGATTAGATCGTGGCGCGCGAGATTAGATGAGCGGCTCGGATTAGACGCGGGATCGCTTGGACGGCTCAGATCTGTTCCGCGGAAAAAATTTTCATCCCACGTCGAAATGGGCCGCGGAATTCTCACGGTTTATCAAACTCTGGGTCCCTGCCACAACTCAATTGAACTCCTCCCCTCTCGGTGCCACCCCGCACTGATTTCTTCTTGCGGGCGAGCCACTGGCGCCCACCATTCTTCCTTCGGGTGCGCTCTTGTGCCCACGCTGCGCAGGCCTAACCCCTGCGTGGCCCGGGGCTTATACACGGCCCTGCCTCTCGGGCTGGCCCCATGGGATCCTCCTTGGGCGTGGCGACCATGAGTCCCACATGTGCCTTGGGGTTGAACCCTTGGTGGCTTTTTTTTTGCTTGAATAAACACTAAGTATGCATGTACTTAGTGTAAAATGCCAAATTCCACTCACCTCTTCTCTTCTAACACATATTCTCCATATTCACTACAAATCCTCCATTCTTCTTCAACCGAACTCTTGAATCAAACAAATTATTCAAAGTTCTTCATTGATCCAATCAGAGATCAAATTGGAACATCTTCAAATTCACATCCACTAAGTGATAGTGCATGGACTTCATTAACACCACTTCATCCACTCAGTGATTGTGGATGGATCATTTACCACTCCTCATGCATTGTTATGACAATGCATGGTCTTCAAATAATGGTGTGACATTGTATCCTCTTGATACAAGTTCTTGGAACTTAAAGATCAGCTCAACAATCGTCTGATGTAATGATGCTCCATCATCATTCATTCTTCAAGTGTTTTTAGTTAGTATCACCTTGATACAAGTACTGAAACATTAAGATCAGTTCTACAATCGTCTGATATAACTAGAGAATGTTTCAACCATCATCTCCTATTTCACGTAGTGAATCTCCTAAGTGACATTCCTCTATGTTCCATGGCCATTCTCCATTCATCACCATCACCATCACATCCTTTTACATTCACATCTTGACGCTCCTTGATATCCATCCATTCCATGTCAACTTTTGACAACAACATACATAATTGACAAAAAATGCAACACAGTACACTTTAGTTTTTTATTGACCAATTATTTTATCAACTATTCACTGAAAAAATAATCTTCTCAGAAAAATACAAAAATTTAATTATAAGTTAATTTTGGTATAATGAATCAAAAATTAATATGATTCTTTTAAATAAAGTTTATAAAACTTATAGATACTAATTATAATATTTTCACCCAAAATTTCATAAAACCCATTTTTAAATTTATCATATTTGTGAATCCAAAAATGAATTTACTAAAAATAATGACAACTTCTTGGATTATAAATTAATAAAATTATTTTCAATATATAAGAACATTTTACATATATTTTATAATGTGGTCATTTATATTCATACCACTAATTTTGATGTTAATGTTATAACTATCATGGTTAAATAATAATATTTTAATACTATATCGTACTTTGTTTAAACTCAGGGTTTAAATTCATTCAAGCTATCATGTAAATTAAATAAATTTAAATAGAAATATATTCTATAAAATCAGGGTGCTATACTCTACCCCACTTAAATAAATTTTTTCACCTCTATTTTTTTATTCATCTAAGGTTCAATATTTGAAAATACATTTGTTAAAAACCCACATCATACTGTGGGATAATAAAAATTCCTTTGAAAATGGAAGGAGAGAAAATACAGGATAATTGAAATAGAACATAAATGTGTACCCAAATAAGAAGAAAATCAGTGGGAAGATTGAATTTATTTGAAAAAGAGAGAAATAACATCTGAGGAATAATTGAGAGTGATAGATAACCTGGTTATAAGAAAGATAATGACCGAAAAATCATAAATCTATGTTGGGTGAAAAGACCAGCGATTCATCATAAAAGAAGATCAAAGTATAAAATTTTTATATAATAATTATTTTCCAAAATATGAGTTATTATTTTACTATTATGAGAGTGAACATGGGAAAAATAAATACTTAATTTATTTCCATTTCATAAGAATAATTTATTCCCATGGTTTTGATTTTATTAATTTCCACTTTATCTCTTACTCCTAAAAATGAAAATTATTTTATTTAAATTTTGAAGCACTGAAATTATCTTTAAACCTATCATAAGATTCATAAAATAATAAAAATATAGTCATCATTTCTTTACTAAAACATAAATATTTTTCATAAATGTAATATTATATACAAAATTCAGAACCATTCATATGAATAAATAATACATGAATCTCAAAAATTAAAAAACCCAAAGTATTAATATATATTATTCCTTAAAATAAATGTTCATATATACTAAATAGCATGAAACAACTCAAAATTAGAGAATTTTATATCCTCAATGATTATCGCATACCATTCATCTTGTACCTTTACAAACATAATACCTTTCTTCTTAGTTAATCCTTTATGTTAAACCTAGAGGTTATATATACCTAAACCAAATCAAACACCTCCAAAAATATCATTAATTTCTTAAAAATACAAAAAAATAAAAAAAAATACTTGATCATACAATATATTTTCCAAGATCTAATTAATCATTATACATAAAATCATTGATGTGAAATAGAAAATTTCATACCAACCAGGACATCACGTATTCCAGGTGTAAGTTTTTCACACTTCTTAGCCTTTGGTTTTTGGTTCATGCACTGTGGCCTTACTGAATGTGTTGGGTTGTCACCATGCATTTGGTTTTTTACTTTTTATAAAAAAAATTAATATAATTTATATAAATTTACAAAAAATATGATTAATATACTCAAAAATAAAATTAATCCTCAAATTACTTTTTAACCACTACTATTTTCGATACAACTTAATTGTTTTCCAAAAACTATAATAATCTAAATTGACTATTATTATTTCATCCTCATTGAACATATTAATACTAAATGTGATTAATAATATTAATTTTATATCCACAAATAATAAATTCATTATTCTTCAAATACCATTTTCATTAAAACATATTCAAATCGAAATATTTTGGTCCCTTAAATGTCTACCAAAATACCTTTAATCATTTTAAAACCTATTCATAAAAATCCTCAAAATGGGTATCTATGCCTTTAAACGTAATATCATTATTAGACGTAACAATCCAAAATGATTTAGTTTTATTCCCTTTCACTTTGACATGTCATTGGTTTTCATAGGTTCTATTACTCACTCATTATAATTTTTCATAAAACAATTGTGAATTAACTCAAGCATATCCCTTAGGAGTGTCAAAATAGGTGCATAGTACGGGACCAATAATCATAAACTAGAATTATAACCGAAATATAATCAACCAACTTTTTTCATTTCTTTTACCCGAAGATTATTTTGTACTAAAACAAAGTGCTCTTTTAGTATCTAGATAGGGATATATTGAAAGAAACCCCAATTTTACCTTACTAACTACTTTATTAAATCTTACTATTATTACACATATCCTCAATTTAATTTATAGGGTTATTTTCACTAATCTTTGACTTCTTAAATGAAGTTCCTAAATTTTAAACTAAACTACTTATGATACCAACTTTAGAAACCCCAATACAGGAAACCTAGATCCAGTGTTCACATTATTACATTAGTTTAAGATACAATGAATATCACGATTCATGATTTATAAGTCTAGGAGTCATGGAAAACTAGATAAATTCATGATTCCCATATTAAATTGGATGTTTAAAAACATAACATAGGAATATTTCTTGCATCCTTAATATCATTCATTATATCCTTCTTCAAATCAAGGGGAATGGAAAAAAAGGGTGAGCTCAGATACTCAATAAGGGTTACATACAATGGAATATATCTTGGTTAAATACAACATAATCAATATGGCAATATATATAACATAAAACAAATTCTATTTAATCAATAACTTTAGAATTAAATTAATCCATAGATAATGTCAATGAAGTAATATCATGGATAATAATATTTGAATGTTAGATGATTTAATGGCATAATGATGTATGCTTTGATCGAAAACATCAAGATATATTCTCTATTAAGGCCTTTTGAAAAAACAATTTAATTGATGGGTAGGTACACACCAAAAAAACTCATTTAATAAGGTTAGCCACCTTTTTTGTCAAATGAGACATCGATGCATCAATGGGATATATATATTCATGCCCTAACCATCAATACAAGTCTAATGAATTCCTCATATAGTTAATGATACATTTAATTTATAAATAATATTCCTTATCAATAAATATATATTCTGAGTAAAGGGTAAAAAATATAAATATTTCTCTAGTTAATTAAAAAAAATCATAGTTTAAAATTGAATGTTTAAAATGTTATAGGGTTTATCCAATAATAATATCCATGATAAAACGAAAATAAATATTTACAATAAATTGAAATTAAAAAATTATCACAGGTAAGTGAATGTTTCAAGGAAATTTTCATTAACGAAAAATTTATAGGAGATATTATATTTCGATCAATTAATAAAAAATACAGGTTTTGTAATAAAATTATCTCATTTGGATAAACAATTATAATGTAATTGAAAAATTAAAATTATATTTAATTAAATAGTTTCCATTTTAAAACCATTTAAAATTTCAAGAATAATATAAATATCATAAAACTATTATGGTGGTGGGAAAATCTTTTAATGTCGTGTATGATAAAAAAATAGTCCTTAAGATTTTTTTATAATGATTGTTGAAAATAAACCTTTTGGGAAAACATTTTAAATATTACTTTAATATTTTATAAAAATTCGAGGATAAAATAATAATTACTTAATAAATCATTTTAGTAAATTAAGAGGAACTTTAAAAATAAATTTTGAAAAATATGGTCTGGGAAGAAAAAGTATTACAATTAAAAAAGATAAATTCTTAAATTGAGACTTTAATATTAATGTATTGATATTTTTTAAGAATATTTAATTGTTAATTGGAAACCCAACTCACACTTAACGAGAATTTATTAATATAAAAAGAGTGAAATTTTTACCTGAGGAACAATGTTCATACACATTCAATGACATATTTTAAAAGAGAACATACCCAAAAAAAGTGAACACACGTCAACAATAGAAATTTTTGTTGTGATCGTCATCCCCATGAAAAATCATTCCATTCCAATGTAGTCCATACATCTTCAGCATAATTCGGAGGAACAATCCATGACATAATTCTGAAAAAGCATCCAAACACCCTAAGATGACATCAAAGTAGTGCCTCCATGACTTAATCATGGAATCATGATATCGCCACACTAAAAAAGTAAAAACCATCCCTAAATTAGGATTGTGAGGTACAAAACACAAGAAAATCTCACAACATTCATTCCAAATAAGTTTAAAAAATCACACATAACATCAATATTCAACAGAAAAAACACAACTAAAATACATGTCCTAAATGTATAAATTCCATCTAACAGAAAATAGTGAAGATAGGACCAGATTCCACCTATTCATTGAAAATATTTATGTCATGGGAATAATTATATCTCCTCGTCAAGGTCCATAAAAATGATCAAAAAAAGATGCCTAAAATATGTAGAACTCAGCATCATGAGTTCATCGCTATCCCAGAAAGATTTAAATTCATTTTTATCAATCAATAAGCTCATAACCATCACAGGCAGACAAGAGTGAAATCCTGGATAACATTCATAAAAGAATGAATTAATATTTTTTTCATGTTATATACATAATTAGTGAATCCCCTATGACTCATGAATCCTAGATCCATAGAATTATACCATTAAATTGGAATAATATACAAGAAAACACATCCCGAAGGACCGATCATTTTAGTAGTCTTGGAAAACTAGACGCATACAGTGACCTGATATTACAAATGAATACACAAATTGTAAAATAATTTAGTTTTATTTTACTTTTCTAGAATCAATTTATTCCCTATATAATATCCTTGTAAATCATTTTTAGTACACGTCATTGATTCTGGGGGAATTGGAACCAAATAAGGGGGAGCTCAAATGATTAGTAAGAGTTATGTAAAAAAGAATTAATCATAAATCAATAAGTACAATCAACATGTAATGGTAAATATCTAAACACACATTCCATTCAAATAACATGAATATCATGATAAGATAAGGAATCATAAATATAGAAATTTGAATAACTAAACACACATTCCATTTAGTAAATAAACTAAGAATAAAAATCATTTATAGATTTTTTCTTAGTGAAAATCCTCTAGATAAAAATAATTTAATTCTGAATGCAAGAAATGATTAAATATTGGATTCCAAGTTTCCCAAGAACAAAGAACCTTTAACATCAATACCTTTCATATGATAGTTTAAATAATATTGGGTATTAACCAATTTGGTTTCTCCAACCATATCTCTACTATTAGGACATTTCACAAGACATTTTAAAATATATTAGTTACAAACACATAGAGTTTGTCCATACCTAGTTTCAGCATATTAGACTATAGATGCATCGGGGAGCTTGAATTGACTGATCCATAACCAATGTCATTAATGTATAAATCATCTCACAAATATAGAGTAATTTATTTAATTCATAAAAAATATTCATTATCAAATACCTCAATTGAGTAAGGAATACAGATTTGTCAACATATCTCTAATTAAAGAAATAACTTTCAAAGTAAAAAATGTATGTAAAACAATTATTTTATTTAGGGAATAATAATATACATAATTCAAGTATATTTATATTTATTATAAATGTAATTTATAATAAAAAATTATCATAATGGAGTGATTGTTTTAAGAAAAATTTAACGATCATAATATAATGTGAGATTTCAATGATAAAATTTACAACTTTGTAACTTTCATGTGAAAACCCATCGATGAGATAATTCAAAGTGAAACATAAAATATCATTAAATATAAGTGAATCATGGTATTAAATTAAAAAACAGAAGTATACACCTCACATAAAAGTGAATTGGTACATAATATAAATTAAGTCTCAATGAAATGAAAATTGAGACGAAGTCCCTTATCACAGGGTAATTTTATATTTATAATCCCCGTAAAATAAAATAAAATAAAATAAAATTTTAAAAAAATGAGTAAAAATTTATTCATGATTAAAAATATTACATCCATTATTTACACCCCACAAAATAAATAAGTAGTGAAAATGATGTAAGCCTCATGGAAGAAAAAGTGAGACTAGAATACCTTACCATGAGTCTCAATTGTCATGCATGTCTCCATCTTCCTAAATAATTTACATATGTTAATTATTTACATTTTTGAGAAATATTTTCAACATTATCATTACTTTTATTTCACATATTATTAATTTAGATAAAAATACTCATCTAATTACGTTTATGTCAGTCGCTTTCACCGCATTCTATTTTTGTGTCAAAGACAACAATGGTAGGTAGCATATGGTCAAAAGGGTCAATATTTAATCATCTCAAGAATAATAACCATGAAAAATTTATCATATTTAAACACCACATACACTTTTAAACCCTATCATGGAATGTTGTTATGTAAAATGACCTAGTTGTACGTTCATGGAGACGGTACGTAGTAAGTACACATGAGTAACATTTCCATTTTTCAATGGTCATTATTGAAAACGTTATGTAAAATTTATCATTACATAATGATCATTATATATTATATATCTTATTATTTATTGTTATATACTTTTATATATAACTATTATTATGTAAAAGGAGTCACTTCACTTCAAGGAGGCGGTAGTCCAAACATCCTCCAACGACGTTGTCACCTTTTTAGTGTGTGAACGGTTAATAAGGAAAATAATATATTATTTCACCCAAAAGTTAATTATGTAATAAATATCATAATTATTTCATTTATATAATATATAATTTTTGTATATGTATTTATAGTAATTTATCTTATTTAGTGTTAGGAAATTCAATACATCATTCATGGAGATGGTATGTCGTACGTATGCATGAATGTTGTTTCCATTTTCTTATCTTGTTAAATAAATAAAATTAAATGATATATATATATATATATTATGATTCTAGTGTAATTTGTATTTCATATATATCACATATGTTTATAAAACCCATCCTTAATACTTCCCATGTAAAATGTGAAAAATCATATCACTTTTAGGAGGTGATAGTCAACACGTATTCAATTGATGTAATTGTATGCCCAAAAAATGGAAATCATAAAAGAATTTATTATGGAATAATTATAGAAGAAAAAAATACATTATAAATATAATATAACATATATAAATATAAACTATAAATCAATCATTATTCACAACCTTGAACGGGGGAAATGGATGGACGAATGACATCGGTTCGTGAGGCGATAGTTTGTTTTAAACACAAGTGATAATTATGTATCCCATTGGATTGAATTGTGTGATGTTTTAAGTATAAAAATTAATATAAGAACATATAACAATATTTAAGATATTTATGTTAGTATATAATAAATATATAGCAAAAAATTAATGCGTTGAGAAAGAAATAAATCAAAATTCCACGTTGAAGAATGTCACCACTTCTTCATGTCACTTCATTTGGTTTTTACCAAAATCCTTCCATGTTTTCTTTCTTACTAATTTGAATATTTTAGGATGAGGGTAGGGATGAATAAAAGTTATTTTTATGGGTTTTATATATCCTAGTGGCTTGATAGTTGTGAATATGTTAGGGGGATGAGTTCTGTTTTATAGTAGAGGAGAGTCATTCTTGAAAATTTCCAAAGGTAAACGTTATTATGAGCTCTCCCTTACATAATATGTATCCGATAATGAATAAAATTACATAAAACGTGGTATTTAGTCAAAATATGGAAATAAAATGGCGTTTGGGCAAGTTTTTAGGCCATTTGGACCCTTAAAATTAATGTTTATTCACTATGTAATCTATTTTTAACATTAATCACTATATTTAATTTTAATTTTTTCAATGAGATATTTTGTAATAATATATGTTAAAATTAATATAAATTATAAATTATTACTGTTCTATATATTTAGTCCATCTATCCAAATTCAAATAATATAATTGTAATAAATTAATTTAAAATTTATCCTGGAGATTTAACGACAATGCGTGTTTTTAAATTAAAAAATGATCAAAAATTTGGAATATTTTTATGTAAAAATTCACTATTACATTGATTAAAATTAACTATATTTTATTAATAGATATATTATATATCTATTTTTAATTTAAAATAAATTCAATATATAGTTTATCATTATAAAATATTTAGAAAAAAAGTTAGTTTTCATGTAAAATTCATTATTTTTCACTATTCATCAAAAAATGAAACATCGCAGAAAAATACCAAAAACTATCCATTGATAATTTTAAAATTCCTATTTCAAAAATTAAGATTATCATTTCAATAAAATTTTATAAAAGTTTTAAACATCAGTTTTAAAACAACTTTTGCACTAAAAGGTCACAAAACTGCATTATGGAAACTATATCTTTTTATGAGGGAAAATTGAATTTATTCATATCTTATGCCTATAAAGTATAATGAATGAATATAAAAATATTTTATTTAATATATAATATTTAAATTTCAATCATAATATTTACTAATAATAATTAATTTAATATATTAGGAAAAAATTCCTTTAGTGCATAAAAGTAGGTTATTATAAAAATATTTCCAATATAATAAATTCGTTTTATATTCATTTATAATTAATTGGAAACCCATTATTTCAAAAATATATTTCAAAAGTTATTTAATACTATTAATAACTTCTAATTTAACATCTTGGATATAATTTTCATTTTAAATATTAATATTAATAGTATTTGGAAAGACTCTGTCTTGCTTATAACACAAGCCATCGAAGAAAGTCATTATTTTGTATAACACAAGAAAAACTTAGTGTTTTCTGTGGACAATTATAAATTGTAGAATTAATTTCATTAAAATATGAAATTTATTGTAGAGTATTTGGATATTATATTCCCTTATACACATGTTCTTTCCTGTCATACATGCTATCAAATAAAAAATTCTTACTTTAGAATTACAGGTGATCACATTCTCCTGACCTTAATTAAATTGTGCATTCACAATTTATACCTGATCATAGTAATAAAGGGATTTATATTCGAAAATAATATTGTAAAAAACTACACATCATAATAGGATTAACAAAATATCCTCTTAATAAGAGATTAGTTATATGTGATGGTCACCAGAAAACTAGGCTTTCAAATAAGAGAATATTACTAAATACATAGAGATAGAAGAGAAATATAACTATTATGTTCTAATGGATAGTGGAAAAGAACATTTATCACAATAAATTGGGTGATCTAAATAATTTTAACTACCAAAAGTCCATAAAAAACAAACGTGAAAATAGATGTCACTTATATCATTAAAAATGATGATAATATGACAATATTTATATTTCCAGACCCTTTTATTAAAGATAAGGAATTATTTTAATCCCTAATAATATATTTACATATAAGTTTCCATTTCATACACACTATATTATCCATTTATTGTTAAATGAACTATTCCTACATTACAGTTTACCTTAAATGGAGATTTAATACATTAACCTATAAAACCTTTTCCAATGTTCAACATAAACCACTTAAAAATGGTTAACCTTATAAACCTTGAAATATATCCTGATCCAAAGAATTAGAAATAAGTAACTCTATTTAAAAAATGAAATTAACCAATTTTCATTAATTAGTTATTAATTTTCACATACCAACATGTGAGGAAATTATTCGTGTATTCTTTTGAAGTATTTTAATAACAAGAGTTAACATAAAACCTCATTGAAAACATGTATGGTTTTTTATTCCTTATTTAAAAAATAGGTTATGGAATAAATTCCATAAATCCAACAAAAATTGAATCCATCGATGATATCATAACAACATTTCCATTAAATCATTAATTAGCTCCAAGGTAGTCAATAATGTCCAATTTACTCTTTCCATATCAATCATCACTTTATCCAGCCATCATTATCTCTACTTGAGGAACATATTAAGGGTTTCATTTCCCATAATCATGGGCTTTAAAAAAGATTCAACTTGTCTCAAATTCATTTTTTTCATCATCGGTACCATTCAACATACACCTTAAAATCTATAATAAAAAGTATTACCGTACAATCCATATATATTTCAAAATTCATAACCAAGAAAAAATCGATAAAATAACCAAATACAATGATTATTGAATTAAAACACAATCAAATTAGTCATTACTCTTTAGTTTTGACAATAATATATGATTGACCATGATCTATTATCTCCTTTTAAGTTGTATTCCATTTAGCTCTTGGGGAATTAATTTTTTTAGTTCCAATACTC
Organism: Viscum album; assembly: GCA_963277665.1. NCBI lineage: Eukaryota > Viridiplantae > Streptophyta > Magnoliopsida > Santalales > Viscaceae > Viscum > Viscum album. Next base: position 515,516,665 of record OY728135.1, read on the forward strand.
CAATATTTGATGTGTTAAACATTAGAATATTCCATTTATTACATTAAATCATGAGCATGGTTTTATTATTCTCCACCCTTGAAGAAAAATATTTTCCCTCTTATTCATATACCAAGTTTTTTCCTTGCACAATTATTATGTGTGGGAAAATAATTCTTTCCATTCATCCTATTATCCATCTTTTTCCCAGTTTCCAACATCTTCCCACGCTTCCTTCTGAATATATAATACATAGATAACTCGTTCCATTTCTTATCATTACATGATACTATATACTCATATAATGATAATTCTTGGGTGACTATTTACATTTCAAATATTTTCTTAATACCATAAAATATGTGAACATTTATACTATTTGGGTCACGTTTAGGGGTGAGGTTCACATTCCTTCTGATAGGAACCATTTCTAAATACTGATATACAGTAGATTAAATCATATCTTTATTAAAAATAATGTATAATACCAATACTAGGGAAATACATAACATAAATTGGAAAATTTATACATATATAATCTCATAATAATAAACATGGTTTTTTGGGATGTCTCGTATACTTATCCTCAATATCTGTTATGGAGTTATGTTCGCTAATCTATGTTTTCCTCAGTCCAGCTTCTAAGGTTGAAACTAAACTTCGTTGGAAACCTACAATAACAACCCCAACCCTAGAATCAAAAATTCGGTTACTACTAATATTACACTGGAATAAGATTCATGAAAACACGTCTTGAAGTACCGACAAGTTTAGTAGTCTTGGAAAACAAGATACAATGGTGAGTCTTGTATTATAAATGAATACACAAATTAAATAATAATTGAAATTTATTTTAAATTTTTATAATTACTTTATTCCCTATATAATATTTTTGTACATATTTTTTAGTACACTTCATGTATTCATGTGGAAAGGAAACAAAATAAAGCAAATCTCAAATTAAAAGTAAGGGTTAAGTACAACAGAAGTCATCATGAATCAACAAGCATAATAAACTTGGAACGGTAAATTTATGAAAATAAATTCTATTAAATTAACCTTAATATCATGATAATATAAATAATAATAAATATATAAATGTTTTTAACTAATAAAACATTCCATTTATTCAGTAAATTTAATATAAAATGCATCCATATATATTTTTGTTGTTAAAATCCAATGGATAATAATAGTTGAATTCTAAATATAGGGAATGCTTAAATATTGGACACCATAATTTCTAGTTACATTGAACCCTTACCATCATGAACTATCACAATATGTTATAAAACTTATTGGGTACATAACGATTTGGTTTGGACAACCTTAGATCTACTTTCAACACCTTTGACAAGACAGTTTAAAACCTGACAATTACAAATGTATAGGGTTTGTCCGACCTAATTTCATACAATGAGACTATCGATGCTTCATGGGGGTTGTATTGACCATTAATCAATAGTTTAATTTCCTATCCAAATAATTCCTTATATATTGAGTAATTTATTTAATTCAAAAACTATGTGCCTTACCGAATATCCTTATTGAGTAAAAAATACAGATTTATCAACTTTTCTCCAATTAATCAAATAAATATTAAACATTGTATATAAAAATGCTATACATGATAGCATATAATAACATCCATCAGACTTTTATATGTATATTTAAGATAAATTTAATGTATAATAAAAAATGATCGCAAGGATGTGATTATTTCAAGAGAAAGTTAAAAACACAAAATAAAGTTAGATATCAAAGATAACTTTTACCACATTGTAATATTAAATTAAAAATACCATGAGTTAGATAATTCCAAGTGAAAATTTAATACCATGTATTATTAATGAATCATTATATTAAATGATAAAAGGGTAGTATATAAACAACATCAAAGTGAATTGGTTCATAATAAAAAATAAGACTCAATGGAATGTAAATGGAGATGAAATCCCTTACCACTTGGTATTATGTGCCCTATGAAGGAAATAACATCAAATGAAACATTAAATATCTTCAATATAAATTTATTAATGATCTAAAATACAATAGGTTCATTATATACCCCACAAAAAAGAAATAAGTGGTGAAAACGATGTATGCCTCATGGAAGAAAAGGGGGATGAGAATCCATTATCTCAATTCTGACTTCTCACATGTGCCTTTATATTATTTAATAATAAAAATATATTATTTATTTATTTATTTGAAAAAAAAATTAAATTTTACTATTACTTTAATTTCACATGTTAAAAATTAATATAGTACTACTTATCTAACTATGTTTAAGTTGGATTTTTTTGACCTTATTCAGTTTATGTGTCAATAACGACTTAGGTAGGTATACTATTGTCAAAGGGTCTAGTATTTTCAAATATACAGAATAGGAATAATGAAATAATTATCAAATTTTTAAATAAAGATTACTTTTAAAACCAATAATGTAATATAGTTATGAAAAATAAACTAACATTATGATTATGGATACATTAGGTCGTACATACGCAGGTGTAACATTTCCATTTTTCAATGACCATTTAAGAAAGAAGGAAAGTAACATTTATGATTATAGAATGAAAATTATATCTTAAATAAAAAATTATTTAATCGTATATAATTTTATTTATTATTATTGTGATGAATAAGGAATAACATCACTTTGATATGGTTATAGTTCAAACGTCCATGAACAACGTTATCACAGTTTCTGTGTGTGAAAGGGTAATAAAGAAAATCATATATTACATTTCCAAAAAGATAATTATTTAATGAATTTAATAATGGATTAATTTATATAATATATATTCATTTTATATGTATTTATGTTAATCCATGATATTTTTTATTTAAAATTGAATACATCATTCAAGGAGAAGGTAGGTCGTACGTACGAATGAACGTTTTTTCCATTTTCTTATCATATTGAAAGAAATAAAAATAAATGATATATATATTTATATTATGGTTACATTATAATTTTGATTTAATATCTATCACATATTTTTATTAAACATATCCTTAATACATTCCATGTAAATTGATAATGAATCATGTCGATTTGAGGATGTAGTAGTCCACACATCCACGAACTATGTTATCGTATTCCCACAAAATGGAAAGAATGAAGGTATGTTTTATATAATAATTAAGGAAGACAATTTAAATTATAAATATCAAATATATTATATATTAATTGTATATCCATCATTATTCCCAACCATTGAATGTGGAAATGAAAAAACGAACGATATCACTTCGTGAGGCGGCAGTCCATCATACACAAGAATGATAATTACATATCATATTTTATGGAAGTGTATGATGTTTTGTGTCTAAATATTAACATATAATCCTATAAATGTATTTATGATAATTTGGTTTTTATGTAATAAAAATAAGAATAATTTTTGGGGTAGAGAAAGAAATAAAACAAAAGTGCACGTTGAAGAATCTTACCTCTACTTTTGGTAAATCCTTTTGGTTTATACCAAAAGGCTTGGTTTTATTTCATAATAAAGTTCTAATTATAGTATTCAGGTGGGGGAGTTTTAATGTTATTTTTAAAGGGTTTTTTTATACACATGGCTTTAGATGGGTCATTAAGATAGGGGGATGAGTTTCGATTTATAGTGTAAGAGGAGTGTCATTCTTGTAAATATCAAAATCCAAACACTATTTGCAGGTCTCCCTAAAATCAGTTTTCTCCAATAATGAATTAAATAATATGAAATAGGTATAATGGTTTTAATATCAAAATAAAATGGGTTTTGGTTGGTTTATTGGTCATTTTCCCGCTTAATATTAATTTTTAACAACTAAGTAAACTAATATTTACCTTAATCGCTGTAATTAATTTTAATAGTTTTCAATAATATTTCTGACCAAAATATAATTTTATCATAATATAAATTATAAATTTCTCTTAATAAAAATATAGAATGCATTTTTGAAAATTAAAATCACTAAAGTGGAATATTTTAATTTAAAATGTTTTATGCAGATCTTACGACAAAGCGAGTTTTAAATGTAAAAAATGATCAAAAGATTGGAATATTTTTATATCAAAATTCAATATGAAATTGATTAAAACAACATAAATTGTTTTAATATATTTATAATTGATCATTTTTTTATTTAAATATAGCTCATAATATAATTTACCATTATAAATTATTTAGAGGAATAAGTACATTTTCAATTAAAATTCAACATATTCAATATTCATCAAAAAGGAAACTCCTCAAAAAAATATGAAACATTCAACCTATGTTAATCATGAAATCCCATTTTCAAAATTGATGTTTATTTTTTCAAATTATATTTATAAAAGTGTCAAAATTATTTTTTAAAACAAGTGCACCTTAAAAGGATACAAAACTCTCTTTATAAAAATAGTGCTTTATGGGTAAAAAATGCATTTTTTCTTATCTTATTAATATTAAATATAATGGACGGATTTAATAATATTTTTATTGAACATATGAAATATAAATTTTATTAACATATCCCATTAATATTAATTAATTTAATTTATTAGGATAAAATTCCTTTGATGCCAAAAAGTTGTTTATTTTAAAAACATTTTCATTATATTCATTTGATTTTATATTTATTTCTAATTGATTGGTTGCCAATGAATCTGACCACATATTTCATAATTAAGTTAGTAATATTAATAACCCCTAATTTAATGTCTAGGAAAGTATTTTCAATTTAAATAATGATATTAATAGTATTCGGTATGACTGAGTTTTTTCTATAATGCAAGCTATCAAAGAAAGTCATTATTGTGTCAAATGTACTCCAAAATCGGTGTTCCATGTAGAGAATGTTAAATAATATATTTAATTTAATTAAAATATTAGGTATATCTCAAAGTCTTGAGATATTATATTCCCTTATATATATGGTGTTGTGTGTAATATACACCTTCGAATACAATGTTCTTACTTTAGAATTTAGGGGCATTACAAAAGTGTTAGTATATGCACCATATAAAAAAAATAGGTTCATAATAAAAAAATATATGTCTCAATGGAGTGGAACTTTAGATGAAATATCTTACAAATATTGTATCATTGAAGTGATAATTAATCAATAAAGTAATTGTATGTAAAAATTTAAATCCCCTCCCAATAGTGGAAATACAACATAATATAATCATAGTTCATTTCACACATAATCATGTTATAACATTTTCAATGAATTAAAAGTATAACCAAATGAATCTAAATAGAGTTAATAACCCCTTACCACACAAATAAATTACATAGAATGTGATCTAACCTCATTCCTAATAAATTTAAATTTATTATAATTTTTATCAAATTTATTTAGAAACATAATATATAATATATAACCCACTTATAACATTTATTCCATAACTTATTAATAATAAAATTTTAAATTTTTTATGGGTGTTAAATGTTTTTCTTCATGAAAATTTCAATTCGATGGTTCGGTTCATTATAAATTGATTATGGATAAATAATCTCTATATTTTTAATCATGGTTTAAATATTATATATTCTAATTATATTATATATATAATTAGATTCATTCTTAAAAGGAAGAGATAAAAAATTGATTACACTATTCACGGAGATGGTAGGTCATACATACGCATGAACGATGTTTAACAAATACATGGATAGATTGAAATAAATAAAAATAATAAAAAACCATTATATAATCATTTATTTATAATATATATAAAATTATTTCATTAAATATATCCTTATTTACATACATGTATGACTTAAATTAAAAATTAATCACATTGCTTTGTGGAGATGGATGTCCACACGTAGGAATTACCGACATTATCATATTTCAATGGATTGGAAGCTAATAAGTTAGATATAATAATATATTTATAAAAGAATAATTATTTAATAAATATCATATATATTCTTGATTTAAATATTTATAACCATCCAAGTAAAATAGTGATCAAAAAATACGTACACCATTGTGAGGAGAGGGTAAGTCATCTTTATGCATGAGTGATGTTTTTCTTTTTGTACTATGGAAAATTGATTTAAAATGGATTAAAATTATTATAACAATTATAATTATATTAATAATACATTATTTTTAATTTTATTATACTTACAATAGATATAGAGTGAGTATAATAATAATCAAATTTACACGTACTGGGTTAGGAGTTATACATCTTTGTTGAGAAACTACCTTTAGTTTACACCTTAGGACATAAAATGATGGTATTTTGAAAAAAAAATATAGGATGTGTTTATGGAATCTATGATGATATTATAGTATATATTGGATAATATATATGGCTAATAATTTATGAGCAAGTGAGAGGAAGATGTTGCATTTTATAAGTTAGGGGATGGGAACTCTTTGGAATTACTCAATGTATTAAATTATTTTTTATTAAAAAATTGTCAAAATTGATACAATTTAAAACTAATATTAGTATTATTCAATATAATCTGATAATATAAACTCTTAAAAAATTGTTATGATTTTAACCGTATCTCCCAATTTTAAACCCTAAGTAACCCTTCTGAAAAATATTAAAAAAATAATGTTTTCTACTATTTAAGATTAAAAAATGTTACCATAAAAGAAGAAGTCACCCAAAAATGAATGATATTTTATATTTTGAACCTTTTCCATTTAGTTTTTATGAATATATTATTTTTATGAGTTTTAAATCATTTAATAAAATATCATTTATTATAAAATATCATCAACGTTAGTTTTGGGAATATTCATTTACTTTTACTTTAAAGACATCAATATTGGTTTGGAATTAAAATATAAACCTTGAAAATGTCAATAATTTTTATACCAATCTAAACAAATTGTGTGACACTAAAATTCATCCAAATTATATTACTCGTAATATTTTTAAAATCATTTATTCTGTTTTCTATTTCTAGAATAAATACAGTGTCGGCATTGCATAATTTTTTTAGTAGTTATCAAATCACTAAAAATTAAAAATAAATTACAATGATAAAAAAAATAGTTCATATTTCAAAAAAAACAATTATAACTGAACATGAATTCTATTTATACTTTTTAAAAAATATTAACTTTGTTAATGTTAACAGAGTGACAGTTTATACTTATTCATTTCCTAAAATAATATAATGGTAAATAAAAAAATAAAAGAGAGGATCGCCAAATTCAAATATAAAATATTATAGGGTATAAATAAACACACAAAAATCTCAATTTTCATGTGATTTATACATTTTAATCCTTATCTACTAGATTAATGAATTTAAAACCACTTTAATCATAACCTTTATAATTTAACTTTTTTATCATGATAATATTATTATATAACCAAAAAATAGATATAGATATTAAATTTATAACTTAGGATTAAATATTTTCAATCCATTTTTTTAGAATGAATTTATGTAGGTGGAATAAATTCATTTAATATAATAACTCAAAACTGATGAAAAAGTTCTTTTTTGAAATATAATCAATTTAAGAGTAAAAATCATATCTTCTAGAAATAGGGTAATAAATTGTTGTACATAAATTGTTTTACTTAAATAATAATCAATTTAATTATTTTCGACGTTTTATAAATCCAAAGCAGAATGAAATCTTCCAACCATGCAATTAATTACAAATATTCGAAAATAGTTTTAAATTTGGTAAAATATAACTGTTATTTAATAAAAGTCAATATTGGGTTCCCAAATTAGAAATAAAGTTTAAAAATAAATTATTTAACAGATTTAAATTATATTATTAATAACACAATTTATAGAATAGTATAATTTCAAGTACTAAACTGATTTTAATGTATTAACCCACATTTTTACCTAGTTTTACCTCTTTTAGCCTTACCAAGGTAAAAAGTGTTTTCCATGGTTACTATTCTTAATGTCCAAAATTATGTTAAAAATATGAAATTATATTAATTATTCTATTTCAATATATATAATAATTTTCATCAAATTAAATTCACATAATTGGAAGAATGCAATTTATAATTAAATCTGCAAAATGCGAAAAAAAAATAGTTTCCAATAAAAACGTTTCTTCTTTAATGTAAAATGTTTTTACATAAAAATAAAGAATAAAATTGAGTCCAATGATCTTAATAAGACTATTAATTATATAAATTAACTAATTTTACTTTTAAACCATTTTAAAATAAAATTATATTACTCAATTCATGAAATTATAAGTTAGTATGCAATAAATATTAATATTTTCTAATGTTCACTAAAAAAATTATATTTCTAGAAAAATAGGAAATATTAATCATGTGTTATTTTTTATATGATAAATTAAAAATTGAAATAAATTTTTTTCAAATATAATTTCTAAATCTGTTACAAATTAATTATTATAATTTCATACAAAATAATAGAAAACAAATTATTAAAAAAACTTATTTTTGAAATATAAAATGACTTTACATAAAAAATAAATACATATATATTATAAATTAATCAAATTATTTGTATTATATATATCTTTTAAAAATATTTTAAATAATTACTTCATTCCTATGCATACTTCAATTTTTAACAATTATGTTATAATTGCCACCTTTGAATAATAATATTTAAAAACTATATCATGTTTTGTTTAATCTCGGTGATGCATGTCACACAATATATTATAAAAAATAATTTATTTGATGATAAATTTATTCTAAAATATTTAATTTTTCATTCTAACCCTTAAATAAATTTCACCCTTTTAATTTTATCTCATCCATTAAAGCTTTAATATTTTAAAACAACTTTGTTGAAAACACACATAGTACAATGGGAAAATAAAACATCCTATGAAAAGGTAAAGTGGGAAACAAAAAGGTTACTCAAAATAGAAAGTAATCATGTTCCCAAATAATGATAACATTGGTGGGAAGTGTCATGACCCACCTTCACCATGATGAGGGAAGGGGCAGTAGATTGCCAGAGCATATCTTATTCAAGTTGAAGGAGAGATAATTACCCCAAGACCGGCTTTCAATAGGTCCCAGAGTGGAGAATAGAACCAAGGGTATAGATCACCCGCAAAATGGAAGTCATTAACCTTTTTATTTATTAGGATCAGGATACAAGATAGTAAGTCCCAAACAACACCAAAACTAGAAGTAAAATTAAATCCCAAACAATCCTTTCCCATACGCATGTTTCAATAATAAGTTCTATAATACAAGAAAACTCCAAAGGTATGTACCAAATAAAATACAAAAAGAAACAACAACTATCCTAATGACCGAACTAGTATGGTACGACACAGTCATCGATGTCCTCCTGGAAACTTGAAAGCAGTTTTATATACGTTGGGTGAGTATAAAAGTATACTCAGAATGGAAAACAAAAATCTCTCGTGCACAAGTGGGGAGATATTCTAATTCCCTAAGATAAAAAGAGATAACCAAGAACCTAAGAAGGAAACAATCCACGCAAACCTCAATAAGGAACACTCCCCCAAATAAGTCAAGTCAAGTAAAGTAATAGTAATAACACATCAATGTTTGGGTACCCCGCCCCACTTTCCCACTGGTTATTGAAGAAATCTTATGCATCAGACCTCTCCCGCTATTCTCACTACAGTCCCACTGCCATACCCCTCCCGCACACAACTGGGCTACCACAACCTCACATCTCGCTCGAAAACACCTAGGCCATAGCCACACATAACCACACCCACATACCCCTAGGCCAGAACAACTGCTGCCATGCCTGAAGACACCTGGGCTAGAACAACTACCGTCATGCCCGAAGACACCAGGGCCACATCCTGAAGAGACATGGGAAACAACCTACCCACACACACCTGGGAAAACCACCATAATGTACCCTTGCTGAAGAGTCTTGGGATATAATGGTCCTTAGACCATCACAGCCTGCCCAAATACCCTTGGGATACTCTTGATAGGGAGAAGAAAAGGAGCTAATAACCAGCCACTCATAGGAGTGTGGGGAAAAACACCCCCATGAAATGGGGGTGTTTGGTATGTAGTTCTCTAATTGGGTGTGGCATGAATAAGAAACATAAAAACTAAATTATACAAATAGGTAAACAATTATCCATCCCAACCTAGGGGTTCTGACACTAGCCCATACACAAACACCCTCATTACTATTCATTCATAAAAAATCACAACAACCACAACCAAGTCACAACTCATTCCTGGAAAATAATTCTCCATTGAAACCATTCTTTTTTTCATATTCATGTGATAACACTTATGTAATTCCTCACTATCAGGCAACTAACAGGCATAACCACAAGCCAAGGAATGAATAAATAGTCGAACTATATTTTAAGAATTCACACCCGGTTCTCTTGTAAAGTCACCAAAAAAGGTATCTGTGAGATCCCTCAAAGTACTGGTACCAATCCAAGCCCCACCATATGTCCCCACATGGCCTCAAATCCACAAACCAACAACTGCACCACAATAGGAGATCACATCCCCATCCACGTCACAACACAAGCATCAAGTAGACCAACCACACATGCTACCAAGATAGATAATGGTAGTTCTATGATTCAAAAACACTTTTTATTAATTTTCCTTCTACCATTTGATTATCTTGGGTGACCACACAATGATTCTTGTTCATTGGGAATCTATTTAATCAACCATGTTTATGTTATTAACCAATTTCAATGTTATAGTCATTCAATCATCACAAAATAATCCAGAAAATAGGGGTTCATTAGTGCGCAAGAAAGGACCACCAACAACCATGTTTTTCAATGGACAGAAGACCATATAATTCAAAACATATAAACAAAGGTAAAAGATTACAACAGCATCTTCAAACATAGCCCTTCATTCTTTAAATACATGTTTATAATCTTCATTAAGGTTTGGTTTCATTCATACCCGCAAAAACATTAGCATACCTTCCCTGCAAGATACATAGTAAACAGAGGAAAAGGAAGAACTATACTTGGATGATCAATGATCGAAGTTTTCATCCAAGCATCAAGAACTGGGGATGTGCGACATGCCGGGGAGGAACTTCGGGGACTCTATGGGTGATTAGGAAATGCTAAGTACAGGCTCACCATAAGAGTCATGAAGGGGGACTCTAAATTCCAAATGAAAAGAAAATAGACCAATCCAAGAAGAATAAAGAAGTAATTCTCTTGCGATGAAAATTTGAGATCCTAGAGTTAAGGGATATGAAATATTGAACGGCTTTAAAGGAGGATCGTGGTTTCACCATGCTGTTGGAAGGTTACACACGATGGAAATAATTTTTATTTAATAATCCTCATTAATGTGGTGGTCATAATAAATATGAGTAAAAGGTTTTCATTTAAACAGTGGAAAATGTGTAACAGGGGAGGAACTGAAACGTATATGAAAATAGTGTGACACTAAGTAAAAGCCACATGTTTTGGTAATTCATGGTTCACCCAGCTCTTGGAGGATTCTAGATATCATTTATGGGATTTTAATTCCTTTGAAAAGAGTCTTAAAACACACGTACATCAAAAGATACATTGCGGGGCAGAACTGAAAAAAGAAACAAGGGTGGGACACTGTTTGGTGAGACACCGTAAGTAGTACCAAGGTCAGGGTTCCACCGTCATGATGCCACCATCGCGGTGCCACCCCCACAGTGCCACTTTTAATGGTGTCACCATTTTGGTGTGCGAACGTGATAGTGTGACCGTTATGGTGCCACTTTTATGGTGCCAGCCTCACGTTGCCACTATTTCAGTGCAACCATTTGATGGAACAGAGTTTTTGTAAAAATCGTTAATGAGTCATTGTCCGGGCCATTATATTAGATATTTCTCAAACTACTCTGGACCTCGAGAATTAAAACTAGACCTGAAGAAAAGAAAGGGGTCCGAACAACCACCCTGAAAGATACCTCTCAGGAGTAAACCTCATCGACATCTAGAAACACCTCTCCCTCAAGTAACCACACAAAAATATAATGGTCATATCATCTAGTCATATAGATTAGGGAGTCCCTTTCTCCATGTCCTGATACTATCCTCTTTGGGCGGTACTGACTTGCCCGCATGGGTTTAACAACATCCACTTTAATGCATCTATATTAGTGATCAGTTCCTCCACTTCCCACACTCAGGACTCTCCGTACACATCCATAGAGTAATAAAAAAAGACCATTTCATAGTTAACAAGGGAGAACACTACATCATAGACTTGTACAAAGTGGAAAATAACAAAATTTAACACAACTGTGTGTACTAAGAACACATGTGTGCCTCCTATTCCCAGGTACTCTCATCGAGGCCACCATGCCTGCACAATACACCAACCAAGGGAATTTTTTGTCAATGAAGTACCTTCCCCTCATGATACTCGATTCTCACTGGTCTCAATACAAATGTTTCATCGTCCATGATATCTAGCCTTCCCCAGTTGAGGATGTGTGAATCATCATGTAGATATCGATGAAGCTGAGAAACATGAAAGATGTCGTGAACTCTTAGTAGTGGTAGTGGTAACTCTAGCTAATAACCCACTTTTCTAAATCGATGTAGCACTTCGAAGGGTCCGAAGAACTAGGGAGAGTGCCTACTCCCCCTACCGAACCTCTGTTTCCAACACCGAGGGGAGACCTTTAAGAACACATGGTCCCCAACCTTGACCTCAAAGTGTCTCCTCCTATTATTGTCATATTACTTCTGCCGGTCCGGAGCGACCTTCATCCTCTCCGGTATAAGATTAACCTTCTCTGTTGTGCTCTACACCACTTCCGGGCCAAGAATACCTACTTCTTCAACCTATGTCCAGCACACAGGTGAGCGATATGGTCTCCCATACAAATATTCTAATGCAGCCATGACATTGGTATAGTGATAGATATTGTTGTTGGAAAACTCTTCCAGAGGAAATTGTTGCACCCATGATCCTGCAAAGCTCAAAACACATGCCTGTAGCATAACCTCCAATGTCTGGATGGGCGCTCTGTCAGCCAATCTATCTGGGGGTGGAATGTAGTTTTAAGGCATAGCTGGGTTCCATAAGCATGTTACAATCCTTTCCAGACCTGCAAGGTAAACTGGGTATCCCGATAGGAGACTATGGACCTCGTAACTCTAAGAAACCGGACCACCTCGTTCACGTACCACTGTGTTAGGGCATTCACTGAACTCGACTCATTGATTTTTAGGAAGTGAGCTGATTCTGTCAACTGGTCCACCACAACCAAGATAGCATCACAACTCCCTTGAACTCTGGGTAGTCTCATGATTAAATTCATCGAGATGGAATTTCACTTCCACTCAGGGACATCGAAAGTGTGTAACAGACCTCATGGGATGTGGTGTTCAGCCTTCACCTACTGACACAAGAGGCACTTTGCTACGAACTTTGCCACTACCCGCTTCCCCCCAAGCCACCAAAACTGACCCCTCAAGACTTGGTAAATCTTATAAACTCTTTAATGTACCACTATGGGTGAGTTTTGGAACTCACCATGAACTCTCAGGTACATTCCCAGGGGGAGGAAAACATCCCTAGGAAAATAATCTGACTCTGACCATCCTCCAACCACCCTTCCGGATCATTACCTTGTTTAACCTGATCACTCATCACTTCACTCTATGACTACCCCCACTGAAACTCCTCCACCTGCCCTAATAAAGAGGATTGCACTGTCATATGAAACCGACAACCCCTACCACCATCCACACTTACATCCATGTGTTGGGAAACCAACTCCTCCAACACCTTCCAAGCATCTTCCGACTTTCGAACAATATCCTACTATGACTTTTTGCTCAAGGAATCAGCCACCACGTTCCCCTATCATGAGGTGTAGTAAATTTCTAAGTCATAGTCCTGAAGAAACTCCATCCACCTCTGTTGCCTCATGTTCTGGTCCTGTTGGGAGAAGATATACCTCAAGATCTTGTTATCTATGAAGACCAAAAAGTGCTTCCTGATGAGGAAGTTCCGACACATCTTTATAATGAACACTAACACTTCAAGTTCTTGATCACGGGTGGAATAGTTACGTTCATAGGGAAATAACTACCTAGACCCATAAGAGATAACCCCCTACAACAGCTTCAAAAAAACTTAAAGACTTGTCCTAAACAATCACAGAACACCTCAAACATTACCTGTTCTTCTGAAAACCTCATCCCTAGGGCACTAACCAACTTCCCCTTCAGATAAATGAAGGATGGCTGACATTGTTCACTCTACATGAAGGATTGGTCCCTTCTTGTCAGGGTTTTCAAAGGAGCTGCAACTCGAGAGAAGTCGGGCACGAACCTCCCTTAATTACATTACATACCCAAGAAACTATGAACCTCCATCAAATGCATGGGTTCTACCAAAGAAACAACTACCTTAAAATTTTATGGGTCCATTACTATCCCATTATCGAACACCACATGTCCAAGGAAGTCCACATATTGTGTCGAGAACATACACATGAACAACTTATCATAGATCTGGTGCTTCCAGAGAACCTCTAAAACAATAATCATGTGCTCAGTGTGATCCTCCCTATGATCATGATTATATTAGGATGTCATCAATAAACATGACTACGATCTGGTCCAGATATTCCCGGATGACAGAATTTGTGATCCCATGAATACGGCTGGCACGTTCATAACGATGAACTGCATGACCACGAACTTAAAGTGCCCAAATCTGTACTTGAAAGCAGTCTTTGAGATGTTCCCCTCATTCACTCTCAACTGGTGATATCTTGGTCATAGGTTGATCTTGGAGAACCATCATGCCCCCTTCAACAAGTCAAAAAGGTTGTCTATCCTCGAGAGAGGGTAACAGTTCTTGACCATCACCTGATTCAGTCTTTGGTAGTCCATGCATAGCCTGAGACCACTATCTACCTTCTTCGCGAACAAGACTGGAGCGCCCCATGGTGACAAGCTTGGTCGATAAAAACCCGTTCTCATCATGCCATCAATTTGAATCTATAAATCTTGTAGCTCAGAAGGTGTCATACGATAGGGAGCTATTGAAATCATATGGGCACCGAGTTGCAAGTCTATCATGTACTCAATATCATATCGAGTGGGTAGAGTCACCACATATTCATGGAAGACTTCCATGAATTAAATGAAGATTACTAGGACTTCCACCATTTTTTCATTTGCTGAATCCACTGACAGCTCAGCTAACAAGGAAAGAAGGGGATCCACTCGTCGGCTACCTCCCTAGAAACCCCACTTGATGATTAAAGTAACACGTCGGCCTACCATATCTAAAAACACAACCCTTCTCCGGAAGTAGTCGGTAACAACATACACAGAGAACAGCTAGTTTATGCCTAAAATGACATGGTATTGATGAATCTACCACAAAACAAGGGCCCCACCAGATTGATGTGGTCCCAAAATCAGTCTACATCCTCAGAAAACATGAGACAAGATAGTATATACTTTGACTCGCATACTCAAAACCAGGGGTATGGGAAGTCTATCTGCATCTAGACCCAAATCATGGGCTAGACTGGGTGCAACAATGTCGTGTGAAGCTCTTGAATCAAACAAGGAATAGGCAAGAGTACTAAACTAGATGATCGTACCTCGAACAACATCTGACCCTGCTGGAACTGCTGCCTCTGTGGAGTGTTACTGCCCACGCCTAGCTCCTCTTCCCCTTAGCTATTGACCGCCTCCCCAACTACGCCCTGATCGAGGTCCCATAGGTTGCCCTCCTCCTGCATCATCTGTTCTTGGAGGAGAGGGAGCTCGCTGTCCCAACTACTACTGTTGAAAGAGCCTAGCTGAAAACTGTTGCTATTGCGGTGGGAGCTTAACCGGATCACCCCTAATGTATTTTACTCAGTCTGGGCATTGATTCTGAAGGTTCCCACGGCTACTATAGATGAAGCTTCTCAGTCCTGGAATTATATAGAAATTGTGAGGACTGGGAGTTTAAAAGTGGAATAGTTGGGGCATGCTCCCAGCTGGCCGAAAACTGGAAGTCCATGATGCTGGAGGAATGCAGATGACGGCCTTTTTCATTGACAAGTCCTACTACCTCCCCTCTTGTGGTAGACCTCCCAGTGTGTGCATCCCCTCCACCATTTCTGCCTTTCTTGGACTTCCAAGTACGCTGGTAGGGTGAAGTGAGTGACAACATATGGGAGAGAAGGTCGGAGTGCCTCAGCTAAACGTCTCGCCCAAGACTCCTCATCCTGAAAGGGGTCCTAAGAAAAGAAAAGGATATAATTGAACTTAATCCATAACTCTCTCAATGACATACCCCCTGCTGAATGGAGATTAGCTCCTACCTTTTTTCATCCTTCATTATGGAAGAGAGGAATTCCACCTAGAACTCCCTCTCGAACCCAGTCCACGTAACCTCAGCCTCCCTCTTCTCCCCAATATAGAGCATCCACCAGAGACGCACTGCTCCCTACATCTGGCTTATAGACAGAAGAACCCAATACTCTATCAGAGTCTTGATCAAGATAAGAGCTATCACCAGCTCCTCAGGCCAGCTCTAAGTCTCCATATCTAAGACACTGCCCTCGTACTTCCCGAGGGTCTGCTGCTGAAAGGCACGAAGTGTCCCCTTCCACTGATCATCCTCTTCATCTCAGTCATCCCACTTCCAATCATCCAAACCAAGCTCTTAGTCCTTGATCACATGCACTACTCATGGTCCTTTTCTAGGTACCATAGCTGCAAGGTAAACAAGGAATTCCTAAGCATGAGTAGTGTAGAAGATTGATTTTAATTTTTTTAGACCTTTTATTCATTTTAGATCCCCAAAATACCCATGGAATACAAGAAAAAAGTCAATATGATGCATGTAACTTTTCTAAGGTCTCTACCATGCAATCAGTGTAGCCACACTTGATCATTCGGTAGGCCCAGAGTCCTTGCATCAGATCACGGGGAGGCCTAAAATCCCATGTCCCAGCTAGTTTTCCATGGCCTATTTCAGGTACCAAGATAGTCTAAAATTGTTTCCCTACCATCCCATGCAATCCTCACTGTGCCTAACTCAAAAATATATCCTCTCTCTCAACCTCTCCTATGATACCATTCTATCATGACCTTCCTTAACCAAGATGAGGGGAGGGACAACAGATTGTCAGACCTTTCCTTATTCAAGTTGAAGGAGAGATAATGACCCCTGAGTCCCACCTTAAATAGGTCTCAGAGTGGTGACTAGAACCAAGGGTATAGAATCACATGAAAAATTAAATGCCTTACCCTTTTATTTAGTAGGATCAGGATATAATATAGTAAGTCCCAAAAAACACCAAAACTGGAAGTAAAAGTAATGTCCAAAAAATCCTTTCCCATATGCTTGTTTCAATAATATGTGTTATAATACAAGAAAACTCAAAAGGTAAGTACCAAAGAAATGAAAAACAAAAACAACAACTATCACAACGTCTGAACTAGTATGGCCTTGCATTGTCATTAAAGTCCTCTTGCAAACCTGAAAGTAGTTTTATATACTTAGGGTGAGTATACAGGTATACTCAGTAGGGAAAACCAAAAATCTATGGTGCACAAGTGGGGAGGCATTCTAATGCCCCGTGAGAAAACGATATAACCAATCACCTAATAAGGAAAATGTCCACCCAAACCTCACCAAGGAACACTCCTCGAATAATGAAAGTCAAGTAAAGTAGTAATAATGACACATTGATGTTTGATTACCCCACATCTATTCCCCACTAGTTATTGAAGACATCCTATGCGTCAGACCTCTCCAAGCATTCTCACCACAGTCCCACTTCCATACCCCTCTCGCACACACCTGGGCTACCACATCCTCACATATCACACGCAAACAACCCGAACACAATCACACATTACCACACCCACAGATACCTGGGCCAGAACAACTTCCTCCATGCCCGAAGATACCTGGTCCAGAACAACTACCACCTCACCCGAAGACACCTAGGCCTCATCCTCAAGACACTTTTGAAACAACCTACTCACTCACACCTGGGACAAACACCACAATGTAACCTTTCCAAAGTGTATTGGGATATAATGGACCTCAGTCCATCACATATTTCCCAATGAGCCTTGGTATACTCAGGAAATGGAGAATAAAATGAGCTAATAACCATCCACTCTTAGGAGTATTGGGAAAAACACCATCCACCATTAAATGTGGGTGTTCGACATGAAGTTCTCAACCTGGGTGGCGATAGAATATGAAACATAAGAACTAAATTATAAATATAATTAAACAAGAACTCATCCTAACCTATGAGTTCTGAAACTAGCCCATACACAAACATTCTCGTTACTATTCATTCATAAAAATATCAACAGCCACAACCAGGTCACAACTCTTTCCTAGAAAACATTTCCCCATTGAACTCACTCTTGTTTTATATTCACGTGATTCCATTTATGTAATTCTTCACTACCAGGCAATAAACATGCAGAGACAAAATCCAAGGACGGAAAATAGTCAAACAACAATTTAAGCATTCACACCTAGTTCTCTTGTAAAATCACCACAAAAAGGATCTGTGATATCTATCAATGTACTAGAACCAAACCAAGCCCCACCATACAGCCCCACAGGGCCTCGTAACCAAATACCAACAACGAAACCACTATAGAGGATCACATCTCCATCCACATCACCCGATAATCATCAAGAAGAACAACCACACATGCTACCAAGATAAAAGCAAGGATGTTTGAAGATTAAAACACACAATTCATTAATTTTCCTTCTACCGTTTGGTTCAGTGGGGTGACCACATAATTATTATTGTTCATTGTGAATCCATTTAATCAAGCGAGTTTATGTGATTAAATAATATCTATGTTATAGCCATTCAATCATAGAAGAATTAACCAGAAAATAGGGGTTCATTAGTGCGCAAGAAAGGACCACCAACGGCCATAATTTTCAAAGGACAAAAGCCCATACAATTCACATCATATAATCAAGGGTAAAAGCGTAAAAAAATCATCAAACACACCCCTTAATCCATTAAAAGTTTGTTTATTATCTTCATTAAGTTTTGGTTTCATCCATCCCCACATAAATATTAGCATACCCACCCTGGATGATACATAGTAAAGAGAGATGAAGTAACAATCCTACTTGTATGATCAATGATCGATGTTTTCCTCCACATGCTGAGAACTGGGGATGCGAGACATGCAGGGGAGGAACTTCGAGGACTCCATGGGTGAGTAGGAAAGGATGCAGTACAGGCACACCACTAGTGATGGGATGGGGGAGTCCAAACACACCACGAAAAAAAAGACCATCCCAAGAAGAATAAATAAAGAATTCCCATGCAATAAAAAGGTGAGATCCTAGAGTTACGAGATATGAAATATTGAATGGCTTTAAAGGTGGATCATAGTTTCACCATGCGGTTGGACAATTACACATGATGGATTTAATTGTTATTTAATAATCCTCATCAGAGAGGTGGCCATAACGGCTCTAAGTTTAAGGGTTTCCTTTAAATAGAGGGTAATATGTTACAGGGGTGGAACTAGAATGTATGGGAAAAATGTGTGACATTGAGGAAAATCCATACATTTTGGTATGTCAAGGGTTTCCTAGATCTTGGGGGATTCTAGATATCATTTATGGGTTTTTAATGGCATTGAAAAGAGTATTAAAACACTCTTACGTCAAAAGATATGTTGTGGGGGTCGAATTGGAAAAAGAAAAAAGGGTGGGACACCATTTGGTGAGACACCATAAGCAGTGCCACAGTCATGCTGCCACTGTCATGGTGCCACCCTCATAGTTCCACAGTAAGCAGTGTCGTCATCTCGGTGTGCGACCGTCATGTGGCCACTGTCACAGTGCCACTGTCACAGTGTCACCATCAATGGTGCCACCGTTTTGGTGTGCAACCATGAAAGTGTGACTGTTACAGTACCACCATCATGGTGCCTCCATTTCATTGTGCGACCATGACCAGTTTCACCGTTTTGATGGAACTGTTTGATGGAACCGACTTTTTGGCAAACACCTTAATTAGTCATTGTCGGGGAAATTACTGGAAGTTTGAATTTAGGTGTGAAATAAAAAACTAACAAAAAAGGACTAATAGAGAGTGATATAGAACATGGTCATGATAAATATAATGACCAAAATACCATAAATTCATGATCGGTGAAAATACCATTGATTCACAAGAAATGAAAATAAAAGTCTGACATATTAATTTCTAGATCAATTTCATAATGTTTAGAGATTTTTTTAATATCATTATAGAGAGAATGGGAAAACGTACTTAATTTATTACCATTTCATAAGAATAATTTCATCCTTTGGTTGTTCTTTGATTAATTTCCACTTAATCTCTTGCTCTAATAAAAAAATATGATTTATTTATGAATAAGGCCCAAAAATTAACTATTAATAAATCATAAGATTAATAAAATAATAAAAGATATTCCTCAGGTATTTCCTATAACCAAAATGGTTATCTTAATTTATTATAATACACCAAATAAATAATCCTTCATATAAAAAATAATAAATAAAAATAAAAATTCAATAAAACCCAAGGATAGACATAGATCATTCCATATATAAATAACTGTATATCCCAAATAACATCAATAAATTCAAAATTAAATAAAGCTTATCCTTTAAGGTTATCTTATAAGCTTCAGATTATACCTCTATAAATGTAATAAATTTCTTCCCAGACAATACTTTCCATTAAACATAAATGATATATATATATATATATCACAACCTAATAAAATGTCTCTTGAAATATCTTATATCAAATAAAAATCATAAAAATTAAAAAAATTGATCCTATAATATGTTTCCCAATTTGAATTAAATAATTATCTATAATATCATTTAAATACTAATATAATTTCATACTTACCAGGATATCAAATAAGTTAGTGGCAGGTGATGCACCATTTTCACCCTTTAGATGTGGGTTCAAGCCCTATGGGAATGCTTGATGTAAATAGTTATCACCTGAACATCATGTTGTACTTTCTATAAAACAAGTTTAATATAATTTTTATAATATTTTCATAAATATGATGAATAACCTCATAAATAACATTAATCATCATATCTATTTTTTACCACCGATGTTTTCTATAGAGTATATTTTTTCAATAAAATAAAATAATCTTAATGGAGTATTCTTAATTTAAAATGAATTATTATATTAAATATATAGGTTATCAATAACATTAAACTAATATCCAAAATAAATAAAATAACTATTCCTCAAATAACAATATTATTAAAACATATTCTAAACCAATGGCTTTTATTCCCACAAATTTAATTAAAAATATCATTGAGGCATGCCTTGTCCTGACTCATGGGGAAACATTTATTTCGAAACTATAATATACTGATTAACCTTACATAGTCTCTTAAATAAGAGTGAAAAAAATTCACTTTTATTTGTTTGAAAAAATTGATTTTATTTGGGTTTTTTAAATTGAGACTTAAAAAGAGAATTACATTTTATGATCTAAAATAGTTGATTAAAAATGGTCATCAGGTTAGGCTTGGTTGGACCTAGTGCAATCCTATCATTGTTTTCTATTTAGAAATTACTCTTTTGGATAGTTAGAGAGATGTTCCTTGATCAATTACACTCTATCCCTTGTCTAGATAGATAATACTGAGAATATCCCTAACAGAAATTTGAAGTTACTAAACCACCTGTCCTATATGTGTGAGCATTGTTGTGGGACATGTTGATTAATTAGGAAAACCACCTATTATGATTCTTTTACCCTAATTACCAATAAACCGTTCCACAATTCAATATATGTACTGGTGATCATTGAGAACCCATCACCAAACCCTAGTCTATTTCATCGTATATAGATAAGAATTTGATGGAATAAAATAGGAATCATCAACCTATGTAATTTAAATTAATGGATTCTAAATAAAAAATAATCATATTTAGTATTAGAAATTGAATTCTAAGAATTGAAACTCGGTTGTAGAAGAAATAAATCGTATTGATGTAAGCGCAAAACATAAAACATTGAAAAATCAATCTAACTCCATCTTTCTGGATCACTCAATGTCTTTAACCCTATGTATGAAGGGTAGAAAAGTTCATTTGGGGAATGTAATACATATTAAGATTGAATTAAATGAAGGAAAAGAAAGCCAAAAATTAATGTAACAATGGGACATCATCCAGGGATTCCCCTCATTAAGTGATCCAATTTCCATTCCCCCTAGAATAATATTTATACGCATCAATCATAGTCTCAAGTGTCAAAAAGAGAAATTAATTCCATTCTAGTAAGATTTGGGCATGCCCAAGTCATAATGAGTCATTCAAGGCATCATTTGATATTAATTTATTCCAAATCATTATTTTTAGGTCCCATATGATCCTCTCACATCAAGAATAGTGTATTCACTTCATGAGTTTCTAGGGATGAGATTATCATAGCTTTTTTTCATGCTTTTAAATAATTTCAATCCTTTTATGTATGACACTACCTGACAATATGTGCACACCATGACACATTATGTCATCCTCCAAAACACCGTTTTCATCATTTCATTCTTTTACATCGCTTTCCAAAATAATTTAACATCTTGAATGATTGATTCATGGTGTGATTTGATGATTTCTAGTGATTTTAGATACATTTTTCTTCATTCTTCATTTTTAATTCTTTGACTTTTCCCTTTACATTATGTAAGTCACGTGACATCATTTTCATGTTGAATTTATCCACTTTTAGATCATTTCCAAAAAAACATTGTTTCCTTACAAAAATCATAAAAAATTTAAATACAAGAAGAATTAAAAATTTAATGCTTAAAAATAATTTAATTGATATTAAAATAATTGTAAAAAATATGGTTCTTTCAATTCCACCACAATTAAAAGATGATTTTTCTCAAGTGTGTAATCTCAAAAAACATGAAAATAAAATTTATATAACCTAAATTTAAATTTCCATATAAACAAAACTAAATTACTATTAATGGAAAATAAAATTTCAAATTACTCACAAAATATTTCATCTAAATTATCACTTTTCAATTAAATAAATCCAATCATATATTTTACATTTACGTTTTAAAATAATAATCCTCATCCTTCCTTCCACTCTTATTTATTAATTCAGTATCAAAATTAATGAGACTTGAATATTACCTGACATTATCTTCTTTTTTACTCATCTATCAAGGAAGTAATTATACATAATTTATTCTCATACCTAAATTAAATGTCACTTACCATAGTATAGTATGGAATTTAACATCTAAATCTCATAATGATAGGGATCTAATTTTTTCATGAGGGGTTTTAATCAAGGTTCAAACGTCACTGAGGATTAAGGTAGGAGAATAATGAACAAAATTAATCTTAAAAAGGAGGTCAGAATATTTATCCAAATACATGTCTAATTAAATTCTACTTCATTGATTAATATGTCATCTCTCCAAACTATAAAGCTCAATGGAGGCACACGATATGAGTAATCATATTGAATGACTTGTCCTCTATTTATTTGTTTAATTATTTTTTTTATTTTTTATTATTCTTTTATATCAATAAATTTTCACTAAATAAAAATATAAAATCCATAACCTAACCACGTAGTAAAAAAATAATCGTTCTGGTAATGGTGATCTTTTATTATCCGAAGACATAACACACATTTTTTTTCATTCAATTTTCTTCTTTTTATCTTTTTCCTAAAAGATATGTTAATAATAAATTAAAATAATTGAAAGCATGGAATCTTCCCAAATTTCTGGAAATCCTCACCAAAACATCATCAATGAATTAAATCCCCATCCACCATGGATAGCCTCTCCCCCAAACGTATAATTTTGGATATCATACAACATACTATGATTAGGGTAAGGAAGGATATAATGGAATGGAGATTTCGATCTTTTCCTAACAAGTTCATTCCTAGATTTTATGGGGAAAATAGGATTCAATGTCATGGTGGGTCCAAGGATAAAGGGATAAAAAAATATTCATCAATCATACTAAAAGTGATTATTTAATTTCATAGCTTTGATATGTTTTTATAAAAGTTCTATAAAAAACATTCATGCTTTATTGAAGAAATATACTATATAAATAATAGGAATAGATGGTCCAAAAAAATTTCTTAGGGATAAGGACATTTGTTATGGGACAATTAATCTAGGAAATACACATAACAATAAACTAATAAATATCGATTTCATAAATTCAAAACATTACATATATAAGAATAAATTCATTTAGACAAATCAACTTATTCCCATAAATCATGATTTTTCAAATTTATCCTCTCATTCTTAACTCTAAAAAATTCAATTCCCTGTTTACAAATTTAGTCACGTCCACAATAAAATTTAAAATAAGTAATTTTGATTGTCCTGTGTATGTTCTATATATCCAAGATCTATTCTAGAGTTCAATGGTTTAAAGTGGGGATTTCATTTTCCATTTAAAACTCTAAAATGAGTTTAAAATAACGACCATAAAATAAAATAAAAAGTTTACACTTATACTCCCCTTGTATTGAATCTGCAAGTCAGCTTCTGTAGGCTCTCTTTGTATATAGGAAATTTTAATAGCATTTTATGGTGTGAAACCTTTTCACAACATGAAGTCAATTTTCATAACACTGTTATGTAGAATTTTCAGGACCAAAATTACTTTCATGATATGAATTCATTTAATTATGTGTATTCTATTCTCATATATATATATATATATATTATAGTTCATTCAGGACATAAATTCTTATTTTATGATATGAATTCTAACTACACATTGAATTCTAAATAGTTTCTTTGTGTTTCCTTATCCCAAGTAGATAGTCTTTGATAATTTATATTGCAGGCCTCTTCAAATATGATTATATAGCAGTCAGGGAAAGAGTGTACTACAGAAAAAAATAGGGATTTACACCCAAAATTTCTTTTATTTAACATAATTTGATCAACTCAAAATAAAAAATTCTGATGAAATCCAAGAATGTATGCCCCCCCACACATAATTTATACAGTTTCCAGAATAACATCAAATTAATTATTCATATAATTTGATTTTAAAAATAATTATCATATTCAATCAAAGGTAAAGGATAGGTATAACCTAGTGCTTAATTATTGATAATTAGGTTGAATGGTTGTAATATCCTCCACTAGTTTTCATGTACTATTCCCATTGTATGTATTCATTTGGTTCCCATTTCTAATGAATGGGGTTCCTCCTTACAATATAATTTACACAACACTAAAAAGGTATACATGAATAATAGTAAAAGTTACCTCCCATATGAAAGTAAGTTTAGCTTGCATCATCGTATCTCTGTAGTTTTATAATTGAACATGATCTCTAGATTTAATTCCCTTGGTTGAATTATCTTTTCAAAGTCCATTCTTGTTCTATTTTTATGAATATTTTAATTTTTAAAACCTTCTCTCTCTGTTTACTCTATCACCTATAGCTATAATCTAATCTCCTTCCTAGCTTCTCTGGGTCTAAATTCATCTCTCACATATCCAATAGGCTTTGTGTTTCAATTCCTTAGGGAGGTGAAAGATGATTATATAAATTAATGGGTAAGGGGTCTTTGTGACCACGTGGTTTTTTGTGAGGTGTGAATCATTTAAATTTAAATTTTAACTTTCCTTTTTGTATATTAATTTTAATAATACATTAAGTAATGTTTTATGAGTTTTAGGGTCATGTAGAACCTGGGGATCTAATGTTTTGAGAAATAGGTAGAGGTACACAGGTTGTGCATAATTAGAAGTAATGGCGTGGTTCAAACATATCTCCCATTAGAGGTGGACCATGGTATGGTAAACCACCTGAGGTTGGGCAGGATGACTGTTCATTTTGGTGAAAGTGTTTTACAGAGGTAATCATACATTTGGCCCACATTTTTTCTACGAATGCACTTAACCATTCACGGTGGTTATAATTTGGGATAAAGGTGGGACATGGACAGTGAACGGTTTGGAAAAATGTGTGGCCAAAACTTGTTCCATTTAAAAGAGGAGAAATTTTTGGAGCTCACTTATCACAATATAACTTTATGCTCTTAATTTTTCCATCAACATTCACAAAACCACCCTTCTCTAACTATATCACCCTCTTTATATCCTACGATTAGTTATAACTATAACGACCCATACTTTACAAACATTGTTATTGCTTCAAACGATTTCCTCGTAGCTATTGAAGTCCCTTATGGATAACGCCCTTCGAATACGTGGTTTTAAGCCACTAAATAATCGATCGATCTTACACTCTGGTTGGATAAAAATCCCAGAAGCATACCTTGAATGTCTTTTAAAATTTTCTTCGTAGGTACCAACAGATTCATCATCATTTTGCTTCAGTTCAAGAAACTCCTTCTCCATCTTTGTTCGAAGAATATGTGGTAAGTACTTATTGAAAAATTAGTTATTGAACTCGACCCATTCAATGGACTCAATTTCATCTCTTGTCCTCCTATTCTTGATAAGATTCCACAATTTATTAGCTTCACCTTCAAAACGATAAACTGGTAAGATGACTTTATCATGTTCAGACCATTGAAGAACTGAAAATATCTTTTCAGTAGTACTGATCCATTGTTCATCAACTAATGGATCACTAGACCCGCTGAATGAGGGTGGACGCTGCCTCATGAAGGATTCAACATAATTTTTCTCTTTACTTTGCTCGTTTGGAAGTCATTCATGATTCATATCTTGAGAAAGTTGTGTGACCATGGCTATAAGATTTTGCATTCCATCTCCCATAATGTTTGGTTTCTCAGGGGGACAATCATTGCATTGCCCGTCACATTCCGCATTAACACAGTTCCTCCGGGTTCTAGCCATTGACTAAAACCAAGAAGAATAGTGTGAGCAATACTAATTATAATAGGAAAACCACATAATCAAGAATAAAATTTTACACTTAAGGTCTTATCTTAGGTAATTCATGGCCATTTCTAAAACACTAAGACTATGTTCTATTTTTAGATATATCCTTAGGGTTTTTTCTAAGGCTCTCACATCCTATTTTCCAAAGGTTGACTATAACCTCCCTCTGATACCAACTATAACAAACCATACTTTACATACATTGTTATTTCTTCAAAATTGAATCACACTTATTACAACATATAACAAAACCATGAAAGGACTATATAGGTATAGTGTCATTAGAAACTGGGAAACATAATCAACTGGTTCATAAAGCATCAACATTGTCTCCCATTTATTTCATCATATCTACAGTCCCTTTTGGCATATTCTACTTAATAACCTTCTTCCTGACCTGGGGAAAAACATAAAAAATGGTGAGATCAAATGTTGAGTAAGGGTAAACAAAAGAAATATCAATCACATCATATTCATAAGAACATAACATTTTTGAAATCTTATCCTGGAAAAGATATCATAATTTCATAACATGGGATAAATCATAGTACTGAAATGTAATACCAATAATCATAACTTAATACATGAAACTTGGTTCCATACACACATAATCATAGAGAATAATTTGTTAGCAGTCAAGACTCATAGCCAAGACTATCTTAGCAAACAAAGTCCATTTCTGAACCGAGTTCACTCCTCGTTTCAGTCCGATTTCACTGAACCGGATTAACCTACCGTTCCAGCCATGTCTATCTCATTAGATATAAATCTTTACCCAATGCATTGGAGGGAGATATATATCCCACCCATCTCATAATGAAACCATTCTTATGTGTGCCAAAAAATCATAAATCATACATCATAGCAAAACCCATGTAATAAAAATGAAATTTTTAAACATTATGCCATCATAACATAATCTATATAAGATAAAAGGACAACATAAAATTAATTCCATCATAACATAATCAAATAAATGTAAAAATAGGGATAGAAACAGAACCCTATATTATCTTTTATGGAAAATAATTTTGATAAAACACATGAACTCTATTCTTGAGGAAAATATCCTTTCTACTTCAAAAACATTTTTCCTTTCTCAACATGTCATACGATTTTAATCTAAAAGAAGTTTATTAAAAATACACTTGAAAACATGTAAAGGATGCATCATGGAAATAATGTTCTAAAAATCAATTCATTCTGCATAAGTAAAAAAATAACATTCTTCTCGTACTTTGGCCGGAAAAGTTAAATAGTACCTCGTACGAAAAAAGACAAAAGATTCCTTTCATATCTTTTACTAAAAACTCACCTAAGAGTAAAATTGGATTTAAACAATTATATTAGGATAGAAATAATATTAATTATTGAGGAAACATGGATGTGGATGATAAATATTCCCTAGTAAATTTGGAAGAATAAAGAATCTCAGATAAAAATGAGATTGCGAGATTTTCCCTTACCATAGGTCCGATTTGCTTCGTACGTGTCCAAAACTCCTGTATAATGATTTAAATAATGTCATTGACTTATTCCAGAATCATAACCATTGTTATGATATCATATATGGTCATATTCCTAGCTTCTTATTAGTAATATTTCATTGTTACTTGTTATTCGGGTGTTTATTACTTTTTTTTCTTATGCGTGTTTTGTCGAATAAATTACTATTATTCACTTTAGGATATAGATACCTCATTTCCAGAATGGTATTATTGTAATATATATCATATTTATTCATTAAATTCATTTATATAATCATTATTTAATGAATATCATGTAGAACGAGTCGCATCACATCGTGGAGACGGTAGGCCGTACGTACACCCGAGCGATGTTATCGTTCCCATGATCGTGGAATTGTATTGAAGTGTATGTATACTATTTCAGAATCAATATCAATTTACAATAATAATATATAGTTATTCTCTACGCCATTATACCCATCCAAGTAAGGTGGTGGTGGAAAATAGGTTACACCACGACGTGGAGACGATATTCTGTACGTATGCATGCACGTTGATTTTGTTTTCCGTAGGATGGATAGATGGTGAAATAGTGTTGTTTCATATATATAATAACATATAATTATATTATTGATACTTATGTTATTACTTCATAATGAAACAACTAAAGAATAAGAAGTAGAAGAATAAATAAAGTTGAAAGAATCGGTAACAGACATTACCTCTTCTTTGAAGCGCCTCTTCTTAACCTCCTCTTAGGGCACTAAAGATGGTCTTTGAAAAAATACCAACACCTCTAGGATGTTTATAGGGAAGTGGAGAAGATAAATTTGTAGGGGTGGCCGAGAATAAAGGCTCATAGTGGTGTGAGGAAGAAAGGGAGTAGGTACCCTTTAATAAGGGAGGAGAGGGGCACCTTTGGAAAAACTAAACCAATTATTTTATTATAAAGTCATATTCGGTTTTTAATAGCTCAATATTGATTTATTTTGCAGATAAGGTGGGTATGGGTCTAAATCCTCTCAATAAATGGATTTTAGACACATTTATGTCATTATATTAACCTTATCTTTTAGTTTTAACTCTTGGTTAATTAGATTGACATTTACTATGTCACTTTGTATTTTTATATTATATAGTTAATAAACATACCATATACATCCAAACTTCCCCAAATTGGTCCTTTAATGATACACCTATCATGATATAAGTATATTGGCCTAACCATAGATTTTTAGAAATATAATAACAATTAATAATATTATATTTTTTAAAAAACTATTTTATGTCAATTTTGATACTATTTGGTAATTGATTTTTGTGAAATTAATAACAGCATGATTAGTTCAAAAAAAGTTAATTAAATCAATACTAATATGTCATATCAACCTATAAAATTATTTTAATTCATAAAAAGTCTCAAATTACAATTATTTTAGTATTTATAACATAAATTATGTTAATATTTCATTAATAAGATAATTACTGCATCATCATTGAGTCATAAATACATTAAATTATCTAATGTCTAAAAATTGTAAATAAAATACCATTATGTATGAAATTGTTTTAGATTTATAATTAATAGTTATAGTATAATTTATCTTATGTATAACCCTATATGAAAAATGTTTTAGTTATTGAACTTTGATTTTACCTATTTTAACACTTCTTTAAATAAAATAATATTAACTGTCCTAATCTAATCCAAGTTGACCTAAATGGTCATATTATATTCCTAAGGTTTTTTTTTGGTCGAGTTACACTTATCCAATAGAATTAGGACTTATTTTAGGGTAATAATAATATCATTTTTACCCTTAATTACCCTATTTACTTTTAACTGTGGTAAAAAAAAGTAAAAATTTACTATTCACCCAAAATTATTTTAATCTCATTGAACCACATTTTAGTCCTTGGTATTAACCGTTCATCTTGGATTTTCAAAATTTCACTCATAGAAGCGGTAAAATTATGTTTTATGTAAATTTGAAAATTCTCTTAGGAGGTGGGTAAAAGACGGTGAAAAGTTCAATAAATTTTTTATATATCTAAAATTATTATAAAATGACTCCAATGAATTACTTTGAACTTATATAGGTATTATGTATCAATTTTGACCAAAAATAAATTTAAATTAAATAAATAATTATTTAAATAAAAAGTCGGTTTTTAAATAGTAACCTAGTGTTTTAAGTATTCATCAAAAATTGAAAGTTTTCAGAAAAATACCAAAATTTCACCCTAGGCTAATTTTGGTATTCCGAATCCAAAAATGAAGTCCATTTTGAAAAATAAAATTTCAAAAAGTGGGTATTACTATTCATAACTGCTAGTTTTAATAATATTTTAATGGCATATCTTTGTTTAGTGAAACTCAGTATTGCGTACAATGCAAGCTATCGAGGGAGGTCGTGATTGCGTGTAAAGCAAGCCAAGATAGTGTTGTGTGTAGTGAAATATTCCTTTTATGATTTATATAACATAAAAACAAAATATTTCTCATAAAAATCTCAGGTGTTACATTCTACCCCTCTTAAAATGAATTTCGTCCTCAAAATTCATCACTTTGTAACAAACATATGAGGATACCTCTCCCTAATCATATCCTAAATCCCCCATGTAGATTCTTCTAATTGGTGGTTCCTCCATAAAACTTTCACCAAGCGAGTGGTCTTGTTCTGTATGACTTTTTCGCTATGATCCAGAATCTCTATCGGTTGTTCTTCATAAGAAAGATCTTGCTCCAGGGGTACAACTTCTGAGCTGAGTACATGTGAAGGATCGGGTATGTATTTTCTTAGTAGAGATACATGGAACACATCATGAACTTGAGAGGGATTCGGTGGAAGCACCAATCGGTAAGATACCTTCCCAACACGATCCAGTATTCCGAAAGGACCGATATACCTAGGGCTCAACTTTCCCATCTTTCCAAATCGCATTACTCTCTTCCAAGGTGATATTTGTAAGAAAACTTTATCACCCACTTCAAACTCTAGGTCTTTTCAGCAGTTATCGGCATAAATGTTCTGTCGACTCTGAGCTTCTCTTATGTGTTTTTGAATAAATCTGACCTTTTCTTCCATCTCATCTACAAGATCAGGTCCCAATATATTTCTTTCCACAACTTCATCCCAGCAAGTTAGAGTCCTGCATCTCTTTCCATAGAGATCTTCATAAGGATCCATCTGAATACTGGAGTGAAATCTATTATTATAATAAAATTCCACCAAAGGTAGGTGTTGATCCCAACCACCTTCTAAATCCATAGAGCATGCTCTTAACATATCTTATAGAGTTTGAATTGTCCTCTCAGACTGACCGTCTATCTAAGGATGATAAGCAGTGCTGAAACTCAACTCTGTATCCAGAGTATGCTGAAGAATTCTCCAAAACATTGAGGTAAACCTCGGATCCCGATGAGATATAATGGAAAGTGGTACTCCATGCATTCTTACAACTTTTTTTACATTTATCCTAGCAAGATAATCCAGAGAGAAATCCTCTCTAATTGCAATGAAGTGTGCTAACATTGTAAGACGATCAACTATGACCCACATAACATTATTTTATTTGGTTGTTTTAGGAATTATGGTGACAAAGTCCATAGTGATGTTTTCGCATTTCCATTCGGGTATGGGTAATGGTTGTAACATCCCCTTAGAATTCTATCTCTCAGCTTTGACTTTCTGACAAACTAAGAATCGAGAGACATATTCACCAACATATCGTTTCATGCCATCCCACAAGAAGTACTCTTTTAGGTCCCTATACATATTCGTGCTTCCAGGATGAATAGAGAATGAAGAACTATGAGCCTCATCCAGCAGCTCCTTCTTTAATTCTGGGATAGGAGGAACGCAAACTCGATTCCTAAACCTTATTATCCCATCACAATCATGGTTGAATTTAGGAAAATTTCTCACCTTCTTTTGTAACACTACATCTTCTTTCTGTGCCTCTTTAATCATCACATGTATAGATGGTTGAACATTCATTTGAGAAAGATACGATTTTCCCCTTCCATTATAATTCCAAGATCCATCCTTTGTAAATCCATAAATATTGGATCTTTTGTGATCCTCATCATGGATAAGCTAGCATGGTCTTGGCGACTTAATATATCTGCCACCTTGTTTTCTTTCCCAGGGTGGTAATGAATTGATCATTCGTAATCCTTAATCAGCTCCAACCATCTTCTTTTGCGCATATTCAGCTCCTTTTGTGTGAAAATATACTTTTAAATTTTATGATCAGTATAAATATCACACCTTTCTCCATAAAGATAATGCCTCCAAATCATTAAAGCAAAGATTACCGCAGCTAAATCCAAATCATGAGTTGGGTAATTTTGCTCATGGATTTTCAACTGTCATGAGGCATAAGCTATCAAAATATCGTTTTGCATGAGAACACACCCCAATACTTTCTTGGATGTATCACTGTAGATCACACACATTTCTCCACTACAAGGAAGTGTGAGCATAGGTGCACTAGATAACCTTCTTTTTAACTCCTTGAAATTATTTTCACATTCCTCTGTCCAAATAAACTTAACTCCTTTCCGAGTCAATTTGGTGAGCGGGTTAGAAAATCATGAAAAATATTTCACAAAACGTCGATAATATCCATCCAAACCAAGAAAACTTCGGATCTCAGTAACTGTTGTTGGTCTCGACCATCTTTCAATAACCTCTATTTTTGCTGGATCCATAGATATCCCCTCTATTGATATTATGTGACCCAAAAATGCTACTTTTTGAAGCCAAAATTCATACTTAGTAAATTTGGAATAAAGCTTCTCCATTCTCAAGGTCTTCAATACAATTCTCAACTGATCTTCATGTTCTTACTTTCACATGGAATTGAAAAGAATATCATCCATAAATACTACCACAAACTGATAAAGCTCGTCTCTAAAGACTCAATTCATCATATCCATGAAGATAGCATGGGCATTAGTAAGACCAAATGGCATCACTATAAATTCATAGTGTCCATACCTTGTACGGAAATCCGTATTTGGTATATCCTCCCTTTTGACCATTAATTGATGATACCTTGAATGAAGATAAATCTTTGAAAAGTATTGAGCTCCGCGTAGTTGGTCAAATAATTCATCAATGTGAGGGAGAGGATAGTTGTTCTTGATCGTGATTTTTTTAAGTTCTCGACAATCAATGCAGAGTCTCATTGATCCATCTTTCTACTTAACAAACAGAACATGTGCTCCCCAAGGTGACACACTAGGGAGTATGAATCCTTTATCAAGATTCTCTTGGAGTTTCTTCTTCAATTCCTGTAACTCAATTGGTTCCATTCTATACGGTGTCTTTGAAATAGGTAAAGCACCCGGTACGAGTTCTATTGAAAACTCAGCTTCACGATTTGGTGGAAGACCAGGAAATTCCTCTGGAAAGACATCATCAAACTCCTGTACAATGGGAATATTCTTAATTGTGAGATTCTCTCCAAACATTTTAGATAAATAACCTTCATTTAGTGGAATCAAGACCCATAAGATGGAAGAAATTTCCACTATAAGGTTATGTTCATCCTTGCATTGATAGACGATCATAGATTGATCTGGAATAGGAAATGTGACTTCCCTTCTTTGGAAATTGATACGAGATCCATATAAAGAAAGCCAAACCATGCCAAGAATCACATAAAATTCCACTATAGGAAGGATCACAAGATTTCCAGCAAGCACTTTCCCACAAACTTAAATCGGAGAAGAATTGTAAACTTTTGATGCGACTGTTGTGCCATTAGGGGTTGTCACAGCTAACTCAACATCTAATTGTTGAGGTAATACAGTTATACCCTTCGAAAATTCTTCAGAAATAAAAGAGTGGGTGGATCTAGAATCAAATAAAACATTTTATACTTTAGAGTGGATGGTAAGTGTACATTTCACCACTTCGTTATTATACTCTACATTGCTGATAGAAATTGCATGTGACTTTCCTTTGTCTTTAGCCTTAAGAGTTTGTTGACGTCGATCACCATCAACAAACCTTGGATTAGAGCATTGATTAGCATAATTCCCCATTTCCTTGCACTTGTAACATTGAAGTGTAGGAGGTGCACTCTGTGTAGCCTTTTCTTTGTTCGCATCACAAGAAATCTTCTTCCCATCATTGCGGATTTAAAATGCCCGATTACCTTCCTTTCCACATTTTAATTATTTACTTGTCCCTTTATGAAAACTCCCTCCTGGTTTTATTCCACACTTTGAGCATAAGGGAAAACTCATCTTCTTTTTTGTGTGCCCTTTATATTTTCCTTTGAATTCCATTTTCCTCTTCTTATCAAACCCATATGACTGATGGGTTACTCCAATATTCATCTCAACTTTGAGAGAAAATCAAACGATTTCCTCGTATCTATTGAAGTCCCTTATGGATAACGCCCTTCGAAGACTTGGTTTCAAGCCACTAAATAATCGATCGATCTTACTGTCAGGTTGGATAAAAATCCTAGAAGCGTACCTTGCATGTCTTGCAAAATTTTCTTTGTAGGTACCAACAGATTCATCATCATTTTGTTTCGGTTCAAGAAACTCCTTCTCCATCTTTGTTTGAAGAATATGAGGTAAGTAATTATTGAAAAATAAGTTATTGAACTCGTCCCATTCCATGGACTCAATTTCATCTCTTGGCCTCATATTCTTGATAGGAATCCATAATTGAATAGCTTCACCTTCAAAACGATAGACTGCTAAGATGAATTTATCATGTTCAGAACATTGAAGAACTGAAAATATCTTTTCAGTAGTATTGATCCATTGTTCATAAACTAATGGATCACTAGACCTGCTGAATGAGGGTGGACGCTGCCTCATGAAGGATTCAACATAATTTTGCTCTTTCCTTTGCTCGTTTGGAAGTCATGCATGATTCATATCTTGAGAAAGTTGTGTGAGCATGGCTACAAGATTTTGCATTCCAGCTCTGATAACATTTGGTTTCTCAGGGGGACAATCATTGCATTGCATGTCGCATTCCGCATTAACATAGTTCCTTCGGGTTCCACTCATTGACTAAAACCAAGAAGAATTGTGTGAGCAATACTAATTATAATGGGAAAACCACATAATAAAGAATAAAATTTTACACTTAAGGTCTTATCTTAGGTTATTCATGGCCATTTCTAAAACACTAAGACTGTGTTCTATTCTTAGATATATCCATAGGGTTCTTTCTATGTCTCTCACATACTATTTTCCAAAGGTTGAATATAACCTCCCTCTGATACCAACTATAATGACCCATACTTTACATACATTGTAATTTCTTCAAAATTGAAGCACACTTATTACAACATATAAAAAAACCATGAAAGGACCGTATAGGTATAGTGTCATTAGAAATTGGGAAACATAAACAACTGGTTCATAAAGCATCTACATTGTATCCCATTTATTTCATCATATCTACAGTCCCTTTTGGCATATCATACTTAATAACCTTCTTCCTGAACTGGGAAAAAACATAAAAAAGGGTGAGCTCAAATGCTGAGTAAAGGTAAACAAAAAAATATCAATCAAATCATATTCATAAGAACATAACATTTTTGAAATCGTAACCTGCAAAAGATATCATAATTTCATAACATGGGATAAATCATAGTAGTGAAATGTAATCCCAATAATCATAAAATAAAACATGAAACTTGGTGGCATACACACATAATAATAGAGAATCATTTTTTAGCAGTCAAGACTCATATCCAAGACTATCTTATCGGACAAAGTCCATTTCTGAACCGTGTTCACTCCTCGTTTCAGTCCTATTTCACTCAACCAGATTAACCTGCCGTTCAATCCATGTTTATCTCATGAGATATAAATCATTATCCATTCATTGGAGGGAGATATATATCCCAACCATCTCATAAAGAAACCATTCCTATGTGTGCCAAAAAATCATAAATCATACATCATAGCATAACCCATGTAATAAAAATGAAATTCCTAAACATTATTCCATCATAAAATAATACATACAAGATAAAAGGAAAACATAAAATTAATTCTATCATAACATAATCAAATAAATGTAAAAATAGGGATAGAAAAAGAACCCTATATTATCTTATATGGAAAATAATTTTGATAAAACACATGAACTCTATTCTTGAGGAAAATATCCTTTCTACTTCAAAAACATTTTTCCTTTCTTAACATGTCATATGATTTTAATCTAAAAGAAGTTTATTAAAAATAAACATGAAAACTTGTAAAGGATGAATCATGGAAATAACGTTCTAAAAATCAATTCAGGACATATAAGTAAAAAAAGAACATTCTTCTCATACTTTGGCCGGAAAAGTCAAAAAGTACCTCGTACGAAAAACGACAAAAGATTCATTTCATATCATTTACGAAAAACTCACTGAAGGGTAAAATTGGATTTAAAAAATTGTATTAGGATAGAAATAATATTACTTATTGAGGAAACATGGATGTGGATGATAAATATTCCCCAGTAAATTTGGAATAATAAACAATCTCAGATAAAAATGAGATTGCGAGATTTTCCCTTACCTTATGTCCGATTTGCTTTGTACGTGTCTGAACCTCCTGTATAATGATTTAAATAATGTCATTGACTTATTCCAGAATCATACCCATTGTTATGATATCATATATGGTCATATTCATAGTTTCTTATTAGTAATATTTCACTGTTACTTGTTATTCGGGTGTTTATTACTTTTTGTTCTTATGCGTGTTTTGTCGAATAAATTCTTATTATTCACTTTAGGTTATAGATACCTCATTTCCATAATGTTATTAGTGTAATATATATCATATTTATTCATTCAATTCATTTATATAATCATTATTTAATGAAGATCATGTAGAACGAGTGGCATCACATCGTGGAGACGGTAGGTCGTACGTACACACGAGCAATGATATCGTTCCCATGATCGTGGAATTGTATTGAAGTGTATGTATACTATTTCATAATAAATATCAATTTACAATAATAATATATAGTTATTCTCTACACCATTATACCCATCCAAGTAAGGTGGTGGTGGAAAATAGATTACACCATGGTGTAGAGACGGTATTCCGTACGTACGCATGCATGGTGATTTTGTTTTCCGTATGATGGATGGATGGTGAAATAGGGTTGTCTCATACATATAATAACATATCAGTATATTATTTATACTTATGTTATTACTTCATAATGAAACAACTAAAGAAGAAGAAGTAGAAGAAGAAATAAAGTTGAAAGAATCGGTAACAGACATTACCTCTTCTTTGAAGCGCCTCTTCTTAACCTCCTCTTAGGGCACTAAAGATGGTATTTGAAGAAGACCAGGATATCTAGAATGTTTATAGGG
Source organism: Viscum album (assembly GCA_963277665.1). Classification (NCBI taxonomy): domain Eukaryota; kingdom Viridiplantae; phylum Streptophyta; class Magnoliopsida; order Santalales; family Viscaceae; genus Viscum; species Viscum album. Next base: position 515,554,315 of record OY728135.1, read on the forward strand.
AAGTTGAGAAGAGAAATCTTCAGGGGTTGGATGAGCATGAAGGATCAAAGTGGTGTGAGGAAGAGAGGGAGGAGGTTCCCTTTTATAAGGGAGGAGAGGGGACCTCTGGAAAAACCAAAAATATTATTTTATTATAAAGTCATATTCAGTTTTTAATAGCTCCAAATTGATTTATTTCTAAGCTAATGTGGGGATGGGTCGAAAGCCTCTCAAACAATGGCTTTTAGACATGTTTAGGTCATTATATTAACCATATCTTTTAGTTTTAACTCTTAGTTAATTAGATTGACATTTACCATGTCACTTTGTATTTTTATATTATATAGTTAATAAACATACCATATACATCCAAGATACCCCCAAGTGGTCCATTAATGATACACTTATCATGATATATGTATCGTTTCTGAACCTTAGATTTTTAAGAATATAATATCAATTAATAATATAATATTTGTTTTAAACACTATTTTATGTCCATTTTGACACTATTTGGTAACTGATTTTTATGAAACTCATAACAGTAAGATTAGTTCGAACAAAGTTAATTAAATCAATAATAATATGTCATATTAACCTAGAAAATTAGTATAATTCATAAAAAGTCTCAAATTACATTTATTTGGGTATTTATAACATCAATTATGTTAATATTTCATTAATAAGATAATTACTGCATCATCATTGTGTCATATATAAATTACATTATATAATGTATAAAAATTATAACTAAAATACAATTATGTATGAAATCTTTTTATCTTTCTAATTAATATTTATAGTAGAATTTATCTTATGTATAACCCTATATTAAAAATGTTTTAGTTATTAAACTTTGATTTTAACTAGTTTAACACTTCTTTAAATAAAATAATATTAAATGTCCTAAACTAATCCAAGTGGACCTAAATGGTCATATTTTCTTCCTAAGGTTGTTTTTGGTCGAATTAAACTTATCCAATATAATTATTACATGTGTTAGGGTAATAATAATATCATTTTTACCCTTAATTACCCTATTTACTTTTAACCGTGGTAAAAAAGTAAAAAATTACTATTCGCCAAAAACTATTTTCATCACATTAAACCACATTTTAGTCCTTGATAGTAACCGTGTCTCTCGGATTTTTGAAATTCCACTCATATAAGTGGTTAAATTAAGTTTTATGTGAATTTGAAAATTCTCCTAGGAGGTGGGTAAAAGACGGTGAAAAGATCAATAAAATTTTTATATATCTAAAATTATAATAAAATGACTCCAACGAATTACTTTGAACATATAGAGGTATTATGTATCCATTTTTACCTAAAATAAATTTAAATAAAATAAATACTTATTTAAATAAAAAGTCAGTTTTTAAATAGTAACCTAGTGTTTTCACTATTCATCAAAAATTGAATGTTTTCAGAAAAATACCAAAATTTCACCCTAGGCTAATTTTGATATTCCGAATCCAAAAATGAATTCCACTTTGAAAAATATAATTTAGAAAAGAGGGTATTACTATTCATAACGGCGAGTTTTAATAATATTTTAATAGAATATCGTTGTTTAGTGAAACTCGGTATTGCCTACAATGCAAGCTACCGAGGAAGGTCGCGATTGCGTGTAAAGTAAGCCAAGATCATGTTGTGTGTAGTGAAAGATTCCTTTGAGGATTTATATAACATAAAAACAAAATATTTCTCATAAAAATCTCGAGTGTTACAATAACTCCCTAATTCATCCTTTGATTCAAGAATCATTTCGCATGTTGGATCTGTAAGGATAACCTCTTCATTCCTATTACTTCATTTCATTGATTACCATTCAATATGGAATGCTAAATACATGTGAGATGATATGCTCTATTTTTTTGTTTTTCTTATATTTCTGAAATTATTCCCATTCTATATCAAAATCAATATCTGATATTAGATGTGGAGTCGGCTACTATGATAAGGTAGGTGGGTTGTACTATTTCCTTAATATTTTGTGTTTTTTATAATTTTTTGGTGTTGTGCCACAAGTTGAGCATCCAGGGTGTTTCTTTGGAAATTAATAAATATATAAATTTAATTTTTAAACCAAAATTTAAACATTTTATAACACCCTTATGAAAGTTTGGAGGTTGTTAACCTTAACATGAATCACTCTTGAGCTGAGTTCAATTAGTTGCCTATGTTTTATCTAGAAATATAGGTGTGTTTGTATTTCCATTGGTAAATGGAAGTTGAGTATTAATTAAATGAATTATTAAATGTCATATACCATGTCTAGAACATTTTTATTTATAAATGAAAGGATAAATTAATGGAATTAAATGTTAATTGTGGAATGAAATAGACTATCACTTGCCTTATACAAGATAATGAAGCAGGATTGTAATGAGGCTTGGACACTAACATGGCCCTTCTTTTTATATCACTAATATTGGAATTTAAAAATGAATTAATAGTTTTTTGTTAAATTGATAACGGGAATGTAAAAAAATGAACCATTTATTCCCTTCTTATTTTATTGAATGAAATTAACTAAATTCATAGACACTAACATGGACACCCTCTTTATCACTTGTAAGTGAGAGTAATTATGAAATGAATATGATGAATTAAAATAGTAAAGGGATTGGAAAATAACATGATAACTAAATCCTTATATAAATTTCCTTGATAATGGATGACATGTTATGGGACTGATGTGGGGTATCATGGAATGGAACTGATAACCCACTTACATAATTTATTTTTGATGCCTTGGATTGTTACCTTAGAACCGAATTTCTTCGACAGCCTCCAAAATTCACCGTGAGCGCCACCCAAGGATTTATCAAGTTTTTTATTGATGATCCCCATAGAATAGATGAGGATGACTAAAGAATGAGCCCTATGTTCCTAGCCAATATAATTCTACATTAAACCATGTTTTGTAAGAACAAACTCATTGGACTCGATGAGGACACCTTGGTCAATGACCTCAGTTCCTAGACCTCGTAGTCCGGATACATGATTCTTCATCATAAAAAATATCTTATAAATAATTGATATTCTGGTGTATACCATATATGAGGCTTACACTTGTATAATTTGTTTTGTATATAGACTAATTTTTTACAACATGCACCGGTAGATTTGGTTTTACCAACTTATCATTTACTTCTTTCTTCCTGTTATACCTTCACATTGCAATGACATATGAAGATACACATAATTTGATATAGAAAACATTGGTGGATTCCTATTGAGTATATACCACACCCGTATTTAAGAAATCATTAAGTATCCAAGAATACAACATGGTTGTGGGTAGGGATAGTCAAAACAGGCTTGTTATGGTCACTTGATATTTTGGACCATGATGGAGTATGGGTGTAGAGGGTCAAGCCTTTTCTCAATATTCTATTAGAGATAGCTTATCCTATGTTTCATCTTTTACCAATTCTTATATATGCATGCTTCCCAATTTTTAGTTTCTTCCGTTTTTTTTAGAATGACATGCTCATTGTTTTTTATATGATACTGAATAAGATTTTAGATAGTTTATTTTTAGGATTTTATTACATACTCTTACATTATTCCTTTATTTTATTGTTACACTATTTATTAATATTAGCCTACAACTATGAGGCAGTTTGATCATGAGGGTATAGTCTGACCAATATACCCTTATAGACCCTCATTGTGAGTCGGTAGTCTGTAGTGTATGAGGATGAACTCCTGAGGCCACGTTACAACTGGTTGAGCTACTATATTTGATTTATCTGGGTCAGGACATCACAAAGTGGTGTTAATTGTTTCTTTTATTTCCCTTCTCATTTTGGGATGGTAGAAATGAAACTCGAACATGTTGGGATTTATTAATGATCGTATTCCTAGGACTAGATAATCAACGTAAATTGATAATACAAGATACCTAATATGGGGCTTACTATTTTTTATTATACTTATTACTATTATAATAATTTCTTCATTGGGTGATGCACACTATTTGTAGAATTTATCATTATTATTATGGATTTTATTTTTCCCTTGACCTAGTACGTAAATGAGGTATTGTCTCATGCATCATTATAGGAACCTGATGATTTTTATGCCATGCATATATCATACAATATTTATATTTCTTATAACATATTCTGTTAAGTATTATTTTTTCATTTATTTCTATAACAATACAATTTTGATAATTTTTCAGGAATGTAATGGATAAATTAATTGGTTATTAATTTTTTTTCATCATCCTGGTTAGTTTTTCCCATACAGCTTGATAGTGGACTCATAAATAACCAATTAACTATTATTTAAGAAATGTAACTATTGTTACATGATATTAAATGTTATTTACTTGTGGTTACATGAATTCCATTTATAATTTATAAATCTATTACTTATTTAGTTTTGTAATTGTAAACCCTATAATTGAGTTATCATTATGGACTTATTACATTCTAATTTAGATTGTAATATTCTAGTCGTAGTTACATGATGTTCCAATTAATAATAATAAATCATGGTAGTTTATGAATTGGGAATGATAATTCATATAACCAGACCATTATATTTTTAAATGATTATGTACTACTGATTGTTGAAAATTAAATGAAATGGTTTTCATTAAATAGTGATTTTAATTGCAACATAAAAGTTATTTTTTTTAATAACATGAAATTGAAACTATCAATACCAGAACCCCTGACATATAATAGATAACGTGACTCAAACCTGACCTCAATGTTTTATAGTAGGAAGTGCCTCTTGTGATTATTTATGAGGTTTACGTCACCCAGACTGGGATTTAGGAGTAGATAGAGGGACTCCAGGCTTATATAAGAAGGCTTGTACATGTCCTATCTGGATATATGTTATCTATATCAATATAAAATATATTTTTATGGAGTTTTATTCGAAATGATAGAGGTATTCCACCATTATGTCTTCAATTCATATTCTAGGAAGTGGTGAAGAACATGCTCCAATAGTGGTGGGCCCTAATCCACTAGTATTACATCATTTAGTTCCACTTTTCCACCTTCTTTACCTAAACAGGGAACAAATTCCCATTTTTGAGAGTGTTTATTATTAATCATGAAGACTATGTAGGGACCCCACGAACATACCCTTCTATACTAGAGTTAATGTAGGAATTTTCTTTGAAGCACCTGCCTACACTTTTAGGGTATGGAAGTCCACATGTTGTGGAGTCGTGGATGGGGACCATTTTATCTATGTCTAAGAATCATGAGACACCTCTTGAGAGGATAGTCACAATTTTATCTTATATTCTATGTGATTCATCTATGAGATGGTTATATGTGTTGACTCAGACTGATTAGCATCATGTTATTTTCTAGAGGGATTCCATGACAGCCTCCTATCATTATTTCTTTCTGGAGACACTGAGGGAATATAAATACAAATATTTTGTGCACCTGGAGAAGGGTTATCTATAGTTCATTGATTATTCCACTTATTTTATGTAGCATCATCATTTAATTTCTACTCTCATAAGGGATGATCTCTCCAGATATAGGCATTTTGATGATGGTATTGGATACACCATCTGATCATCATTGAAAGAGTTTTGTTTGACTTCCATTATATAGATAGTGAATCAAGACTGGAATATTGATTTTAACCTTATATATGTTTGAGTTTTGTGTAATAGTTGATTATTACCATTATAAAGATATATCATTTTTGGAAATAGGAAGTTTCATTTCGATCATTCTTTAAGAGGCATTAGTAGTGAGAGCATGCATTCAGGTAGCCATGTGATCTCTCATTTGTGCGGTAAAAAGCTCCATATGAATCACTAGTGTGATAACGCCTTAGTTGAGTGTATATCATGTGGTATAAAGGAATTTATTTATAGGATTGTCATATATTTAAACTTATGTCTAGTGGAAGAGGATCCATACCAGATCCGCATTCTGGAGAAGGATCAGCAACCCCTTGTCAGGATGAGATCTAAAGTACTAGCATACATTTAGGCCAAGGAGTTACTCCTAAATGTGGGATCCAGAAACCATATTTACAGCTAAAAAATATCATCCATATCTTGGGAAGTGGTCTATATCTCATGGTCATGGATCGGGCCAGATATATGCAGTGAGGTTAATCCCTAAGGATAATAGTTCTAATACATATACGATTAGAGTTATGATTTTAAAATCCTTTTCTTTAGAATCCTTTTTTTATACAAGTTCTTCCCAATCGTATATATTTTTTGAAACTATGGAAAGCTTTAAGATTGGGATTCATTACTTTTTGGGTGATGAAACTTGACACTTTGTGTATACGATCATCGAGTGTACAAAAGAGAAAGGATTTCCACCATAAGATAGTTTGTTATCATTTCATATAGGACCTTTTCATCCTCAAGATTATAGGTTTTTACATCATTCTTAAGATGGAATGGATGGTCCTATAACATCCTTATGTTTATTTCTATCATATAATGAAGTCCTTCACATAACTAGGGGAAGTAGTAATATTCAAAAAGGATAATGTGATTTCTAGGTGAGTCGAGGTAGACCCAAGCATTGTGGGATTGGTGGAGTGACATGCAATATTGTTATATTTTATCTAGATGATCATGGGACATGTCCGGATAATTTCCATTCAATAGTATATTGTTTTAGGGATTCCGTACTGAATTACTTTCAAGAGATACCACCCATGAGAGAGGTAGATTTTTCTTTTGATATGGTTTCAAGAGCTACACTAGTATCCATTCCCTCTTGCATTATAGCAACTACTATGATGCGAAAGATTAAATGGAATCTAAAGGAATTGGATGATAAAGGTTTTATATGACCTAGTACGTCACCATGGGGTTCACCCCTAATTTTCTACATAAATTCAGATGGGACCCTGATGATTTTCATTCATTACCATTTTTTAACTAGTAAATTATTTTGAATTGATATCCAATGCCTCATATATATGACTTTTTTCACCTGCTCTGAGGAGTGAGGGTTTTCTCTAATATCAATTTTAGGCCAGGATACCATTAGGTGTGTATTAGTATGTTATATATAATACATACAACATTCCATAGTCAATAAGAGTTATATGAAAATTCAATCATGCAGTTTGGTCTCATGAAGAATCTCGTAGTTTTCATGAATTTGAATAATCTATTGTTACACCATTACATGGATTCATTTTTGGTATACTTGGAGGAATATATATTTTGGTACTCACATACTCAGCATGAAAATGACCAAAATCTAGAAATCATTTTGATCAAATTAATAGATAACCAATTGTATTTTAAGATAAAAAATACCACTTTTGGATTAATAAAGCTTGATTTCTGGGTTACATTATCTCAGAGATAGGAGTATCAAATGACCCAAAGAAGGTGTGAGCTGCAATTACCTTAGAATATCATCAGAAAAAACATTATATTCAATATATCTTAGGGATAAATGGTTATTATAGTTTTTTCATTCAATATTTTTCACGACATATACCACCTATTATGGTCTTGATAAATAAGGGTGTGAAATTATTATGGATCGACGATTGTGGGAAATCCTTTCAGGATCTTAAAGGAAAATTGACTTCAATAATAATATGGGTTTCTCTCGATCCTATAAGAGGCTCTATAGTTTATTATGATACATCAGCCATATTTCTAGTGGAATTTATTATTCAATATGATTGATTCATGGAATATGGGTTACACCATTTAGGGACCTGTGAGCAGAATTACCCAAAACATGATCTTGAGCTAAAATTATGGCACATTCCTTACACTGTTGGAGGAATTATTTATTGGGAGTGTATTTGGTGGTGTACACATACCCCAAAATCCCTAATTATATTCTTCCACAACATTAATGGAATCTCAGGTAATAAATATGGGTTAAATACATATAGTAATTTTATTTTTATCTTGCTTATATACCTAGGATAGGAAATGTAGTGGTGGATTATCTAAGTAGGAGGACTCAGATTAAAATGGTTAAGGAGGCCAGTTTTGAGTGGTAGATGATGTTATTAATTTCTAAAATAATTTTGGAAGTACAGGACTATCATTGATAACCTATAATGACACCATTATTAGTGGCCCATTCACTTCTGGATAGAGACAAGATGGTATGGATTTCTGATCCTATGAGCTTGGTCTTATGGGAGAGTGTTTCAGGAGAGGATCCATGGCCTTGATAATGTAGATGATGTTTTGTGCATATATAGGAGTGCACGTGTTCCTACAGAAATCTTAGTGAATTTTATGTGAGAGTATCAAGTTTCTTATTTGGAAGTAAATATCTGTCATATGATGATATACCAGGATCTATGCCACCATTATTGGAGGTCTGGTATGAAAAAAGTGATAACTAGTTTTGTTATTTAGTGTTCCACCTATTTGATGGTGAAGTAATAACACCAGCAGCTAGTATGGATTTTATGGTAATTTCCAATTCCTGAGTGGAAATTGGATGATTCCCCTATGTATTTTGTGTTGGTATTTCCTAGTTCACCACATGGATGTGATACAACATGGGTGATTCTAGATATATTGACAAAGGTAACTCACTTCTTACTTATCAGACAAACCTTTTAAGTGGATGCGTAATGAAGGATATATGTCATTTAAATTATATACCATCATAGAGTTCCCTATATGATATTATCATATAGAGATACTCATTTCACATCATGGTTCTGATAGTGGGTTTTTAAGGAATTGGTCTCATAAGTATTGTTGAGTACATCCTATAACCCATAGACTGACGGTCAGTCTGATCATAAAATATAGGTGTTAGAAGACGTGATCTAGGCATGAATCCTAGATTTTATTAGTTATTGGGAGAAACACATATATATTTATAAATTTTAATATAATAACACTTTTCATGCTACCATACAAATGGCACATTCCTTACATGATATGGAAATGATTTGTGGTATCGTGGTATGGAACCAATGAACCACTTATATATTTCATTTTGGATTTCTTTGATTGTTGCCTTGGATTTTATCTTCTTAGACCACCACATACATTATCCTTGGGATCCACCCAAGTCTTTACTATTTTTCTATGGATGGGCTCCGTTTAATCGATGGGGATACCTCAGCTATTGTCCTCAGGTTCTTATCCCATGTAGGTCTACATTATACCATGTTTTCTAAGGAAGAACTCCTTAGACTCGATGAGGACCCCTTGGTCAATTAAATTTGGTCCTAGCCCTCATATGTTTGATAAATGAATATTCAGAGTATTTCATAGCTTTTGGAAACTTGATATATAGGGGTATGTTGTATAATATTGTTATACACGTATATAATTTATAATATTTTATACAATGCTTAAATATAACTTCTGATATTAAATTTGGTTCTACCACATCATCAATAACATAATTATTCATATTATACCTACATAATAATACAGTTTATATGCACATACTAGATTTTTTATAAACCTCATTAGTGGTGACCTTATGATTATATCCCAAACACTATTTGGGTAACTGTTTCATACCTAGGATGACTTTATATTTTAATTAGTGATAAGGGAAAGTGACCTATTATTAATATATGATATTCTAGACTAGGATAAAGTAAGAGAGAAGAGGACTGAGCCTATAATAAAGACGCTACTGGATATAGGTTAGGCTTTTTTGACAAGTTTTTATAGCATGTTGAATATGATTGTTTCCCTATTTCCTACTTTTTTTCCTTTTTGTGTGGAATGACATGATCATAATTTTTAATATTATACATGATATGGTTTCTATATATTTATTTATACGATTGGATGATTTAAACATCCATGGTTCCTTTAATATATTTATATGTAGTCTATTTATATTATTCTACTTCAGTTCCACACTATGATCATTGGGGTATAGTCTCCACACTATATTATTTCAAACTCTCACTGTTAGTTAGGAGCCTCTAGTGTATAAGGAGACATGCTTGAGGCCATGGGGCCACCATTCCTATTACTATTATTGAGTGATCTAGGTCAGCATGTCACATCATTCCCATGGGTGTATTTTAGATATTACTAAACAACCATAAGGCATCATCTAACCCTTTTCATCAATCCTTCATGTTGGGTTTAACTTCCTTTTCTAGAATATATTTAATTCTCCTACTGCAAACATATTTTTAAATATTTTTTGTGTGGATGATATCCTGTTGATATTTAAAGATAAAATCAATAAATATTCATTAGATTCATCATTTTCATATTTTTAAAATTTATTCCATAGTCACTAATGATGACTTGGTGCCCTCTGATTCTACAAATGTTTTTTCCATGAAAAAATCACAAAAAACTATTGTGTCATCTTACCTATTGGATTTTTCATTCCCCAATTTTGAAACATAATCCATATCTAATAGAATATAATAATTACCATGTGATTTTATGAATTTATAATGAATTATATTAACTAAACATTAATATTTTATTAAATGATAATTTGTTTTTGATGCATTTCGTTTTTTAGATGATTCTATAAAATTATAATTTTTCACATTTTTTAAAAAATTCGAATAAATACTTAAATAACATGGTCTAATAAATTATGGATAATAAAAATTTTATAGATTTTATTTCATTTCAAAATTATACACCATATTATAGCATGTAAAAAAATTCAAAAACAAAAACAATTTTATGTGTTAGAAAACACCTTCCTATGATTTCTTCATTGAAAATTATCTACCCATATGGATTGTCCGAAATATAAAATCTAAATTCAGAGTTGTGTTTATACTATTTGTGGGAGTTAATATAAGAGGGTACCTAAGATGTGATCATGTAATTGAAAATATCAGTGTACTATGGTGCTTATACTTCCTTGGTGTATAATAGTTTTTGGTGTAGATAGTCATTTAAGGTTTTCTGATATGGAATATTTACTTTAGTGTTATTGGGAAGTATATTGAGATGATCGACCACCTAATGTTTAGTTCCCTTTATTTTTGTTGATTTACAAGTTAAATTATAGAAATATAAGTATCCATATTATAATACTCATATTATAATTATCCTTATTCTTTAAATACATATGAACTACATGATTAAAAAAACATCAACATTAATTCCAAGCCGATAAGTCCAGAATTTATCGAGTGAAAAAACAACTTCAATAAACTCCTTCTAGATAGTTGTGTATTTGATCAATATGGAAAATAATTTCTGCATGGAATATTCTATCATATGTGTCTCTTCACTGATTAGTTTCAATATTTATTCTCCTACATCTTGGTTTGATGCTTCACAGTGCATCTTATAAGGATTGTCCTAATTCAATGCTTGTATTATTAGCAGTGTAATGAGCCTTTGTTTCGACAAATAAAATTCCAACATGCACACATTATAAATATCAAAATCATTTTCTTTTACCAATATTCATTAGAGGGAAAGAGAGAGAGAGATAAATATTACGAAATTATTTTATAAATCTCTTATAAAATCCTACATTTCTTAAGAAATATTTAACAGATTTTAAAACTGTTTTATATAATAAAGAATTTATTACTACAACATTTGAAATATCCAAATCAATATCATTCTATTAAATTATGGACCCCAAATGTAATACCTTTTTCATGAAATTTATACTTTAAAAGATTAAATCAATATTTTTATCAACTCACATTTTCAAAACATCTTTTATATTCCATAATAAATGATCAAAAGAATTACTGAAAATAGAATAGATGTCAATAAATACCTCAAATAATTCCTCAATGTGATTTCAAAAATTAATAACCACACAACATTGAAATTTAACAAAGCCATTTAAAAACCCATAATGAATTCTCTAGTTGGATATGTTTTCAAAAGGATAATTTAAGGTCATATTTTCGTAGACATTTGGAGAAAATGGTACTAGAAGTATACTGAAAACCCATCTAAGAAGAAATATTAAGTTTTCCATGATAACCATTATAAAATATGTTAAATTAATGGGATGGGAATTTGTTAATTTTGTGTAAATAGATTCATCTTTATGTAATATATACACACCATTTAAAAAAAATTACTGTCATGGGAATAAAATATTTTATTTATTTTTGCAAATGTTCAGAGAAGTTTTCATTGGGATGAAATGGATGGGATGACCCCAATTAATTAAATATTTTTTAGTTGATGTTGATTTCTAACAAATTAAAAATCTCATTCATAACAAATTCCATGATGGAGTGATTAAGTAATCTTTATGGCTATGTTACCGTTTGATGAATCACATTCAAAAAAAAATTTGTGAGGATTGTTTGGGTTAAGTCTAGGTATATCTCCTAAAATACATCATATGGATTATATGTTTCCTTTAATATGGTTAGTAATTTTTTTTCCTTGAGTTTTAGATAGATTATTGGAAATGATCACTTCTAATTTCTCTCCTTCCATAAGGAATACATACGTAAAATCATAGGTGAGTGTTTAAAATTCAAGGCTAGGGAGTTGTTCATGGGATGATTTTGAATTTATGTACCCAACTTCTAATGCCTAGATTTGTTCTATCACGCCAAATTATTTTGAGAAATCATTTAAAAAATCAGAGTTTTCCAATTATTCTAACATGAAATTAAAATTTTGTTATTTTGGTTATTGGTTTTTTAAAACTTAAATTTTAATCATAATTATAAGAATTAAAAAAATACAATTGAATATTCAATTTGTTTTGTTGCTTCTTAGAGGGAGATTTCATAATGTTTGTAAATTTTAAAAGGATGCATCATTGATTAATGTATATTGAAGTGAAATAACCTATCTCTTAGATCCATTGTGAGTATTCCTTTATGGACATTGATTATGGTCTTGCCTATGTTTAAGGAAGGTATTCCCAAAATGATGGGTGAGTGGTCTGGTGCAATATCTTATATCATGGTGAGGACATAAAAGTATACTGAAAAAATCAATCCCTTTACACCTATGATTACATCCTCTATAACTCTATCTAGGAATAAAGTGGGTCTATATACTATTTGAAATAACACTCATGTAATATTTAATTATCTGATCTGCGGAGAAGAAAATACAAACCAAGGCCTGAGATTTATTGAATCTCCCTGATCATATAATGAATAAGTAAAATCCAAATATCTTTTACTATTATGAATATAGTATCCCCTATGATCATGAATTTTTTTTAGTATTGGAAATTTTATTAGTGATGATATGTTCCCTATAAATATGATTCTTTTTTCCATCATGATTTATTCCCTTGGTGCATAGTTCTTTGATAGACTTTTCTATTGTAGTATTTTTTGAATTGCTTCCAAGAGAAGGATGGTTATCTTAAATTTTATAAATTCCTAGTGAATATCTCATTGAAGTTGATCCTATTATCCCTAATTTGACTGAATTATCATTTAATTTAATGGTTCTTGAATATCCTTCTCTTCTAATTGATTCTTTTATAAGGCAATTTATGGTCATTCTGTAAGGACCCAACCCCAGTTTCCCAGAGTCGGTGCCTTATTTTATTACATTTGCATATAAAAAAGGAATTACAATCCCAAAAGACTGAGTTGTTTAATATTATTGGAAATAAGATACATACATAAGTTAAACATTACATACTGAATGAAAAAATAACACTAAATTATTCTATTCAAAACATCCAGGCCTCCTAGATTATGCTTGAAATTCAGTCATAATTTACTTATTCATACCCTGAGAAAATGAAACATAAGGAAGAGGTGAGCCTACACTCTCATTAAGGGTTAGAAATACTATTGAATATATTATAAACATAAGACAAGGTAAGTAATTGAAAACGCATACCTAAAAAAATATTAATCTTCAACACATTGTGGCATGAATATGATATGAGTAAATAATACCATGATAAAACAAAATCATGGGTAATCTAATAGTCTAATAACCATATTAACATCAAATACTATAATCATAATGAGAGAAGTGCATATTCCGGACATCATTACCACACCGTCAAGGCCTCATGCTAGGACCATAAATAATCATTTTGTCAAGCCCTTGTTCCAAGACCATAGTTTGTCTCATGAGACCTACAGATGCATCAAAGGGATATATCGGTCACCACCCATCACATAATAAGTCAAATTAATTCTTCATATGAGTGGGGATAAACATAAACAACATATAAATTCATATTGAAACTATCATATGAAATTTAACTATCTTTCCACAATCAGTAAAAATAAAACACTAACCATTCTGAGTAATATGGTGAATGGTTTCAGGATAGATCATCCACAATAGACTTAGTCATAAACCATTAAATAAAAGTTTTAATATGACTTCATAAATGATTAGACCCAATAATACATAAAAAACAACAAGTGTGTTAACTCAAATCAAAATACAGTTATGAAATCATTAAGCAATATTTAGATAAATACTCCTTTATTTTAAAAGAAGAATTTTTTTTTATAAAATCATAAGTGAAGTAAGATAGTAAATTCATAATAAAATGAGTGATTTTATAATGATATTTATTTCAAAAAACAGATTATAGTGTGCCCTTAAAAATAGGTAAGAATTTGCGAAATTCCCTTGAATCAGGCTTGTATTTAAACTCAATTTTGAATGTTCCTTTTAAAGAATGTAACTATCCATAAAATCCAGAAGGGTTATGGTTGGTAATCATATATATAATACTCGAAAATTTTTTATGTGGAGTACATAACAATATATAATAATTTCATTAAGGTAATTAGACAATGGAAGCAACCCGAATGAAAACTGAAGTTTGGGTGAGAAAAACCTTACCTTAACTCTGAAAGTGTTCTGCTCTTGAAATTATGCTCCTGGAATATTAAATTATACTTAATAATAAATTTTTTAAGAATCTATAATACATTTATTTATTTTATCATAATTCTAGTTAGTTCATTTATGTTCTTATTGATAACATATTGTATTGAATCTCATCATTATAGAGTGTTTGTTTTCCTTATTTTTCATAATCGGTTAACTTGTTATTAAGTAATGAAGTGATATGGATGTAAATCTCCAGATTTAAAATGAAATATTATTTATGAACATACAGAATTTTTAATGGCCATTTCTCTCATTTTCTTACATTGAATGAGGATGAATCATTAGATGACAATCACTTCGATTATTTGGTGGTATTTGGATTATTATGAAATAGTTTTGTCATATAAATTAATAACATGTACATATACTGGTTCTTGAATATTAATTAGGATTACATACATATATTATAGTCTGTTTCAACCATCAATATGGTTACATGACCATTAATGAAGGAAATATTGAAGAATGAATCTTCATCATCCACAAATGTTATAAATTGGAACCTCATGGACGTTGATTTCGTTTATAAAATTAAAAGGGAGGGAGTAAGAATATTGATGATGGTTCTCCCATTAATATGATATAAATCTAGTATATAGATGATACTATAGATATCATGGTCATTTGGATAGAGGAGGTGAGGAGAGTATAATAAAAGAAGATAACTTCAAATGAAACTAAAAGAAAAAGAAAGGTGTTTTACCTCTTGAAATAACTTCTTTGAGAACCTCCTTAAGGGAAGGGATTTTGGTATTTTGGAAAGCCAATATCTTCCTAATCTTGGGGAGTGACTAGGGAAGGGTATTTGGGCATAACATTGAGGAGATTCATGGCTTAAAGGAGTGAAAAGCAGAGGGAGTGGTGATGGGTTATAGTGGAGGAGAGGGGTAAATTTTGAATATTTAATTAATTATTTTATTATTTTCCTCAAGTCAATCAATAGTGTTGTTTCATATGACCCATAATAGTAATAAGTTCTTTTGAGTTTGAACCAAGTAGTCATATATCACTTATGATTTCATAATTAGTGTATTTAACTAATAATTTGTATATACGTTATTTTATCGTATTTCACAATTCATAAAAAGTTCTAGAATTACAGAAAATCCAAAAAATTTACCCCTACCATTTTTCAACGTGTAGAATTCTAATATTAACTACATTTGTCAAAATTAATTTTCTAAATATTATTAATTTATATTTAAAATAAATTCATAGTTAAATCGAAAAATAACAATTTTAAAGGTGCAATTAATTCTATTTCAGATTGAAAAATTAATTAAGATCTCATTATCTTATTACCTTTACAAAATAAAATAATATTATTATGTACTCTTCATAAGGGTCATATTACTATTCATATTACTATTCAAAAGGGTATGGCACTGTTCACCAACCAATCAAGTTTTTTCTATCAGACTCCAAATGACTTACTGATCACAACTATAGAAAACAATTTTTGGAAATTCAAAATATAGAAGTAGAAAAGTTGAGTTTAACATCTAGATTATAAAATGCACTCAATATTTATTTTCAAAACATTGGTGTGTTATGTTCTTCCCCCATTCATAAATTTCGCCCTCAAAATTTCATTTTACAAACTAGGCCAAAAATAGGTGGGGGTACTTTTCTTTTGTTGCATCCTCCAGTTCCAATGTAGCCTCTTCGATCTTATGTTTTCACCACAGTACCTTAACAACATGAGTAGTCTTGTTGTTTAAAACATTGTCTCTACGATCCATGATTTTCACTGGCTACTCCACATAAAAAAGATCATCCTCCAGCTGTACCACCTCTGAAGAGAGTACATGTGAAGGGTCTAGTATGTACTTTTTTAAGAGGGATACATGAAAGATATCAAGTACTTTAGACATGGTAAGTGGAAGTGCCAGTCGATAGGCCACAACTCCAACTAGATCAAGGATCTTGAAGGGGCCAATATACCTCATACATAGCATTCCTTTCTTCCCAAACTGCATGAACTTCTTCCATTGAGATATGCGTAGAAATAAAAGGTCTCCTGCTTTGAACTCAAGGTCTCGTCGAATGTTATCCGCATAACTCTTCTGTCAAATTTGGGCTTCCATGGTATGTTGCTGAATGGTTTTCATCTTATCTGTCATTTCTCTAACCAATTCAGGTCCTAGAAGAATTCTCTCACTGACTTCATCCCAACACACTTTTGTTCTACACCTTTTCCTATAAGGGGCTTCATATGGTGCCATTCGGATGATCGAGTAGAAATTGATGTTGTAGGTGAATACAACCAGTGGAAGATGTTGGTCCCATCCTTTTTAGAATTCCATAGAACATGCCCTCAACATATCTTCCAGTGTCTGAATAGTCCGCTCATATTGGCCATCAGTTTGAGGATGATATGCCATACTGAAGTTCAGTTTAGTGCTTAAATCATGTTGGAGATTTTTCCAGAACATCGAGGTGAATCTAGGATCATTGTCGGATACAATAGAGAGTGGTACTCCATGAAATCATACCACTTCTTTGATGTAAATCTGTGAAAGTTGATCCAATGAGAAGTCCTCTCTAATCACGATGAAGTGAGATATCTTTGAAAGATAATCCACAATGACCCATATAGAATTATTTATTCTAGATGTCCTTGGAAGTCCATTGAAAAATTCCATGGTAATGTTTTCCCACTTCCATGATGGTATGGGTAGTGGTTGCATCTTCCCCTTAGACTTTTTCCTCTCAGCCTTCACTTGTTGACGTACCATGAACATTGATGTATGTTAATCATTCTCCATTTTCATATTGTTGCACCAAAATTTTTCTCGAAATCTTGATACATCTTTGTGTTACTAGGACTTATAGAGAAACTAGAGCTATAAGAATCATCCAATAGTTCTCTAATCAGCTCTGCAATAGCGGGAACACAAACCCTCTTCCTGAATTTCAAAATGCTACCTTCATATGCGACGTCAGTCAACTTCCCATCATTTATAGCTTTAACATTCTCTTGATGATCCCCATCATCAGCCTGAGAAATTTGTATCCTCTTCAGTAAATAAGGTTGGGAATCCATTTGACAAAGTAAGGATTTTCTACCTTCTTTTATAATTCCCATATCCGTCTTTACTAGATCCATAAACAAAGGATCCCTTTCAATTCTCATCTTGTTCAGAATTCCATGGTCCTTTCTACTCAAAGAATCTGCTACCATATTTTATTTCCTTGGGTGGTAGTTTATTGTGCAATCATAATCTTTTAGTAGCTCAATCCATCTCCTTTGTCTCATGTTGAGTTCTTTCTATGAGAATATATAATTCAATCTCTAATGATCTATTTATATCTCACATTTTTCACCATAGAGGTGATGTCTCCAAATATTAAGAGCAAAGATTAACACTTCTTACTCAAGATCATGATTTGGATAGTATTGTTCATGAATTTTAAGCTTCCTAGATGCATAGAAAATCACTCGATCATTTTGTATAAGGACACAACAAATTATTTTCTTTGATGCATCGCTATAGATAACAAACCCATCATTCCCCGATGGTAGGGTTAGGATCGGATCATTCACTATCCTCCTCTTCAATTTTTCAAAACATTATTCACATTATTTAGTACATATGAACTTAACTCCTTTTCATGTGATCTTGGTCATTGGGTTGTCTAAACGGGTGAAGTTCTAAACGAAACTCCGATAATAACCTGCTAGACCAATAAAACTATGTACCTCGGTTATGTTCGTTGGAGTAGGACATTCTTGTCCATACTTTGTCTTTATAGGATCTATAGATATTACATCCTTCGAGAAAATTTGGCCCAGAAAGGATATTGATTGGAGCCAAAAATCACACTTGATAAACTTCCCATATAATCTATTTCATTGAAGGGTCTTCAGAATAGTGCGCATGTGATTTTCATGATCTTGAAGGATTTTTGTGTACATCAGGATATCATTAATAAAAACCACTACAATTTCATTAAGATATTCCTTGAAAACTCTTTTCATGTGATCCATGAAAAAATATGGTGCATTAGTTAGTCCAAAAGGAATTACTGTAAACTCATAATGCCCGTACCTAGTTCAAAATGCTATTTTTGGAACGCCTTCTTTCTCGCAAGTAACTAATGATATCCATATCGTACATAAATCTTCTAAAAATATTGGGCTTCATGAAGTTGACCAAGTAAATCATAAATTTATTGTATTGTATACTTATTCTTTATTGTAATAGCATTGATTTCCCTGTAATCAATGCACTGCCTCATGGATCCATCTTTGTTCTTGACAAAGAGGACATGGGGTCCCCGTGGAGAAACACTAGGTCGAATAAATCCTTTATCACTCAATTATTCTAGTTGTTTATTTAGTTCCACTAACTCCAAAGTGGCCATTCCATATGGTGTCATTTATATAGGACTTGAACCAGTAATTAATTCAATGGAAAATTCAATTTCCCACTCTGAAGGATGTCCAGGTAAATCCTCTGAAAAAACATCAATATGTTCATGCAAAATAGGTACATATTCTATTTAAACATTCTTTTCATCACCCATAGTAATTTCATTCTATTCCTCCTCAATAATTGAATTTATTTGAGCTTCTGGGGGTAGATCGAGATGAGAATCCAATAGAGTGGTTTCTTCCCTAAAGAGAGGGGATTTTAAACCATTCTCAATGATTATAACTTCCTTCCTATTGCAATAGATTTTCACAAAATAAATTGACAGCCAATTCATTCCAATAATTATATCATAGTGAACCATTTGAATGATGATAAGGTTAGAAAAATAAATAAGGTTTATGTGTCATGAGGGGGACTAATCGACATGCCTTTGTTGCAATGATACACCCACTAGGAGTTTTGACTAATAACTCCTTTTTTAGATCAAATTGGAAATATATAATTTTTTTGGAAAACTCGGAATATATAAATGAATTTGACAATCCAGAATCAAATAAAGTATTGGCTAAATTTTAGTAAACGATTAAAGTACATGCCACCACATCATTAGGAACTCAATATTAGTAGTTGTGATCACATAAGATTCTCCCTACTCCCTTGGACTTTTCTGTGGCATGTTTTCTTTGATGATTTGGAAAATCATTAGAATAGTGTCCCATCTCCCAATAGTTATATCATTGAACATCACTAGCCTCCTTCTTTCCCTTAAAATCACAAGTAAGATGGAATTTCTGAACACATTTGAAGTATACTCCTTTTCCCTTTAAGTAGGCACCAAGGTGTTTCTTTACACAATTATCACAGCATGGAAATTTTACTCATCCCTTCTTCTATGTTTCCTTGTTTTCTTTCCCAGAGTTTTCATTAGCCCTATTCTTCTCTTTCTTTCCCTTTAAGTCATAAGACATAGAGAATACATTTTCTGTCTTGATATCACATGAAACTATATACTAAAATGATGAGAAACTTTGGAATACTAGTGCCCACCAGAGGAATGGCATTAGGTCATCAAAGAATCGATCAATTTTCCTCCTTGATTTTCATATGTAGTCCACAACATGTCTTGATAACCTTGTAAAGTTAGCTTCATACATGGAAACACTTTCATCCTCCTTCTGCCTTAGATTCAATAATTATCCCTCCAAAACTACTCGTTGCTCATGAGGGAAATATTTTTCTAAGAATATTTCCTTAAATTCCCTCCATTCCATCTCGTATATCTCTTCCTCCACCTTTGTGTTTTGGATTAATGACCACCACTGATCCGAATCACCCGATAGCTGATAAACTACCATAGTGATCTTCTCTCTTTGATTACATTCCAATGTAAGAAATATCTTTTCGAGGGAACTTATACATTACTGATCTACAAATGTGTTTGTAGTCCCATTGAATGATGGAGGGTGTTGTTGTATAAAGTGATCTAGCATAGCTCCTCCATGTGGTGGATTCGGATGCTCCATACAGGTAAGGTTATTATTCATAACCTATGTAAGTTGTCCCAGTATAGTAATGAGTTTCTCAGCACTAGTGCCAACATCATTATTTTGCATCGGAGGAAAATCCCTACAGGGGATATGTGCATTCATGCGGTTTCCATTCCTTCCACTAGGCGCCATTTCTAAATAATTGAATAAACTAGATTAGGGTATGATTCATAATTTATAATCTCAATGTAGAAAAATACTAAGCATAAATTGAAACTCTATGCATAGCGATCCTGTTAATCATAAACATGGTATCTTTGGGAAAAAATTTACATTTAAATCCTTCATAATAGCTTGTATAGAAAATGTGAATTATCCTAAGCATATCCCCTGAGATTGTAGTAACCAAGAGTGTAACAAGGCCTGTTGTCGTATACCAGGATACCTCATGTCAAGCTCAAAACTCCTTGTTGGATATTTCACTCTTAGGTATATTTGTGCCAGAGCCACCTCTACATGCTCGTATCCAGACATGGATGTATTTCTTGAATGATCCACATAATCTATTCCTTACCAAAATACCAAGACATTTTTGTATGTTTATCCTCAAACACATTCTTACGGAAACTTCTCTAATCTATGTTTTATAAATCTATTTTCCATGTTTTATAATAAATATCCTCTGATATTAACTATAAGGACCCGAACCCAGTTTCCCGGAGCTAGTGCTTATTTTATTACATTAAAATATAAACAAGGAATGATAATCCTGAAAGACCGAGTGGTTTTTTATTATTGGAAACAAGATACATACATAAATTCAACATTACATATTGAAAAGAAAAAACAACACTAAATTATTCAATTCAAATCATCCAATCCTCCTAGATTATGCTTGAAAGTCACTCGTAATTTACTTCTTCATACCCAGATAAAATAAAACATAAGGGAGGGGTGAGCTCAAATTCTTATTATGGGTAGGATGTATAGTGGAAGATAGCTTAAACATAGGACATGGTATGTAATTAAAAACACATGCCTAAAAAATATTAATCTTGAACATATTATGGCATGAATATGAGTTGAGTAAATAATTCCATAACAAACCATAATAATGGGTATTCTACTAGTCGAATAACCACATGAACATCAAATAATAGCATCATAATGATGGAAGTGCATCTATCATACATCATAACCACAACATCCAAGACTCATGCTAGGACCATAAATAATCATTTCTTCATGGCCTTGTGCCAAGACCGTAGTTTGTCTCATGAGACATACCGATGCATCGAGGGGATATAGCAGGCCCCACCCATCACAAAATAAGTCCAATGCATTCCTCATATGAGTGGGGATAATCATAAACAACATATACATTCACATTGAAACTATCATATGAAATGTAACTATCTTTCCCCAATCATCAAACATAAAACACTAACCATTCCGAGGAATATGGTGAATGGTTTAGGATTGATCATCCACAATAGAGTTAGTCATAAACAATTAAATAAAATATGGTAGATGACTTCATAAATTATTAAACCCAACAAAAAATAAGAAACAAAAACTCTGTTGAATCAAACATAAACACTCTTATAAAGTCATTAAGCAATATTGAAATAAATACTCTTTTATTTTGAAATAAGTGTTATTTTGGAAAAATATTTGTATAAAACCAGAATTGAAGTAAGATAGTAATTTCATAATAAAATGAGTAATTTTATAAAGATAATTTTTTCCAAAAACATATTATAGTGTGTCCTTGAAAATAGGTAATAATTTGTGAAATTCCCTTGAATGTGGCTTGTATTTAAAATCAATTTTGATTGTTCCTTTTACAACATGTTACTATCCATAAAATCATGATAGTTTCTGGTTGGTAATCATATATATAATAGTCACACATATTTTATGAGAAGTAAATAGCAATATATAAGAACTTCATTGAGGTAATTAGATAATGAATGTAACCCGAATGAAAACAGATGTTCGGGTGATAAAACCCTTACCTTAACTCCGAATGTGTTCTACTCTTGAACATAATCTCCTGGAATATAAAATTATAATTATTAATAACTTATTGATGAACGTATTTTAAATTTAATTTTTTATCATAATTCTAGTTAGTTCATTTATGTCGTTATTGATAAGTTATTGTATTGAATCTCATTGTTCTGGAGTGTTTGTTTTCCTTATTTTTCATATTCGGTTCACTTGTTCTTAAGTAATGAAGTTTTATGGTTGTAAATATCCATATTTAAAATTAAATATTATTAATGACATCAATAATTGTTAATGGCGATTTCTATCATTTGGTTACATGGAATTAGGATGAATCATTAGATGACAATCACTTCGATTATTTGGAGGTATTTGGATTATTATGAACTAGTTATTTCATATAAATTAATAACATGTACATATACTAGTTCCTGAATATTAATTAGGATTTAATACATATATTATAGTCTTGGTAAACCATAAATATGGTTTCATTACTATTAATGATTGAAATATTGATAAAAGAAACCTTGTCGACCACAATGGTTATAAATTAGAACCTCATTGACGTTGATTTCGTTTAAAAAAAGGGAGGGAGTAAGAATATTGATGATGGTTCTTCCATTTTCTTGATATAAATCTAGTATCTAGATGATACTAGAGTTATGATGGTCATTTGGATAGAGGAGGTTAGGAGAGGATAATAAAATAAGATAAATTCAAATGAAACTAAAAGAAAACGAAAGGTGTTTTACCTCTTGAAATAAATTCCTTCAGAACCTCCTTAAGGGAAGGGATTTTGGTCCTTTGGAAAGACCAAGAGCATCCTGGTCGTGGGGAGTGACTAAGGATGGGTATTCGGGTAGAACATTGAGGGGCTTCAAGGCTTAGAGGGGTGAAGTGAAGAGGGAGTGGTGAGGGGTTTTTATAGTTGAGGAGATGGGTAAATTTTGAATATTTATTTAATTATTTAATTATATCCTTTAAGACATCCAATTGTGTTGTTCCATGTGACCCCTAACATTAATAAGTGCATTTGAGTTCGAACCAGGTGGTCTTAAATCACTGATGATTTCATAAATAGTGTATTTAACTAATAATTTGTATATATAGTATTTTATTGTATTTCGCTATTCATCAAAAATTCTAGAATTTAGGAAAAATCCAAAAAAATTACCCCAACCATTTTTCTAAATGTAGAATTCAAAAATGAACTCCATTTTTCAAAATTAATTTTTTAAATATTATTAATTTAATTTTTAAATAATTTCATAGTTAATTCAAAAAATAACAATTTTGAATGTGCTATTTGTTTTATTTCACATTGAAAAATTATTTAAGATCTCATTGTCTTATTTCCGTAAGAAAATAAAATAATATTATTATTTACTATTCATAAGTGTCATATTACTATTCATATTACTATTCAAAAGGGTATGGTACTATTCACCAAAAAATCAAGTTGGTTCTATCATAATCCAAATGACTTACTAATCACAACTCTAGATGACCGTTTTTTGAAGTTCAGAACATAGAAGTGGAAAAGTTGAGTTTAACTTCCAGATTATAAAATGCACTCAATATTTATTTTCAAAACCTTGGGCTGTTACACATTATTTCCTGAAACATGTCATTGTTTCTAATAAGTTTTAGTACTCTTCTTTTAAAGGGTTGATATGATCATTAGAAATCTAATCAGAATCTTAAATTATACTTCATTTGTATGGAGGAATATATTTTTTACTTCATGTGGTAACCATGAATTTTCTCCCCTTGGGATTCCAAACTGTCTGGGTTGGTAGTTTTCTTTAATTCTTTGACAACATTCATTTTACATTCTAACAGACCTTAATGTTATTTTACTATATTTTTTATCCCTTCGATCTATTCACCTTGGTGGTTTTGTTTATAACTTTTTATGACTTTTTATATGTCATCTATTGGAATGGCGGAGATTGAAAGGATTATTATTGGTATAAGGGTTTGTAGGGTTGTTGAAATGGTTGTGGATTTTGGTATTGTTTTATATTTCCTGTTTGAAATTATATCATTATTGAATAATCAATTCATGGTATTTAAAACCCCATTTTAATTTTTATCTTCTAGGACCATTCTATTAAATTAGTTCCATATCCATATGGTAATTTTTGACTCAACTATTTTTTATCCAGTTATGATCATTTTTATAAACATTCACCACTTGATTATTTTCCTTCCATTATGTTTTTTCTTCATTATAATGCTTGTTGTTCAATATTTTTGTAAATTAATGATTTGTGATTTAAAAGATATGAAATCCATATCTAGATATAAACAAGTGTGTGCAGGATCTACAAAATATGCACCTAGAGGGTAGTAACTCTGAAAATGTTTGGTTGGGTGTTCACTCAATCTTCATGGGTGCATTAAAAGTGGGCCTAACTACACACCTAGTTTTACACTCCTTGGGTATGTGGTATTTATATTTCTCAAAATTCCAATAATACCATAACAAAGGATAATTTCTTATTGATATTTTGACCCCATGAAAGTACTCGTCACTACCATGTTTTTATCAAACCTTTGATAGGGGTGCCCTACATGTATCATGAATTCTCTAATGGTTGGATATTTAGATTTTTATCCACATTATACAATTAAAAAGGGAAATATTGATAATTCATATATATACTATTCATATATTAATAACAATTTATTATTTAGACATGATTATGTATGAGTAACCATTGAGAACATTAAGATATGTATTTTTGTACAATATACATTCTTTTTATAGATTTTTTATGATCATGTTATTCCATTTCTTAGTTATGGAATGAACTGAAATACCATATATTTTTATTGTAAAATTAATTTTTATAAATGATATTTGATTATTCTTCGTCTGTTTTTTCATATCATTCGTATGGTTATTGAAATTGATTAAATTATGTAATGGTTAGGGACCAAAATTATATATACCATCGATGCATCAGTTGATCTCATGAGATAAACATGTTTGGGTATTTGGGGTATTCTTACCTAATAAATAATATTCTCTAGGAAATGGACTTGATGGAAGAATAAACTCTTGGATATGGCCTTAATTAACGATTAATATATTGGTTATAACCCTGATGGAATGATTGATCTCTTGGTAGTATCTATCATCGAAGAATAATCTCCTGGTTATAAATGTGATGGAATGAATGGTCTCTTGGCTATGGAATTGATGTAAGGATTCATGAATTGTAGTATTATTCATTTCTCTCCCCCTGAATTTAGGTATTTTTTTCCTTGGGATTATTCATATTATTACGTTATCTATGAATATTATTCGTGAAAAAATTATTGATTATGTGGCTTTTTTACTGATTATTTACTCTTCCATAAGGTGTATTTTAGTTATCGTACCATTCATTGTGTGCTTCCCCTTAATGATCATTTGAATTATTATTTTTATTTAACTTCCCCATGGTCCCATGAAGGGATATTTTAATGCCTTCAAAGATTAATAATAATCATTTGAATATTTATTTAAGAAGGGTTTTTATGTCATAGATGTAGTATGAAAATCATATATGTATATAATATCCAAATACTACTAAATTGTTTGATGTTTTAAAAAATTAGTCCCTTGTATCTTATACCAATGTAAGGAATTGACATTTATCTTTAGTTTATTGAATTTTGGTTTTTTATAGTTTTTATCAGAGGAAGGTTAATTTGAACCTTGGGAACTAAATTTTGGGAGAACATAGCTATCACAATTGTTATGATAAACCCTTAGTTAGACCGAGAAAGTTTAGCTTCAGAGGAATTTTTATGGATGAATATTGGTAATGTTATGAGCTAATTATTAAAATTTCATTGTTTAGATGTAGCACCAACTGGGTGGAAGGGAAACCATTTCATCATGGGTAAAAGGTTTGTGGATTTTATTTCAAATGGAGTCAATAAGAATGGTGTTGAAAATGAGCAATTGTTTGTAATTTTAAGGAAATTTACTCTGGGTTTTTACTAATAAACATTCCACTATGGAGAAACCTGCTAATAAAAAACATGTTATACTAATTTTTGACCAATTCATGTGAAAAAAAACATTCATAACTCAATGGTTCCATTGATCACCAGTAGATGAACATTGGATGAATTCCCTAGGGAATATTTTTCTCTCTTTTGGAATCAGTGAAAGAGAGAAATTTATCATGGTTTTTTATAATTTTATGGTAGGTAAGATCTACGATGTTCATTTATTAAATATACTAATGAAGATGAGGATTTATAAATCCTTTAATAGAAGAAATTCAAGTGTATATTCATTAATAAATACTATACTTGAGTGAAATGAGATTATATGGAAATGAAATTCCTTATTTTGAAGTATAAGTAAGTGGAAAGTTTTGATGAGTATGTGGATAATAGTAAACATCTATCAAATAATTTTATGGAGTATATATATAAATTATAAATTAGGATCTATTATTTCTATTATGGGATTAAGTCAAGCCTTCGAAAGGAACTAGTCTCACAAACCTTATCATCATGTGATAATATAATATCAAATTCCATCAAGATAGATAAATAATTTTATGAGTCTTACATATTCAAAAGAAATCACGATAATAAGAGGAAGTCTGAGAACAATGGAAAAATAAATGTGTTAGAATATAATACTGGAGGAATGAGAAATATGTTAATCCTTCATAGGAAAAATCATCCTTAGAATAGACTATACGTTATTATATAACTGATATATGTATTTTTTTTAAGCTTTTACATGATTGTAGATCCTATTAAAAAACTTTACTCATAAAGGGATCAAATTTACATGTTAAAAGGAATGTGAGGAATGTTTTGAGGATCCAAAGGGGATAATGGATGATGAAATAGTACTAACTCTACCATCGGGAAAGAAGGATTTGTAATGTATAGTGAAGCATTGATGAGATGAATGGTTTTTTTCTTTATGATAAACAATAATGTGGTTACTTATAAATAAAGATAATTGAATATTCATGAATATAACTATACAAATACTATTCTTGTGTTGGATGCTATAAATTTATCCTGGATGATATAGTGGAAATTCATATATGGTGAGATATATGAGGTATATTGAGATCACAAGACTACACAATACATTTTCTCATAAACGGATCTCAACATGAGACAATGTATATGGATGAAACAACTCATGGTCAATGATTTCTTGATACACTAGCACATTTGGAAAGAAAAAAGGTCAATGATGTGTTAATTAGGAAGAATCATAGAGTTACAACAAATATGATGATAGAAATGGATCTTATATTTATGTAGTTAGTAAAGTTAGATAAGGGTATTATTTAGGTAGTGTAAACTTCACTCATTTTAAAAATAGTTTTCAAAACATATTTACTAGATAAAAAATCCTAACATGTGGATGAGGATTTAAAAAGAAAACATAATTCCATAAATGATGAGAAATCATCATATTTCATATATGAAGATGGCATGTTATAGTTTAGAAAAACTATGTCTTACAAACGTACCTGAGATGAAAAGGTAATTTCTATATAGATAATATAGATCAAATTTATCAATAGAAAAATATAGAATAAATTTGTACAGGGATTTAAGAGAACATTTTCAGTGGGACAGTATGATGTGGGAAATTAAAAACTATGTGTCTAGATGCTTGGGATGAAAGTAGGTAATTGTTGAAATATTGAATCCTAAAGGATTCATTTACCATATCCTTGAACCATTATATAAGTGGGAAAACATTATAATGGATTTGCACTAGCCTTTTATGAAATCCTAAGAGGAATTAATCATTATGGATCACTGTAAATTTCCATACCATGTCTTCACACTTCATAGAAATAATGAAAAACATACACCTTAAACAAGTTGAAAGAATGTATATCAATGATTTGGTGATACTTAATGGTACACCTCTATCAGTTATATTTTATAATGACCCCTAGCTTACATTGATATTATATAGGATTCATCAAGATAATTTCAATACTATAATACTTTTAAGAACCGCGGACTACCCTCAAACTGATAGATAGTCTAAAGGACTATTCAAACATTATAAGAACTTTTATGTTCATGTTGTCTAGACTTTAATGGAACAGGAGAGAAATGTATACCATTGGGAAAATTTTCATATAATAATAGCTTCCATTTATGTATTCAGATAACACTATATGAATCATTGTCTGAGAAGAGATATTACACACCAATTGTTGGGTTTTGTTTAGATAAAAAAACATATTGAACCTAGAACTTTTTGTGGTGTCAACAACGAAAGTGAAAACTATTAAAAATCATATTAAGAAGGCTCAAATTAGACATAAGGTCTATGTAAATAATTCGATAAATGATTTAAAATTTTAAGTGGGGGATCATTTAATATTCAAGGTATTTGAATGTAATATATTTATAATGATTTTGAATAAATGGAAACTATGTCCAAGTTACATCATTCATTTTGAAATTTTGGAAGTAATTATTGTTATATCCTATAATATCGCTATTCAAACCAACCTCTCAATAGTGAATTATTTTTTCCCAATTATATTTTTATGTACATACCAAACACAATGCATTTACTAACCCCTAACATAATATAATTAGAACGTAACATGTCTTACAATAAAGAGTATATCTATATTCATTACACTATAGATCAAGTATTGTAGAATCATAAAACATGTTTAGTAGATGGTATTTAGAGAAATAACATATTAGAGGAAGAAACGTGGAATCCAGAAGTTGAAATGATGAATAATTACCCACATATATTTATGAGTGTTTGTATATAAAATTTCCAAGAGGAAATTACTTAGTGGGTAGAATGTAATACGTGATATTACACTCGAGCGGGTAGACCTATATCCCAAAACTATTGGAGTACACACTCTATCACAATATAAAGAGCCTTAATTCATGATTATAAGTAAAAAATATAAATTATAGAATTTATATTTGTTAAAAATAAATTCATTTTTAGATTCATCATAAAAAAATTATCTTAGGTTTAATTCTTGGGATTTTTTTGGATTGGTGGATTTTTTGGTGAATGGTGACAAGTACAATTTAAATTTATACTGTAAAATTAATGATATAATCATAATTTAAACCTACATAAAAAAATATAAAAAAAAATCATGTACAAATATATATTTATGTAATATTATAATTCATTTTAAACAAATATTTTGAATTTATAAAACCCATGTTAAACATTTTGAAATATTACTATTATTTATTTTAAGAAAAATTACATTTAGTTTTTTTATTTAACTAAGTATCCAAAAGGTAAAATTATGTTTTGGATTGTTTTTAAAGCCATGCCAATATTATTTGGATAATAATAACCCAATTAATGTTATAAAAACAAATAACATTGATAATATTTTCTTAATCATGATTTTGTAAGAATAAATATATATTTTTTCTAACAATTGGTTTTACATGTTTGGTATACTAATATTAAAAAATAATTTTTATGAATGTTATAATTTATATTTAAATAAATTATTTCATATTTTTAATTATTAGGGAAAAATTATTTAATATGATACATATTATTTAACGTAATTAAATTTAAATTACCTAATTAAAAATTAGTTACCATAATAAAAACTAAAAATTCTAAAAGTGAAAAATCTATTAGGAAAAGTATTAAAAACATGTTAAAAATATGTGTGAAAATATATGGTTGAATATTTATAAACCATTCCCTTATCGAACTAAAATATTTTCCATTATTGGATCTATTTGACCTTTTAATAGTTACTTTACCTGTTATATTATAACTAAAGTGCCACTCCCTTTACTTATAAAAAAATGCCATCATCAACCCACTTATCCTCACACCTCAAAACTCTTAGATTAAAGAAAAAACGTCCCAAATAAATCTACAAGACCCATAAATAATTCCTATATATCTTCATAAAATATCCCTCTCTAATACTTAATCCAACTTTCATAGGATACTTTCAAAGAGTAAGGTAAATAAATCCTAATCGCACCATTTTTACTTATATCTCATTATTTCTTATTCTACATATTAAAAATATAATTTTAAAATTATTATATAATTAAATAATTATTTTTTTAAATTAAAATTGTTTTTTAGGTAATATTAATTTCCCACCTTTCCACATTTTACCTTTAAGAATGAGAACTTCATTCGTATGTATGTGTGAAATACCGCCTCCATGAAGAAATAGTTTATTATTTTCCTAACTACTGTACATGAATGGTAATAAAAGTGTATTTAATGATAAATATGATATTTATACCATGATTATGATTCAAAAGGGATAAATATTATCTACCATTATAATGCGTTAAAGAAAAAGAAAATGGCATAAGTGTGTGTGCAATCTACCACCACTATGGATTGACAAACTTCTTTTTCCATTGACACTATTAATGGATGGTTATAGAATATAATTAATGAATAAATATTATATTATTAAAAAATAAATATATTATTTTGGTTCTAGAAATTTCATATTAATACATAACACATTATTGACATACCAACTTTTTTTCTTCAAAAAATTACCCAACACAAGCTTGTCAGGTGTCTACATGAATCATTAAAAGTTTTCAAAGGGAATAAAATTATAACATTATAAATAATTGTAAATAATGTTTACTAGTATAAAATAAAATAATATTATGATGAAATTTTATTCCAAATAAGGGGTATTGATGTCCCCATTACAAGGCAGGCACGAAACAATTGAAATTACTAACATCAGATAATGAAAATAAGCATAACTAGCGAATGAATGTATAAATATTTTTTATAATTGAAGAGTATCATGAGTTGTTTTTAAGAAAAAGGTTATAAAATTAATTATTAATATTATTAGGTTTATTATATAGTATTTTAATGTTTTTTTATATTTTGGATCAAAATGTAAGAGTTTCTCTTCTTAGTTTTTTATTATTTGACACATAGGACATATCCACCACTTTTTTTACTTTATGTTTTATATATAGTACCCATGATAAATTACACCATATATTAATTATAATTTTTGGTATTTAAAAATATAATTCATTATATTTCATTAAATTTATTTTGATTATAAAATTACCAAAGTTTTAAGGGTTTTTTCTCAATTTCAAATCCTTGAGACAATGTTTATATTATGCACATATTTTCTTTTATTTGTTGTACATGCTATCTCATTTAAATTATATCATGGTTAAATATTTAATTAATGTTATTTAAAATTCATTTTATATTTCTTTTTATGATATTATTAGATTAAAATGGTACTAGATTCGTAAGGGTATTATTGATTAAACTAGATTTTATTGAGATTGGGTCATTTTTTAAGACTCACCATATGAATATTTTCCCATAATTATTTTCATTATCCATTATCATGATTCTTCTTCAATATTTTATTAAAAAATGTCACGTGATTTTCTAGAAATGATATTCCTATCTAGATATAAAATAGTGGATACATGATCTAGTACAGATATGGATAGGGGTAATAACCCTTAAAACAGTTGGTTGAGTATGAACTTGATCTTCACTCATTGCATAACAAGAAGGCATAACTACACACTTAGTTTGAAAAACCCGTGGGATATTCTTTTTATGTTTCACATATGTGTTTAAAAATCATAATGAAGAATCATTTCTCATTAATAGTTCCACACAATGAAATTACTCTTCTAAACTACCAATTTATCATTCCTCTAATAAGGGTGATTTCAATTTTATTGTGAATATTTTTATATTTGGATATTAACCTAGTTCGCCACATTATTCCATTGAAAAAAACTGATAATCTATATATCATCTATTTATATATGGATTACTATTTTTTCATAGCCATTATTATGTATGAGGTTCCTTATAGAATATTATGTTATGATTTGTTTAATCATCCACATTTTTTTGGATTGATTATAATCATGTTAATCTATTTTTACTAATTGGGGACATTATTGACATAACATATTATATTATTTAAATATGGATAATTATGAGTGAATTTTGATTATGAATTGTATAATTTTTCATATCTTTCAAATGGTGAATGAATAGAACTTAATGAAATAACATGTGGACCCCAAAATTATATCCTGACCAATGCATCGGTTGGTCTCATGAGACAAAAGTTTCTGGTACGTAGTGTGTTTCTACACAATTCAGAATAATGTATAGGATTAATCCTATTGAGTCTGAAGTTATACTACATACGTTTCCATTAATATAGAATTTGAAATCACAAAAAATATCTTAAAACATGTTTACTAACTTCATATATCCTAAGTGTTTTATTATTTTTTTGTAGAAAACAATATCTTTTACCCAACATAGAATATGTTATAATTTATTATGAAAATAAACCTATTACCATTCATTAATATACTCATATTGAGCACGAATTAGATTATTAGATTCAATATTTTATTATACTAGCAATTATACATTAGTAATTTCTATTTTAATGACAAAATTCATTAATTTTAGAAATATTTGGAACCAATAAACCGAACTGATTCACATTATGATAATCATATTGAAATTTTATAAGGAAGATTATTAGACTCACCTTTGTTTATAATCAGAATTTAGAAACATATATCTATCATAAGGAACACATTTAACACTATAATGTTGTTAATTAATATGACATCGGGTATTCAGTTACAAATAATCTGTCACGATCTAGTTATCTGAGTTCATTGTAACAAACATGGAAATATGACCATTAGGATATCACCTATAAATACCAATTCAATTTATAAGTTTGGATTAAGTTGAATTAGTAAGAAGTGATTTATTTTGTGAGGGATATGAATATTTAATAACAAGAACTACTCATTCTTAGTCATTGTAATTATTTAACGATTCATCGTCATAATGGAATCCATGTCATGTTATTTACTTAAGAAATTTTTCAATTGTAATTTTCATCTGATCATTGTTAGGATTGATGGATTTTGGGGATATGAAGATACTGAATTTGATCCATCGGGTTGAGGGCTTCCAAGGATATGAAGACAGGGAAAATTTGATCATCGTATCGAGGGCATATGGGGATATAAAGATAGGGAAAATATGATCATCGTATCACGGAATTCCCAAGTATCTAAAAACAGACATTATAGTAAGTATAAAATAATGGATACCTTTTTTCAAGGTTATTGAATAGCATAATCTTAATGTTTAATGTGATAATCTTTTTAATATAACTTATAATTCATTATTAATTTTATATGGAAATTATATTTCTTTTGTTTACAATTTTTCTATTCCACTACATGTTAATAGAAATATAGTCATTGTAATTACTTTATATACAATTTGTTTTATAGGTGTTACTCTAATTAAGATAGAAACAATATTTTATATATCATTTGTTTTAACAGCATTATTCTAATTATGATAATAATAGACTCCAATATAAATCAAATACATTGTAATGAAAAAACAATTTGTCTAATATAATCAGGCATATTCTGATTCTAAGTTTGAGAGTCAGATAAATGGAATGAGTTGGAGTCCAATAATATTAAATTAAGTAGTTTTTGTTTGATTTAGTTCAGCACTTTTAAACTATGTTTTTAATCTACAATTCCCCCCACCTCTTGTATTGTATTCTTCTAAAGATAAATCTTTCAATCCATCAATTGGTATCAGAGAAGTTTCTACTATATATACATGCGGAGTTTTTAATTAATCTATAAACAAAAAGTTTTATTAAGTTTTTTATAGACTTTTTGTTTATAAATTATTTTAAAGTAAAGTGTTTATTGAAAAATAGTTTCTATTATTTCTATGATTGAAGGAGTTAAAGTTGGTTTAATAGAAAAACTGAATCCAAACATACCATCTATTGTTTATGATAGTGATTATGAGTACTAGAGAGATAAGTTGAATATTTGTTATCAATATTGGAGTTTACAATTTTTTTAATTCGTATCAAAGACTCTAAGATACCTGGTAGGGATATTACTTCTTGTAATCATCATGAAAAACAAGTGTGTTAGGTAAATTATATATCAATCAATATATTATTTTGTTCTATGACTAGAAGTGTCTATATTTAGATATCATCACGTGAATCTACATAACTTATACAGAAAAATATTGAATTCACACACATTGGAACTTCTATATTTATTGAGATATGAAGATCAATTATTATATTAGACTATGAGGCCTTTTATTTTCAACCATGATATTCAGTTATAAAGATGAACTAAAGGCTGATGACAATGATCAATAGTTTATAAGATATTGGTAATAATATATTGGTGATGAAATTATTCTGTAAATGAATATTGATATTATTCTCAGTGAGTGGGAATCCAAAAGAATAATAGTGGATGAGACAAGGAATCTAAATAATATTACATTGTTGATCTTATTGGAACTCTAATGAAATATGAGGGAAGAATCTAGAAAGATATTGAGAATGATAATAAGTAAAATGGTTGTGTTTCTTTTACTATTAATATTTTTCCTACTAAATATCAAACACATAGACATATCTGGCTAGATTGTAAAAATCCAAAGTGGAAATACATGAAATAAATACATTTGGGAAGAAATATAAGAAATATTATAAGTATAAAGGAAAGAATGTTCTAAAATATTATGAAACATGGAGTTCTCTTGGGGTTCTTATTTTTAATTTTATTCATATAATGAATGTTTCAGATAGAGGAACATGGGTCTTTTGAAAATGTACCAATGGTAGAAGTAGTATATAATGGAAAAGATGTGAACAAAAAAATTATTAACACCATTTCGATATGTAAAAATTATTGAGAAGATAAAAATTATGCATCCTCACATGAATAACCTTCCTTAGATAGTGAAGATAACACTTTACCTTATTTTGATGAATATCCAACTTTAACAATACTTTTATAAAATGATAATAGTAATATTTGAAAAATATATACCAAGTAAAAAAAGTTAGGGCTGATTCAAGAATAAATGTTTTGACTAATAAAATATCAAATCGTTATAAAGTTCTTGATAAAATGGATGTTTAAAAGGAACCTATTTCAAAAGATACTAAAAATTTTGTTTTGGAGAATTTTTTTAAGAAACTAGTTTTGATAATCTTAGTTCCAAAACTATTAAAAATGGGGATAATAAATTATTTGTAAAGCTAAAATATAAAATTTATTCTTTGAAGAATTATAAATAAATGTTCGTCAATGGTGAATAAATCTATGATAAAATTAATTAGAAAATATGACCTCATGGTAATAGTTCCAGAATGAATTTCTCAAATAAGAAACATATTTTTATCAATAATTATTTCATTAAAAAAATTGAAGATTTTTTACTAAGTGCCAAAGTGGGGGGAAATGGTAATTTATTCCCTTAAAAAGGTTCAATCACTGGGATTTGATAAAGCAAATATATTTAAACTAACTATATTTTACCAAAAAATGTACAAATTTGGTTACCCAATATTTGTTTTTCTTATAGTTTCAGACCTAAGAAGGTATAGGTTTTTAAAATCTAATATTTTTGTTTTTTGGATTAAAAAAAAGAAATCACTATGAATAATAATATATGATACATGGATAGTGGATGTTCCAATAATATGAATGGAAACAAATACTTATTCAATAACATTGTTAAGATGAAAAGTGGAAACGCACCATTCAGATATAATCATCAAGTGGAGATTATCAGAATAAATAGCATTGTTCTTCTTGGAAAATATCTTATTTCTAATGTATTATGCGTTAATGGTCTTAAGCACAAACATATATTAAAAAGACAATTATTAGATAAAGGATACCATTTGAACTTTAGGAATGATAAATTTGTAGTTGATAGTTCCATGGATGAATTTATTATTTATTCCAATGGGAATGATAATATTTATACAATTAACATATAAGACCTTTGGATAAATGAAATTCCTTGACATAATGAAATAGAAGACCAGTCATGGTTAGGTCCTAGAAGGTTATCACACTATAAAAATATAAACCTATCTACGTTGACTAAGAATGTACTTGTTAAGTATCTACCAGAATTTAGGTTTGATGTTTAAAAATTCTCTCACCCCTTGTCAATATAGTAAGCAACATGAGTCAAGTTTGAAATATATTATTAATGTATACACTTATGATGCTTTAGATTTCATGCCCATGGACTTATTTGGTCCTACAAAAATAGGAATTATTGGTTGAAAATACTATTTATATGTCTTAGTTAATGATTATACTAGATATACATGGGTTTATTTTCTCACAATGAAATATGAATCCTTTTGTTATTTTAAAACATTTATATCCGAATTTACAAATGATAAAAACCACACATTGATAATAACTCATAATGATTATAGTGTAGAATTACAAAATTATAATTTGGATACTTATTTTAGTATGTAAGGTATTTAAAATATCTTTTCATCACCTAGAACCCTCTAAAAAAAATTTAGTTAAAAGGATAAATTGAATTCTTCAAGTTATTACTAGAACCATTCTGAATGAATACTCATGTGATAAACTTTTTCTGTATGAAGCGGTTAGTACTGCCTATTATGCTGTAAATATAGTTTTATTTATACCTTTTCTTAATAAACTATTTGTGTGTTGTAGACAAGAGGGAAACCAAAGTATATTACCTTAAAAATTTTGGAATGAAATGTATTAATCCAAAATATTAATGATAACTTACATAAATTTTCACTCAAATACGACGAAGGAATATTTTTAGATTCTTCCACTACTTCTATAGATTACAGAGTTTTCAATAAAATATCTTATACAACTGAGGAAATTTTAAATGTTATGTTTAATGAAACTCATCTTTTTGTTTTCAAAAAAAAACCTTAACCTACATCCCCATATGTTATTTCTAAAACTAATTTTCAAACATTCTTAGAATTTGTTACCATAAGAAAATAACTACATACTTTGGTTCTTAAGTTATTCCTTTGGAATATTATTTACCAATTATTTCAGAACATGCTTATCAAAACTCAATAAGTCATTTGTTTCTTTTTAATCATCCTAGTGAAAGTATCATTGGTGATAAAGATCAAAGAGTTTGGAATATAAGTTCCTTAAGAAATGAAATCGGTCATCTATATTTTTTATCATAGTTTGAACCCAAGAATCTTGATGAGTATTTATGTGATAAGGATTGGATTAAGATAATTCAAGACTAGCTCAATGATTTTGAGAGGAACAAATTCTAGACTATAGTAGATCGATCTAGATAATATTATGTAACTTAGGTCAAAAGTGGTTTTAAAAATAAATATGATGATAATGGAATAATTTTTATAAATTAAGATTGAATTGTTTCTATGGAATATAATCAATAAAAAGGAATTGATTATAAATATACATATGCTCCATTAATAGGACTTAAATTTATTCAAATACATATATCCTTTACAACATTCACTAAATAAAATGTTTTTCAAATGGACGTGAATTGTGATTTTATTAATGGATATTTTTAGTAGGATATTTATGTTCAACAACCACCATGTTTTTAAAATAAAAAACATTCAAAAACAAGTTTATGAACATACCAAAGATTTAAATGTACATAAAAAAATCCCCTATAGATCGGTATGATAGGTTAACTATATTTTTATTACAAAAAAATTGTTAAGGGTGTTGCAGATCCAAAATTTTTTATAAAATTAGATAATAAAAATATTATGATTATCTAAATTTATGTTAATGATATTATATTTGGTTAAACTCACAAATATTTACCAGATTACTTTTCAGATCTTATGAAGTATGAGTTTGAAATGAGTGTGATGGGTGAGTTATCATATTAACTTTGTTTTCAAATTTCAGAAAAACCAGAGGGAACATTTATATCTCAACATATGTATATATAATATATTCTCAAGAAAATTTGGATATGACAATAAAATGGGTATTATTAATCCTATAGGTACCTCAAATACATTAGATATTGGAGAGGTTTTTCTTCCAATTAATCAAGATATTTTTAGATGTATGATAGGATTTTTACTTTTCTTAAGTTCTGATCATCAAGATTTAATTTTTTCTGTATTATTTTGTGAAAGATATTAGGAAAATCCAAAATAAACTCGTCATAAAGTTGTAAAATGTTTTTTTATGTTATATTAAGGGTACATTGGATTTATTACTTTATTATTCATTGGGAAATTTTTTTGAATTGAAAAGTTTTTCGTATATTGACTTTTGTAGATGTGGAAGGGATTGAAAAACTATATCAAGAAGTTTTTATTTATTTGGAAATTATTTAGTTTCATGGTAATGTAAGAAAAACACATAGTAGCACTTTCCACTGCTGTAGACGAATATGTGGATCATGGATGTTTTTTGTTCTCACGTGTTCTTGATGAGACACACACTCAATAAATACGGCATGAGTTTTACTAAAACACAAATACATTGTGACAATATAAGTTCCATTAATTTAAGTAAAGACCCATTACATCACTCATGATCTAATCATATTGATATAAGGAACCATTTATATTGAGATAACACACATAAAGGTTATATCATGTTACAATTCAATAGAATGCAATAAGAACTTGCTGATATTTAAAAAAACCCCTTAGTTATGATAGATATGAATATATAAAATAGAATCTTGGAATAATCAATGTTAATTGATCATTAATTTATACATATTTTTAACATATTTCGTTAAATTAACTTACATCATTAGATAGGGGACTTCATACGCTATATGTTTTTCCAAAATCTATTAGTATTCATAAAATTTTAATGATTTCATTATTTTTTTAGTTTTTTTAAATTACTTTCTAAAACATTTATCAAAATGAATATTATAGACTCAAAAGTTTTACAAAAAATCTTGGATTCAGAATCCAAAAGATGATTCTCAGACTTATTAATTGTTAAAAAAAATTTGGACCCAAAATTTTATAATTGGATTTTATTTAATAAATATTGTAATCAGTTCTTATTTCTAAAACAATCATATTCAGTTTTCCTCTAAAACTATCATAATTATATTTCATTATTAAAATATCCTAATTAGTCTTTATTTCAAAACTATCATAATATATTTAAAAAAACAAAGAAGAACAGGTTAATTATACTGATAGATCTTTCTACTCTAAAAGGTAATAATATATTATTTTTCAATTTTTCACTATTCCATTCTATTAGTTATTTAATTTCTTTCATAATTTTTGTATTTTTAGATTTTTTATTTTTTTTTTAATTTTTTTGAATTTTTTTTGATCTAACAGATCCTCACTCTGATAAAATTTTAAAAACCTAGATATTTCAAAAATATTTTTAAAACCTTCCTCAAATCAATCTGGACCATCAGATCATAGGGGTTCCTAATCTCAATCATTTTCCTTCTTATAAAAGATTAATTGTCACCTCGAGTTCCTATATAAAGAAGGTTCCCCTTCCTAAACTACATCAGTTGATCAGTGATTTCATTATTAAAAAGTTACACCATTCAAAGCCCTGAGTTCAATAAATTTTCTTTTCATATGATTCTGTGTACTCGTTCTAGATATCATGGAAACAAAGGAATATTTTACAAATTGGTAAATTCTTAGAGAAGGATTACTAAAAGATCTTGGTTTGAAAAATAAACTCAAATATTCTGAAGATAAGTTCTTTTCAAGGTTTGGAGTCAGTATGCATTAAGAGACATGATAAGGACTTCAATCTTTATTATTTGGATTTAGATCATGATATTATACCTCAGTATATCTTTTTAAGTTATGAGGTAAATGAAAAGTTTATTTTACAATGTATGGGAAAATTTATAAGGTATCTTATAAGAAAGTTACTAACCTCGTAAGAGTACCACCAGATGTATAAGCGTATTTCTATTAATGGCCCGCTAAATATCATTGGCTTGAGAATCCAACGAGTCATTACTTGGACTTAGGTGACATCCTCAAGATGCCAAAGGCTATAAATAAATTCCAAAGGGTGTCAATGAAATTTGGGGAATATTTACCCTTAAATAATAATAAAAAACTATTAAACAAGCAACCCATAACCGAAAAAAATCACTATATGAGGCATGAATGAAATTAAGACATCTTAAGTACTTAATTCGTATCATAACCACTCCAATGTATGAAAGAGAGGAAGACTCAAGAAATATCAAAGTGAATAGTGGAAACATACTAAAGACTCCAAGAATACCACAATAATCCAAACCTCTACATTACCTATTCTCTAAGATCACCAAATAGCCAGAGCAACATAATGTAGTGCTAAAAATGTGTTCAACATTACCTTTCCCCATGTCCCTAAAGATAGACTCTGAAAAATCAAGAAAGTTAAAAGGAATGGGAGAGTATAAAACCTATTATGTTTTTCCCAATGACTTCCATACTCACACCATTTGGAGAGAAAATTTGCGTACATTTATATCAAACCATTTTCATAAATCAATTCAGCAAAACAGTTTATAACACAATGTAAAAAAGGTCTCAAACCCATTTGTGCCCAAATGAAAACTCAAGAAATTGAAAAAAATTACCATCATGTTATCTTTTAAGAAAAGTAACATATCCTTTATTTAAAACAATTCCACAAAATTCTTTTGGCATACCCAATCCATGGTTTACAGCACACACACCCATGCATGATTTGTTTGACTGTTACATACTCATTATCAGTCTCTAGTCCAAAAACATTGTGTCCAAATGACACACACCCATGATCTAGGGTCACACACCTTTTACCCCAATGGTACATGTTACTTATTCAAGGTAATTTCAAATAGGAATTCAAACTACACATATATTACAAATCCATTCAAATAGACCACTTCAAACCATTTTAAATGAATTGTACTTTTATTCAAAATCAAAGAGAACAAAATTTAAAACAACCATTTCATTTCAATACAACATCCCCTTTTATTTAAAACATAAAATCAAATATATGTTCCAATATTCCAAAAAATTACCATTTTAAAATCAATATTTTAAAACAAAGAACAAAATAACTATACTCAAAACAGCCAATTTTCCAAATTTCTACAATTTATCAACAATCGAAAAAAAGGATTCAAAAAATTCATAAATAGCCAATTCACAATCAATTCATCACAAGTAAATCAATTTTAAATCATTACATTCATTTCTACTATGTGGATTCGAGACGTAAGCCATCTACCTAGAAAGTTTTGATGAAAACTGAAATGGATGAAGAAACATTCTAGAAATATGGTTGATTATCCAAAAAACAGCCTTATATCCCTTCACCTATAACAGCAAACGCCAAATATCAACATATTTGTAATCCAGCATCTTAAATCTACCCATAACGGTCTTATATCTAAGAAACTAAGAAAAATAGGAGAAGTAGATCTATGTAGATCAATGAAACTGATCAAGATCAAAGAATAATGGTGACATATCTCCAAAATCTAGCTTGAAATCACAATGGGAAGCCTTTGGATTACATATGGGTAAATGGGAGAACCTTATATAACCTTATGAGATCCAAAATCCGTAGATAGATCTAGTTTGGGGAAAATGAGTTGATTAAAGGCATGGCTGACCTATATCCATTTTTAAGATCTAGTTTTAACCCCACACATGATTAGTTTGAATAGTTAGGTAAACTGTGTGCTAACCGTGCATTAGCTACTACCTTAAGGAAAACGACATATGACTTAATCAGACTTTCACTCTAACCATGATCAAATTGTGCTAAAGCTACTACCTCAAAACTAAAACTATGCACGGTTTTTCCTCTGATATCTACATGGTTTAGATAGACTCTATACAGCCCTTGTGCATACACATTATTCCTAAAAACTTATTTGGAGTTCACCAAACTCTCAAATCCTTCCCCATTACAGTTTTCTAAAATAAAAATAATTAAGAAATGGTTACATACCTGAAACTGAGTGTACTATATTTCCCCTCTCACAAGTTAGCAAAAAATATTCAAACATTTATTAAAGACAAAGATGTGGAATTTATATTTTTAAAATATGTGACTGTTAAAAAGTTTTCCCACCTATATCCAAATAAAAATGTTGTAGCCGTATTGTTTAAGGGATATATAATTCTTATGGAGGAATATATAGATATGTTGAATATATCAAATGTTTTTGTGTTACATTACTTGGTGAATATGAGAAAGCTATATATCTTAAATTTTATCCCTAGTAGGATAGAGAATATAAATTTAGCCTCAATCAAATCCATAATTATTATGTTTCCATATTTTTGAAGTAAAATTATTGTAAAAATTGTGGAAATTCTCAATGATGAAAACAAATCATATCACATGAGGAAGAGATTTTATTCTATTAGTTAGGATATTATGGCTATAATGATAATATTGTTTGATAAATAGTCCAAAACGTTTTCTGAGAAAGTTGATGGTGCTGTATCGGAGGCACAAACACCAAGAACATTTGTGACAGTTGAGAAGAAATAGAAAAAAAATTATAGACTCCTTTTGCAGAAAAGAGAAAGAAGGAAAATAAAATTCCAAATGACTTTTCTGATTAAATAATGAAACATAAATCCTAGGAGAAACCCAAGGATCTAGAAATATGACAAGACCTTTTTGAAGATAATTCCTTAATGATTTGGTCTACCGAAATTTTCAAAGAAGAATAGAAAATGATGAAGAAAAATAAAATATTTCAAGAAGCTATGATTCATAAGAATTTTTAAATGTTTTTTAAATAACTTCATAGAATCTGGTTTTCCTAAATTACCATACCAATTGGGTTTATCTAGAATTGTGGTTAGTTTTTGAAGAGGCTTCAGTGGTCCTAGTAATTACACATTCTACTATAGATAAAGGAAAGAAAAAATTTGTTGGTGAAGAATCGGAATAGATGGTTCCTAAAAATTATTCTCGAACTGGAACCATACAGTAAAGAATATTTGATAACATTAAGGTAGTA
Organism: Viscum album; assembly: GCA_963277665.1. Lineage (NCBI taxonomy): Eukaryota > Viridiplantae > Streptophyta > Magnoliopsida > Santalales > Viscaceae > Viscum > Viscum album. Next base: position 515,597,860 of record OY728135.1, read on the forward strand.
AAAATAGTATCATTAAGTGGATTTAAATGAAGAAGTTAAAGGATAATAAGGAGAAGATAAAGAATATTAATAGGATTAATGATAAGAAATATAAATAGAAATTTAAGAAGGGGTAGAAGAATAAGAGGAAAAATAAAATGATAAAAATAATGAACATGAGAATAAATAAACTCATTCGTAAAAATATTCCTTGAATTCATTATAAAAAAACATAGAATCTAAATATGGTAAAGAATAGAAATTACAAAGTACCCAGGAGGATGATTCCTATTTAGAACAGGAAGCAGATTCCTCATCAATGAAGTCATAAGATCAACTTTCCAGAAAGTTGATGATAAATCTAATACCGGTGAAGATATAAATATCATAGAAATATCATATATAAAAAGTTTTTAATTAAATTAAAATGATAGTTTCAAATAATGCTGATAAGAAAGGTAAATAATTGGAAGTCAATACCATCAAAACTAAACCACCCCACCCTGATCCTGAATAATTAAAATCCTCAAGAATGATAAAACTGAAATGGTTTTATTATATCTATCATGGATTGACAAGGATGGAAGAAACTCTTCCATATTTTCAAAATCATGAAGAAAGGAGTAGGATAATCCAAGAATGTATTAATCATAAATCATAATCAATTAATGTTTTAAGGTAATTAGTGGTCCATATTAAAGCAGATTAAATAATATTCAATAAAATCCCAATACACATAATATATCATGAAATAAAATGGTTAAATGTTATAAACAGGTTTATTATGATATTTTTTTATGATGAATAGTTTTATTAATTAAAAATATAATGGGAGAATTAGCTGAATCTTTTGATCAGTTATCTATAGACAAGAAATACTGAGTTATGTTTGTCAAAATATTTGGGGATGCCACTAATGATCATACTGAAGATGTGAATGTTTTGAAAAGGACGATTCAAGAAATGTAGTGAGAGATGTCCATACTCCAATCAATTGAAGACGGAGTTGTCATATATAAAGATCATGATAGATAAATTTTTGAAGATGTTAAAATTTTGAAGTCTCTAGATTAGATCCTGGATGAAAAATTCATCATGTAGGATAAATAACAAAGGAATTTTAAGAATATAAAGGAATTTCCAAGACCTTAATGAATAAATAGTATTTTATTTAGTTTTAACTTCTGATTTATTTTCTTAGTAAAAAATTTAAACCATTTTTAATGTATTATATTTTTAACCAAATAAGATTTGTTTGAGTGTTTTCTAATTTTCATTGGATATATATTATTTCCTACATTCATGGATGATTAGTTAGATCAAAAATATTTGATGTGATATTTTTTCTAACTTCTCCAAAAAACTTCATTTTTAATCCCCATTCATTTTTGAAAATAAAAATAGGGTATAAATTCTTAAATGGGGAGAATATTTTATAAAGTAATATTTTTAATAAAAAAGAGTATATATTTCATTAAGAGGGGAAATATCATTCAAAAGGTGAATCTTTATAAAGGGGAAGATATTATCTTTATGAGATAACTTTTCCTAAAGAATAAATATTCTAAAAACTCCTGATAATATTCATAAGAGTTAAAAACTCCGGGGTAGTTAATTTCAAAAGAATAACTCTGAATATAAATTTATTAAAAAGAAAAATGGGGTATATGTTTTTCAATTTATTTTTCATTTATTTTTCAGGGATAGTTCTTTGAAATAATGGGGGCATTTTTGAGTAATATCTTATACTTATTACTTTTCCATTCAATTAGTTTTGGAAATCACAAACACTCTCTTAAAACATGTATACTACATTTTTATTCCCTAATTGTTTTAGTATTTGTTTTTTAGAAAACATTATCATTTACCATACAAAGAATAAGTTCCAATGTATTATGAATATATAATTATAATTCTTCAATATGATAATCATATTGTGTATGACTCTGATTATTTGATTCTATAGTTTATTAGATAATGAATTACAATTTGGTCATGTCTATCATAATGAGAAAATGCATCACCATCTGGACTATTTTTTAACTGATAAATTGGATTGGATCACATTATGGTTATCATTTTGAAATTTTATATATAAATCCATCATACTCACAAACTTTTATAATCATAATGAAAAAACTTGTTTATATTATAAATAACAATTTTAAAACATTAATGGTGTTAATCAATACCACATAACAAATTTAGTTATAAATGAGTTGTCAAGTGCAAGAAGTCTAATTCCATTATAAAAAACATGGAAATATGATCATTAGGAGAGCTCTTATAAATATAGATTCATATTAATAGTTTGGAGTAGTTTACATTAGTTAGATGTGATAGATTCTTTAGAGCTCTGAAGATGGATTAGCATGAACTGCTCATTCTTTGTCTTTTTAGTTCTTTAGGGAGTCTTTATTACAAAATAATCATTTTTGGGTTGTTTCCTGAATAAATTTTTCAATTTTAATTTGCATCTGATCATTATTCTGATCAAGGGATTCTAGGGATAAGAATATGTTGAATCCAATCCATCGGATCGGGGGATTCTGTGGAATTAAAGATAGATAAAATCTAATAATCATATCTAGGACATCAGGGGATAAGAAGATAGGACATAACCGATCATCATATTCTGGTATTTCCTTGTAAGGAAATATTGACTTTGTTATAAGTATAAAATAATGGATTCCATCAAGGTTATTGTCTACCCTACAATTAAGGTTAAAAGTGTTAATATTTTTATTATATATTTAAGTTCATTATTACATTTAAATAGCTATTGTGTTACTTGTTATTAAAAGTTTTCTATTCTACTTCATGTTAAAATAAATATATTCATCATATTAATATTTCTATACAATTTAGTTTTTAGGTGTTCTTATGATTACAATAAAATAATAGTTTCAATGTCATTTGTTTTAGTAGTACTATTATAATTTCTATAATAGTAGGATCTGATATAAATCAGATCCATTATGTGTACGATTATTTTACTATGATATATTCCGATGTATTATGATTCTGATTTTTTAAATCTGATAATCATAGTGATTTTGAGTCCAATAATATTACATTAATAGTATTGTGTTTTTTTAGTTTAAACAATTTAAACTATTCTTTTAAACTATAATTCACCACCTCCCACACTTTTAATACTACCATCTATTGCTAACTTTTTCAATCAAATATGACCTTGATTAAAAAATAATCACTTGGATATTTATTTGATTGAAAAATAATCCCTTCATTATAAACATGAAGCAATTTTTTATCTCTTTGATATAGAATTTGTGGAAGATTAATGTCATGGTTTCATCCTAGATATAATGAATGATCTCTTATCTAAATCCATGAGGTAAAGAATCATGATGTTTGGTATTATGATCTTCCATCATCATGAATTCAGATATTGGTATCATTATGATTATTCAAATTCTTAGGTTTTCACTCAATATTATTCATGATCAAATTTTTAATTATAAAATATGTTTTTTGATTATTCACTCTTTCATAATATGTATTCCACTTATGATTTCTCTTATTGTACGCTTCATCTTTCTGAGATTCTAATCTCACCATTATTGTTTTCATTTTTCCAATGTACTAATTAGGGATATTTGTATGATTTCAAATAGCAATTAGAAATATTTCAAGAATTTTTTAAGCTATGGTTTTATGTTTCCAAAGTAATATAAAAATATTATATGTATCTTTTATACTATTACTTCTAAAAAACAAACCCTTAAGAATCTAGATCCTATATATTTTAAAAAAGTAATAAAGTAATCACCGAATTTGGGTTAAGACATTAAGGGGTGTTAGAGTTGGAGTTCCACCAGGTTCCTAGTGGACCAAATCCATGTAGCTGGAAGACAATGGTTTCATTTTTTTAATGAGGGTATTTTTGGTCCATTTCTTCTAAACCAATTTATCATATTCATTCCACCTTTTTAAATTCCCTCATTTCCAACAACATAAAATCCATATAATAGCCTCACCTAATCTACTATTTTCCCTTATCTTCTCTCTTAATTCATGGTGATCTCATTGGTGTTTTTACTACCTACATAAAAAGAAATTCTTCATTTTTATACATTTAAGAAGACAAAAATAGTAGTATATCTTTAATTTAAAACAAATTAATGATAAAAGAAACATTTTTCAATTAATTTAAATTCTGGGGGCTGCCATAAAAATCTAGTTCTATAAATTTTATAAGATGATTTCAAAACACTAAATTCTATGATTTTCATCATAAATAACAAATTTTTCGATAATAAGAAATCTATAAAAGAACTATTATTCTATCTAATCAATTTTAAATTATTATTTGATCAATACCATTTTAAAATATTTTTTTTGAAAAAAACATCACTCACATTTCAAGTAATTGCATCAATCAAGGAATGAACAAAATCAACCTTCCAAGATGTGCTACTTAATAATCTTTGTAGGATTTAAATTTTTTAAAATAATCTAATCCAGAAAACTATATTACTTAATAAATCATAGTCAGTAAAAAATGATCAGTTTCCATTTAAATGAGGTTTACATGCCCTGTTCAGACTTGGAATGGTCTGATTCATATTTGGTATGACCAGTTCCATTTCTATAATGGACCCTGTGAAACTATATGTGTTAGACTAAATGACCTACATAGATTAGAAAGACCCCTATAACACTTGGAATTTCCCAATTTTAAGTAAATAATTTCTTTTTTAGACTATTAAATGTTCAAGGATAAAAATATGATAATTAAAATGGTTCATGTACAATTTTTCATAGCTATATGCCAAAACATTTAAACGTCATATTAACACCAATAGAGAGATAAGGGGAAAAATAAGATTTCATGGAATTAAGGATGGATTATACTGTAAATATTTTATTTATTTAATAACCCCAAATAATTATAGAACATTAAATTATAATCCATTATATTATCAAATATTCCCTCACTATCAATAAAAATTTCCACCTCCATAAAATCACAAACGAGAGAAGACAATGAAGGAAATAAAATAAACCACTACTTATACTTATAAATATTTCTATAAAAAATTTCATATATTTACCCTATGAAACACTTGTATTAAATGATTTAATTTTATTTCCCTATATAATATACCATAATTCCATAGTGGTCTAATAATAATTCATGTAAAAACCTCTCTCATTTTCACTGATTTCTTTTATGGTGGATTTATCTTATTGAATAATTAATCAATTCCCCAATTAAATTCAACATGTATCATCTATCTAGATAAATTTTCCAATTTCATAATACCAAAAAAAATATTTTCTTTTAAATAATATATCTCATAATTAAATAAGAAATAATCATAACTTTATTCCATAGAAACCATCGAATAATTAAAAATCTAAACTCCATTTTTACATATATCAAATAAACTAAAAAAATACTAATGTTAATTTTTTTATCAAATTTATCCTAATTTATGATAAGTGTTTAAATGAATTTATGCAAGTGATTTTTTATGTAATTGAACATTTTGACAACAAAAAATTATACAGATTATTTTGATTACTATATTGAAACATTTCTACTTTATTTTCATATTAAAAAAGAAAATATATTTTCAAATTTGTTTTTCATAATCGCTTTTTTTGAGTTTTGAGTTACTAAACTATACATTATTATTAATATTGCATCTAAATTCTCAAAATATTTTCCCCATGATATTATTATAGGTGGTTTTAAGTGAGTATTAAGTAGTTATAGAAATATTGATGAGTTTTTATTCATTATGTATTAGTTAATTACAATAATTATAAAAAAAATCATTGAATTATCATAGTTTTATTTTAAAAATTCATTATAGATTAAATAAGTTTTCAGAAAGTATGGGTTGGAAGCTAGTTTAAATACCATTAAAATATATTATAAATCATAATGAGTGGGTTTCTATGTCCCGACCCATCCCCCGGGGCTTATGTTGTGACTAACCCAAGCCCGCCTTCCATAGGCCCGGGGCTGCCGGCTAGCATCAGAAAGGCTTATCCCTATCATGGGAAAACATCACCTCAGATCCTTTACACACACTGACAGGGCACAATGTGCACAAGTAAAACACAACAGAAGAAGAAAGGTACAAAAACAACTAAAAAACAACACTGAGTGTAAAAGTAAGTATTGAAATTAAAGGTTCCAGTATACAAGCCCAACCGGAAAGAAGCTAAAGCAAAAAGGGAAAACAGTTCCAGAGATCGTTCGCCAAGGATCCTACCTGAAGTGTAGGTAAAACTCATCTATGCGGCTCTACATGCCAACTGGTCACCTCTGTACACCATCTAATCCTGGCTCCCATGTCTCGGTCAAAGTTGGCTATAATCTTCACTAGACACAACAGGGTTTGGGCGAAGCCTGTGTAGGGGTGAGTATAACAATACCCAGTAGGGACCCTGATTCCCCCTAATGTCTCTTATAATTCTACAAAGGAAAAACCACAAAGAATGATATCAATCAAAAAGTAAAAATCAAAAGACTCAACTCAAACCAGTTATATAACTTAAACAACATAAATTAATATGATTATTCATAAATATAATATATCTCACTCTATTGACAGGGTCCATTTCTGAACCATGAAAATGTCACTCTATCACCGATCCACATAGGGTCTTAAGTCACTGATCCACACGGGGTTTTAAGTCATTGATCCAGACATGGTCATAAGCATCTGATCCATGTTGGGCCACTCTAAGGTTGGTCCTCATTGGGTCATGCTACTCCTGATCCACATAGTGTTGTAATTCCTCGATACACACAAGGTCATAAGATGTCGATCAACACACGTTCGTAAGTCGTCGATCCACACAATGTTGTAAGTCCTCCATCCACACAGGGTCGTATGTTTTCGATCCACAGAGGGTCATAAGTCATCAATCCAAATAGGTTTATAAGTCAATGATCCACGACTGGCCTCTCTATGGCTGGTCTTCATCTGGTCGTACTACTTACGATCCACCCAGGGTCGTTCTAATGATGAACCAAAAAGGTTTGTATGTCACTTGACATCAAGCCACATGATTCCCGCACTTGGTGGGCTTAACTTTCTGAGAAACAACTCCTCGAGATATATTTTGTACCTTAATTGTGAAGAAGTCCCATGAAGAAGTAAACCAATTAACTTCCATGTCATAAGGGTTCTAACACAACAAATGGTGCATCAATATGATGCTCGGTATGTAAGTTATAGGAATTTTAGTGTTGGGGATCCAATTGGATTCGAGACTAATCCAACCCAAACATACTCCAACATTCACTAAAACCCAAGTGGAGTATCTCAAAAGGACCACATCCTCCTAAGTGTTCTAAATACTTAGATGGATTCCAAACAGATGTCTGGTTTAGGAGATATTACCCATTAAGAGATATTGGGCCTAAAAATGGGTTGGGTCTGGTCTGCCCTGGTCGGACAGACCCGACCTGGTCCGCTGGGCCCAGTCCAGCCAGCTGCGATGTGGGCTCAGCCCACTACACACGAGTGAGGCCCGACCTACCCGGTAGGTCGTGGACCTCCACCTAGGCACGTGGGTCTTCTCCCCTCCCAAATGGACTAAGTCTATTCGGCCCCTCCATTAGTGGTGCCTGTTGAAGCCGCTCCACCTAACCAGTCCGCGTGGACTGGCCAACAGCATGACCCATGGTGTGGGTCCACCATCAGCCATCACTTGAAGTATCAACATGCTGATGTGGTGCATCGTGCGCTTCAACATGGCTGGTGATGGTTGGCCAACCCATTTTTCCTTCGTGGGGCCATCATGTGCCCCCACCTCCTCGGGGCCGGCGAGAGCCGGCCGCCACACCAGCGGAGCTTCTGCGGGCCTCCAGTGAAGCCACGGAGGTCTGTTTCATTTTTCGAATGTGCCTACATGCCTCCCAGGATGCTTCAATCACTGTGTCACCCTCCCTTTTTCCATTATGCCATGTTGCTCAGTCGCCCATGAAAAACGCATCACGAACAAGTTCAACCGAGGGTCTGGGCCTTGTTCGATTCTTCCCGCTCCCTCAGCATTAGCATTAATACATGGGAAGGAATATTATACATTAAAACCTCATAAATAAACCTAACATCATCATCCTGAATTAAAGAACAAAAATTGGATCGAACCATTAGATGATTGGTCTATGTTCTTGATAATATTCAAGAATGTAAAATAGGGAGGAATTAAGCACATAAATCCCCCTACCTAGAACTCATAGGATGAGGTCATGGATGTGGAAGAAGGTCCTATGTCTGAAGATGATCATCATGGTCATTTGTTCCTCATTATTCTTTGGAGTAGGTTTCCGTCGGTGTTTCACTAGAGCTTCCCCATGTCGATCCCAAAAACCCATGTGATAGGTTTGTTTAAATGGAAGAAAATGAACCACCCACATGGTGATTTATTAATGTGGTTCATTAATGAACCACAATTAATGTTCCATTAATTCAATAAACGTCGTGGTTACAAAACCCGAGGGTCGGGTAATTAAATGACTCCCATTCACACCTGATGTTACACAACATTCCCACCATCTGCCACTCAATGGTGAGAAGGGGATAAAATAAATAATGGAGTTATTTTATTATTTTTTTGTAAAGTCCAGAAATTATCTTTTCTATCTGACATTTTTCGGTCAAATTTAAGATCTTCCTATGTAAATATCAGCACTGTGAATTCAACAGTGCCTTTAGATTTTGAATATGATAACCAGTTCAAATGATAGAAATCTCATCTTGCACGTTTACAGAATGTACCTTAAAAATGGTAAAAATTTATTAACAGTCACCCTCGACCTGCGCCAGTTGAGGTTAGGCTCATCCTAAGGGGAACACACCCTCACGAGGTCAATGATACTCTCATATTTCCAATCTGAGATACCATTTATGAGTTAAAAGGATATGACAATAAAATAATTGTTACTTAATTATTTTATTTATGGCCAAAAATTAACTTCCACGGTTGCCCCACGTCGGCCAATATTAGGATCTGCCTAAGGAAATCATACCCTCAAGAGTTCAGCGGTGGTTTGATATTTTCAATCAAAGTCATTATTCATGAGTCATAATCATTTGAGAAATAAAATAATTTTATTTAATTAATTTTTTATGGTCATGCCATTTTTGGGTTTCTCACTATAGGCATGCCCCAACAAAACTTAAGTTACACCTTGGGTAAGCTCACCAACCAGAATGAAATAGTGACCTTATATTTCTGATTCGGGCACCCTTTTAAGAGTTATTTCACTTTTTTGGAAAACTTCTCATGCACGAAATTTAAAACATTTCATTTTTTCATGGATCATTTCAGGCACTCCAGGCCTCAGATTCATGTGCCGTCAATTTTGCAGTCTTCCAAAAATTCCATATAATTAAAAAAAATATTGTGTTATCAGGTCATTAAATTCACCCCACTATAGGGATTTACATCCCTGAAGTATAAAATAAAGGAAAATAAAACAACTGGGTATTGACCAAGAATCTGAGCCTGCTTCTCCAATAAGCTCTCCTATTGGTTTCCATATTGCAACCAAACTCTCACTAGAGGAATCAGACATCAACGGAGGACCTAATCTTGTCGATCCTCAATATCTACATGGAATTCTGCAAAATATTCCCCATCATCAATTTCAATCTCACCCCAGTTGATGACATGTGATGGTTCATGGATGTATCTCCTCAGATCTGACATGTGGAAAACATTATGCACGTGATGCATCTGTGGGGGAAGATCTAGGCACTACGCAACCTTGAAAACTTTGTTGAGATTCTAGAAAGGTCCAATGAACCTTGGAGATATCTTGCCACCCAATCCAAATCTATGCAATCCTCATCTGGGTGAGACCCATAAAAATACACGACCTCCCCCTTGAACTCCAAGAGTCTATGTCTCCTGTCGGTATAAGACTTCTTCCAGCTCTATGCACCCTTCATTTGCTCTGTTTGATCATCTGTCTGGGGGTAAAAGCTGTGCTCAATCATGTTGGAACCTAATTCTCATATCTCACTTATTGATAAGTGATCCATCATGAAATAAACTCTCCAATAACATTCTTCATCCCTGGAAACCAGTACTGATGTTGTAGGTCCTGGAACATCTTCGCCACACCGGGATGTACGGAAAAAAGGGGGTGTATAGAATTCCATCATCACTTGCTCCTGTAATGTCACTGGTACCAACGTGTGTCCAATGAAAAGGGTGATGTGCTCCTCAGCTACCGAAAAAACCTCAAGAGCTCGTCCTGATAATATATGAGCACTTGGGGCCTCATAGTCAACATCTACAAGTCGGTCCTCCCTAACTCGCTGAAGGAGTAGGGAAGTGACAGTCATTGGCTGGAGGTATGCTCCTCCATCATCATTCATGAAGGATATCAGCACCGTGGTTAGCTACTTTGTCACCTCACTCATCAGGTGTAGACTTGACCTCCTGATGAGTGTGTCTGTTACAATGTCCCCCTTATTAAGTGTACATACCCCCTAAAGGTCATATTCCTAGAGTAACTCCAACCATTGTCATTGTCTCAATTACTGAAAATCATATGGACACCTTTCCATCTACATGAAAGGATACCCCTTTTAACTGATTGATGTGCCCATCGACCCTTTGGTAGTGGGTGCTCATTCTCCACGGGCACATAGTTTATGTTCCAGTAATCCCCACATAACCTCAAACATTGGTTCTTATTAAGCCCTTCCAATGAAATTACCCTAACTATACTCTCATCTCCACATCTGTTGCCTAGCAGATTCTTCTGTCTCTATCACATCCTCTTTTCGAAACATTCACACATCCAAATCCTTGAGACTGATGTTGGTTTCCTATATTCCCAGTACTTAAATTCACTATTTGTATCTGATCAGCCAAAGAATTTTAAACCAAAAAGGTTATCTCTAGAACCCTAACATATGTAAGAATGCACAAAAGAATAGTTCTAGATCGGATGCCCATAATCATAGCTCGCTCGGAGGTTTGAGCCCTGAAACACTTGTCGTATCTTATTCATTGAGTACCTTCAATGCTCTGTATGCCTCTATGAATACTTAGTTACTAACATGCCATCCTGTCAAAAGTGTAGAAGCTATAAGGAACACAAACCCCTTATCTTTTCAGGGTAGGAGTCCCCATTCTCTGAAGATGGTTATCAATATCTATCCATAGAAAAGTCACATCACCGTATGATAGGGGTAATATAAACCCTTCCATCTCCCTGTTGTGCCTTATTGAATTCTCTCTTCCAGGACCATCATCTAATCTAATGGTGCCCTGGCTAGATGGAAACTTGGTCACCACCTTAGGCCAGTCCTTAACGGTTTATGAGTTATAATCACTTCATAACCTAAGGGGTATCTTCACTGAAACTCATGTAAGGCCCTTTGCCTATATGAGTCTTCTACCGGTAGTGCCGATAGTAAATTCTAACCAACGGGCAGTGGTATCGCTAGGACACTTCCTGAATATACAATCTCGGGCAATAGTCCTTGTAATGAATCATCATCACTATGTGGACCATCCTCATGGTCACACATTGGAATCATGGATGGTTGTCTGCATCAAGGCATCTAGAAAGTGTATCAAGTTGAACCAGGATCATTAAGTTATACCTGGTGAGGTGACTCAAAAGATTTCAAGAGAGAAAACAAATTCTACAACACATGCAACTAGTGTTTTTGTGTATCGAGTCAGAAAACAGAATTAAGTGTCCTGGTGTATGGATACGTTGGTCGACCCACCAACACTAGACTCCCTAGACTAAAATCCGAGCTCAATACACTTAAAACATTATCCCCCATTGAAAATACATATTCTCAGTTATTTTGGTAGAATATAGTGCCTTTGATACAAATTTTTCCCAACCTTCCCCCTAGGGCCTGTGTCATGACTACCCCGATACTACCTTCCATAGGCTAGGGGTTGGAACTAGCACTGGAAATTTTTATCCCAATAATGGGAATGAATTTTATCAAAACATGTACACATATAGATAGGGAACACTTCGCACAATTAAAACACAATATAAGAAGAAAGGTAGAACCACAACTAAAAACCACTATTGAGTGTAAAAGTAAGTACTGATAGTAAATGTGCTAGTATACAAGCCCATTTAGAAAGAATGTACAGAAAAAATGGGAAAAACATCGTAGATCATCCACCAAGGATTCTACCTAAAGGGTAGGCGCATCTCGTCTTTGTGGCTCTCCATGCCAACTGGCCACCTCCGTACACTGTCTAGTACTGGATCCCAAGTCTCGGTTAAAGATTATCATCACCTGTACCAGACACAACAAGGTGTGGGTGACGCCCATGAAGGAGTGGGAAAAAAATACCCAGTAGGGACCCCAAGGCCCTTAATGGACTCTCATATTTCCAAAAAGGAAAAACCACATATCATTATCTCAATCAAAAAGTACAAATTAAAAGACTCAACTCAAAAAAGGTATATAACTTAAAGAAGATGAATAACGATGATTAGTCGTAAAGCTAATACATATTATTCCATTGAGAATTTCCATTGTTGAACCACAAAGAAGTCACTCAGTCAACGATCCAAAAATGGTCATAAGTCATTGATCCACATAGGGTCATAAGTTGTCGATCCATACAGGTTCGTAAGTCACTGATCCCCGATGGGCCACTCAAAGGCGGGTCCTTGTCAGGTCACCCTACTAATGATCCACACATGGTCCTAAGTGGTCGATCCACCTAGGATTGTAAGTTTTGGATCCACATAGTGTTGTAAGTCATCGATCCACACAAGGTCCTAAGTCATAGATCCACATAGGTTCGTAAGTCACCGATCCACGATAGATCTCCCTAAGTCTTGGCCTCATCGGTTCACTCTACTGATGACCCACACCGGGTCATTATGATGCTGAAGCACAAAGGGTCGAATGTCACCTGAAAGACATCCATAGGATGCCCGCACTTAGTGCACCTGAGTTTCCAAGAAACAACTTCCCAATATATTGGTCATACTTCAACCCCTAAAAATTCCAAAGAGAATGTAACCTAATGAACTTCCATGTCATATGTTTTTTGAAGCTACAGACGGTACGTCAATCGGACGCGTGGTCTATATGTTATATGCATTTTATTGTTGGGGGCCTTGTTAGATTCAAGTCCGATCCAACCTGGCCGTACTCCGACATTCTCCAAAACTCAATTTTACTATCTAAAAATTATTTTATCATCCTAAGGGTTCCAGTGCCACAAAAGGTTTGTCAAACAGACCTCTAATTTAGGAGATATGCCCATGTAAGTGAAACTGGGCCTAAAAAGGGTCAGGGTCTCGTCCGACTCAGTTGGACTGACCCGACCTGGTCTAGTGGGCCAAGACCGATTCGGTTGGGCCTAGCCCGGTCTAGCCTGCTAAGACGCAAGCTCGGACCAGACTAACCCGCTGTGTGCAGCCCGCCAGGCCTTTGGACCAACCCGGCCCGTTGGCTGGGTGCGTCCCCCCAATTGGGTGTGGGGTTGGCTACCCTCTCGAACGGACTAAGTTTGTCTGACTCCTCCATCAGCAGCGCTAGTTGGCGCCTCTCCACCTGACTGGTTTGAATGGACCAGTTAACAGCAAGACCCATGGACACGTGTCCTCCCTCCGCCATGGCTTGTAGGAGAGGCCCTCCTCCGCGGCGCGCTGCCGTGGCACGCCACCCACTTCAACATGGCCGACGATGGTCGGTCGCACCCTTTGTCTTCCATGATGCTTTCGGCCGCCACCGCATCCAGTTTCTGATTCCACCACACCGGCGGAGCTTCCACGTGCCTTCAGTGAAGCTTCGGAAGTCTATTTTCTTTTTTCACTCTACCTAATGGCCTCCCAGGACACTATCGTCACTATGCGGCCCACCGTTTTTCCTTTCCTCTGTGTTGCTCGGTCTCCAATGAGGAACACATCAAGAAAATTTTCAGTGGAGGTTCTGGGCCTTGTTCGGTTCGGCCCACACCCACCGCATTTGCTTTATAACATGGGAAGGAATATTATTCATTAAAACGCCATAAAGAAACCCCTCATCATCCTCCCTTATTAATGAACGAAATGCAGATCGAACTTTTGGATGGTTGGTCTGCGTTCTTGATAATATTCATGAATGGAAAAGAGGAATGAGTTTAGCACATAAACCCTCCTACCTAGAACTTGTTGGATGATTCTACAAATGATGGAGAAGGTTCCTCATTAAAAGATTTTCATCGGGGTTATTTCGTTCCTCATTCTTTTTTGGAGTAGGTTTCCATCGGTGCTTCATTAGATCTTCCTCATGTCGATCCCCAAAACCCATGCCATAGGTTTGTTTAAATAGAATAAAAGGAACCACCCTCATTGCATTTTATTAATGTGGTTTATTAATTAACCACAATTAATGTTCCATTAATTCAACGAACGTCGTGGTTATGCAACCAAAGGGTTGTGTCATTAAATGACTCCCATTAAAGCTTGATGTTACATTGTGGTCCTGCCATCCACCACACAATGGTGAGAAGAGACTAAAATAAATCATGGAGTTGTTTTATTATTTTTCAGTAAAGTCAAAAAATTAACTTTTTCGTCTGACCATTGGAAGTCGATGTTAAGCTTCGGCTAAGTGTATCTCATCTCTATTAATTCAACGGTGCCCTCAGATTTTTAATCCAAGCTATGGTTCAAAACATAGAAATACCCGCACGTAGTTTTACTGAACTAACCTTAAAAAATTTTAAAAAATTATTAACAGTCACCCTCAACCCGCACTGGTCGAGGTTATGCACCGCCTTAGGGGAACACGCCTTGACAATCTCAATGGTACTCTCGGATTTCAAATCCAAGTTATGTTTTAGGAGTTATAAGGATTTGACAATAAAATAATTATTACGTTATTATTTTATTTATGACCAAAAACTAACTTCTAATGATGGCTTGTGTCGGTCGGCCATTGTTAGGATCAGCCTAAGGAAAGCATACACTCACGAGTTTAGCAATGGTATCATATTTTTAATCTTTGTCACCATTCATGAGTTATATTAATATTGAAAATAAAATTATTTTATTTTATTATTTTATTTACGGATATTTTATTTTATGGTTTTATCACTAGAGGCATGTGCAGACTAAAATTAAGTCGCAGCTAGGGTAAACCCTCTATCCTGAACGTAGTTGTGCCCTTAGATTTCTTATCTGAGGACCTGTTTAAGAGTTATTCTACTTTTTCAGGATAACCCCTCACGCATTCTCTTTAAATCATTACATTTTCTGGCAGATCATTCTGGGCACTCCGGGACATGGAATCACGTGCCGTCAATTTTTTCAGTCTTGTAAAAATTCCATATAAATAAAAATTATTATACTGAATTTTGGGGTCTTTACATTCTTGAAATAATAATGATAATAAATGCATGAGTGCTGACAAGATTAGCTAAATTAGAATAAATTATATAGTTAATTATCAAATATTTGGGAAAGGATAAATATCCATAACAATATACGGAACCTGATTCAAGACAACACAATGGATGCTAAAGTTCATACCCGATGGTAGTTGGAGTGGCTAAATATAAATGATTAAGTGTGGAAGTAATAATAACATAAGAGTAACTATGTTGATGTTATGTTTGAATCACCTGATGGTTATAATAGGCTATAATTGATTCTTTAGAGGGTTATATAAGAGAATAACTCAAAGTCATACTTTGAATGGTCATTCATAATTTAACTTCATGTAGTATATGAAACTAATGTGAATGAATAAAAAAGTTGAGTCTTCCATTTTTGAATAACATGATACATTTCGTTTCTTTAATCTCCCTTAAGAATATTATCAAAACTATACATAATCACACATAATATTCATATCCCATATGATAGAGAACCACATGGGCCTTATGTTTAAAAAAAATTGGGGTTTGTTAAACTTGTTACATATATATATATATATATTATCACCTCCCTTGGTGATCATTTGGTAAAATATTCCTACTAATCTCCATTAGTGAGAAAATCTTCGAAGTAGTCCATGTTGAATATTTCTAATAATTAGGAATCATATTATTTATTTTTAACTAGATGATAATGTACTTTAAACTCCTTTACTTAAAACCCCTTATTGTTTAGATGTTAATAAATTCTATTTTCCACATAGAACCCATTATATGTTCATTTTCCCCATGTTTATTTGAAATATTCTATCAAACATTTTCCCTGATGTCATTTTAAAAACATAACATAACCATTTATATTTTTTCTTTCACAACACATCATAAAATCATTTTAGGATACATTGTGAGTTTCGCATCATTATGGTTACTAAATGTAACTATTTAAATTTATCTTTATTAACTTACCCTAATATATTTTAGTATATTATGTGAAATTCACCTAGTATGTTGAAAGGATTAATATTTTATTTTTATACATTGAACTTATATATGTCCAAATATACTCCAACTAGCCTTTGACAAACTATTTTTTATTTATAATGTCATGATAAGAAACAAAAAAAATTGTGATAGGAATGAAAAATTATTTATTATCAATGAAATGTTTTGACAAACATACTATTTTTTCTATATTATATATGATATTCTATACGTTTGGAGTGGTATTCTGAAAAAAAAAACAAATTATGCCCAGATGAGTGGTGGGATCATGACCATAATAATTTAACAAAAAATTTATGTTATATATTTTATCATTTATAACACTCCTTTTATCCTAATCTTTTTTCAAACATGTTGGAGAATCTAATGAATTATAGACAAATTGTATTAAAAAAATCTCATTTTGTTCATAACAAACTTTTTAGTCATGAAAAACACCTTTTATTATGTATATTAAATTGGATAAATATACACAACGTTTATACAGATTCATTCGATCTTGATATTTTCCTTTTCATTCTACTCACGGATTTATCAACACTTTACTTCATCATTTAAATACAAACTAGAAGATCTATCAATAATTAAATTGATTTCGAATTCTAGTATACTTAATATTTTTGAAATATAGAATTAATATCATATTCCTATAAAAGTAAAAGAATATAATTTTATAACATTAATTACAAACATGGAATCTCAATATAGTTTTAAATAACCCTTTCGGTATTCGAAACAATTTCTTTTCTATATAAATATTTCCCCTCCCTCCTGACACCACCTTTAGGATTCAATGATCTAGATGACTATAGGAAAAGTCTTACCTTCTTTTTATGACATAATCCTTCAACCTATTTCACTGTCAAAATAGAATTAGAACATGAAAACATCAAAAAAATATGGTAAAATTTAATTGAACTCTTTCACATTATTACACAATTTACAACGATGATTTAAGAATGAATTACATATCTAGATCAAGGCTTAAATATAACCTATAATATCTATAAATAAATACTGCACTTAATCACATTGATTGTATGAATGGAGACTAAATTTCCATTGGATATCTTCTATATAATACTTTTAAAAAATAAATTGAGTCTTTTTATGCTTCCCATAAGCATATAGATTCAATAGTTGAATGACTCCAATATTTTCGTACTAAAAAAGGTGTTACCCTAAAATGAAGATTTTTTCCTTTTCATAAAAACCATTCATAAGATTTTATATACATATAAGAATGTTCTTCTATTAATCTCCCATTTTCATAGGATGTATCTCAAATTAATTTTCAATGATGAAAATGAAATTTATCAACAACAAAATCTTTTATGAGATGAGTATCATTCTTTACCCGCATTTAATAAAGAATTTAATTAAATATAATCCCACTAAAATAATGCCCTTTTTAAAATAAATAATATACCTTAGTGGTGCAAGATCTATATTTCCCAAAGAAATGATTTTTTTAGTTTTAATCTCACCACTTAGCTAATTAGGTAGGCCATATTGTTAATCATATCTTATATGACTCCTGGATTGTTGAATAAATATATCTTTTGGCTCGAACCAACCATATAGGACCCAACCTATGATTTGATAAGCCAAATGTGAAACCCTATGATTTCTTCTAGTAGTCTAAGAGATTGTTACAAGCACTAAGTAGGCATATCACACATTATTGGAGGCTTTAGACTTTATCAGCCTATAACAAAAACATTTCTCAGATTCCAAAAAAAAACCAACAACACCAGTAGTATATATATATATATATATATATATATTAAAAACATAATATTATATATAAAATTCATTAGACAACATATGCTAAGTACCACACCATATATGAAAACACCATAGCAACTGTTTAGAAAAAAAGTTCTCCAAATCCCATAGACATGTGACTCTGTAAATCTCCTCTTTTCTACGAATACTTCTTGATCGTTCTTGCACTACTATAATCACTATTACTATCATGAACATATGATCGCCACCAAGAATTATCACGAATCACCCTTTTCTGTACTAGAAAAAGTATCACTAGTACAATTTTCACCCAGTATATCTCTATATTTGCGTTATCTACATATTCAAAACATGATTCCACATGAATTCCACGTACGGGTGAGGATAAACATATTCTATAAGAAACCCTTAAACCAAAATGAATGAAAAAACAAAATTTTGGATCAAACTGTAGAAAAATAGGGAAACTAGAGATAATACAAGGAATCCTAATAATATATATTGTTATATGTCTCTAGGTCATAGGTAGTTCTCATTCATCTCAACTCTATCCCATGAGGGGTCATATATCATGAGAAAATAGGGTTTATCGTAGTACTAAAATTCACAAAAAATTAAGAATTTGATGGCCTAATTGAAATTAAAATGTATGGAAAAATTACTAATTATTGAGGGTTCATGAGACAAAAAACACCAATACTATTTATCCTCATTATACCACCACCCAAAATCATGTTTTGGGAAATCAACACATCGCTGATGTATATGTGTCCTTCATGGGATTATCATACCCTATCACTAATAACTATAACATTATCATTCCAAAAACATATTTGGAAACCTACACCATTTCCATGAACAATTTCTAGTCAAGGGAGTATTGAACCCTATATTTCATAACTACTCAAACCTGTGAAACCCACGATCCTTTTAGAAACTATAAAAGGGGATCCATGCCTTGATAAAATATGCATGTCCATCAAGGTAATACCAATCCATGATAGAGGTCATTCACCTTGTTGATAAGCGAAATTCTGATGTGGGAGTACCTAACTCCATGGATAAAGGACTCATTTCTTAAGTATATGGGGGTATCAAACACTATAGGTTGTGTGGGGGGACCCCCACCTTATTTTGGACAAGTCTATACTGACCTCATTAACATTATAGAGGACCTACACCCTAAACATATGGGTGAGTAACAAACACTAAGAAGAATACATGGGACTCATGCTTTATCATTACCACATCACCATGGGAGTACCCACCCTCACGCCTTCTTTGTTCATATCACAAAAAAACCATAAATCAATTCTATGGATCTAAAATCCCCAATCTTCCCAATACATCACACATAAAGTCTCTAATATCATAGAGTATCATACTGTCATATTTTATATAGAAAATGACATGAATGAAATATTTACTTATCCAAATATTTAACATGGGAATGAAACCATGAAAAAAAAGAAGGATAAAAAATATACGCCATGTACTTTCTTATACAATTCCTTGATTACCTATGGGAATGTACATTCTCCATCATTACTTGTGAAATCCTATTACACTACATGTACTTGTAGGTGCAAGACATGTACTTTTAGGTACACGACATGTAGGTCTAATGGACTACATAGGTGTGTTCTTTAATACATTCCATGTTTAATAGTACATGGGTTGTACTTACATGCCATTTACTAGAAGGGTTTATAATTTATTGAGCACCATATTTAATAGTATATGGTTTTTAATTACATTCCATGTACTATATGGCATTGTAATCCGGTATATACCATATTAAATAGTTCGTGGTGTTTTCTTAAACACCATGTAAAATTTAGCAGTATACCCAATACATTGAATTTTGAGTGGGATATAACTATAGGAAATCAAATTCAAGAGAACACAACATGTAGTATTTAATTATTTTCAATCTAAACTTTATCCCCACCAGTGACTATACATGAAAAGTACTTCTTAGTTGAACACCATATGATATTTTCTACCCATAAAAATTATAGTCTACATTTGTGAAAAAGTACACATTGTGGAGTTATAATAATTTTAGAACTCAACATATATAGAAAAAATCACATTCATCACAACATTTTGTCCTTCAATTATTCCTAAATTTCCACCAACGTCCTCTTCTATCATTATCACACCTCCAGTGACCCTTTTTCCATCCTTCACTATAAAAACTACATAAAATCTTTTCTCACAAATCTATGATTCCCAATACTATCAATATTACCCTAATCTCATCATATCTTACCTTTGTTAATCCATCTACATCCATTAAACATCCCACACATTCCAGTATCCTTTATTTCATTCAAATAATTACATTTCAGTTTGGAATTATTTCCATTCACTTATTCAAACAAATATCATAGAATAATCAATCATAGTGGATTCTTGTGATGAATAGTTAAATAAAAGGTGGATAATGAAGAAGTATATGTAGGAAATACTTATATTAAAAATTTTATTTTCAATGTGAAGGTATGGCCATCAATCATCAAGCGCAAATTTTCCAATTATGAAAACTCAGTGAAGAATCCATGTTTTGAGAAAAAAAATGCTAATAAATTATACTGGTTTTGTAATTAAAAACAATAATTAAATAATTACAATTAAAATAATAAATCCATTATTCATGGATTGAAAACCAAAAAAAATCATAAATTTTGTTTTAGATCACTCATTGGTGTCGATTTCACCGACACCGAGATTACATTATGGTCCTAGTTGAAGAACACATTTTTAGCTTCTCGGATCATTGATTCTCAAAGGGTTTCTTCTTATCTCTCAATTTTGGATTATGGTGAATAAAGACTAACACATATTAGAGTATTAAAGTTAAATTTTAGGAGTATGATTAGTTTTCTGTAGATAGAAATAATTAATTTTTTTAAAATATTTACCCACAATAAACCTGGCATGGGGTTCGTATTGGGAAAAAATATAGTACTATATATAAAGTAAACCCCATTTTTATACAAATGTGACACTAGTTTGCCTATCTAGGACTCTATTTATGAGATATCACTATTAATGAGTCCGGGATAAATATTTATTTATGTAATAAATATTAAAAACCACTTAAAATTTAAAAATGATGAGAATTCAACCAAATATCATCCTAAGAGAATACATTGTAACTCAGGATACACAAAATCATTAAAAAAATCAATAGTCTTATACAATGTTAAGTTTAAAATTTTACCCATAGAGAGGTCTCATGGATCTAAAGAAAAAACATGAGATATGTCTTGGGGTAGGAAAACTGGGGTTACTATTTTCTCTCCAACATTAACTGTTTTCATCCTAAAAATGGAAAAAGTGATGTTTCTAATTAATTTAGCTCATAAAACAAATAATTTTTTAATTAAAATCTACCCTCGTACATACATTCCTCATATTTTTAGGTTAAATCTCTATAAAAACTCATTACACAACCATACAAGAATGGAATTTCATACTTCATCCCCAAAGTTATTTTCTCAAGATCATTTTAAAGTAATTTTATAGCATAAATATGGGTTGTCTTTATGTGAGTTTTTCCAAACCTTTGTATCTAATTTTCTTAAAACTATAAAAGATAAAATTAAACCATTAGTTGTTGATATCCACCTTGAAATTATTCATTTCCAAGGTTACCTGATGTGGATGAGCTATACTTCCCACATATAAAGAGAACCTGTGATTAATGTCATATGATAACAATTTATCTCTCTCAGACCACAACATTGAGATATTCATAAATATATTTCACCAAGTATATAAGATTTGAAAGCCTATTTGTGTAATTTCGTTATCAATTTCCAATAATACATTGGAAGAAATTATTCTAGCTCAATGAATAGAGAAACATGAACCCTCTTATGCAATCACATTATAAGTATTTATTGGAACATTTCACCTACATCCTAATATCTAAACATGATTACATCCCCGAAAAACAATATCCTAGTTTTTTTTCATCACTCATTTAATTTTTTTGGATGTGTATATCATGAAACCATATCAAATTCATAAAAATGCTCAAAATCATACCACTTCCCATCTACTGTACAAATCTGTTACAATCCAGTGTGAATTGTCATGGTCATTCTAATGACCCTACATTATTGGAACTAGACCCCAAGATTACACTTATTGAAATTTGAGTGACTAAAAACAATAAACATTAGAGAATATCTCATCTTATAATGTATAGTAAAAGTTGTGATATGATAGGGATGTCTATGAGGATCCTCCAAACACACAACACCACATACCATTCTATATATGGGATCGCTTTACATAAAATTTACATCACCATATCAATTATGGACACCAAGGGAAAATCAAAATACACATAGGGAAGTGGATAATATACTCCCCTACTTCATGAAAAACATATACAGACATATTCTAAGTACAATAGGTCACATGAGCCCATCAAATCAATGTCGCCACTATGGGTCTCTTTAAAGTAATAGTTGGGGGTTAAAGTCTACCATTGATGGTTAAAGGAGAGTATTTATCTCTTCACTAATAAAAACTAACCACTTCATGTATAGTGGTTTTAGCCTCTTCTAGGATAGCCCAACATAAAATTACTACCAATGGTGTTCGTCTCCACACACTTCTGCATACTCAGATCTCATTAATTGATGAAACCTTGAACTTTAGAAGGACTAATTGCTACTACATCCTCGGTATAGATCAAGTTATCATCATTGTAGACCAAAAAAGCCGATATAGGGATAGTTTCATTCCATGTGTCTCAAGGACCTAGTAAGGGAGTTCTTCATGCCATATAGCTCCACCAAAAACATACACTATCCACTAAAGAACCTGAACAGAAACTTCAAAATGAATGTTTATTTATACATCATCCTTATTGAGGGATTAAATTTGGTCACACTCTAGGATAATTTTATAATACATTCACAGACATAGTAATATATTCCTCATCCACACACATTTCATGTATATTCATTCTCGTTTCCTTATAAGTTGATAACTGCTTATATATAAGGGTTTACACTACTTTCCATACATGATGGAGTCCCAGTCATCACTTAAGGTTAACCTCACCAGATTTTTTTTTTTGAATTTTTTAGGACATAAATACTAGTTATGGTTTTCCAATATAGTATATATATTGTATGATTGGGTATCATCCCAAATTCAATTTAATTTCATTAGAGATCTTTTTATCCATTATAGAAAAACTCACTTCCTCTAATTGTATAAATCAAAAAAGATCTCAATGTTTTGTAATTCAATAGACTATAATGATATGTCTAGGTCCACCATTTGAATGTTAAAATATAGAATAAATGATTTTGTGGGAGTATCTCATCCCTATATTAACCGGTATAAGGGTTCATAATGTAAAAGCATGAGTTGTACCTCTCTCTATTCCAAATATAACAAGAATTTAATTTACACATGACTGTGAAAACTCATAGTTCTAATAATTAGAACTTTTTGATTAGTAGGAAATTATTTGAAGGTGATGAGGTTGGGATTGGGTTGAGCCTTCCTCTAACTCATACTACTCATATATTACTAGTGTATTAATCTAAAAAACATCTCCCTTGTAGGAAACCGTGCCATTAATAATAAAATCTCTTGTCTGTATATTATATATAACATAATGGTCAGTCTATAAAACAAATCATTCTACCATTATACAAATATCAATCCTACTCTAAAATATATGTTTTCTTTAAAAAAACTACCCGCGCTCACTTAAATACTTTGACATATGTGGAGTTACATGAGAGAAACATGCTGGCTTGAATTTTCCCCCTAGAGGATATACCTAGACAATTAAGCTCAAATTAGCATGCCCAAGGAAAACCTCATGAGTTATATAAGCCTAAAAACATATTTAAAAATGGGTTTTCTTCCCTGCAAAGTGGCTAAGAGCACTAGAACTCTAGTTATACATTACATGTGTAGATACCACAATATATTGGATAAGGGGTCAAATATTTACATGGTAAAGCACTCCCATTGGATTTGGAGTAAACTTTCATACATTAATGGTCCTTGTTCTATATAAGGATTCTAATGAAATAATAACCAAAAATTCATTGATGGTCCATACCAAATTAGAAATGTGGGTATTACCCTCTATTTAATCCTCTATCACCTTGATATCATGATCTCTTTGTAGACCTATGAGGTATCAATCATCAGAATAGAGAAAATATATTCATCTTATAGTTAGCCTCACCCAACTCAGTGGGAACTGCTATAAAATCTTTGATAGGATCTATACTATGAAAAAAAGGGGATGAAATAATTTTCCATAGATCATGGGGAAATAATATCTCCCAACCAAGTCTCTAATGGTTTCTCTTTTCTCAACTATCTATTGGGAGTCTTAGTCACTATCACTAAATTATCACCACCCATCATCTATGTGAAATATAAATTTATATGGTTGGAATCCTCTATTTTATAGGATTAACCCACAATGATATAGATAATATCTGGATGAGTTATCTTAGGATGGTCATAGAAGATCCCAACTAACCACCATATCATGCATGTGATGTCATGTACCCGTAAAATTATGTCCTAGATATGTGTATCGACTAATAGGTTATTGGAGTCCGCATGAAGGGATATATAATTCATTTTACTTAAGTAGGTATACTTGGTCAGAAAATAGAATTTATGATCCCTTGACACCATTTTACAAAATTAGAAAACTAACCCTCACATGAAAACTAACTCCAAAATCCATCCCTTGGACTCATCCACTCTGATACCACTCTAACACAAATTGACCCACCCTGATCCCACCTGATCTAGTGGAATGATGAATGCTCCACCACAGTCCAACATCCAATAGTCCAATAGATAGTGAAAACATCAAGTAGGAATATCTTATTGTATGGGAGGCCTTATCCAATATCAACGTTTGACGGAAATATATCACCAGTGTAAAAAACATCAACACTAGTTTTATATTTTTTTGAACCATTAGCACTTATTGTATATATATATATATAACTAAACTATAAAAAATGAATCTATGAGACATCATATGATATGTAAATCACCAAAAAAGAAAATATGATAGAAACTATACATATAATAAATTCCATAAATTTGATAGACATGTTATATCAAGAATAGCATCCTTATTTAATATAGTTTTAGATATATATCTAACCACAATGGTCACTACCACTACCATGAACGACCCAGATCCATTAAGAATAAAAAATCATCATCACGAATAAGATCTAAACACGCCACACCAACACTATTCCCACCAAGGTCTTCCATAATTATGAATCATCTTCATAGACACAACATGTGTGGTAATGAATCCCCTATTGGAATGGGTATAAAAATACTAAATAGGATTTCCAAAGACCCAAAATGAAGGTTTGGGGGGGGAATAAATCATCTTATAATCAAGAACAAAATGGAAAGAAAAGATAAGAAATGGATCTAGATATTATATTTTATTAGAAGTCTCAAGGACATTGGGAAGTACGAAACATCTCATATTTATCTCGTGAGGGGTCGTATCTAATGATAAATAAGAGATGCTTCGTGTACTCAAAGGCTCACAAATAATGTAGCCAAAAAACCATCTATAAGTGCCATCTCTTAAGTAAATGTTAATTCATGAGGAAACATAATACATGAAAAATCTATGCTATTCAGTATCTATATACCAACACATAAAAACAGGGTGGGGGAAGCTTGATCCTCACTAAGGTATGTTCCCTAACCAAGGTATAATAATACCATATCACTAGAAATAACTTTTTCATTATTCCAAAAACGTGTTAGGGAACTTATACCATGTCTATGAATAATTGTAAGTAAATGTGCTACAAAAACGTACTTTCTGTAACTACCCATCGATGTGAAACTGAAACACATCTCCAAAATTATAAAGGGGGCCCATGCCCTGCTAAATTGTATTTTTTGGTTAAGGGAGTTCTAAACATAAAATACTCATGCCAGATCAAAAAGTTCACTTTATAAATTTGAGTACCAAACTCTGTTTATTGAAGAACCATGCCATGTGTAAGTGGAGGTGTATTGAAATTTATCATTTGGGATGGGGGATACACATTTTTATGGCCAAGGGCATATGAACCCCATGACTGATCTAGAGGGACCACATCCTAAACAAGTAAGGTAATTCCAAACTCTTATAAGAGTATGGTGGACCCATTCCCTATCATTAGCGAATCACTGGGGGTGTACATGACCGCTTATCCACTCTAGTAATCTCATTAAAAACAAATATCACCTCTATTAATTTATAATCCTTGAAATTTCCAAGACACATCATAAATATTCTTTACTATCCTTAAGAATAATACAAGTGTCTTATAAATAGATAAATAATCATAATATACTATTATCATTTCCAAATATAACACCCAGGTGAGAATACATAAAAAACAAAATAATACATAGTATATAACATGTACTTTCTTGTACACACCACGTAGCCCCCCTGGGAATGCGCTTCCTGTTGGGTCAAAATGTATATGCATATGTAACAATACAAGAGGGGTGAAATGTAAGTTTAAAAAAAAATTATTTATACATAAATAAAACTTAGTTTAATATGATATAAACTAATTCAATTTACAAAACCTCTAATGTATTAGAACAGTAATCAGACAGGGCCTTGGGTCCAATGGATAGAGAATCGTAATATGTTGGTTATGATAAATATTCCACATGATGTATTTTCATTTAGTCATTTTCATAATAAAGAAATGATTTAATTAGATTAAACATGATATAGCTCATAATAACAATGGTTATGATTAATAGAGTGAAATAATTAATGATTCTATCATAAAGTGTATAGAATTATATTCTGTAAATAAATTGATCATACTCACTAAAAGTGTAATAAAAAATATCATAATCACTAAATGGAAAATAGAAATATGAATATATAAAACGATTCAATTTATACTAAAAAGCAGCAGAAATGTAAACAATTAAAAGAAAACAATTCATTTAACCCAAATAAAAGGGAATCAGATAACCTTGGATTGAGGTCTCTCGATCTTTACTTTCAAGAAATTTTATCCTTCCCACACTAGGTTAATCCCATGATATGATGATAAAATTTTGTATTTATATCCCCTTATTAACTTGATCTAGAAGGTGATCATCACCTCTATCTTCCTAGCCATGGAATCCCTCAATCCACAAATGATCGGCAATGCTATCTTTTTATCAACGAAATTCCTTGATCGTAATCACCAAGGATTGGGGTCGCACTAGGAAAATCCAAACTCTTGGAAGTAATAAGTATGTAAAATGATTGTTTTAAAACGTTAACTACTCATAGATTTCACACAAAATATCAATTTGACAGAGATCTTGCACAGTTTTGGAAATTCATTAAAATGTATAAGCATGTTCAAATGACTTAGTATTTATAGGCCAATTTCCCAATGGTCATCTTGGATTCCAATGGTCAGATTTTTTCCTGAACATTCAATGTTAATTTGACACCTAAGACTCTAATGGTTATCTTATAACTAGAACAATGAAATCATTTTATAATGAACTTCCAAACATAATACATGGTATTGTTTTTATTTAAATGTTTTTTAATTCATTATGATATGAGTTTGATTGGATATTATGATTCTCATTATAAGAGTAAATAAAATTTTTATCATTACAAAGTTAAATTCAGTATAAAAACTATATTGTATGTATGATAAAGATCATATTTTTTGTGTAGATTAATAATCATATTTGGTGAGTACGATAAATATTATATCTAGAATTGTTACGGTAATTATGGAATGGATCATTTCTACAATATTCATGAGTACTATTGTAATTTTATTCATATGAAAAATCATAATGACAAAATGTAAAAAAAAAATATAAAAATATGATTTTATTATAAGAGAATGTTTTCCTTCCAAAATAGAAAGTGTAAAAAAGTCAAAAAAAGACTTTTTACTCAAAAATCTCCCCCTTTTTCGAAATCACGAATGACTTGTTAAAACCAAATAGAGTATGAAAAAATAAAATAAGTTTTGTATTTAGTAGTGAACACTTATACTTATCCCCCATTGAGTTTTGAAACTCTTCTGAATGTGATATGAATATAACTAACCTCCCCCTTAGAATAAAAAAATACTTAAGGATAGTATTCTATAAAAAATAATCCCCTTACTAAAAATATTATCCTTTTGTACTTATTATTCAACCATTATACCTTTTATGATAATTTCTCTCCCTATTTAATACATTCTACTCCTATATAAATCATTATTCCCCAAAATAAAACATTCTCCCCCTTTGTGATTTTCAAAAATGAATATGGAAAGACCTTTTATACCGGAAATAAGGGTTAGAGAAACAAGAAATACGAACTGATAATGAATTTCATCATATTAGAATAAGTGAAATAAAATTCATCCAATAAATAGAAAACATCCAATAAAATGATATGTAGATGTCAAAGTCATTCATTAATGTTTCAAAAACTAAAATACAACTAGATTTCAAGAAGTTAATTTCTTTTCCTTTTACTTGTCCTTCTATTTCCTCATGAGATCTAATATGTTTTTTTTCATTTTTTTGAAATCTTTCATATCCTCCATCATCTTATCAAGAAATTTTGGTTGAGATTGTAATTTATTCTCTTAATCATTAAACAATTAGTCTTAGGTTTGAATCACATCATAATTGTATTTCATATTCTCTTCTAGAGTAATAATGTTTTCTTCATGGGACATGTTGACTTGTTCTTGAACTTTAATTCTATCAATCAACAAAACAATTTTTTTCAACTCAATAATCTCATCCTTATAAAATAGAATATTTTAAACCTAGTATTGAAAGTTATTTAGATTCTTTTCAATCAAATTGATATCTTCGGATTGGATTTCATATAAGCCTCGGTGAACCTTCAATTTTTGAGTTTTATCATTTTATAACTTTTTGAATGAATGGGAGACATGATTCTTGAGATTTATGATATATTCTATTTTTTCTAATTGAAGGTTGATACTTTTATCAAAATTATATAACAATTTCACCATATTATTACATTTCTTTCTATATTCCATGGTGATTTATTCCAATAGTTTAAAATTGGTCATGATTTTCATTAGTATTTTACTTTGAATCATGATAGAGTCAGATCATTTGTTTTTATTATCTACAATGAAATAAATGTCCCCTTACATTCTTGGTAAATATGGAACTGCCATTTAATTTCACTTATGTTCATGAATAATATACTAATCTCTTTTTAATGAGATAATATTCTCTGAATTCGTTTCTTCTTCATAATTAGGAATCTTGTTAGAATGAATTATGGTAGAATCATCATCATCATCATTATGATTCTGATTGTCATCATATCTAGTTTCTTCTTCATTTTCCAGGATATTAATGACTTTTTTATCTTTGGATTTTTCATCAAATTTCTTTGAAGGTTTTTCTACATGGTTTGTATATTTTAATGAAGTTACTTCTAAAGATCTTATAGGAATTATATATATCTAATACTTTTTATCCTAACCATTTTCTTTTTCACCTTTATCATTTTCTCCTTCTTCCTTTTATTCTTTTTCTTCACATTTACCTTCATTTTTATTTTCCTTTTCATTGATATATTCACCTATCTGATGAAATTCAGAGTCCTCTTGATCTCCTAACACTTTTTCTTTAGAGACATCTAGTGGATCTTATTCTTCTCCAGCTTTTTTTCCTTATTTCCCTTGTCTTGGACATATAGAGTGACTTATTCTTTATGAACCATTTCATTGAAAATAATTCCATCACCCGATTTTTTAGATACTTTTGACAACTTATCAATACAAACAATATCATCGTTTATATTCATAATATTCTTTTTATTTTGATCATTTTTCAGAGTTTCGTCAGTTTGTATCTTCATAACTATGGTTTCCACAGGGTTGAGAAATTTTTTTGGATCTCCTTGTTTCCTTTCAGCATGATCTTCTCTCCATTTAGCTATAATTTCATATATTTATTTCTTTTTCTTTTATATCTTTATATGAGATTAATACTTCATTTTTTGTTATTTTTTTAAACAATCAGCATTGATTGTTTTGATATTCCTCATCTTCCTCCAATTAATTATTTTGAGTCTTCAACATTATGATCATTTATAAACTTCTTTGATTCAATGGTCACAATGAAATTTAGATATCATAAATGTATCACCACTTGTCCAATAATTTTATATATTTCTAGGAACTGAGTTGAGAGGGATATTATATAAAATCAAACATTCTTTGATGAAATTGCTAAGAATAAAGACATCTGATACCTTCAGTGTTTCTAAATCACCTCTCTAAGTAATTAAGAAACCTTACATCTAGATTAATGTAAGCCTATTATCAGCTGAAAGATGAGTAATTTTTATTTTGGCTCCATCGACATCAAAAATTTATTGTTTAGATCTTTTTGTAGTGTAGTATCCCTTTTGTTTTGGTAGGTTGTGTGAGGAAAAAATTCCTTTCCCTCAAATGGAACATTTAGGAAGTTATCCACTTGTTTTACAGACATACTTATCTCTCTATCATATACAAAAAAAGTTACTTTGAAAGTTTTCATCATCAACTTTCACTATATTATATACCTTCCTTACTTAATCCAAAATGATTGAATCTTGAAAAGTATTGAGTTTTTAAAAATAGAATAACTCTCATCCTTGGAATTGAATTATTATTTTGAGTATTGAATAGTAGTTATCATAGAAAATTTATTTTCAATAACCTTTCTTAGAAGAACTTCATGTTCTTTAAATATTTTGGAGGAATTGTCTTGGTAGAAGTTGTTGAAGATTCAAACATTATTACGATGAAAACCATTGAGAATGAAAAATATCATACTTGACTATTTGATCAGCATCAGGGATTCGACAAACAGATGTAGGCAATCAATGTTGGACATAGAGGGTTTCTCTTTATATAGGAAAAGAAAATATTACCATTGAGATTATATGGCTCATATATGATCGAGTTGATATAATAGTTAAAATAATAGAACTCTTGAGGTTTTTTTAAATAAAAAAAATTATATTAGTCAATACGATTCTGATAAAGGTATATAAGGAAATTTAAAAAAAACAAACATAAATTAATTGAAATAGTGTAGGGAAGAAACTGTAACTTTTGGAATCGTATGATAGATTTGTTTGTTTAACTATATTTTTCTTCAAAAGTAAATAAAATTTTTAAAGAAAAATTTGTCATAATGAAAAAAATTTGAATAAACAATTCTTAGTAGAAAAAATATAGATTACCAAATAAAATTTGATTACGAAATGGATTTTAAATGTACGATAAGAATTTTACATGAAATGTATTTATGATTACATAAATTTTTTAATATTAAAAAATTATGAGTATGAAAATAATTTTATGTTTGTGATAATAAATTTACAGGAATAGTAAATATGAGTTTGAAACTTTTTAAGTATAAAAAAATTAATGGTGTAAAAAAATATTATTATGTGTATGATAATAATTTTATGTGAATAATAAATTTTAGTATGACATTTTTATAGTATGAAAATAATTATTGTATGAAATTTTGTTAGGTACGAAAAATAATTTGGTCATGAAAACATTTTTGGGTATGAAAATAAGATTTTGGTTATGAAATAATTATTGGGTGCCAAATAAATTGTCTATAAAACATATATATGACCCCTTTAAAAAAGAAGTATCTTTATATAAGGAGATGGTTTGATGAAAAGGTATAACTGAATGATTACATTAAAGTGATCATTCATATCTTCTGTTTAATGTATTAAAATCTATTGACTGTTAATAGTTTTTTAAATATATCAAACAATTTGACCCTCTGATATGATAAATTGTAAAATGATATCACCTTTAAGTGTGTGTTCCCTAAGAATGTCGTGACTTATATCTCTGTGTTTTTCAAGAGGGTGATGTGTGTGGTTTTTTACTTATAAATATGAAACTAGAATTACCACATATTATTTTAGTTTTAGTAAAACTCATTCCATAAAAATTGATTGTCTATTGCATCCACAACACTTGAGCACAAAAACTAATGGCTTTCACATATTAGGCATCATTAGTAAAAATTGCTATTGAGTGTTGTTTCATACAATAAGAAGAAACTAAATAATCATCTATGAAATGACAGGTTACAGATTTACATTTCTTATCCATTCTAAAACCACCAAACTCAGTATCTAAAAAAACCATTTTAATTCAAAATCATTTCTAAAAGAATAAAATATATCCCAAATACATTGTTCCCTTTAATTAACGAAACATTATTTTTAGATATTTTAAATGGGATTCCTTTTTGTTTTGACAATACCTTTCAAATAATCATACTTAAAACACTATGTATGTGTGACTAACTATTAAGTATAATACACTTCCTATCATCACTCTAAAAGTTGTTTTACTTACTGGTTGTACAGGTTCATCAATTTTAATATTATTTGAGGTATCGATTGGAGTACAAATACTTTTATTATTGACATATCAATAATTTTTAAGAAGATATTTAATATAATTGTGGTGGGATATATAAGTCCCTTCAAGTTTTTGAGAAATTGGATAACCAAGAAATAATGTTAACTCATCCATCATACTCATCTCAGACTAATATTTCATGAGATTCAAAAAAGAATCTATTAAAGATTGCTGAGTTGATCTAAATGTAATGTCATTAGCATAAATTTGAATGATGAAAAGATTTTTTTCCTTTTATTATAAAATGATTTGGATCAGCAGTTAACATAATAAATTTTTTTTTTAAAAAAAATCATGTTAATTTGTATTATTGTGATCTAGTGGCTTGTTTATGGCCATATAAATCTATTTTATGTTTGAAAACATATTCTGGGTGTTCTGTATCTTTATAACCAAGCAGTTGTTCAACAGAAACTTCCTCTTGAACATATTTTTTATGAAATCCATACTTTTCATTCATTTTTTTAAAATGATTGAAATAAAAGAATGCTACAAAGGCTAATAGTATTTGAATATATTCTAGTCTAGCTACTAGAGCCTAGGGTTCATCATAATCTATTCCCTATTTTATATTATAGCCTTTAGAAACTATTATTGCTTTATTTTTAATAATTATTTCATTTTCATCACATTTGATTTTAGAGACCCATTCTACACTAATTACTAAGGTTTGTTTGGGTATTTCAACCAAGGTCCATGATTTATTCCTTTCAAATTAATTTATTTTATATTTCATTTCTTTAATCCAATCCACATAACCTAAATCCTCCTCAATACTTTTAGGCTCGAATTGAGAAAGATATGCTAGATATTCTACTTCATTTCTCAAAGAGCTTCCAGTTTGTAAAGGTTTATTTATATCACCAATGATACTTTCACTGGTATGATTCTTAAAAAAAATTGATTTGGGATTTTTAAAAAATTTTCATCAACATAAGACAGAAAGTCTTGTGGGGTGAATACTTCAAAAAAATCATGAGAATATTCCTCATTAGAAGAGTCTTCTATCAAACGTTGATAATAAGTTTTGGAATACACATTAGAAATTGTATGTTGGGATTATTTTGAAAAAAAATAATCAATTTGATACAATTTAACATGTATTGTCTATTCAATAGTACAATAATTTTTATGGAAAACTCAATATTCCATAGAAGTAGTGGAATATCCTTATAAAATACCTTCAACAAATTTGGGTGTGGATTTATCTAAATTATCTTTTTTATTCAAAATGAAAACTTTGTATCCAAATACTTTGAAGTATGAAAATTTTAGTTTTCAGAATGTCTATATCTCATAAGGTGTTTTATTTATATATATTATAATTAAAATTTTATTTATAGTATAACAATAATTACGCAAAGCATCAACCCAAAATGGTTTGTTATAGAATATTCACTCAACGTCGTTCTTATTATCTCCTAATTAATAGAATTTCTTCTTTCAATAATACCATTTTTTTGAGGATTTCTTGGTGCAAAAAAGTTATGAGTAATGCCTTTATTTTTACAAAAAGTTTCAAAATCATAATTTTCAAATTATATACCCTGATCCCTATGAATAGTTATCAATGTAATGTTTTTATCAAGTTTTTACATTGTCTAAAAATGTCTTAAAATAACAATTAGTATCATATGTCTTTACTAAAAAATAGACCCATGTATATCTGGAGTAGTCATCAACTAAACAAATACATAATACTTACCTCTGATGTATCTAGTTTTTGTTGGATGAAAAATATTCATGTGCACTAACTATAAATTAACAAAATTTGAAAGTTCAATAGTTGATTTAAAACATGACTTATGTTTCATTCCATATTGATGAGGTTTGAAGACTTTTGAAGAATCAAATATATGTTTCGGTAAATCCTTAACTAGTCTTTTATTAGACAATTTATTAATGTTCCTATGGTTAGAGTGTCCTAACCTTCTTTTTCATAACCAAGATTGATCTTACATTTCACTATGGAAAGGTAAGTTGTGGATCCTATGGTCTTCTATGTGGAGTGTGTATGCATTCTCATGCCTATGGGAAGAAAGAATGAATTCTTCCTTGGAATTGTGTACTTCAAATTTATCATTCATAAAATTCACAAGGTATCCTTCATCACATAATTAAATTGTCCTTATAAGGTTGTTCTTAAGGCCTTTTACAAATTAAACATTCAAAATAAAAAAAAATTCAAGAAGAACAATATTACCTATACCGACAATATTTCCTTGAGAATTTATTCAGAATGTAACGCTTCCACCTTTCATTTCAATAAATTTTAAAAATATTTCCATATTACTAGTCATATTCGGTGAACATACACTATCCACGTGCTAAATGTTTCTATTGTTGATAATTCCTTTTTTCCAAAAAAATAAAACAATTAGGATTTTGGAACCCAAACTTTCTTGGATCCAGAAATGTTAGAAATCAAAATTATAGAAACTGACATTTTTTTAAAAAATGGGATTTGTGGGAACCCAGCTTTTAAATTTTATATAAGGAAAACATTTTATTCCAATGACCTCCTCTATAAAATGTTTTTCAAAAGGGGTAATTATAAGGAATATTTTAATATTAGCTAAAAACAAGTTTTGAATGAGTATATCCCATTATTGAACTATTACCTTGTGGATGGAGTTGTTTATAAATTTTATAAAATAATTCTTTACCAATGATAAATTTTGAAAATATTTTCTTTAATAATATGATTTTATAAATTGGTCTTCTAACTTAATTCTTATATGCATGATTATTAGAATCAATGCACATGAGCCTTAGCCTGGTTAGTGGGGACTGGGAAAGTGCATCCAAGTGAGTCATCATCAAATCCAGGTGGATACATATTTCCACATACTGTAGTAGTACTGTAACATTATTGTAGCATTCACAATAGAAAAACTATAGTAGGCACTATAGAAGGAATTGTTCGGTACTATCGTAGCTATAAATATTCATTCATCTAGGCCTTTGGGCCACCAGTTTGATCCTTGGGTCCTACAAGTCTTTCAGGCCACCCAAGTCCTTCGGGACGGTTGTCTCTCAAGGCCTTCGGGCCACCTCAAGGCCTTTGGGCCACCTCAAGGCCTTCGGGCCACCCCAAGGCCTTCGATCCACGTGAATATGAAGATGTACCTATCATAGTACAATGGAAAAGGATCTCGATAAGGACCAGTGAAGGCACATTCACTAGAGGAGAACTAAGAGGAATTGGAAGAACGAGAGGGTATGTCATTGCCATCGGTACCAGGCCTGTGCATCTCTGCACATGACAACAAGCTAACCACCCCTCTGAATGGGGAGTGCTGATATCATGGCACGTGTTGGGGAGGAGCAGTTCCAAGGTGTCTTGTCTAGGTGATTTCCTCTAAAGACCTATGGGTCATGTAATTGTCTATAAGCCTTCAGGCCTTGTAATGGCTCCACCTCACCCATTGAAAGGTGGATTTTCAAAAATAATAATAATAATGTCCTTTGGTCCATTAAGTATTTCAGAGTATTGGAATCAGAAGTTATTTTTGAATCTAAAATATTTTTCTTAGAAATTACTTTTTCAAGATCTATAGAGATATTATCCTTCTCAGAATTAGATTCTACAATATTTTTAGAAATAGAATTAATTTAAATAAAATTCTTATCAATATCTTTAGAAATATATGATACTTATTTTTTAAAAATGTAACACCCCAAGCTTCTACGGTACGCTTCTCTTTGAATAATGCAATAGCGTATATTGTACGCAACATCGAGTTCCAACACACCATAACCAATCTAACTAGCCATTATGAATAGTAATACCCACTTTTTGAAATTTAAAAATTTTATTTCTCAAAATGGACTTCATTTTTGGATTTGGAATATCAAAATTATCCTAGGGTGAATTTTTGGTATTTTTCTGAAAAAACATCATTTTTTGGTGAATAGTGAAACCACTATGTGGTAGTTAAAAAACGGAATTTTCCATAAAACTTAATGTTACCGCTTCTGTGAGTGGAATTTCGAAAATCTGAGAGAAACGGTTAATATCAAGGACTAAAATGTGGTTCATTGAGATTAAAATAATTTTTGGTGAATAGTGACTTTTTACTTTTATTTACCACGTTTAAAAGTAAATAGGGTAATTAAGGGTAAAACTGATATTAATATTACCCTAACACATGTACTAATTCTATTGGATAATCTTAATTCGACCAAAAACAACATTAGGAATAAAATATTATCATTTAGGTCCACTTGGATTAGATTAGGACATTTATTGTTATTTAATTCAAAGAAGAGTTAAAAGCGTTAAAATCAAAGTGTATTTACTAAATCATTTTCAATATAGGGTTATACATAAGATAAATTATATTGTAAATATTAATTAGAAAGATAAAAATATTTCCTACATAATGGTATTTTATTTATAATTTTTAGACATTAAATAATTTAATTTATTTATGACCCAATGATGATGCAGTAATTACCATAATAGTGAAAAATTAAAATAATTGATATTATAATACCCAAATAAATATAATTTGAGACTTTTTATGAATTACACAAATTTTCTAGCTTAATATAACATAATATGAATTATTTAATTAGATTTGTTCG
Organism: Viscum album; assembly: GCA_963277665.1. Classification (NCBI taxonomy): domain Eukaryota; kingdom Viridiplantae; phylum Streptophyta; class Magnoliopsida; order Santalales; family Viscaceae; genus Viscum; species Viscum album. Next base: position 515,635,065 of record OY728135.1, read on the forward strand.
AAGTAATAATTCTGTTATTATTTTCACAAAAAACAATTTTCCAAATAGTGTCAAAATTGACATAAAAGAGTTTTAAAAAAAATATTATATTATTAATTGATATTCAATTCATAAAAATCTAAGGTTCAGGAAAGATACATATATCATGATAGGTGTATCTTTAATGGACCACTTGGGGGTCTCTTGGAAGTATATAGTATGTTTATTAACCATATAATATAAAAATACAAAGAGACATTGTAAAAGTGAAACTAATTAACTAAGAGTTATTACTTAAAGATAAGGTTAATATTGTAAGCGAAACCTGTATAAATTCTATCGTTTGAGTGGTTTTCAACCAATCCCCACTGTAAATTTTAAATAATCCACTTTGGATCCATTATAAACTGAATATGAATTTATTATAAAATAATATTTCTAGCTTTTCGAAAGGTTCCCCTCACCCCTCTTATAAAAGGGAAATCCCCCTTCTCATTAATTCACACCTTCAAAGCCATTTGAATCGTCCAAAATCTGCCCAAATACTCTCTAAACTTCCCTCACTTCATCCTAAAGGCCTTACATTAGTCAGAAATCCAACCTAAGGAGCCCTTTTGATCAAATCAAAAGAAACAACCTCAAGAAGTGGTAATGATTTCACCACCCTTTTTCAGGTTCCTTTCTTCTTCCACTTCTTCTTTCTTTGTTATTACCATTCTAAAATAATAACTCTAGTATATTATATATACTGTGATGTTATTATAAATATGGTAAAACCATATTCGGTATTCTATCCATCCTTTTAATAACATGTAACCGTACGTGCGTACGTACGGCTTACCGTCTCCACATCGTGGTGTAATTATTATTCAATAAATTATTTTTTGGATGGGTATAATATTGATGTGTAATTCATGTAAATAATAAATATAACATGATAATTATTATGTTTATATGATATAACTTCCAATTATATATTATTTTAATATCAAAAGAATGATATTGTCGCTCGTGCGTACGTACGGACTACCGTCTCCACGAACGTGATGATATTCACTCTCCATCGTATCCATTCAAGTCTAGTTATCATTTGATAATTAATAATAGTATCTATGGAATTGATATCATTATGGATATTATTAAGATACAACCTATCCATGAAAAACATGTCTTACATAACAAATCATATAAAATAAAACGAGTAAGTTAATACCCGAAACAATGATAATACTAAGATATTATTAACAAATCAATGTTAAAATATCATATATGAAATCATATTAATGTATATGATTATTTAATAATTTAATAACAATTATTTCACCATTATACAGGAGGTTAACTTACCCTCAACCAAGGAAAAGTACAAGGTAACAGTTTATTTCGCAATCTCTTCATTATCCGAGGTTGTTTATACGTAATAATCTACTGGGATCTCTTTATAATCCACATCCATGTTTCTTAAAAATGTATTTGAAAACATTTTTTACTATTTAAAAGAATATGGGCTAAAGACATTTATACCCTTTTTTGACTTTTTATAAGAGGTTTATAAAGGAATCTTTCCGTCATTTTCCAAACAATGTTCTTTTTATCCTTTTTGACAGAATTAAGGTAAGAATGTTTTTTTTGACTTATAAGGCGGGTGCAGCTATTTTCCGCCGTTATAAAATCGTCGAAGCTTCCCTTACAAGCTTATAAGAATATTTTCAAAGAAAATGTTTTATTTTATAAATATATGACTCTTAAATTATTTCAAAATATAAATAGATATTTCTCTAAAAAGAGTTTTGATTTCATCTATGTCAACATCCTTTGATGGATTTTACGCTTATTTGAAGTTGATTTATTATGATACAAAACTTCTACATTGTATTGAAGGTTTTGTGATATGTTTGACTTTGGATGTGTTATTTTTATACCATTCATGGTTTATGGAGAAAGTATTGACATTTCGTATGCCAGTTTTAATATGAATGTTTATGTTATGTTTAAACCTGTTCATATGAGGAATGCATTGGACTTAAAATGCGACGGGTGGAGCCCGCTATAGCTCCTTGATGCATCGGTAGTTCTCATTAGACAAACTAGTGTTTTCGAAAAAGGCCTTGGCAAAATCTTATTTGTAGTCTTGGCACGAGGCCTTGGCTATGTGGTTATGATAGTCTGGAATTATGCATTCCATCATTATGAAAGTGGTTATTAATATTGCATGTGATTATTAGATTAGAAGAATATCCATGTGAATAAGTAAATGGAATTATTTCATTTTATTTTTTCCATTCTATGTTGAAGTTAAAGTTTAAATGGATTTTGTTTTAGTTATACATTGCCTTAAATGTTTATTCTTATTTATGATAGTTTATGCTATATTGTTATCCTTATTGGGCATTTGAGCTCACCCCTTTTCTATGTTTTATTTTTCTCATGATGTGAAGAAGTAAATTATGAATGACCTGTAGGGATAGTATGAGGGGATAAGAGTGTAGACTATGGAGACTATGTTGTGGTAGTTTTCATTTTTATGATGTAATGTAAAACATTATTAGTATATCTAGTGTTTCCAAGGCTACTAAACTAATCTGTCTTTCAAGATTTGATCTTTCTTATGATCATGCCAATGTTATGTAATAATGCACCGACTCTAGGAAACTCGGGTCGGGGCGTTACAAAAAATATCAATTATATCATTTTCCTTTTCATGTTTCTTACTAACTTTGCAATTTTCATTGTCAAGTAATTTTTAAAATCAAGAAACCCCTTTATATGAAGGTAATGGATTATTACCACTTGTTGAGGAGGATAATTCATATGAAGATGTATAATTCCATTCATTTGGATAATTATAATTAAATAGATTTTATTCAATGATTACGTTTTGTGTACCATTTTTATATAGCATTTATTTTCAACAAGTATTCTGGAATGAAGACCAATATTCTTTTCTCTAGAATTCCCAGTGTCTGATGATTGATCTGAAGATTCTCCTCCACTATCACTCCAAGAATAATATTTTTTAAAAAAATTATTTCCTATTAATTTATAGTACACTTTATTATTCCAATCATAATTTATTTATTTTTTGTCTTTCCTTTTCATATTTAGGTAATTAGGTCTAATGTGTCTCACATTCTTGCATTAATAGAACATAAATTCATTACCATTTTTTTATTCTTTTCCTTTTTGGTTTTATTATATCTTTACTGAATGTCCATATTTCTAAAAATATTTTTCATACATCGGGAAATATTGGCCAATTCATTTTCTAAATGTTCTGATTCACTAGAATATGATTGAACTATAACATTATTCTTATTTCATTTGACTATATTTTCAGGAGTCAAATCTGTCATCTGATTTGGAGTTTAAGTAAAAGATATTCCACCATTCATCATTTGTAATTTTGATACATATCATTTCAATCTACTCTAATATTGTCAGATATTTACATATAGCTCATCAATAGTTACATTAGTGGATTTTCTTGATTCATCAATAGGTATCCTTTTTTTTCCCCTTCATTTGGAATAATATCTATGATCTTGTCTATAAGGATGTCATAATCTAATCTTTTCTCTCCCAAGTCTTGTAAACTATTCAAAATAGTCATGAATCTATGTTTATACTTAATAATTGGTTTTCTATAAGGATATTCTAAACCTTTATAATCTTATATTAGCATTTATCATCCTATTCATAAACTTTAGATGTACTGAAATGAGTTATCTCTATCATTTTCCAAATACTATTAGGTGCTTCAAAAGATAGAATATGACTATATATATTTATATTAATCAAAAAAATAAATGTATTTGGTACCTTATAATTCAATTGATATTCTTAATTTTCTTATTTGTTAAAGAGTCTAACTTCCTTGTCATGGATTTTATACTCACCAGTCAACATAACAAAATTATCAACTCTAGTGTTGATTATTGATCTGTCAATCTATATCTTTAATATTCATAATCATTTCCATAAAACATTCTTGGTCTTGTAGGATTGAAATTTTGAATTCAACTAACATTAAGTCTTTCCAGCTTTAAAATAATATAAAATTTATTTTTCCACAGTACATGTTAGTGTAAAAATTATTTATAAACAAAATTATTATAAATGATATATAAGTAACTTTCAAATGTAAAGTAAGAAAATATATATGAACAATGGAAACCTCATCTAGTACCAATTTTTTGGATTGAAATGTATACGCATATGGAATAATACAAGAGGGGGTGAATTGTAAGTCTAAAACCATTCATTTTTATACTTAATGAAATCATAGTTTAATAAGATTTGAACAAATTAAATTCACAAAATCTATTAATGTATTAGGATAGTAATTGGATTGTGCTAGGGGTTCGATAGATAGAGTATCATAATAAGTAGGTTAAGATAAGTATTCCACATGTTGTATTTGAAATTAATCATATTCTAAATAGGTAAACGATTTAATCATAGTAGTAGTGATATAGATCATAATCACAATAGTTATGATAAATAGAGTGAACCAATTAAAGATTCTATAATAAATCATATTGAATCTTATTGGGTAAATGAACTTATTTTACTCACTAAAATCATAATTACTAATATCATAATCACTAAATAGAGAATAGAAATATGAATATGTAACATGATTCACTCCATACTACAAATAAGGTTAAATGAAAACAATTAAGAGGATAGAATTATTTTAACCAAAAGAAATAAGTAGCCAATAACCATGGATGGAAGTCACTTGATTTATACTTTAAAGAAAGTTTGTCTTATCCACACCAAGTTAAGCCCCTAATATTATGACCAGCTTCTATATTTCTATCCCCACAATTCCTCAATCAAGAAGTTGATTGGAACCTCTTTCTTCTTATCCTAATAATGACTGAATCAAAAAATGATTGTCACAGATGTCTTACTATATATGGAATCTCTTTATCATAATCACCTATGATCGGTGTCTCACTAGGAAAACCAGAACTCTAGGAAGAAAAAATTATGTAGAATAAGTAATTCTAAACTCAAAATCTTCTGAGTTTTTTCACAAAACAATAATTTGATATAGATCTCTAAATTCATAACAAAATTTTCAAAAGTTTTGGGATCATTCAAATGACCTGGTATTTATCATCCAATGTCCTAATGATCATATTGGATTCCAACGGTCAGATTTTCTCTTGAATGTTAGGAGGGACTTGGACACCTGGAACTCTAGTTGTCATCTTTTAATGGAAACAATAACATTATTTTATAATACAAATCAAAATTGAATGCACAACATCATTTTTATTTAAAAACAATTCACTTCATTACGATATGAGTTTGAATGGATTCAATGATTCTTGTTTTAAGAGTCAGAAAGATTTATTATTATTACGAAAATAATGTCCATACGAAAACTGGATAATATGTATGATAATGTTCATATTTTGTGTGTGCGAAGAAAATATTGTTCATTGAGTGCGATAAATATCTTATACAACGTTGTTACAATAATCAAGGAATGAATCATTTCTACAATATGCATGACTATGATTATAATCATATTCATAAGAAAACATTTAATGATGAAATGTAAAAAAATGGAAAAATTATGATTTTATTGGAAGAGATTTTGTGAATTTGAAAACAAAAGGGAACATCAATGTCAAAATAATAATTTTGACTCAACACATCCTCTATCATTCTATGTGGTTTCCAACTACACAAAATTTACTTTTAAGTACACATCTTGTAGGTCTCATGGGATAACTGGGTGTGTACTCTAGTACACACCATATCTAATAGCACATGGAGTGTACGAACATTTAATTTTCTACAAGGTTTATACTCTAGTACATTATATGTTTACTAGTACATGGGATGTACTTAAAAATCATTTACTTCCTGGGTGTGAACTCTAGTATATTCCATGTCGAATTCTATCTGATTTTTACTTGCATTCTATGTACTAACAAGGTGTGTACTCTATTAAACACCATGTTGGGTGGGATATAACTACATGAAATGTACTTATAGACTATATTAAATGTAGTATTAAAAGATTCTAAACGTAAAATATGTCCACCATCAATTAATATTCATGAAATAGACTTCTGATTTTTATTTCATGTGATATTTTCCCCCCACAACAACCATAGCCACAAAAAATAGAAAAGTACACATCATGTTTTTAAAAACTACAAAGAGTGTAGTCTAAAAAATTGTAGAACACAATATCTATAAAAAATTTCATAAATCACCACTATTTTTACCACTCCTAATTCTCAAATCCCAATCGAGGGCCTCTTTCCTCATTTCCACACCTCCGATGTCCCTTTTATAATAACTCTTCACCAAAAACACTACACAAAATCCATTCACAAAAATCCCTGACTCCAAATACTATCATTTATTTCTTAATATCACACTATCATTCCATATTTGACCCACCATGACCCATAAAACACCTCTCATATCCCAATATCTTCTCTCAAACCCAAATCCACCAACCATAGGCTGAAATTCTAGTAAATCACGAATCAAAACAAATTTACAAACCATCTACCTTGGAAGAGGCTATGAGTGATTTCATGACAAAAGTGGATAATGTGGAAGAATGGGTATAAATCCCCATATATAGAAATTTATGGTATCATTGTTAAGGTCTATCTACTAATCATTCAGCATGTATTTTCAAAATTTAAATATTATGGTCAAGAACCATGATTTTGGGAAATATTAATACAAATAAAATTTTTGTGGGATTGAATTTACACCATTTATTGAAGAATTCCAATTAAAATAAATAATAAATAAAAAATGGTGTGTAAAACAAAAATAAATAATTATAAAACTAGTTTGGAATTGTTCGTTTCATTCGAAACTTCCTATACTATGATTTTTTATCAATCCATTGAAGAAATCATTCATCGACATCCCCAGTCATTGATCCTACCTATATTTATCCATATATAATAGTTAGGGTTTGTGGTGAATGATGATGAAACATAATTAGAGAGTTGTAGATATATTAATAGTAGCACAGTTAATATTTATTTATTTATAAATATTCTACCCATGATGGACCTTACCCAATGCCTAGATTTTTAAAACAATATACTACTCCTATGATAAATACCTTAATCCAAATGAAATTTTGGTGTTAATTTTTGTATCTGAAACTCTATTCATGATACACTCACTTATTTTTCCTATTAGATAAATATTATTTTTTGAATAAATATTAAAAACACTGTAAAATTCAACATGCGGGGAAATTCACCAATACTTAACATGGGAGTAAAAACTACACCCTTAGATAAATATAAATGTCAAAAAACTTTTAAAAGGTTTTATTATTCGGTAAATTTATTATTTTACCCCTAGAAAGACAGTGGGACTCTAAACCTCAAATTTGATCTATGTCTTGATAAAGAAAAATCTAGGTCGCTACATATTTTTTTAATCCATCATATATATAATCTCGACAATACTCCTTCAGTATTCCAACTCTTGTGCTTTCCAAAATAATTTTAACCCAAATAAAACGCCAAAAACAAGGCACCTAACTCTTAGGGTCACCTCGATAATTTATTCCTTTAAAAAAATAATCAGGGGCACCTTTCCTTCACAGAACCTATCATGTATGATTATCAAGGTCTTAAAATTTGATTTACATAAAAAGAATTTGGAACAAATTATTTTTAAGGAGATATATTCACAAAATATTATCTCATGTTGTTCCACTAACGTGTATTCATTCTTATAATGATTTTTTTTAATCTTATTCCTTCCACCAAAAGAGTTTTTTTCAAAAAAAATTATATGCAACTCTTTTCACTACCCATAGATTGTGTTACTATAATAATTAAAATACAACTATATTTATACACGTAAAAATTCTTCCACCACATAAGGTACATAAAAAACATTTATGTATATCTTTATAAATATATGAAATCAACAATTCCCATAAGATTAATCTTGGATCTATGTATATCCAAACCCAAAATTTCTAGACAAGACATGGACCTTCAAGACAATGAGCAGTCCTAACCAATGTCCCTCTAACCAAGGTCTCTTTACAAAAGTTAGTTTTTAATTCCATCACAATTAAAACACCTACTATGTATAAATTATAAAAATCTTTTAAATTCAATCTCACAACCCATTACAAGAAAATTTTAAGGTAGAAGAGAACAAAATGAATTAAAATAACTAACTTATAACTCCATAAATACATTTATAATAATTTATAGAAGTGATTAAAAAATTAAACTAAATCACACATCCATTCATAATATAACGATTACATTTATAAATATAATGTGGAATTAAAAATAATTTCACAATTCATATATTTAAGCCCTGGATAAAATTATTTAAAAAAAATTAAAAATGATATATAATTAAAAATTTAGTAATGCATTATGAACATTCCATATTTAAATAAATATAAATACATTATATTAGTTTTATCATAAACTCTTCATATTGTTCTTTATATGGAATTATATTTTAATACATGATATTATATAAAATATAATGAAACCATTTTCCAATTATGTAAATAATTTGAATAATTTAAATATTAATATTTAATATTCTTTAAAACATGATCGTATCAAGCAAAACTCATTTTGATATATTTTAGATGAATTTTCAAATAATACTCCTTTAATTTGAACACTTCAAATTAAATATTATGAACAATTCATAATATCAAATATTAACTCCTTTATATTAATCCCAATTTTTTTATTTAGAAAACTTTTATAATTCACCCATATAATTTCCATAAAAACATTTTTTTATGCAAATTATATACCATTCCATATAATATCTCAATGAATTTAATATTATCTATATTTATATAATAAATATTTCTAAAAATAATAATTAATTAATTGTATACATATTATAATTAATTTATAAACACTCTATAAAATTAATAAACATCTAAAAAACCTTTTTTCATTAAAGTATAAACAATATATAAATTATAAGATCTAATTCATAATTAAAATTTTGAAAAAGTGAAATTTTCTTCTATATTGTCTTTATATTTCTCAATTATATTATAAAATGTGATAGAATATAACATATATTGTATTTTTCATTTTATATTCATTGATCCAGAAAAGATTGTGTGGATTCCATCAATCATTCTCTATGATATACATTATCTATCATAAGCAGTGATATCACCATCAGTCATCTACTAGTCATATTTTACAATATGCATCGATATCTCCAAAGTGACATGATGATCTATTTTAATGTTTCGTAAATATTACAAACCAATGATATCATACACTAGGACATGACATAATTTACACTATGATATATCAAAAATCAATGAATTACATTTTATATGTTTTTGTGATTTCATATATCACAGAGTATGATCTGATCATATGTTAAGAATTCTCATACTGTATAACCAAGAATAATTCCATGTGAATATCATTACTTAAAATATTTCATATCACTACTAACCATATTCCATATTTTAATAAAATCTATATTTTTAATTCTATATCAAAATCTACAACACGTAATATTATATCTGATATCTTTATTTGAAATACACAATTTCAAGAATCAATTATCGTGGTAAACCTTTGATACCATTAATGGGTTTATAAGGATCAAAATAAACTTATTTAAAGAATCATAAGAAATTATAATCCTTAAATTCCAAATATCACTATGTTAGGAAAACTAAAACATCGCATAAACTAAATTGAAGAATGTATTCCTTTCACTAATGTTGGACGGTAGCCCTATCTCCAGTCAGTGCTTGATAAATAACACTAGGAATAGACAAAGGACTCTTTCTTCTAAGGTGTATCCACAGATTGATTGAATCACTCAATGATAGGGTGTGATCCTCCTCATGACTATGATATGTTAATATATAACATTTTATATTGAAGGAGAAGGAATCCATATTGATAGAAACTATTGGACATTGAATAAGGACCACACACCATCTCAATGGATTGAACCCTCTATATACGCCTCAAGAACACTACTCAAGCCTCCATATATTTACTCAAGAATTATATTATATTCATTTAAATATAGTTTGTTACAAATCATATTACCTTCAGCTAAATAAACCCCCTAATACATTTCATTATATGAAATTTTATAGATCAGTTATAGTTGTTGAAGGTTCTTGAACTTTAAAATTTAACATTTTAATTCATTAACAAAAAATAGGCAGTTTGTCTGAATCATAAAATGTGGTTTAATACATAATATAGAATTATGATTTGATCTATTTTGTACACTATGCCTAGACTAGGAATATTTAATATAGTATCATCATATCATAAATAATGATATACCCAACAAGAACATTATATGAAATGGATATTGATTTATATCATTTCATGTACAACTAATTTTACACACTACCTAATGTAAGATAATAGTTTTGTATTCATTAAAGTGTCAACATATATGTTCATTTTAGATTTTAAATTTTTTTTTCTCAAAACTACAAATAGTGATGTCCACTACCTTCTTGTAAGAGCATATGTTCCATGTTTTCTATGTTTTGTATTATTCTTTAATAGGATTATATGGATCAAAAAACACATGTTATGTGAATCAACACCTTATAATCCTAAAATTTCAAAGCTCACCCTGATATAAAAACTAAAAAAATGTAAAATATATACTGAAGAACATGTATGTTTCACAAACATTAAATTCTACCCTTGTCATTAGTCAGCTCTTTATGATGATCACTCAGAATATCCAAATGACCCTTCTCTATGAGGTGTATCCATGTATTTACTAAATATCTTAGAAAATGGGTGGGATCCACCTCATGATCATTATAATTTAGTATCTCGTGATAAGGAAGGATAATGAAGATATATTAGGGGAATCTATTGGTGCTTCAGCCTGGATTTCACACCATCTCAATGGTGTTTTCCCTTATATATATTCCTTAGGGAATCCCCTTGATACTCTGTCAATATACTTATATATTATATTACATGTGATTAAATGGATTTGGTTATAACTCTTATAACTATTTGCCTAGTGAATTCCCCCTCAATACATTTTATCATATGAAATCTTATCCATTAATGATAGATTTTTTGAGATTATTACATGTTAACACTTAACATTCAAATTCCTTAATCAATCATAGGTTATTTTAGTGAATTGTAAAATATATTTTTATACATAACCTGACCTTAAAATTTGGAATATGTCATGCTTTATCACTACCCAACATATCTTCAACACAACATCGTCATATCATAACTGAAGATATTCCCCAAAATCTCATCATATTATGGATATTTTACCATATTATATCCTCATATAATCATATGTTCTATGGAAAATACACATCACATATATATAGGTTTTAGGGAACAGCAACACTAATCTTCCACTTACACTGAAGACTTATAGAATTCATTCCATTTCACCAATATTGTTTTATATACAAAAACCATTTGAAACCACATATAAAATAAATTTGTGATGTTCTAATGTATCACTGAATAGTTTTAATATACTCTAACCTTTCTTTAGAAATATATGATCCTATTATCATACACTCTCTAACATCATCCCAACATGTTTTATTTTTACACCACCTCCAATAAATAGCCTCATATGGTTCCATTTGAATGAAAGAATTGTAATTCTTGTTATATGAGAACTCCACTAGGGGATTCTGTTGAGAAAAACACCCTTATAAATCTATTTAATATGATCTCCAAATATATTCTAGGGTTTCTATGGTTTATTCTAATTGACCATAAGTATAAGTATGGTATAATGTATTGAATGTACTCTATGTATCCAATTCATAATGAAATATTATATATACATTCAAGTTAAACAATGGATCTAAGTCATATACAATGGAAATTGGTAGCAAATTAACATAGTAATATTTCAAGGCTTAAATTTTTTATTATTTAATGTGTGTGTGTAAATATATATGTGTGTGTCTGTTATTTTCAGTTTTAAAAAAAATCAGAACAACAACTAATTTTATTCACTACCTACATGTAAAGGAATATTTTCCATGTTGTCCATGTTTTTGTGTTGTTCTTTGATAGGTTTCAATGGACTGAAAAACACTTTTCATATGTAGTTGAAGACCACAGAATCCAAAAATTTCAAAGATCACAATGCTATGGAAACTAAAACTATGTATAAACTAAAAATAAGAACATACACATTTCACCAACATTACATTTTGACCCTATCACCAGTTAGTGCTTGATGAATATCCCTAGAAACAACCAATGTACTATTTCTTATGATATGTATCGACGGATTGACTAAATCACTCAACACTTGGGTGGGATACTCCTCGTGACCATGATAATATTGTATCTCAAAATGGTTAAGAAATAAGAATGATGATAGATCGGGTAAACATATTGGATCTTGATAAAGGATCTCACACTGTTTAAATGTTATTATCTCTTTTATATATTCCCCAGGGACACTCCTTGAGACTCTTTGAATATAATTTTATGTTAAATTACATATGAGTTAAAGACTTTGGTTATTACTCGTGTATCCTTTTACCAAGATAATTCTCCCCAAATACATGTCTTCATATGAAATGTTATCCATTAGTGATAGATGTGGAAGATTATTAAATGTTAATGATTAACATTCAAATTTCTTAATCAGTTATAGTGTTTTTTTTAATTGTAAAATATGGTCTAACACATAACATGACCTTACAATTTGTAATGTGTCGTACATTATGACTATCCTATGTATCTTCAATACAATATCATCATTTCATAACCAACAATATGACCCAAAAAACATTATATTCAAGGATATCATACCATATGGTAGCCTCATACAACCACATGTGATCTATCTAATATAAATCATATATATATATTGGTTTTATTGAGTATCACCATAAATATCCAACTTTCACTAAATCCTTATCCACATCATGCTATTTCACTAATATTGTGTCATATAAAAAACATTGGATGCCATATTAAAAATAATTTTTTATATATTTAAAAAAATGCAATTTTATTATAAAATTCACTGTGTATCATTTCATATGAAATACCTTGTAAATATCTATCACAAACTCATTTTTTGATAAACACATTAACACTTTTAAGAAGTGCTATGATTTTCGTAAAACTAAATTCCCATTAATTCAACCATAAGTGTGACCCCATGGACCTTTACAAAATTAACAATAAATATATATAATCAATAATTTATAAATTTAATAAAAGGAAAACCTTTAGAAAAGTTTCAATGCCACTCAAGCTCCCATGGTTTTTGGAATTGCCTTTATAAAACCCATGTATATCTACACATCTTTCCTCCAATTATATCATTTACAGTCATGAATTTTTAATGAGTAATTTTTCCAATATATCAAGTAACCATGAGACATATTTTATTTCAATCACAAATTTTTACTCAAACATACTTTATTCTTTGATTATATACGGATAAATTTGATGAATACATCACATTCCAGTCACCCATACAGATGAGCACATAATATTCCCCTCATACATAAGAAAATATAAACAGAAATTATTATTTAGGAATGGTTTTTCACTACTTGAGTCTATCTTAATAAATTTACCATCTATCATACTAATCATAATAATGGAAAAATAACATCTTGGTTATTCACCTACCAATGAAATGATTAACAATATTCCCAACCACCATTGATTTTTTAAGCATCAAGGCTTTGTTAATAAAGGATACTAGGTATTATTGTTTTCATGATATGTATCATTCCATCCTAAACTATGGGGAAATCCCAATATGAAATATAAACACCTATTATACCAAATACATAGTGTATGACACTCCATGGGGTATACTTATAGGGGTATCCAATGTATAAAACGTGTTTCCTACCTCATTACAATATTTCATATCTCTATATGAAATCCAACCCATGATAACCATAACTTTTAACCAAAACCAATAATACACTTTAATAAAAAAATTGAGAATATCTAAAAATCATACATTGTGAGTTCATTCTTATTTTTTACATCATGTAATATTTGTACCCAGTGTGAAATAATGACAAAATAAAGTTTAACTTTTTTAATAACATGATCCATTTCATATTCTTAAACTCCTTTAATAATATTAACAAAACCATAAAAAAAAGAACCAATAATAATAATATCTCATATTATAGACCACCATAGAGGCATTGTGTTTATAAAACTTTTAAGGTTTTTTAAAACTCTTTATATCTCCATGTTATTCATGCAACATCTATATGTGACTATCTGATGATATCCTCATACAAAAATCATTTTAGGAGTATTATATCCGAAATAATTCATATTGAATAATTTTGATAATTAGGAATCATATTCCCAATGTTCAACAATATGAGAATATATACATTCTTTTTTACATTAAAAAATCTATTGTTACAATGTTAATAAATTCTGTTTTCTTATTAAACCCCCTTATAAGTTAATTTTACATATATTTATATGAAATATCATACCGAAACATTTCTCTGAGATCATTTTCGTAACAAAATATAACTCTTTACGTTATTCTTTACCAACCGATCTTAAAATCATTTTTGGATACAAAGTTGATTTCACTTCATTATGGTAACTAAATTTTACTCTTTATATTCATATTTACTGGCTTACACTACACTATTTTAGGATATTATGTTAAATTCACTTAGTCCTTTTGACAAGTTTAGTCTTTAATTTTTATAAATTGGACATCTCTATCTCCAAATATTTTTTTAATAGACTTTTAGAAATAATTTTCTATTCTGAATGTCATGATAAGACACAGAAACTATTTTTGTGATAGTAAAAACATTAATTTATTATTAGTGATAATATTTAACAAAAAAATATTTTTTTCTATCATCTATTATATTCTATTTCCTTTGAGTTTTATTCTAAAAAAATACCATTTTATTTAAAATATTCCCATGATAGGTGGTGGGATCATAACCCTCATAATTTAATAGAAAAGTATATATATTATTTTTACTTTAATATAACTCCATTTATAATTACCTTATTTCAATCATTTTATAGAATCTCTTGAATCATAAAACATGTTTATTAAAAAAAATCTCATGTTTTTTATAACAAACTCTTTGGTATTGAAAAACATATCTTACCATTTTAAATAAATGAGATGAAAATACATATCCTTTATATAGATCCATTTAATCTTGATATTTTCTTTTTCTTTAAACTCAAGGATTTATCAACCCTTTACATCATCATTTTAATAAGAACTATAGGCCACATGAATTCTTACCTTGATTTGAAATTAGATTATAAATATAAAAGTTTCTAAATATAAAATTGATATCATAAACCAATCAATGTAAAAGAATATAATTCTATAACCCCAATTAAAAACACAGAAACTCTATAGAACTTTAATACCCCCTTACGGAATCCCCAGTAATTTATATTCTACGGGAACATTTCTCCTCCCTATTGAAACCACCTTTCGGTTTCCATGATGAAGGAAGGTTGTAACACCCCAAGATTTTATGAGAAGTATTCTTTTTAATTTATTTTATGTCTTGTGTTTTATGCTACACCAAAATTATCTTGCACTATACACAACACTGTTTTAGCATGCAGTATACACAACACTATTTTTCGATCGTGTTACACACAATTTCAAGTTCATTTGATAGAAGTTATTCTACACAACATTGAGTGTATATATATATATATTCAATATATAAATGAAATATAGTTGGATTCTATTATACGCAACAAAAAATGAATCTTACACTACACGCAACCCTGACTTGGCTTGCATTACACACAATGAGAACCTTCCTCGATAGCGTATTTTGTAAGCAATACTGAGTTTCACTAAACAACGATATGTTATTAAAATATTTTATTGACTACTAGTTATGAATAATAATACCCACTTTTTGAAATTTTATAAATTTTATCTTTCAAAATGGACTTCATTTTTGGATTTGGAATATCAAAATTATCCTATGGTGAAGTTTTGGTATTTTTCTGAAAACTTTCAATTTTTGATGAATAGTGAAAAAACACTAACTTATAGTTTAAAACTGAATTTTTATTTAAATATTTATTTATTTTATTTAAATTTATTTTAGGTAAAAATAGACACATAATACCTTTATATATTCAATTTAATTCATTGGATTCAATTTATAATAATTTTAGATATATAAAAATTTTAAATAAGTTTTCACCGTCTTTTACCCACATCTTAAGAGAATTTGCAAATTGACATAAAACATAATTTTACCATTTATATGAGTTGAATTTTGAAAATCTGAGAGACACAGTTATTTCCAAAGAGTAAAATGTGGTTCAATAAGATAAAAATAATTCTTGGTGAATAGTATCTTTTTGCTTTTATTTACCACAGTTAAAATTAAATAGGGTAATTAAGGGTAAAAGTGATATTTTTATTACCCTAACACATGTCCTAATTATATTGGATAAGTTTAATTCGACCCAAAACGACCTTAGGAATAAAATATGACCATTTAGATCCACTTGGATTTCATTAGGACATTTATTATTATTTAATTCAAATAAGAGTTAAAAGAATTAAAATCAATGTTACATAAGTAAAACATTTTAAATATAGGGTTATAAATAAGATAAATTCGACTATAAATATTCATTAGAAATATAAAAATATTTCCAACCTAATCATATGTTATTTATATTTTTTATAAATAAGATAAGTTAATTTATTTATGACACAATGATGATGCAGTAATTACCTTATTAATGAAATATTATAATAATTGATATTATAAATACCCAAATAAATGTAACTTGAGACTTTTTATGAATTACACTAATTTTATAGATTAATATAACATATAATGGTTGGTTAGATGATTTTATCCCAAAGTAATAATGTTCTTATGAATTTTGAGAAAACAAAATACCAAATAGTGTCAGAATTGACATAAAAGAGTTTTTAAAACAAATATTATATTATTAATTAATATAATGGTCATAAAAATCTAAGGTTCGGCCAAAAGACTTATATAATAATATATATGACATTAATTAACCAATTAGGGCTCTATTGGCAGTTTATAGTATGTTTATTAACCATATAGTGTAAGAATTCTAGAAGACACAGTAAAAGATAAATTATTTAACTTAGAGTTAAATCTAAATGATAAGGTTAAAATGGTAACCTAAACTTGTCTAAACCCTATTGGTTGATAGGATTTCGACCCATAACAACCTTATCCTCTAAATAATTCACTTTGGAGCCATTATAAATCGAATATTAGTTTATTATAAAATAATATTTTACGTTTTTCCTAAGGTGCCCCTCACCCCTCTTATAAAAGGTCACTCACCCTTATCTCAACTTCACACCTCCAAAGCCATTTTTATCATACAAACCCTCAGAAAATACCCTATAAAATGTTCTCCCTTCATCCTAGAGGCCTTCCTTAAGTCATAAATCCAACCTAAGGATCCCTTTCGATCAAATCAAAGGGAAGAACCCGAAGAAGAGGTAAATATCTCACCACCTATTTCAAGTTCCTTTCTTCTTCCACTTCCTCCTTCTTTGTTGTTTCCATTATAAAATAATATCTCCAGTATCGTAAATATATTTTTATGTTATGATAAAAAATTTACAACCATATTAGTTATTTTATCCATTCTATGAATGAAAAAGTCACCACACGTGCGTACGTACGGCTTACAATCTCCATGTCGTGGTGTAGTTTCTTATTCAAGCATTTCATCATTTGGAAGGGTATAATAATGGTTATAAATGATAAATATAACATTATTAGGATTCTTTATGTATGATATACCATCCAATTATACACGATTTTAATATCAAAAGATTGATATCATCGCTCGTGCATACGTATGGACTACCGTCTCCACGAACGTGATGAGATTCATTTTCCATGATTAACCATAAAAGAATGATTATAAGGTATATATAATAAGTAATCATGAAATATATTACATAATAATTATACTTTATTTATGTACATATATTTTTCATTTAATTAATTCCATTAAATTCAATAAGGAAATGAAATCAGCGTTCATGCGTACGTACGGCCTACTGTCTGAATGAATGGTGTATTTCATTCCGTTTATAGATCTATCGTATATATTTATATGATGAATATATATTCTATATAAATAATGTTTTACATTCTGTAATTAAATAAATAAGGATATAAGTAAGAACAACAAGTTTAAACACAAACGATAAATGATATGATTTTACCCAAAACGCTACTTTAACATGGAATTTACAAAAGAACGGGTAATATAAAGTCATAAGTGAACCATATATGATATCATAAAAATAAATATTATTATTTAATAAGTTAATAAAATTATTTAAATCATTATACAGGAGGTTTGGATACGTACGAAGCATATCAGATCTAAGGTAAGGGATAATTTTTCAATCTCATTTTTATCTAGGATTGCTTATACGTAAGTATTTACTGGGGT
The DNA here is from genome assembly GCA_963277665.1 of Viscum album. Classification (NCBI taxonomy): domain Eukaryota; kingdom Viridiplantae; phylum Streptophyta; class Magnoliopsida; order Santalales; family Viscaceae; genus Viscum; species Viscum album. Next base: position 515,653,544 of record OY728135.1, read on the forward strand.
TATATTCTTCATCCATGTCCATAAAAATGTTTTTAATAAAGTGTTTAATATTCTTCCATGTATTTTTAAATTCATGTTTACCCCTATTTGACTTTTACTTTGTGTTATGGAAGGAATATAGCTTTTGTTTACCATATGTGGTACTTTTTGAATTTTCCGTTAAAAGTATGAGGAGAATGTTTTTTAACTTATATGGAATGAATGGATTTATTGTGGTTTCATAATTACTTATTTTTATGAAGCTTCATGTACAAGATTTCATGATTATTTTCAACAAAATCCTTTTCTTTTAAAATTTCATGGCATTTTGAGAAAAGACAATAATTTTGAAGAAGAAAGGATATTTTCCTCAAGAATTTATTTCAAGTGTTTTATCAAAACTAATTTCCATCTATGATGGATATATTTATTATGTTTATATTTCAAGTATATTCTCTCTATTATTTACATGTTTTGATTTTTCTTATGATGAAATGACATCCATTTGTTTTATATGGATTATTTTATGAGGGGATGATGTTTATGAAACCCATTTTATTCTTTGGGTTATGATGAATGATTTATGAGTGTTTTGTTGAACACGTAAGAATGGGTTCAATATGAGATGGGTGGGACCTATATCTCCCTCCAATGCATTGGGTAAATATTTATATCTCATTATATAGACATGGATGTAACAGAAAGTAAATCTAGTACAGTAATACAGGGTTTGAACGGCAGGGAAACCCAATTCAGTAATGGACTTTTTCCACTATGATGGTCTTGGCAGCAATGCCTTGGATACTACTGAAATCATATCATGTGATTAATGGTTTTCCCCAATTACATGTTTTATTACCATGCTATTTTATCATTATTGATGTTTCTTTATGATCTATGCCTGACGTACTCCCAAGATTTATTTCAACTTTGATGTTTTATGTTCATGTTTTTTACATTCAAATGTTTATGGATTGTTTATATGTTCTCAATGTTTACCCTAACTGAGCATTTGAGCTCACCATTTTTATTTTTTCTTTTCCCCAGGATATAATGAAAGGTTTTAGGTATGAAAATAAGTGGAAGATATTTATTGGAGATATTGAGGATCGTTCACCATGATTAGAAGATTATGTTCCATGTTTCCAATGACACTAAACTAATATGGTCCTTTGGAATTTTTTTATGTAAAAACTATTCCAAAAAAGTAATGTAATATCCATGTACGCCAATCTTTGGGTCTCTACAAAGACTATTGGAAAAATATAACCTTTTTTGTATTAAACCTTTACCCTATTTAACTATCAACATAGCATAGAAACTTCAAGACATTTAAAAAATAGGGTAAACTATTATTGATCTCATTCACATTATAGGAATATTTTCAACAATGATTCAAGAATGAATTCCATAGCCAAATCAAGCCTTAAATTTAACCTCTAGACTTTCCAAGTCAACAGTGCACTCAATCACACTGAGTATATGAAGGAGACTAAATTTAATTTGGATATATTATATATATTACCTTTGATACCTCACTTGAATATTTTTCGGCTTCTCATAAGCATGTAGATTCCATTCTCAAATAAATTAAATAGTTTCATACTCAAAAAGGAATAACCCTGAATCGTATATTTTTTCCCTTTTCATTTGAACTATTTTTCAGATTTCATATCCATCCAAAAAAATTCTTTTATTATTCTTGTTTTTTACATAGGATGGATCTCAAATTGTTTTTCAATGGTGAAAATGAAATTTATCAACAATAAAACATGTTATCAAATGGGTATCATGGTTTAAATTTATTTAATAAGGAATTTAATTATTTATTATCACACTAAAATGATGACCCAATTTAAAATACATCATATACATTAGTGGTAAAAGATCAATATTTCACTAAAAATTAATTTTTTTTAGAATTAATCTCACATATTTGATAATTTTGTGGGTAATCATGTTAATCATATCATATATGACTCCTGTATTGTTTAGTAGACGAATATTTTTACAGAAACAAACCCATCGGGATGCCTCCTATGTAAGAGTAAGCTAAATGTTAGACCATAACCTTTCCTCCAATATTCTGGGATATTATTTCTAGATCTGAGTAGTAATATCAACAATATTGGAGTCTTAAACTATATCAAACTGAAACAAACACATTTATGTGATTCATAAAAAATAACAAACATAAGAAATATATTTGTATATTTATAAACAATTGAATTTTATAAAATAACTTCATGATACATCTTATGATCAGTACATAACCACACTAGAAAACACTATAGGAACTATACAGCTAAAAAGGTCTTCAAATCCCACATACATGTGACACCATCCATATTCCTTTACTGTGAAAGCTTCTAGATTATTCTCCCACTACAATGATCATTGGTTTTATAACAAACCTCTATTCTCCAAAAATAATTACCATGTGTCACCAGTTTTTATCTTAGAACAAGAAGTGCTAGTAAAATTCCCCCCAAGTACATCTCTGACTATTTGTTATCTGTATAAACACAGTAAGTTTTTGACATTAGCCCCATTTTTGGATGAGTATAAATATACTCTACAGGACCCCCTGAAATGAAAAAATCAATTCAGAAAACACATATTACATAATATTATATAATAAAGATGGAAACTAGAGAGAAGACAAGGGATAAAGATAATATATAAAACTAGAATCCTCTAGGATATAGGGAAATCTTAGTTATCTCAATGATATCCCATGAAGGTTCGTATATCACGGGAACTAGGGAATATAGGAGTACTGAAACACCCAAAAAATTTAAATTCTATTTCCCAATTTTATGTTAAATGTCAATAAAAACTATTAATTCTTTAGGGGTCATAAGACCTAAAACATCCACACTATGTTTCCTCTTTATACCACCCAAAATCATGGTAGGTAAAATCAACACCTCGCTGAGGTATATGAATCAGTCATAGGTGTATCATACCCTATCAACAACAACTTGATAATCATCATTCCAAAAACATATTTGGGATCTCACACCTTTTACATGGAAAATTTTTAGTCAATGGAGTACTTACCTCTACTTTCCATAAGTACTCAACACTGCGAAATCCATGCACCTCTACGAATCTTTAAAGGGGAACTCATTACTAGATGAAATATAAATTTACATCAAGGAAGAACCAAACCAAAATAAAGGACCTAATACTTATCTAGAAGTGAAAGTCTAATAATGGTGTAACTAACTCTATGAATAGAGGTCTCGTGACTCGAGTATGTGGGGTGGGGGTACTAAACTATAGTTATTGGGTGGGGCCCACACCTTATTGTGGCCAAGGGTGTACCAACCTCATGAGAATTCTAGAGGACCAATTCCCATAACATATGGGTGAGTACCAAACTCTTTGAAGAAAACATGGGACACATTATTTATCATCAATGCATCAACAAGGTATTACCCACACCCATGTCTGGTCCAGTCATCTTTCCAAAACTCATACATCACCTCTATGGATCTAAAATCCTAAAATGTCCTAATACACCTCATAAAAAGTATATAACGTAAAATAGTTTCAAAAATTTACATTTTACATGGAAAATGGTCGGAATGGACATTAAACTTATCCAAAACCTTCACTTGGGAGAGAAGACATGAAAATAAGAAAGGACATAAAATATAAATCATGTACTTTCTCATACACATCATGTGGTTTATATAGGCATGTACTTTCTCTATAATTGGATGAAATATCATACTACACAATATGTACATTTAGGTACATGACATGTAGGTATAATTGACCGACTATGTGTTTACTTTAATACAATAATGGTTAGATAGTATATAGGGTGTACGTAGATTCCATGTACTAGAATGGTATGTACTCCAACAACCACTATATTGAATTGTATATGGGGTGTACTTAAATTCCATATACTACCTAGTTCTGTACTTTAGTACATGCAATTTCTAATAGTACAGGGGGTGTACTTACCCACTATATACAAGCTAAGAGTATTCCCATTACACAACATGTGAATTTGGCTAGAACTACATGACATATACTTCATGACTACATTAAATGTCGTGTATAATTATTTTAAAGGTAAACCCTAGACACCACCAGTGACTATACATGACATTTAATTCATAGTTACACTCCACGAAATATTTTTCAGAGAAACAACCATAGTCTACTTATGTAAAAAAGTACATGTTGTATAGTTATAAAAATTTTGCAACTCAATATCTTTCTAAAAATCATACTCATCATGATATTTTACCTCTAATTATACATTAATTTCCCCCAAGGTCCTCTTCCATCACTATCCCACCTCTATTGACCTTTTTGGCCATCCTACTCTAAAACAATAACCTAAAATCTATTCCCACACATCCATGGCTTCAAATAATATCACTATCAACCTGATCTAGTGATATCTTACTATTTGAGAACCATAATCACCCATCCGAAATCCCATGAATTTCAATATCCACTATCACACACAAATACTTTCTTTGTAGTTTGGAATGATGATCATTCACTGATCCAAAACAATTTCATAGAATTGTCAACCATAGTGTGGTCTAGCAGTGAATAGATAAATAAAATGGGGATAAAGGGGAAGAATCAATAGGAAAATCCATATATATAAATTTTTACTGTCAGTGTGAAGGTATGACCACTGATTATCTTTCATAGATTTTTTTACAATGAAAAATGCGGTGATGAACACAGGTTTTGGGAACAATAAATGCTAATGAATTATTCTATATTTTTAATTTAAAATAATGATTAAATGAAACCAATTAATATAATAAATCTATAAATAATTGAGTGTAACCCCAAAAGGTAGTAACTCATGTTTAGTATCATTCATTAGTGTCAACTTAATATTCTCTGAGATCATTTAGTGATACTAGTTGAAGAACGAATTTTCACCTTCTTAGATAATTAATTCTATAAATATTTCTCATTTCTATCTTTTTTGGATCATGGTGAATGTAAATTAACCCAAATTGAATTGTTAAGGATAAATTTTAGGAGTAGGGTTAGGGTTCCAAAGATAAAAATAAATATTTATTTTTCGTAAATATTTAACCACAATGAACCTGGCATGGTAATAATATTGTGAAAAAATATAATAAGACCTCTAGGGAAATCCCACTTTTTGGATGCAACTATGAAATCGATTTCTCTATCTAATACTATATTTATGATATTTCAGAACTCCTAAGTTGAAGAAAAATTTTATTTATTGAATAAATTTTAAAACTACTTAAAACTCAAAATTCTCATTGTTGCACCAAAACAATAGCCGGAGAGAGAACATTATACCTTGGGATCCACAAAGTCATTAAAAAATCATGGTCTTATACAATTTTAAATTTAAAATTTTATCCATAGGGAGGTCACAATACTCTAAAACTAAAATTTGTCCAGTCCTTGATCAAGAAATTTTCAGGTGACTATATTCTCCCCAACATTAACCCTTTTAATCCATAAAAATAAAACGATTGTAATTTAAAAAATAAATAAATCTCAACAAAAAATTCTCATAATGAAAATCCACCACTACACATACATACCTTATATTTTGATGTTAAATATCTATGAAAACATAGTACACAACCATCCAGGAAGAGAACATCCTCCTTCATCCCCAAATTTATTTTATTAAGCTCATTTTTATATAGTATCATAAAATAAATATGTTACCAATTTATATGAGTTTTTACAAACCATCATATCCCAATTACTTCCAATTATACAAGATAAAATGAAACCATTAACCACTGACATCGACATTTAAAGGATCAATTTCCAAGGTTACCTCTTGTGGGTCTGCTACACTCAAAACATTTAAATAAAACTCATGACGAGTATCATATGATAATAGTTTATCTATCATACACTACAACATAGAGTGCATAATAAAAACCTTTCACTAAAACTTGAAGAGTTGATAGAAATACTACACTTTATGGTATAAATTATCATTTTCATTGTCATTCTCCAATAATAAATAGGAACCAATGATTGTAGCTCAAGGAACTAGGAAACATGAACTATATTACCAACTCTCATTATAGATATTAATGGGAACAATCTACATGTACCAGGATCTCTAAACCTGATCGTATCCCAAAAAAACATACCAGTTGTTTTTGAGAAACATTTTTAATATTGTTGATAACTATATCATGAAACAGTAACAAACTCCCACATCTAATCTAAATCATTCAACATCCCATAAGGTGGACCAATATGTTACAATCCCAAGTGAATGGAAAAGATAATTCAGTTGAACCTACATTATTAAAACTAAACCACAAGATAACACCTTCCAAAAATAGAGTGAAAAAAATAAAAAATGATAGGGAATATATCCTCCTCCAATGTATAGTAATATTTGTTATGTGATAGGAATGCATAAGAGGATCTGTGAGACATGCCACAATGAGGACAATTCTCTAGAGCAGAGATATTTACATAAATTTACCATTGAGATATCTAATGTGAAAAAATGGAAACAAATACACAATTGGATGTGGATGATGTACTCCCCACCATTATAAAAAACCTTTATAACCATATCATAAGAACACCCAGTCACATGAGACCATAAAATCAACATCACCGCTATGGATATATTTAAAATTAAGGTACTAGGTGTGAGGCCTCCATTGTTGGTCACAAGTGAGTAATTTCTCTCAATAACAGTAATAATTAACCACAAAAAGGATATTTTTTGAGTTTCTGATACTATAGTAGAACACAAAATTATGTCCAAGGGATTCAGGATTTACACACCTTGGTAAACTCTGGTCTCATTAACCAATGCAACCTCAAACACTATGAAGACCATTCACTTATCCATCCTAGGTAAATATAGAGTTATAATAATTTCTTACAACCATGAACCAATATAGAGATAGGTTTATTCCATGTGTCTCAAGGAACCAACAAGGATTTTCCTTTTCTATAAAACTCCAGCAAAGTCATACACTATCCACTACAACACCTAAATGACAAATTTTGAATTAAAGATTATGTATCAAAAATCATTCTATTTAGGGTTGATAATTGGTCACCCTTTAGAAGTAGTTTGTCATTATTTCACATCAATAAGAATCTAATATATATATATATATATATCCACACACATTTCATGTATAGTTATTCTTTCTTTTCGATAGGTAGATAACTACTTATTCTTAAGGTTTAAAAATAATTTTCATCACTTAGGGAGTCCCAAACATCACTGAAGGTCATAATCACTTCATTTTATTGACTATATGTTGATGTGAAATAATAATAAAGGTTATCCAATCTTCTATATAGAGGTTATCATTGGGACTCATCTCAACTACAGAGAAATTCCATTAAATAAATATTCAATCATTAAGAAAATAATAACATCCAATAATGGTAAAACTGAAAAATTTTCTCAATATATGGGAACTCTATGGACTATAAGGATATGGATAGAGACACCATTTTAATCTCCAAATGTAGAATAATTTAAGTAGATAGAGTATCTCATGCCTTCATTAACCAGTATGAGGGTTCATAATGGAAATACATGAATCGTACCTTGTTCTATTCAAAATAACCCATGAATTTAAATATACTAGGTATTTGAAAACAAATACGTCTAGTTTTAAACAGTAATTTAATGGAATAAAATTATTTTAATATGGTGTGGGTTGTATTGGATTGAGTATTCTTCTAGAGAATATCATGATGAGTTGTTATAGGAAGGACATAGGAGATCCCATCTGACCAAAATATGATTCATGTACCAACTTTTAGCCATGAAATAATATACTATAGATTTGGATTGAATAACTGGATATCAGAGTTCTGATAAAGGGAAACATCATTCAATATTCCTATACAAATGTACCTAGTCTAATAAAAAAACTTAAGACTCATTGAAAATATTTCCCAGAAATCCTAAAATGTACCTGGCATAACAACTATCTCCAAAATCCATCCCAAGGACATTACCACTATGATACAACTCCAATTCAATCCCACCCACCCGAACCCCACATGGTCTTTTGGGGACCCAAATGTGACCTCCTAAGGCCACCTCCAATAGTCCATGGGCTGGTGACTAGCACTAAGTAGTTATATCTCATAGTGTGGTAGGCCTTATCGAATATCAACATGTGACTGACATATATCTCCAAGGAAACAAATTCCATCAACGCTAGTATTATATATATATATATGTATATAAACAAATGAACTATATACAATGCATCCATGATACACCATATGATAAAAACATCACTACAAATAAAAACATGATCGAAACTATAAAAATATTAAATTATATGAATTTGATATAAATGAAACATTAGAAATCTAATCTATGATGTATATAGTCCTGGATCAATCTCTAAACACAATTATCACTACAACCATCATGAACAACTAATATTCATAAAAAATAACAAATCATCATCATGCATCAACACTGAACAATCTACAACAGCACTATTCCAGCCAAGGACATCTATGACTATGCATGATCATCAAAAATCAAACATGTGTGGGAGAGAATCCCATATATCAATGGGTATAATCATACTCAATAGGATGTCTCGAAACTAAAATTAAATTGGGTGATAATCAACTACGAATTCATAATAAAAGGGATCCCAGTGTTGGTGAAATAGATCTAGATATTCCATTTTATTAAAAGTCTTAATGACATCTAAAAGTCTCAATCATCTCATCTCTATCTCATGAAGGGTCATATCTCATGACAAACTAGAGATTCATAATGTACTAATAGGCACAAAAAGTTTGAATCTCACAATATATCTATAAGTTTCATATCAAATGTAAATGTAAAGGCCTAAGGAATTGTAATACCTAAAACGTCTACACCATTCTGCATCTCCATACCACCACCTAAAAACATGGTAGGGGAAACTTGTGCCTCACTAAGGTCTCTGCTTCAACCAATTTTAAATCTATCCCCATTACTATAAACTTCATTTTCATTATTCTAAAAACATGTTGGGGAACTTTTACCATGCCTATGAATAGTTGTTTAGTAAATTTGGTAAGGACCCATGCTTTCGATAATTATCCATCCATGAGAAACCCATACACATCTCAAAATTTACAATGGCGGATCCATGCATCACTGATGTATACGTGTTAGGTAAGAGAGTACTAAACCTCAAAAGACTCATGCCACATCAACAAATACACTTTAGAAATGGGAGGAATGAACTCCACTGATTGAGGACACATTACCTGAATAAGTGGAGGTGTATCAAACATTATCAGTTGTATGGGGGATACACACCTTTTCAGGGATAATAGAATTTGAATCTCATGATCGATCTTGAGGTCACACTCCCCGAACATGTGGGGGAATACCAAACTCTAGGAAGAATATGGGAGACCAATTCCCTATCATTAGTACATCACCAGTGTACTACCTAAACCTCTATCAACTATAATCATCTCAAAAAGATCCCAACCATTAACTCTATGGATATAAAATCCTTGAAATTCCCAAGACACCTCATAAATATTATTTGATGGACTTAAGAATCAAACATGTCTCTTATACATGGGGAAAACTCAAAATAGACTATTAACATGTCCAAACATAAAACCCAAGAGAGAATACATAAAAAACACCAAATAATACATTATATATAAAATGTACTTTCTTGTACCCACTATGAAGTCCCTCCAGGAATGTGATTTAAATATTATCCCATGTGGTTTCAGACTACACAACATGTACTTCGATGCACACATCATGTTGGTAACATGTACTATATGGAGATGTACTCTAGTACCCACCTTGTTGAATAGTACACATAGTGTACTTACATGTAATATAATAGTTGGGTGTGTACACTTACAATCCATGTTCAGTAGTACATGGGGTGTACATGAAAACAATGTACATTCTATGTGTGTACTTTAGTACATTCCTTATCAAATTGAACATGAGTTATACATACATGACATGTACTAGCTAGGTGTATACCAATACACATTATATAGAGTGTGAGATCAATATATGAAAGATAATTCTAAACTATATTCACTGTTGTATTGAATTCGTCTAAAAGTAAAACATGGCCACAATTGATGACCATATAGGAAAAATAATTCTTAGTTTCATTATTTGTGATAATTTGTCCCAAAAAACCCTGAAAAATGGAAAACAACACCTATTATAGTAGAAAAATCAAGAACTCAACCTCTTAAGAAAAATCATATCCATCATCACCATTTTAACCACTCATCATGCCCATATCCCTAATAAGTGTTTCTTTCATCATTTCCAAACCTCCCGTGACCCTTTTCGGATCATTATTTACCAAAATAACTTCCAAAATCCATTCACATGCATCCCAAACACCCAATAAAACAATTTTTTACTAAATATCAAACTATATTTCCATTAGTGACCCACCAAAACCCATTAAACAGATTTTATATCCCAATATCTTCACCCAAACTCAAATCCATACACTGTAGGCTGAAATTATATTCATTCACTAATATAAATATATTTTCCAAAACCAACAACCTTGGTTTAGGCCATGAGTGAATTCCTAAAAAAGGATAACATGGAGGAATGTGTAATAAAATACATAGATATAAATTTATGGTACCAGTGATAATGTTTTCCACCAATCATTGGGAATAGATTTTCCAAAGATGAATAGTGTAGTGACGAACTATCATTTCAAGAAAAACAAATTCAAGAGTGTTTTTTGGGGGTTTATAATTTTTATTATCAATTGAAGAATGAAAATTGAAATCAAAAAAATCCATAAAAATGGAGTGTAAAAGAATAATAAATAATAAAAACTGTAGTTTGGGATATTTTTTTCATGTTGATTAAACCTACGCTAAGATTAATCATCAGTCATTATTGAATAACTCATTCATTGAATTCCTTGATATACTATTATTACACGATTTATCCAAATATATTTACTCGGCTTTATGGTGAATGAATATAAACTGTAATTTTAGAGTTTAGTTTAAATTTATAGGATGAGTGTTAGGATTTTGTGGATAAATAAAATATTTTTTTAAAATTCTCCACCCATGATATGGTCGACGCAAGGCAAATATTGTGAAAAACGTTATGCTACTCCTAGAGTAAATATCATATTTCAAATGTAAAAGTTGGTTTTTTTCTCTATTTAAGAATCCATTTAAGAAATGATCCATTCAAGTCCATGTGGGATTAATATTTATCTATTTATTTAATAAATATTAAAAAATCCGAATAATTGAAATGGATCATAAATTCACCAATACACATCACACATGTAGAATTTACACCTCAATATCAACAAAAATATATAAAAACATTTTTGAGGTTTTATGCTTGGTTAAATTTATTATTTGATCCATAAGAAGGCTATGGGACTCTTACCCTTAAATTTCTACGAAGTCTTGATTAGGAAAACACTAGTTTGATACATCTTTTTCCAATAAATCATATAGATAAACATAGTAATATTCCATTAGTATCCCAACAATTAATGTTTCCCAAAAAATTGTAACCTGAAGAAAATTCTAATAACAAGGTACCTAACACATAGGGTAACATCATTAATTTCTTCCCTTAAAAATATAATCCAAGTTCTCTTTTCATTGGTAGAACCTTAATGTTGGATGATCGAGTTCATAATAATATAATTATTCAGAAGGAATCTGACACTTAGTATTTTTAAGGATATTTATTCTCACTATCTGGTCTCAGGTTATTCAATAATCATGAGTTCATCATTCTAATTATTTCATTTGGAATATTATTCCTTCCACCAAATCAGTAAGTTTAAAATATTTTTTCGTCAAACTGCTTTCACAACCCATTACTTTTGTTACTCTCTTAAATTAAAATACAACTATTTGTATACACATAAAAATTAAACCCACACATAAAGTAGATGAAACCATTTTATATATATGATTTTAATAATATGAAATCAAAAGTTCCAATATGTGTAATCTTTGAGATATATATTTTCAACCCCTATATATCTAGAAAACACACAAACCTTTAAGAAAATGAGTAGTCTAGCCCAATTTCCATCTACACAATGTTACTTTACACAAGTGAGAACATAACTCCATCAGAGTTATAACACCTAACATGTATAAAATATATTAAACCTTTAAATTAAATCTCATTACCTAGTACAATAAAATTTTAAGGTATAATAGAACTAAATCAATTGCAATTAATAGAAGATAATTCCTTGGGTACATGTATGAAAATTTATAGAAGTGATTTAAAACATTAAACAAAATCATACATACAATCATAACATAACAATTTTATGTGTAAATAAATAGGGGAATAAAAAATAATAGAATATTTCATATATATAAAGCTGAGATAAATATATATATTAATAATTTCTAAAAAAATAAATGTTAACATTTTGTAATTTAGTCATACATTATGGAATATAAATAATTACATAAATATAAACACATTATATTTATTTACATCATAAACACATTCATATGATTCTTTATATCATATTTTATTTAAATATGTGCTATTAAGTGATATATAAACACCTTATATTTCAATTATGTAAATACTTAACATTATTTAAAATGTTATTATTTAATATTATTTAAAACATACTAATATCAATAATCAAAACTCATTTTTATACATTTTATATCATTTTTCAAATATGGTAATTTTAATTTATACACTTGAAATTAAATATTATAAAAATTGCATAATATTAAATATTAACCATTTTATATTTAAAACAATTTTTTAAAATATAAAATTTTTATAAATTACAAGTATAATTTCCATATTGACATTTTATATCCAAATTATAAGCCATTCCATATAATATCCTTGAATATTAAATTTTATTGGAATTTATACAATAAATATTTCATTATTATTTAATCTATTAATGTTACAAAAATTTATAATTAGTTAATTTATAAAAACTCAATAAATCTCATAAAAATTTATAAATACCTTTTTTCTAAAATATATATTTATAAATTCTAACAATAAATTCATAATTAAAATTTAGAAAAATTAAAATTTTCTACTATATTATATTTATATATTTTTCAAGTATAATTTAAAACATGATAGGCCATAACATATATTTTATTTCACATTTTAAATTTACTGACCCATAAAATATTATCCAAATTCCATCAATTGTCTTATATGATACACATCATCTATCATAAGTACTGATATCACCTTTAGTCATCTACTAGTCATATTTTAAAATAGGCATTGATATCTCTAAAGCTATATGATAATCTATTTTAATGTTACATAAATATTACAAACCAATTATATCATACACTATGACTGAAAATATTGTGCACTATGATATATAAAAAACCATAGAATTACATTGTATGACTTTTTATGATATCATGTATCATATAAAAAGGTATGATTGTATGGCATGGAATCACATACTATATGACCATGCCCAATTCCATGCGAGTATCATTTTTTATAACACTCTATTTCATTACTTATATTATACCATATTGTAATAAAATCCATATTTTATATTCTAAATCATATTCTACAATATGAAATATAATATAAAATATCATTATTTTAAATAAACTATTTCAAAAATCCTGAACCATGGTAATCCATTGATACCTAAAATGAGTTTTTGTGGATCAAACTACACTTTTACTAACAAGAAGAGGAAAATGGAAACCTCAAATTTCGAAGATCTCTATGTTATGAAAACCGAAACAATCTATAATCTAAAATTATTAACATATATCTTTGACCAATGTTGGATTCTACCCATTTCTCCACTTAGTGCATGATGAATTCACTAGGAATATCCAATGGAATCTTCCATATGAGGTGTATCCACATATTGATGGAATAACTCAATTTTTTGTTTAGATACTCCTCGTGACTATGATATGATAATATCTCATGATGATTAAGGAAGGATAATGAAATGAGCTTGAGAGAAACCATAGGAGCTTAAGAAATGATCACATGCCATCTTAGTGGTATTGGACTCTTTTATATAGGCCTCATGTAAACTCTTCGAGCCTCCATAAATTTACTCATACATTATATAACATTCAAGAAAATTTACTTGGTTAGAAATATTATCATTTTCATCCAAATAAATCCTACCTAATACATTTCATCATATGATATTTTCTCTATCAATGATTGTTGGGTAATATTATTGAACATTAACATTTAACATTTAAATTCCTTAAAAAATATAATGCTTAGGTGAAACATTAAATATGGTTTCGTAGAAAACATATCAATATAATTTGATCAATTTTATAAACAATGATGAGATTAAAAAACTTTAGAAAAATATCCTCATACCAATAATAATGATATACCATAAATGAACATTTTATGCATGGATATTGATAGATAACATTTCATGCAAAAAATGTATTTTTAGCTACGCAATTATATAGATTAAATAGTTATTTTTCATAATATAATTGGTTTTATGTTTTAATGGAAAATAGTTTCTTTATTGTGTGATTGTAAGGATTTATGATGATCTTGGTGGATTTTGGATGAATTTGATTGAGGCACCGAATTTGTTATAGAATCATATTATATGTAACAGTCCTTCTAAGAAGAGAGAGATATTAGAAAATTTCCAAGCCACATTCATTATGACATGTAAGGTTTTACTATATCTGAGTTATTGATATGTATGTGTAACATGGCTAGGAACTATTGATATGTTATAGTGAATAACACCACATTAAGGGTTTTCACATCACAATGAACCTAAAGTTGATCATGTATAATAGCACTAAGTGTTATAATTATTGAGATATGTAAGGGAATTTTCATTTGTAAAACAATTTAAAAGCCACACTAATTTTTTCATGAAGTCTAAATGCATGTGACATTGTCAATATTTCAGGGGAATTATTGTTATGTGGTGGAGGATCACACACCAAGATAGATAAGAAGAGGGGGAGATACTATGAATTTAAGAATAAAGGGTTATGTGTCACTTCATGGATAGGATTTCATCGGTATGTATAATCTTTTAATTCCATACATTTTTTTTATATAGTGTATGAGAAGATTTAGGATTTAGAGGTAGTTATTGCATTCTGGATGCATAGAGTTACACCATGATCGGGAAATGTTAGTGCAATTAAGTATTGTGTCACGCCATGAGTAAATATCTATTCCATGGTTGGTTTATCTATGTTTGATAAATTATTCCAAGTTCTCATATTATTTTTTATTATTTGTGATATTTTTTGGGAAAATTAAGTTGTTTATTAACTCAGTTTTTGAAGCCTATTTAAGTGGTGTCGGAGTTATGGATTTGTGATTAGATATATGTGTGTGTGTGTGTGTGTGCGTGAAAAAAAATTATAAATTGAGTGAGTTATTTCATACTTATAAGGATATTTGAATCAAATATTTGGAAGTACCATGGGATCATAATACTTGTATAGAGTGTTTCTTCTACTAGGGTTGGTTTCTATTCACTAATTTTCTCATGACTACCATCAACGGTTGTTCGTTAGTGAAAAATATTTGATAAAGGGGGGTTATTTTTAGTTATTTAATTCTTTTATAAATCAATAATGGCTTTTTTCATTCACTTTATTGTTCTATATATTATCTTTATTCATCATGCATGACCATTGGGTGTTTATGGATGGAATTATTTTAATTCATTAGCTATTTACTTTTATTCTTTCATTCCCATTATGTGGGTCGGGGTAGTAATGTTTCAATATAGTTCTTGTTGAACTTACTTTTAAATTAAATAAAGAACATGACCATATGATAATGTGTGCTCTTATGAAAGAGAGTGAATTTTATGAATATGGATTTTTATAGACCTTACAATGTCAAAAACATGGATAATCATTATTTTTCACATTAATAAAAAAGGATATTATATTTTTAAATATTTATTAAATTTCTACCAATATTGTTTTATTGTTTTCATTTTTTTCTCATGTCCCTATGTCATTTCCTAAAAATCATCTTTTGGGGTTCAAAATTAGACTATCCACTTGTTACACCGATATAGTTAATATTTGATAATAGATGTTTAGAAATTCTAAATGTGATAACCCATAGGAACTAATGGTTCATTTCATACCGTTAATGGTTTTATAATCTTTTATAGTGAATTTCATTTAGGTAGATTATGTTAATTAGTGATTTTTTATTTTTTCCATTTTCAATTTTCTTAATTATAATTGGTTTTATCATATTGTGATTATCAATAAATATCATTTATGAAAGAGTAATCAACTCAGGGAAAAGGAAAATATATTCTTGATTGTGACCAAAATTTGGGTAAAATTTTATAAAGGAAAAATTAAGAAACAAAAATGGTTTGAGAAGAGAGAGAATAAAGAGAATAGCAAGTTGTGTAAGGAAAAGAGTTATAGAAATGGACACTTATATAGTATCTTATATATTCAAGTGTGGGGTTATAATAGGTATCTTAGTTATAATATTTTATAATCCCCACTTCATGATAATAAAAATATTCATATAAATTATCTCTTACTAAATGTAATTTGTTGTGCTACTACATAATGATTTGAACACACACTTGGAAAGTTTTATAGATCAATGAGATAACTTCTAGATTAATAATGTCTCTAATGATGTGGATAGGTTTAGATTGTTTTCATTTTTTTAATATGTAGATAATAATAGAGGATAAAAATATGGGAATCATGTTCTATCAATGAATGTGATGATATTGAATGAAAATTCCTATCAATTTTCTTTTCCCCTAAAAATCTATGAATATTCATTTCAATTTTTTAAACTCAAATTTATTTTACAATGAATCACTTTACACCATATGGGATATGTTTAAATGTTTATTATGTAATTATCATCATCATGGTAAATAAATTTGGTTACTATTTCAAACATTTTATAAGGATTTATCTCAAAGAAACTTGTAAATCGTGGATTCCACCACTAGAGGATTTTTTATAAAGAAGTTACTATAAGAAAGTAATGATTTTTTGGATGAGATATATTGAAATAGTTTCTAATTTAAGATGAAATGAGTGGGAAACAGAATATTTAACATGGTTTATAGCCATGGATAGATGTTTGTAGAGTAGGATTCCTTAAAAAATAATATGGATATAGTAATAGTTATGAACCAACTGCATGGTATGTGCACCATGGATTCTAATTATGATGCTTATAGAAAAACTTTAAGTGTGGAGGAAAAATAACTAAGACAATGATATCATGAAAGAGCCCTAGGTTTCCCAAAATTCCTTGTAGAGTCTCTTTAAATTAAAATCTATTCACCATGAGAGAAGTTTCTGATATTCAAAACCACCACCGAGGATACTATTGATGTGATGAAAAAATATTTAAAACATCAAAGATATTACATGAGGAATCTATATTATAAATTTTTTTAAACTGAAATCCAGCTGAATTATAGGATAAGAAGAGTGTTTTAGGGAGACATGGAGTTAAAAAATCTAGTTAATTGAAGTAGATCAACTTAAATAGTGGTAAAACCATGTAGAATAATGATTAATAAATGAGAAAAAATAAGTAGAAATAGAAGTAAAAGGATAATAGAATGGTGGAAAATAATAAGTAGAAGGAAAATTAAGATGAGAAATAAGTTAAAATGTAAGAACCATCACTTTATAAACCACCACTAACATTCCTAGAAAGTATGATAAAAGGGAAGATTGAATAAAAAAGTAGTAAGTTAATATAATTTTTATGAAACCTCATATAAGAATTCCTTATAAATATTTTTAGAGGATATGACCATATATGTGATGTTTATGAAAGATTTTTCTTTTAAATAAGAGGCAATTTGAGGATATGTGGACAATTCCACTCATGCGAGAATGTTCATCCATGATTTTCTGGAGTATTCCAAAGGAGAAACAGGATTTGGGTGGCTTTTCAATTCCTGTAAATATACGATATATTGAGTTTTGAAAAGTTTATTGTGGTATAGGTACAAGTGTAAAAATCATGTCATAATCAACATTTATGATCTTATTATTGATGGAGATCATGCCCATAAACATTTATCTTTAATTAGATGACAATAAATGAGATATTGACATGGTTTGATTGAAGATGTTCTAGTCAAGTTGGATAAATTATATTTTCTAGTATAAATCATTATGTTAGAGATTTAAGAATAGAAAGAGTCCCATATTCTAGAAAATTATATTTCTTTCAATGGGAATGTACTTGATTGAAGTTCAATGTGGGGAGTTATCATTGAGGGTTGGAAGTGAGCATGATAAGTTAAACATTCATCAAGATATGAAGAGTTTTAATTAAATGGACGAGGTTTTGAGCGAGGAAATAAATCTAGAACTAAAGGATTTTAATTCTATTAATTAATGAAGATAGTTGGATATTGTAGATAAGAAGTTAAAATGTGAAATTGAGGGGAAACAGAGAAAGTGGGTTACTTTAGATGATTGATAATTGTTGAAAAAAACTATGAAATAGGAGTTTAAAGGGGGTCCACATGTTTGGTTAGTACATAATTTAGCATTTAATTTCCATGAAATCCCTAAAACTAGTTGATTTTTCCTATGGAGGTATTGTAATGCTACCTCAAGGAAGTGTCAAACTAATTTTATGGAAATTAATAAGACATGTCTATATAGAAGAATATAAACTATGACCATTTTTTGATGTAGTTCATGTGAACTCTTTCCAATATTCTATTATATGACATGGTGTGGTAGTCTCTAGATCAAAGACATTCAATAAATCACTTATAAGATGAAAGCTCTATTTTTTTCATGTATTTTTTTAGGAATTTTTGTTTCATGAAATTAACATTAGGAATATATTTTATGATATATATTCAATAAACCGTATAGTTTTTTACTTTATTTGGAAAGCGTATTATGATTTATTTTGGATGTTTTTGTTTTGTTATTCAATGATGATATAGGAAGGAAACAATTAGAATAAGAGATGAAATAAAGGTGATAAGATTGATTGAATATGGGAGTGTTTTTTCAACTTATTTTCCATTTTCACATTACATATATTTTATTTTAAATGGATTTCATGGAAAACATATATTTCTTGGAACTTTTGGATTTCATGACACACTTATAATTAATGGCACAATTAAATGTGAGTTATATTATGTTATATTCTATTATATAAGTATTATACACATAGAGTACATAGAGAGTCTAACAAATATTTATTTCAGGAGTTAAAATCATTATATTAGTCTATGAGTAAACCCATTATAATTCCAAATATTACAAGGGGAAAATAGTAAAGGGAAAACTTTAATGGGAAAATTTGGTCACCTGATCGGCTATAATCATTTCTCCCATGATTAAAGCAATCCAAAAAATGTTAGTAAGAAAAAAGTCATTATAAACATTGGAAATATATAACCTTTGGAATCATTTAAGAGAATAATTAATTAAGCAATGAGGTTGTATTTATAGGAGGTAAGTGGCTATTAGAATATTAATGTGACTCTAGGAATACTAACCTGACCATTCAGAATAATAACCTAACTGTTGGGAATGGTAGCCTAACTTTTGAAATAGTAATTTGACTAAAAACAATAAAATAAAATGTAAATATTATTTATAATGAGTAGTTTAAGAAAATATATATATTACAATTCCATAGATTAAATAGTAGGATTAAAAACTCAAAGAAAATATAAGCACATTTTTAATAAACATTATCCTAATTTATATCAGAAAAAATAAAAAAAATTATATTAAAATATATAATAACTTGTTATAAAATTTTATTCTGATAAAATTAATTTTATTCATAAAATCATCATGTAGAAATTTTTTAATGGTTATTTTATCCGTAATTTTCAGAACAAACTTTTATTTCTAGGTGAATAGTAAAAATACCATTTTTTATAACCAGCTTATCATAAATTACATCATTCATTATGTAATAATAGCCTAATAAATTCTAGAAAATTTATATCAACCGAAAACATTTTCAATTTGATAAATGAGTAATTTATAATCTTTAAAAATGTATTGGAAACCTAAAAATTTAATTTTATAATCTGGAAGTCTAAATTTTTCCCTAAGAACAACAAATTTTCATTTATTATACTTTGATTTTTAATAAATTATTGAAATAGGTTTCTTAATATATTAAAATTCATAAGTAATTTATATTCTTAATATATGATTAATAATTCCAAAAAATCATTATTACTTGGTTTACGTTTAATATTGTATTTTATTCAATATTTTTACTCAAAAATACCTCTCTCCTCAATTACAAATAACTCCTCTCCCTCCCCTTGAAAAACTACTCCACTTAATCTTAGAAAAGATAAATCTATACTACAATACTCCCTATTTAACCTCTTATAATCCTTAGGTATTTTCTAGAGTAATATAACACCAATCATCAAGGAAGTTTAGTGTAATACAAGATAAGTAACACTAAGGAATGAATATGTTTTTATCAACTCTTCTCTCATTTTCTTATTCTCTTCCCTTTATTACAATTCATATCAAAACAAAATAATATAATATTAATTCTGTAGTGTTTTAAAATTACATTTATGAAGTTAACATACATAAAAATTATAATTATAGATTATTTATATTTCATTCATCGCTTTCATCATCTTCGAACAATGTCCCATTAAAATCTTGTTAACAGCTAATGTGAATGTTTTTAATTTTCTCCATATCATCTACCTTAATTTTGGTTATAATTAAATATTTATGATATATAAATGTATATATATATATATATTTATTTTTATCTTCATGGATTAATTTTACTTATGTATAAATTACCTTGAATAAAATAGTGAAACTTAATGGAAAACGTGATATCAAAACTCTTCAAATTAAACAATGGAAATTAAGAAATATATATTAATTGTTATAATTGGTAAATATTGACATAAATTAACATAATTTACATCTATTTAAATTTTAAAAAACATTTATTTATTACTTATATGTTGGAGAAGCGGGGAACTCAAGTGGGATTGATGGTATGGGGGTTCAAAAACCCAACTCCATTATTTAGGTTATCTCTTAAGTCACATTGATTTCAATATAGATGTTACCAAAATAACCTAAAATATTATTTTAAAAATCCTTTTCCTTTTTCTTTTTCGGGATATATATGTTCTTACCATATCATAATTATTTCTAAGACAATCTCAGATATTCCTAAAAAAGACATTTTTTTAAAACACACCTCAAACTACTCATGTGTTGTTTCTAATCTAACGAAAAATGATATTTATACAAAATTATGATATAAAATTCTTCATTTTGGAATCAGAAATGATATTACATATTTTATGATATGTTAAATCCATTATGAAACAATTTCCTTTACATGGGATTATTTCATGGCTATGATATATTTATATTCCATGTGGTATGCATGATTATGAGAATTTTACGATATTACTGGATGGATCAGAATTATATATATATATAATACATTTGGTAAAGTGAAATATATCGTGGGATTAATTGTATTATTCTTGAACCTTATACTCTATTTGTTCAATGGGATGATATTAGGATTTATGCACATATTTTCATTCAAAACTATGTGTGGTATTTGACCACTATGTTATGTTGTTTCATTATTATGAATATTCTATATTCCATGAAATTATCAAATATTTCCTTCATTAGTATAATGATTATCTCAATATTATGATATGATTTTGGTGATTATGCTTATCCATGTACTTTTATTTCATGTCCCTTATTCCTTTTAGGTTATTCCTCCTCTTACTAGGATTTTATCACACCCCTTTTTTTGGTGTATATTAGCAGGTGACTACATGTTCTGAAGAGAACGTGTGAGCCTTTAAGATAATAAATATACATGATTGTAATAATGTATTTTTTTGTATCTTTATGTGATTTATGGTCCAAATTTCTTCAGGATACTAAAAATTCAGATCCATGAATGTATTATTAGTTTTTTATCATAAAAATGATGTAATAGAAATGTTCAAAAAAATTAAAGTCGCAATAGTTGGTATTAGAGGTATGGTTTAGTTATTTTGAGAATTAATATTACAAATATTTAGTGAAAAATATAAGGATCAGTCTATATATAGGTAAAAATCCAATAAGCATCATTTTAGAAGAACGATTAAACAAAGGATCCCATAAGATACAATATTAGACTTTATTTTCACATAGGAATAAATAATTCATGATTTTTTTGAATTTTGTTTTTATTATTCATTTGAATAAAAAAATCATGAAAACAACCCTTATAAGGGACAAGTAAATGATTGTCTAAGCTGATTTCTCAATACGATGAGAGATGGAGTTCAAAACATCATGGATATTATTACAAAACAATATTGAGCTATAAATAATAAACTGAACCATATTGAATATCCACCCTCATCCAAGGAAAAAAACATGATATCTAGTCCTTTATGTGGTGACTACCACATATGTTTAGTAGATATTCTCATCCAATTGTCATGGAATAGCTGGTTAACTCAATGAAAAAAGTGTTTTCTATGATCCGCTATTCTAAGAAGAAGATGGTGAATCAGTCCATCAACTATTTATATATGAGTATCATCAGCGGTTATCATTGATAAATAACACTATGCTAAAGGAAGAAATTGAATATAAGGAGAGGTAAGACTTTAATAAAATATTTCTGAACAATTATTTCATTAAATCTCTTTAAAAAAGGTAGAGAGAGTATTCTTAGAATATAAGTAAAAGGAAGGTTAATATTTCATGGATTACATGGAAAACAACATACATATTTCAAGATAAACCTCATGATATTTTATGAATAATGATTAAAAAATGGTAGATTCTTTAGTGGTTTAAAACCACACCTTTAAAGGGATCTATCTATTAGAGACCTCACAAGTTATGAAGAAGTGGTTTAATGTGATCTCAATGTTGAGATGGAGTTTGGATATTGGTCTTATGTACATGGAGATACGAAGATAAGAATAGAGTTTTAAGTTGGTTGGTCAAATGAAAAAGGATGAAATAGCACCCAACCATCCACATGTAAAAAAAATATCATAATAATTATTATTGGTATTTCCATAAATGCATAGGTAAATTCTTTATGTTTTGGATAAAAAGACTTCAATACCATGAATGTCGAAGATACATTAATAATCTAACAACGTTGTGGGGGAAAGGAAGGAACTTCTGAATCCACTAGTCATGGTTCAATGCATCAATTATTGGGATCAAGGGAACTATATAAACTATGGCACTAAACCATGGGCCTTTGAGGTTAATCAACATATTCAACCACCAAATATAAAGTATAAATTGAAATCTTATTCTAGCACTATTGTTGAGGAGGAATATGAAAATAAATTAATAAAAGTTACACTTTTTATTCACCAAAAATGGAAAAATATTAAATTTATTCAGGTTCTAAACATTCATTTACACCTTAAAAAGTTTCCAGAACTATTGAATTGAAGACCCAATACCTAGAAGTAGTGATATTAGTAAGGTCACATAGTGGTCTGGTCATTTCAACCCATGTATTGAAATCTTATCTAGTTAGCATAAGTGGGATGACTCATCCAAAAAAATTAATAATCTATCCCCTTATGAAATTTCATAATATAATATACATGGATTGGATCTATTTATATAGAGACCACATCAAGTGTTGAGAAAAGGAAATATATTTCTATATTCTTAACTATCCTATGCCCTGGTAAAATTTCAAGGAAGACCATATATCTTTATTGAAAAATCATTAATGGTGTGGGTGTTGATGCCCTATAAAGGGGAATAGGTTTATGATATGGTTTATTTTAATGAAAGTATCAACCATGAGTAAATACCCTTTATTAATTAATATTTTGATGTATTTCCCAAAGAGTGTCCTAGAATTCAACAAGATTTGGAGTTAGATTTTTTTATATAGATTAAACCCAGAGCCACTCCTGTATATAAATTCCCCTATAGAATGTCCAATTTTATACTACATGAGTTAAAGAAGTAGTTGCATGTGAATTTAAAAAAATGGTTAATATAACCTATTGTATTTCCATTGGATGAAACCATTCTCTTTATCATGAAAAAGGATATATCGATGTAGCTCTGTATTTATTATTTTAGGCTCAATAATATCCCCATAGATAAAAACTATTTTCTTCCAAGGATTGATGAGTTTTTCAATCATCTATGCGGAAATCAATACTTCTCAATGGTTGATCTTGATTCTAGAAATCATCAACTGAAGGTGAAGAAGGAAGATATTTTGAATTAATCCATCCATATAAGGTATAGAATCTATGATTTCATAGTTATTCCAATAGTGAAAATATATATTTCAACACCAATGTTTTTACCTTTTAACATCATTTCTTAAAAGACGTTTATACATTCGACATTATAAATAATTTTTTTTACATTTTTATAGATACTGAATTTTAATGCTATTTTATTTTAATTAGGAAAACCCAAATAACTTTTGACATCAATTTTGTGAAATAACCAACGTTGAATGTCCATAATGGTGACTTTTAACATCAGGTTTTCAAAAAACCAATAGATCAAATTGACTTTTGATGTTGGTTTTGTTAAATAACTCACACCAATGTTGGATTTTTTAAAACTGAGGTTGAAAGTCTCAACTATGGGATTTTAACATCGGTTATTTTTAAAACCAGAGTCAAAATTCCATTAATGAAACATTCAACATCTGTTTTCAAAAAAAATAATGTATAATGTTGTTCACTAGGACATTCAACATCATTATTTTAAAAAATGGGCGTCGAATGATTATATATATTTTTTTAAATGGAATTAATTACATGGAAAAAATCTAAATTGCCTATAAAACAAAATGAAACAAATATAAACATCATATAGAGCAGAGTAGATACCTATAAAAACCAACCAAAAATTAAAAAATTATTATATAAATACCCATTTTTTAAAATATAACTAATGATGCATACCTAACAAATTAAAGTCATGAATTGTGTGGATATGTTTTTATAGATCCATGAACTGTTATTAATCAGATAATAACCCTTTAAAAATAAACATAATACACTAACATAAGGTTGAAAATAATTATCTAAATACTAATTTTTTAAACTTTTATTAAAACACATATATCTATTAATTTAAATAATAATCATACCTAATAAATAGTTTTCAAACAAATTGCGAAGATGGGTGAGTTTTTCATTCATCTACAATGGAGTATTATTGTAATTCTACAATAACAATGACTATTATAAGATTATAAAAACAAATTATTTTGATAAAAAATATAAAATAATTAATATAACTGAACATAAAAATTCAGTCATTAATCTAGTTGTTAGTATATCATAAATGAATCTTAAAACCTAATAACCACATTCCACACATCCTTTTTTGTGATGAAACTGTAGTTATGAACCATTAAATTGAAAATAAAAACCAACATATATATATATAACAAAAAACCACTATTATAAAATATAAAATATTTTTATCCAAATTTCTCTTATTGGATTTTATTTTGCTGCTTTATCGACAGGTAACCTTTGTTAAACTTATTCAGTGACATTATTTTTATATATTTCAACAAAGAAAACACGTATAAACAATAATAATTAAAAATAAACTTATAAAAAATAATTAAACTTAATTTTCTAATAAGATTCTAATTTTTTTAGGAACACTACCACATAAATGAAAAACCCAATACATTTCAATATTTTGGGAAGATTGTTTCTAACATCCAATGACCACTACAATAAAAAAAAGTTTAATATTAATAAAATTATAATGATATTACCTCATAATCATATTAGTGTTCTCACACATCAAGGAATTGAAAAATCTATCACCAAATGTCCATATTAGATAATCTCTCATATATATAATCCAATCTGGTAGAAGTTTCTAGATATTACATTGCCCTAATATTAATTCTGGATCGATGAGAGCATAAAAACCAGTGGTATCATTTTTAATAGGAAACAAGTTTAGATACCTAATTAAATAATTGATATATAAATTCACCTGAAATCATATTTATTTAATAAAATAAAAATATAAATATAAATTTACTTACATTGAAAACAAATACAACATAGGCATGCAGAGTGAATAAAAAATAACAAGATCACTAATATATTTTTTGAATATTATAAATGGATAGTCACTTCCACATATATAATATTTCATTCAAAACTCATAAATATTATACATAGACGATGAAACCTGGGATAACATTATTTATCTATCAGAAATATCAGAAGTGTGTAAAGTTGTTGGTGTTTGAACTATTTGTTTCATTTGTATTAATAACATTGATATTAGATAGTCTTATATATATTTATTTTAGAAAACATTATAAGAAATTTTTAAATAAAGGTAAATAATATTTAATACAAAATTCATAAAATTAATGTTAGATAATGAAGAAGGTTATCCAACCAATCTAAAAAATGACCCATATAATCTCCAACTCTAGTAACCTCATCAGTAGGTGATGAAAATAGTCTATTTGGATCAATAATATCAATTATTAATATTATTACCTAACCCAACTCCATAGGTTGGAAATGTATAGAATCCCCAAAAATATGTATGAATCTATATGCTACAATATGTACATGGGGATCTATAGAATTCAAATCATAGTATATGGTGTGGTCTGAACGAGTAGGCGAAGGATTAGATTCGGCAGATTGGGCTGGGTTACTAGGCTGGTAGACACGGAAGGTTGTGCAGGCTGTGATTGTCTCATCAAATGTTCTATCATAACCTACACAGCTGATTGAATTTTATCATTGATAGACTATTTCATGTATTTTAACTCATCTTTTAAGGAATCTATTTCTGGGTCTCTTGATTTCAAACACCTGGTCCAAAATCTTTCCTAACACTAAAACTTTCCTCATATCATCTTATGGGGCTTAATAGTTGTGGATTTACTAAATCAGTATCTAGGATGTCTATCATATCCACTGGGATAAAATTCCTCTACATCGATTTCTCCTGAAGGTCATCCTGAAATGAAAAATGAAATTGTTATATTAGTTTTGTAAATTTAAAAAATACAAACATTTAATAAAAAAATTAGTTTCATAGATGTTTTTCAACTATATCCATATATTTATTTGTTATATACTTTTAATTATTTTTCTTCTTTCTGTTTTATATTTTTCATGGAAACTAGGTGGAGATAGAGGAGAAAACTGGACCTCTTCTAAACCACTACTATACTAATCTCTTAATGCATCATATTTTTGTACAATTATTTTCTCCTCCAATAAATTAAATTACCCACGTGATATATTGTGAAGGTATATGTTTTTCAATTGGATATCTTTGCGATATCTCCTAGAGTCCTATTACATAAAAATAAATTAA
The DNA here is from genome assembly GCA_963277665.1 of Viscum album. Classification (NCBI taxonomy): domain Eukaryota; kingdom Viridiplantae; phylum Streptophyta; class Magnoliopsida; order Santalales; family Viscaceae; genus Viscum; species Viscum album. Next base: position 515,680,931 of record OY728135.1, read on the forward strand.
TAATTACTCAGGTTATATAAATGAATTTTTACAAAATTAAATAAATATCATACCATAAATTCTTCAACACATCAGATGGAAAAATATATTCCATGTATCCACATCTAAAAACCCATAAATAAGGCATGGGTGTTCATTTTGTATCCTCCCAAAAAGATATTTTTGTGTCCATTTTGTTTTAAAATACCTCCATAAAACCATATATAAAGATATAAATCTTTTCTTAATTTCATTAATTTCATGGAAATTTAGTTTCAACTATTATTGAATAAATGAAACATTATTCTTTAAAATATATAATATATGAAAAATGAGATAAAAATAAATAAGTTGAGAAATTTTATCATGATGGACGCCCACAGATCATATTTCTCTATTTTTTATTGACATCCAATTATGATACAAAATTTTAATCATGTAACGACTCTTTATGGATATATAACTTGTAAACTCCACTGCATTTGGGGTATATGGGTTATTATTATCATCATATTTAATATGTCTTCTCGAGTCTCCACAGGAAAGCGACTGTTTTGTTAAATGATTAATTCAACATTTACCAACTCTAGAAATCATTTCCTCTATAGAATATGAAGAAGACACCTCAGTATGAAGTAGATCAGTAGGAGTCACATCGGTAGTCCGGAAATTATTTTTTGTAAATTGAAAATATTCTTTAATTAAATAAATATATTAAAAAATATTTAATAATATGAAAAATAAAATAAAAAAACCATGTTAATTGTTTCAATTCCTCTTTGTTCATAATTTAAATAAGCAGATATAATCAAATTCTTTGTACCTAAATATTTTTAGATAAGTGGATATTTGAAAACAATGATTTCAGAAATATATAAGTAAGAAAATAGTATCACACATGGTTATTTTTTAGAAAAAAAATAATGATTTCATGATTCTTAACCAATACATATTCTTGTTAAAATATTATAAATAATCATTAAATTTAATATGATAGAAACATCTATAAATTTAAATATCATAGTCAAAAAATAGAATTCTTATATGTGTAAATTTAACAATAATGTAATGATATATTTCATGTTTTTGAATAAAAAAACATTCTTACATTACTATTAAATATAAAATTTAACAAAAAAAAATATAAATAGTGATATATATACTTAAAAATCCAATTATCAATAATCAAATTGAGTTTACATATGTAAATTTCAAAACATAAATAAAATATAAAAATTTTCCTAAATAATTAAGAGAGTAAGTTAGTTTTTTCCCATATCCCTTCATCATGATCATTTCTTATAGCATATACTAGTTATGCATTATAGTCATTGTTATCATCTGGAAATCACATATTAGTTGATATTCCTCATAAAATCCATGACATCATCACCTTCCTCATCACCAAAATCAATTCCTTTCCCTTGAAACATGGGATACCACAAATCATTTGATTAATATATGACAAAAAATATTCTATGTGCATGTTTTCCCATGATAAATATTTCGTCTATATAACTTAATATTTTAAAATCAACTAGTGTGAACCCATAATACACGTGTTTCACACCACTATTACTATCAATATAGTTACATATAAACAGCGTGACTCGAAATTTACTATAATAAATTTCCCATATATCCCCCAGAACTCATTAATATGTAATTGAAAAATAAATAAGGTTTTTAACTTTTGCACATGAAAAATGTAGTGCTTCAATGAAGACCATTACCCGATGCTATTTTTTATGGTACTCCTTTCATCCTGATTTTTTTCGTAAAATGTGTAACCATTAATATCAAAACTAGACCATGTGATCACATTAAAAGATGGTCCACCTATAAATCATTTTAATGCCTCTGATACAGATATATCTGGGATTACTTCCTCTTTAAACCATGAAACAAATGTATTTTTATGCTCAATATTCAACCAATTTGAATATCGTTTATGAAATAGGGTCTTTAATACATCAATATATGATGATATATATGGGTAAACCTCATCTTTTTTTTCAAATTTTATTAATATTCCTGCATCACTTCATCACAAGGAATAAAATTTCCTTTAGGACTAGAATCCCTTCACCTTCATTTTCAACAGTAAAATTTTTACATGTAGGAAGACCAATATGATCCACTTCAAGAAATTAATTAGTATATAACTGAATCACCTCTTCTGATGCATATTTTTGAAAAAAACTAGTACTCCTCCCGTGCATACGCATGGTGCCAAAAATAAAATCTGAATTTCAGAGTGCATTAATAATTTCAGAAGTGACCAATAAAAATTAATAATAAATATGTTAAAATTGCCACTCTGTTCATAGTTATTTAATATGAATAAGTAACAGTAAGAACTGATTTTTGATGAATGAAGTTAAATAGAAATAAAAAATGTAAAAAGAACTTATAGATAGTTAAAGTAGCTAAAACACTGAACCATAAACATAGAAACATAACTTCAAAATGGAATGAACATCATGGTTAAATTTCAGTAATGAAACATAACTCTGGACCGTTCTATCACCATGGAAATAGAACTATGGAGTGTTCTATCACCATGGTAATAGAACTAAAATTCAATTTTAGTCGCTGATACATGAATGATAACAGTAACATGAACTATGGTTTTCAGCAGCTGTAGGTCAGCCCATTAGATTCCAACTCATGTCATCATAATGTGCATTTAATACCCTCCTAGTACTGCAATGATCTGTCAATGCAACGGAGAAGCAATTTGTAAAGTTTGTAGACAGTTATATTTATTCGTGCAATATGTAATTAAACTTTAATGTTAGTAAATGACACAAATTAGTATCAAAAAACAAATGGTGACATGAAACAGAATAACATAATAGTAGATATGATCAGAATAATTCCATTGGTAAAAAACATCACAATTCAAAAAATGGTTATTCTGTTTAACAGTTGGAGATAATAAGATTTCCTAAAATGGGATTTCAGTTTTATTCGATGGAAACACGATTTATCAAAATATGGGTAATCTAGTAAACTGGAAACAAAAATGCCATAATCAAATTGGTATTATTTTTTATAATAATCATACATAACAAATCAGTATACAAAAAACAATTTGACTGATAAAAAGTGTAATCACAAAATGGGAAATCAGTAATAATGGAAAAAAATAAGACATAAATTGTTTACACCTTTTTATAGAAAACATACATAATAAATCATAAATAGTGAAATCTATATTAGTCAAAAAAAAATGATTAATAACAATATGTTCATTCCATGGATTTTTAAATACACATTTTATTTTTGATTCATTGAATATGTTAATAAAAAGGATTGGGAAAAAAATTCAAAGGCAGAAAATTTGTAACATTAGATTAATCCAACAGATTGATCAAAATGATGAATGCATCCCTTAAGTATTAGTTCAACTAGTTAGATTTAGCATAATCCCCTTCAACTCTATTTAAAGAGTCTTAAAATAGTCAGGGATAAAAGATGGTAGCATATCCATCAATTAAAATCATTTTCATGCCCTATGATTAATTAAAACATATTCTCAAAATGATTCACTCTTGGGTTATTGTCCATATAAGCAAAACTCAACTTCAATTATTTTCCAACTACATGTTGAAGATTGAAAATTCTCTTGGTGTTTTAGATGGTCAAAATATAGCACCTGATATACGAACATTTGATATATTATACAACCATACCATATATATTACTAAATTATAACAACAGTTATAAGGAATTTTCATGATCTAATCTTGTAAATAATGTTTTGTAAGAAAAACCTTGTAGTAATGTCTTGGAAGCATTTTTCTGTGATCAAAATTCTTGGTATTTTAATGAATACTCTATCCACTTCAACTCTATTTAATATCGCATGCTGAACATAATGAAAAATAAAAAATGAACAGAAAAAGTGGGGTCATGAAAAGTAATAATCTTGTTGTGGATGGAACATTTGAATAAAAAAGTGAAATTTTCCAAAATTATTGTATACATTGCATCATATTTCATAATTAGCTTCTCTACCAAATTCATGTCACCAGAAATTGAATTCCCGGAGGAATCCCATGTTGAAAAATCCATAACTTCATCTCTTAACTTCCTAGTTTGAAATAAAATGCATAAATCGCAACAAACAACATGGGAAAATTAGAAAATTAACTTTTAATTTACATGAAGAAATTACTCTATAACTTATTTCATTTCCTAGGCCACATAAATACAGTACCTGCAATAACACGCCTCTAGTGATGGACACTTTTCTTGATATCATAATCCCAAGGCTATATCGGTTTCAATGCTACAACACTACAACCTATGCTTAATATAATAAAAATAAGCTATTAGAATTTATGGTTGTAGCAAGAGTTGGTTTTGGGTACAATAAAAATGGATGTGTTAGTTTGATATATTCTAATGAAGGGACATGTTAGAATCATAAATTGTAAAATTATAAAATAATACAACACCTGATTGTTGAGTTTTTTAAAATTTCATAAAATTGCCAACATAAATTGAAAAATTATAAAAGAATGTAATGTTCACTGATAACATAGAAAGGTAACTCCAATATAGAAATTTTGGAAGAAATTAGAAGTCTTCAAATTTCCAACATAAATTGAGGAGTGTGACCTAGGGTTGTTCTATTGACCAACAACTGAGTCGAAAATTACTTTGGTGAGCTAAAAAGCAACATGTATAAGAGTTCCCTCTGAGTCACCTACTTTTCCTAAAGAAAAAAATTAAAGCACATCCCCATCACCTTACATTCTAGAAACGAATGTGGGGAATTTATAACACATATGTTTCATGTTTTTAGTGGAAACAAAATACACAGTGTAGTCTATATTGAAAACAAATTTCCTGTATTCATATGTTGGAAAAAATGGAGGTTAACTCTACAATTTTATGAAAAATTACTTGCATTCATTTGAAATTCCTATTGATGTATTCACATGTACAGAGAAAACTATTATAAAATAATCAAATAAAACTTTAATAATTTAATAATTAATATAAGGGTAAATGTCCTAAATGAGTAACATCTAGCATGAAACCCATCCTGCAATATGAAAAACGTCAAATATAACAAAACTTCCCGAATTAAATGACATCCAGCATGAAAAACCCAAGCTAATCAATCTGCAAAAAAATGTCCAACATCAAAAACCTCCAGCATGAGTAACATCCATCTTAATAGAAAACATATAGAAAGAAAAACTGATACCAAAACGTTCACCATAAAATCCATCCAGGATGACAAGAAACCCATCCATCATGAAACACATCCTTCATAAAAAACTTCCAACATGAAAAACTGACAATCAACTTGCTAAAAACCCATACAAAAATTTCCACCCAGAGAAATCCTGAAAACAACAATCTGAAGTTACAGAAACATTCAATAGGTACAATCTACAAATACAGAATATACGTACATAAATTAATAGTAATGACTTTTAAAAAATTACCTAGGAATGAAAGTGGGGACAAAAACATAGTTCTCACCCCTCACCATCCCTCTTGTGTTGGAGACAAAAAAACCTAAAGGAATGAGAGTAGAAATAGGGATAATGTGATGGGTTTGGCCTCCCCAAACTAGGCATCATGGCTTAATGGGTCAGTATACCTTTTACAGGGTGACCCATAAAGATTTGTTTCAAAAGGGATTTCTCTATGCTATTATCCTCCTACAATCTGAAAATACAGAATATATGTGCATGAATTAATAGTAATGACATTTCCTACAGCAATTCATTTGTGTGGAATTGGTATTGGCCCAGATAATTCCCAAGAAAATTTTTAACTGGTGTATAAAGTAAATTAGGTATGTAAATATTATAAAAAATTAAAACAGTGTTTCAGAAGACTACCAAATCATGAGTTGCAATCAAGACAAAATTGTAGACCTCGGTCATCTATTGTCTCTTGAAAGGAAAAGCGACCAAATAAACTGATAGTTCATGATCACCTGAAAACATGAAAACTGACGATAATCATTGAACTATAATCATAGGATAATTTAAGGTAGTAATTATTTGATTGGAAAAAAATAATGGAATCTAAAAACCATTGAGTATACAAAATATAAGACTGTTAATTATCTCAGAAGTTTTCGCACATGAAGAAGACCTCCTTGGGTGTGCAATTGCGTGACCAGTTCATAGGTATGAAGATATTGCACCTGAAATAGACATCCAATTTTTTATGTGGAGATAGCAGTAGGGAATGCAGACTATTTTTTTAGTTCTATTAAAAAATAATCACCTGAAAGAAGTCGATATGCAGTTTGTATAATTTGATACTGCATAAATCAATCATAACATATAATTTCAGGGAAATTAATAGGCAGAAGTAGTTCATCATGTAAATAAAATCCCACAAAAATGGTGGTGGTGTTTTTGGGAGTAATAGCTAACCAATTTATCCTTAGTTGTATAAGAGACATCTTGTTTCTAGGTTTTGAATCTAACAGAGAGTTACATAATAGAATAACACATCAGGATCCAAAGGTAATTACTTCGCGAATATTGTTATGGGAGCACAAAAATCCAGAGATCGTCGTATGCAATGAATAATGGATGCTTGTATGCATGTGTTGATGGATTGAGTCTGCAACCTAGCCGAAGATGAAGATCTGGTCAGTTCTGTGAGAAAGAAAACAGATGCGCATGTAATTGAAGGTACCTAGATACTCCCGAAAGTGGGTTGCGACAGATCTGTTGTTCTGGATAGAGGATGATGATTGAAGAGGACACCAAGATGTAACAGGGATTTGAGATTGTTGATGGAGTATTAAAACGTGACTGAAGAGGAAACCTAGATCGAGGGGATCCGCGATTGAAGATGGATCTGCGATTCTTCATGGAGGTGATTGAAGATGGACATGTGATTCTAGATGGAGGCGATTGAAGGGGGATTTGCGAATGAAGAGAACCCTAGATGGAGGCTACTTTGGATGGAACGCGGGAGGGGGAGCTTCTCGGCTGAGGGTTTTGGGATAATGGAGGGAGGTATGGTAAGAAAATAGGTATCGTGGATGCATGGTAGGGTGACATGTAAGCTTGATGAGTCCTGTTTTAGTATAGATAGTAGATTCCTTTAATTTTTGGGAATTTTTAACAAATCCTTTCAAAATTTTCATATATCATTCAAAATGATACATTCAATGTGAATAAATAGTCACATATATATTTATCTCACACACAAAATGAATCACCTGATAAGCCATTATATCAAAAAACGTAGATAGTAAATAATTTTTTAGTTAAAAAAGTTTAAGAGCATATTTATTCTCTAACACATCTATCAAATTTGGATCAATTAATTTTATATAAATGTATTTGAAAAAATTACATAACCTAATTATATTCTTTTTGAAAGGTGCAGAAATATACCACGTATTGTCACTGATAATAGTTATTACATCAATACAAGATATTCAGGGGATATCATACCTATTCGTATAAAATACTTCAATGAAACTAAATTATATATATTTGAAGAATATCTATTAGGTGCATTAAAACCATGAAGACGCTAATAAAAGTTCATCTTCTCACTCTTTCTTAATGTGTGACAAGATGGTGGTAAGTGTGATTTATTTCCTTCTCTAGTTGGATAAAACTCCAAACGTATTCCCTTTGATATCAAGTCCAATATTTCACACAATACAAATTTTAACTTTCCTTTTATCTCTAATAATGTTCCAATAAAATAGTCAATTATGTTTTTTCTCAGCATTCATAACATCATTTTTATGTTTTATCTATTAAAAATTATAATAAGGTAGTTTAAAAAAGATTTACATTTTCATGCATATATTTTTTAATGACCAGAACATACTTTATCTCCAAATGTGAAAACTGTATTTTAAACCCTATCATAATATTATTCATCTAAAAATGGTTGTGGGGGGTATTATATTCCTGTAAACTGTTAAATTATTTTTTCAATCTATGATATGTATGATAGATTCTAAAAAATATCTAATGTACCATGTACACTATGTTCCTTATATTCTACATTTGATAATATGAATTCTCTTCTTCAAAAATTAGATATGATTTATATCACATTAAATTGTATTCAAATAAGTTCCCATATGTTTGAAAGTAATTTATAGTGAACATTATCATAGGACAAAAAATAGATTTATCTTTATTTTATGTTTTGGTATATAAATTATCAAGATCATTGTAACATATTGTTTCTTCAAACATATCTATAGGGACGAGTTGTAAACTACCAAAAAATTACTTTTTGAACCATGTTGGATACTTAGGTTCTGATTTGAATTCATTTCATCTATGCATGATCCCATTAAAATATTTTGGGATCAATTCAAAAATTAGGAAATTGTTTATCAAATCTCTTTCACTATGGTGAATAACTGTGACAAAAGTTACCATCCGATATGCGCTCCTCATTATTCCATCTTATCCTTTTCGAATCAATTTAATTTTCAAATAGACAATTCGAATGATATATTATTAGAAGGTACAAAATTTCAGTAGTATTAGGTTTGATTATGGTACCTAATAATTGATTGGTATTGAATTATTTAAATTTTTGTAAGGAATTATTGGAAGATACCAAATTCATTAACATGAGGTTAGATTTTGGTACCTGAGAATGAATCATAGTTTCATTTCTCATCCATCTTATAGCATGAGGTCCCAAATTTATGACATTTTGATAAATACACATATATTATTTTATATAAAACATAAAATAATTGGGAAAATCATGTATATTTTTATACGCCAATCCATTTGGACATAATATTTTATTTTCCACATTATAGGAATTTGGAAGCATGTCACCTTTAGAAGTAGCTCTTTCAAAAGTTTAAGAAACATAGAGAATATTTTATCACTCCATCCATTTTTTCATTCAAGATAATGAATATAAGTATTATTGATAACACTATATGTTTAATTAAACTTGGGAATAATGTTTTCTCAGAATCTGCATAAAATCATTAAAAAATTTCAATTTTTTATGGTTTCAACACCTATATCATGAATTAATTCTTCAATACGATCCTCTATCTAATTTTTAATATTTTCATCAAGTTTAGATGTTTACTTTCTTATTACTTTACAATGGTAGATCCAACATGTAAAATTATGCATAATCTCATAAAAAATGAGATGTTCTATGATTTAACTAGAATTTAACATTATCATTTTTAAACACTTAACGCATATACATAAAATAAAATCATTGTTTTGATGATTTAATTTTGAAAATCCTATGAGATTATCAACTCATTTTTCATATTCATCAGTGGTTCTTCATAAATATATCCAATTAAAATCCATTAAATACCTAATATTGAAATATAAAGGGTGAATATATTAATAAATATAACAACAAAGCAACAATTATCATAAAAAACTATCTTAACAAAAAATAATCCTAACAACAGTTATAATAAAAATACATTATAAATAATTATTCATATAAAAATGTATCAAAAAACAATTAAAAATAAAAAAAATAACTTAAAACCAATTTTACAAAATATCTATTGAATTCTAAAAAAGTATACAAAAAATTATTAAAAAATTATATAAATAATCATAAAAAAATAACATAAAAACAATTATCCTAAAAATTATATGAATAATTATAGGAACAATTATATAAAAAGATATACTTAAAAACATACAAACACTTATAAAAAATGAAGTGAGAAATATCTTAAAAAGTATTATAAGAAAGATCTATCATAACAAATAATTGAACATAAAACATATATATATATATATAGTTTTATATTAAAACATGACAATTAACATTCACAAACCAACATCCCACAAAATAGAAGTTAATTTGATTAAATGAAAATTTATTGTCTACTACCTTTTATACTAATCACATCATCCTACATCTGACAGGCTCCCAGATAACACATACACATGAAAATATTCACTTAATTGTTTTTATAAGAATTCATTAAATTAGATGTTCAAATTTATATCATGTGTAATCTATTTTAATATATCACTTGATATATAATCAATTGAATATATTTTAGATTCTTTTTACTATAGACATCATGTTTTTATATGAAAACTAATCAACCTTTGAATGAACATCATATATGCTTAATCAAACATCAATGTATCTCTGTTGAAATTTTTCTTCATTTCAACTCCTTATTCAACTATAACCAAGATCATGTAATTTAAATGATAGTAAATAACGTGTAATGAATTTAACATCATAATCTTGAACATAAGAAACCTATTCATACTTCACCAATAATATGAGTACATTTCCTACTACTAAAGGAAGAACTTCTCCACCACATCACTAGATTGTTTGGAATATTTTAGGCGTCACAAATCCTTAGCGCGTGAGAATATACATTGTTCGAGTAATATTAATTGCGATTGAATTATAAAAATTGTTATTCCTTGATATCATTCACTCTCATCATTTTATAACATGTTCTAGTCACATGATCATTGCTTGATCTTATATAATAAATTAATAAACATAAAAACATTATATAAATTACAATAAATTATGATAAAAAATAATTAAACATAATTAATTGAAGAAAAGCATACAATTTTTGGTTATTGATAATGAAAAATGGCTCCTGAATTCCAATAAACTCAATTGAATCATGTGGAAGAAAAGATAATGTTGTAATATTTATGAAGAATTGATGAAGAAAAGAAGTAAAATTAAACTAAAGAAACCTAAAATCATGGTTTTGGGTTGACCATAATAGATTGAGCATCGTCAAAAAAGTATCAAGAATAAAGGATCCAAGATAACTAAGATAAATGGAGTATAAACATCAACATGAATGAATAAAATGTGGTAAAGTCTCTCAAATCCACTGGTGTCACCATTGGTCAATATTCGGTCAAGAGTGAGTCGCGATAAGGTTTTGAGCGAAACAAGAAGATAAAATATGGATGTAAATATATTTCCATGGAAGAATAAATGTTTTCAAAGAAGTATAATCCCTTCATCAATTGAGAATATAAAGAGAGGGTTTTGAGATAGAGAAATACGTTTTTGATAGTCCTTATAATTTTTTAGGAGTCTAAATGTTGGTTTTTATAAAAACTGATGTAAATTTTTTAAAAAAACAACTTTTTCATGTCATTTTTAAAAAACCTGATGTTAAAAATTTACTATTTGAGGTATTTTTAAAAAAACGAACTGCAAGAGTTTGGAATTTTATTTTTGAAATCCATTTTTATAAAAACCAAAATAAAAAATAATATAATCTTTTTTAACATCTGGTTTTTTAACCGATGTTAGAAGCCAAAAGGAGAGATTTTTAAATTCATATTTTATCCAAATCAATGTTAAAACATTAACATTGAAGCCTATTATTATAGTATTTTTCCCTTCATACTTACTATTTCCCCTAAAATATTGATGTATTTTCTTAATATATTTTTAGAGACTCAAAAGTAGAAAAAAATCCTATTTCCATGGTTCAAAACCATGGAAATAAGTCTCAAAAACGTGGCTATAGCCTACGGCCACAGTTTTGACCAATTGTGGCTGCTATCGTCATGGTAGTAGGTCCCAACCTACTACCATGGTTTAGACCGTGGCAATAGGCCTCCAAACTGGCCACCATGGCGATTTACCTATAGCCATGGTTTAAACTGTGGAAATATCCTCAGACAACCGTGGAAATAACCTAAATACAAAATGCAACCAGCGAGTTTCCATCTTTGTACCTCCCTTTTACCAAACAACGTAATAACCACAACACTGCATGACACTTCGAGTATATAAACATATATTATGATATATATAAATATTAATACAAATCTTGGGAATAGCCTCAAAACCATGGCGATCGGTCTTCCTACCAATTTTTTGGTGGGAAATGTTTTTCCCACAGAAGGTCAGGAACAATGTTTCCATATATTTGGAAAACTGTGGAAATAGGACATTGAAAAATTTGTCCTATACCCATGGTTTTAAAACTCTATCTATAGGATATAAAACGGTGGCTACAACCACAACCTATAGCCATAGTTTTCAAAACCGTAGCAATAGGCCATGGAAAACCAGCCTATAGCCACAGTTTTCAAAATGTGGCTATAGGTCACAGAACCGTGGATATAGCCACCTATAGCCAGGGTTTTAAAACCATGGCTATAGGTCCGTGGAAGTAGCCTCATTTTCTATGAGTGACTGCCTTGAAAAATGTTAGGTTGCATTTATTGATGATATTCTCATTTACTCTCTTAGTAAGGTGGAACATTAATAGAATCTAAGTATTGTTGTTGAAATTTTGTGAAAGGGAACATTGTATTCCAAATTCAGAAAGTGTGACTTTTGATATAGTAAGTCACATTCGTGGGGCATGTGATCACATGTGAGGGAGTTTCTCTTGACCATTCACAGAAAAAATAAACTCAAAATTGTCCTAGACCCATTATTATCATGGAAATACATAGTTTTAATAACTTAGTAGGGGACCAATGAAATTTTATGACAAATGTATCCCGATTGAATATCCCACTAACTATGTTAACATAAAATTATGTGAAGTCTGCCCATATTGAAGAATGTGGGGAAAAATTTAAGGATATCACAAAAATGATAATCACTGCACCAGTACTCACACTACCAATAAGTAGATAAGGTTTTTTGTTATACATTGATTCTTCAAATAAGGATTGGGTTTTGTACACATGTAGATTAATAAAGTGATCTCATGCACCTCACAACATTTGAATATCCAATAGCATAACCATTCAACGCATGATCAGGAGTTAGAAACTGTGATCTACTACTTAATTATTTTGCAGCACTACCTCTATAGTGATAAGTGTGACATATATTCAGGTAAAAATAGTATAATGTATATATTAAAATAGAATGAGATCAATATGCATCAAATAATATGGTTAGAGCTGATCCTGGACTATGATTCTCTACTATCTACCATCTAGGAAATGTAGAAAAGGTAGCTGATGCTTTTAGTGGAAAAGAACCTACTTCATTATCCATGATGAAGATTAAGAAATACCCTATCTTCATGTATATGAAAAGGATGTATATGAAAATCATAGTGTAAAGGACTACATCCAACATTTCCTAAATGATTTCTCAACCATATATCTAAGAGAATATCAAGGAGGTGCAAAGGGGATATTTTAAGCTTCGAAATAAGGTGAAATCAGGTAAGGAAACAATTATTCATGAATTCCATTTCAAGAAATTTTATTTCCTTTGATTTGGAACTATAATTTTTGTGGCTGCGTCATTTGGTATTAAGAAAGAGCTGTTAATTCACATAGCTCGTCTTTTTTAGTATTTCTTAGAAGTAAGAATATGTACCAAGACCTTCATAATATATTATGGGGGGACATGAAGAAGGATATTTATGAATAAAACACAATGATAATATTATAACATCATGTTATTGAAAAATGACATAATTACAAGGAGATAATATAACAATTTCCCATATGAACATGGAAATATGAAGACATCACCATGGACTTTTCCACTCGTCTCCTGAATAAATATAAGGAAAATAATGTGATGTTGGTTTTGATAGATCAACTCATCAAGACTTCTCACATAATATCTATTTAGGATGAATTATAACTTGAAAACATTTCTAATATACACATTAAATAATTGGTATGGTTACATGGTGCACTACTTTTGGTCGTATATGATTACAATCCAAGGTTAACTTTTAAATTTTTGAGAAGTCATCAAGATTATATGAATAGTGAATTGAATTTCCTTTCATTTTATCACCCCTGAATTGATGACATATATAAATGGACTATTTATACTTTCAATACTTTCATATATCCTTTCCACTTTGTTTTAAAAGAGGATAGGACCAATATCTCCCATTATTTAATTTCTCATACAACAATAGCTTCCACTCGAGTATTCAAATGGATCCACAAGTAGATATTTATGGAATGTGATGTAGAACTCATAAATTATGGGATGAAGTTAGAGATAAAAAGATACTTAGACCCAATCCGGTAAATGAGATGGCATAAAAGGTTTAATCCATCCTAAAATATATATAAAATCAACTTAGATTTGGCCGAATAGTTATGATGACATCCGTTGAAGAGACATAGAGTTTGAAGTTGGGGAAAACATGTACTTCTAAAATCACTATGGTAGAGAGTCATGTAGATTTGAAATAGATGGAAGCATATACATATTTGTATTAGACCCTTTGAGTTAATTGGTCACATAAAATTAGTGGATTATCAACTTTCACAACCACCAAATTTGGATCTAGTTCATGGTCTATTCCGTGTACCACAATGAAGAAAGTACATACATGATTCCTCAAATATACTGAATCTAGAGGTAGTAAAACTATATAATTAATTCTCTTATAAAGATAATATAGTGAAGTTTTTGGACCTAAGAGATAATATTATACACTACAAGAAAAATCACCTTGTCAAAGTTTGGTTTTGAAACTATAAATTTGGAGAGGAAACATGGGAATTAGAGGAAAAAATGAAACATAAGTGCTATCATCTATTCTAAACTGAGAATAGATGTTGAAATTTTGGGGGAAAAGTTTCTAAATGGTGGTAGAATATAATGACCTAGACATTTTAAATGATAATTGTTTCCTAAATAAGTGGGTGTTTTTTTATATTATATAAGTATTATAAACATAATTCACCTAGAGAATACAAAAATATTTTTTTAATTAATGAAAATCATTAAATTATTCAACCATTTAACTCATTAAAATTCCAAATATTAAAAACAGAAAAATATAAAATATAAAAACTACAATGGGAAAATTTTGATCACTCTGATTGTCTATAATCATCGCTCACATGGACAATGTTAAAGAAAAGAAACAAAATACCAGTAAACCAATAGAAATTATAAAAAATGATAATTTTAAATAGTTGGAGTAATTGAGTTAAATAATAAATGAAAAAACGTTGTTGTATTTATATGTGGTAATGGGATTGTTGGAATAGTAATGTGATTATGGGAATTGTAAACTACTCGTTGGGAAAAGTAACCTGATCATTCTAAATAATAACTAGAATGTCATAATAGAAATTTGACATTAAAATAAAAAAATATAAAGTAAATTATCTTTATAATGATTAATTTAAGAAAATATAATTATTATAATTCCATAAAATAAATATCAAGATTAAAAACTCAAGAAAAATATAAGAACATTTTTAGCAAACTGTATTATATGTTATTTCTTAAAAATAATAATTTTCTATATTTAATATTAAAATAAACTACGATATAAATATTTTTTGTAAAATTAATTTTATTTTTAATATTAGCATATCTAAATTTTAAAAGCTTGATTTTTTGGTAATTTTCTGAAATACATCAATTTTATGGTGAATAGTAAAAATTCAATGTTTTCATAATTGATTTATCTTAAATTAGATCGTTTATGATTTAATAATGATATAATCAATTATAAAAATATTTACTGACCAAAAACATATTTAATTTGATAAATGTGTCTTTTAAATTCAATAAACGTGTTTTCCAAAACCAAAAAATCATTTTTCCAAAGTCTAAAGAAAAAAGTGTTCCCTTTAAAAAAAACTTTTATTCCACATTACTTTTCATTAAATTATTGGAATCAGTTTATAAATAGATTTAAATTCCTAAAAAAAATTTATTTAATTAATTTATGATTCATTGTTTCAATAAAATCATTGTTATGTGGTTTATCATTCATATAATATTTTATTCAATATTTTAACTCAAAAATACACATTTATTCAAGTATAAAGAACCTCTCTCTATCCTCTTGGAAAACCACTTCACTTACACATACCAAATCCAAATATATTTCCAAAACCTATCTCATAAACATCTTATCATCCTTATTTTTAATAAAAAAAAGTGTCATCATCAATCGATTTTAGTATCGTACAAGAGAAGCAACATTTAAGAAATAGTAAGTTTTAATCAACTCTTATCTCATTTTCTTATTCTCTTCAATTTTTCCAATTCATATAAAAAAATATTATAAAAGTAATTTGGAAACATGGTAAAACTATATTAATTATTTTAAACTACAATTAAAAATATAATTATGTAGTATTTATATTACATACATCCCATTCTTCGTTTTCGAACAATGTCCCATTAACGGCCAGTTAGTAGCCAATGAGGACATTTACAATTAATTCCTTATCACCAACCTTATGTTTGGTTATAATACATTTTTTTTGATATATAAATTTATAAATAATTTTATTTTATTCTATTATAATTAATTATACATATATATAAATTATCATGAACAAACAAGTTAAATAAAAGGGAAAAATGATATCAAATCACTTCAACTTCAATGATAGAGATTTAGAAATATAATAAAATTTTATAATTGATAAATATTGAAATAACTTAACATTATTAACTTATGTTTCATCATATTGATAAAACTATGTTTATTATTTAAGAGGTGTAAAATAAATGAAATAAAATGGTATTTATGGTAAGGGGATTCACAAACCCAGGTTCTTACATTTGTTTGTCTACTAATTCACATTGATTACAATATAGATATTCCCCTAATATCATAAAAATTTATTTTCAAACTAATTTCCCTATTATTTTAATGGATATAAATGTTCTTACTTATCTAAATGATTTCAATTCAAATCTCAAATCCATTTAAAAAATAAATTATTTTTCAAATACCCACCATTGACACCACATGTGTTGTTTCCTCTCCAAATAAAAATATTTTTTTTCCAAAAAATTATGATCTATTTTTTAAAATTGTGAATCCCGAAGGATATTCCATGTTTTATGATATGTGAAATCCCTTTTCGGAAAATTTCCTTTTCATGGGTTTATTTCATGACTATGATTTCATTGTGATCTATGTGGAATGTATGATTATGAGCATTTTACGATGTGAAAAGTGTTCCTATAATTATATATCCCTCCTATTAATTTGGTAAAATGATATAAATTAGTATATTTATTTAATATGAATTAAAATTATTATATATTTATTCAAAATTATGATGTTTTTATTTATGAACATATGTAAAGAATTAAGATGATGCTAGCTTGGTTTACAACTCTATGTGGTATTTGACCACAATGTTATGATGTTTCATTATTTTGCATTTACCACATTACATACCTTTATAAAATGTTTACCTCATGCTTATAATTAGTATACCATGCTTTTGATATGATTATTATCATTATTCTTACTCATGTACTATTGATTCATGCCCCTTTTTACATTTATGTTGTTACTCTTATTATCTGAATTTTGCCAACTCATTTCTTTGATTTACATCCTCAGGTGACTATATGTACTAAGGATAATGTGAGATACCTAGGACAATAATTATGAAGTATTTTAACAAGGTTTATGTTTTATTATGTATAAGTGATTCATGGTCCTAATTTTCCTAAGATACTGAACCTTTGAATCCCTGAATGTATTATTGTAATTTTTTTATCATAAAAATGATGTAATTGTTTTATAAGAAAATTTTGGATCACTATAAAAGTGATCGATGAATTCTCATTTTGACTTAATAGGAATCACAACTAATAGAAATATCATTATATTTTTTTCCAAAAAATGTGATTATTTGATCAGCAAGTAATATTGATGCTCTTAAGGAGGCTTTAAACAAGAGATTAAAGGGAAGCATGGATTTCATGTGGGTCCCTTAAACTTTTAAGGGAGGAAAAATTTGTATTTTTATACCCCATGATTTTGAATGGTAATATGATTTTTATTATAGTTATTTTGTAAATGTTAAATTGTAAGAAATTAAAATATAAAAAATCCACTATTATGATCTGAATTTATAGTATTTGGATGGACAATAAAAGGATAGATGTATAAGGGACTATAAGAATAAAAAATGAACTATTAAAACTCACAAGAAGATGTCACTTTTCTGGAATTTACATCTCCACAATATGAAATTTATTCCAATTTAGATGTTACAATTTTTACATCTATCAAGTTTGAGAGATATATTTCAGTTCCACAAGAAATGTGATATCTTAGACTTACATTGGAATTATTAGATCAACCATGATGGGCCACTTATTCACTGATGACTATTGTGTGTATGTTTTATACTGATCTTTTGATTTTAGTTTCTTTCTACATTTTATGTTTTTTAGGGTTCACACTAAACCCCTAAATGTTTTTTTAATGAATAATTTTATTTAGAGGTGATATTTTGGTATTATGATGGGGAAGTTTTCAAGAGATTCCATTATTGAAGCATAGTTTTTCAAGAGGGGGGTTTCCATGGATATTTCTATTGTTTATCATGAATTGTACATAATATTTTAACCTCTACTTTTATACTTATGGTTTTCTAATCAATCATCTACCAACCTCTATCCTTAGATCCGTTTAATACATTAATGATATCCCTCGTGATGATTGTTCATATTTATCTTTATATGGTAGAGATTTATATTCTTCACATGCATATGGTCAAGATTCATTTACGTAAGGTTTGAGCATTACTCAAGTCAAATGTTCCTTGAGTGAAGATAGAAATGTTCCTGGTAAGTTATATCATAAGGAGAAAATATACTAATAATATGATTAAATATGTGAGTGGAGGTTATTAAAAGCCTATTTATTACTAGATGAAATGTAAAATGCAAGGATTATTGGTTTTATAGAATCGTGGGGATATGAAGAGATATTTATTCTTTGATTCTAGTAATATTATTCCATATCAATTATTTCATTATTGTGTTGAATATTAGTTTTGAAACATGGTATGTGGGTTTTCATTGTGATGATTGGAATATGTTGTACTGGAGGATAAAAAAATATTTAAAAATGGGGGGTTTGATCGATAAAATTTCCTGAAATTTGTTTTATTAATTTCATTTATTTTAAAGATTAAATAATATTTCCATGATTTTATTGGTTTCATGTTTTTATTAAATTATAAGTGCTTTATTGTATAATTTTAAGGATTTATGAGAATTTTGGTGGATTTGGGGAGAATCTAGGCGAAGAAAAAATTAAGAAATATAATAAATAATATGTAAGGGTCCTTCTAATCAATGTGAGATTTTGGGAATGTGTTAGGATATATTCTCTATGATATATAAGGTTTTTATCAAACTACAATCTTGATTTGTAAGAGTAACTAGGCTAGGAACTATTGATATGTGATATTTAGTAACACCATTCCCAAGGTTATCGTACCATGATACACCTAAAGGTGATCATATATAAGAGTACCCTTGATAGAAGCATAATTACATGTAAGGGTCTAGAACATTTTGAAATTTAAGGGAGGGAATGCTCACATCATGACTTGATCCAATCTTGACCTTAAAATATTATCATGACATCTACATTCACGAGAAGTTTTTAAGCTAACATGGGAACTTTTATGATGTGGTAGAGGATCTCACATAATTATTATGAGGAAGAAGTAGTGAGAACATGATTTTTAAAATTCACATGGTGCATACCATGTTGTGGAAAACATTCTTTCACTAAGTGTAATCATATAATGCTTTGAAAATATGATTTCTTGGCATGGATGAGAAGATACATTTTTTGGGTTTAGTTGTTGTGGAATGGAGGTATTGGGTTCCACTATAATTATACATTGCTATTGTGAGGATGTATTGTGTCACAATGTGACTAAAGTGAATCGTCACAATTTTTCTATCTCTTGTAGAGATATCTATTCAAGAACATTAATTATTATGGTATTGTTGGAGATTGTTTTTTGAGATATTAAATGTATTTTTCTACTCGGTTTTTCAAGACTTTCCAATTGGAGTTGGAGTTGGAAATTTAAATGGATGGATATATATATATACATAAATATATAAATGTAAATTGTATCTAAAAATTGTATGGGACTTTTCATAGTTAGAAGGATCCATAAATAAGATACTTGGAAGTATCTTTGGATCGTCATCCTTGGTTGCATTTGATATGCTTCTAGGTTTGGTTTCTATTCTTTCACTCTCTAACGACTCCCATGTGGGGGTTGTTCATTAGTTGAAATCATTGTAATGAAGTGGAATATTTTTTAGTAATGTCATTATATTATTAGTCTATGTTTGGTTTTTTCCATTAACTTTTTTATTCAATATTTTATCTTAGTTATTCATACCTAACCATTATGTTTTGATGGATGTTATTAATTTTAATGCATAAAATAATTACTTTGAAATATGTGTGGACATTTTTTGTTTTGGGTACTTTTGTTTAAATATAGGTTTGGGTGAAATATCATATAAATTACTAAATTAATTGACCATAAAGATGGGGTTTTTTTAATCTAGAGAGTGAATTCCAACACTATGAATTTTCTTAGACCCAAATCTAACAAAAAATTGTGTAATAAATCATTATTTTAGCTTCATGATTTCATGATCTTTTATTTTATAATATCATTGTGTTTTAAGTAATTATAGTTGTATTTATTTTTCTTTTTCTTTATTTCTATTGTTTTTTCCAAAAACCATTCTCTATGGATTTTTCAATGGTATTCCCACATGATACACCATTATAGTTAGTATTTAGGAATATTAATTTACAAATACTAAACATGAAAACTCTTAGGAATAAATAATATCATAATGGATGTTAGATATCATAACATAATGTATCATCATATCATCACATATGATATGGAAAATATACATTATATCTTTATTCATAAGTGCATATATCCATCATTTTTAACTCATGAATTATAATTGTAAACTGTTAGTTAAATGAAAACAATTTAATGTAAAAAGTGACAAAACATTTAGAATGGTGATTTCTAATGTAACAAATAATTTCTGAGAACAAAATTATACTTTCACCCAATTTATTGTATTATTATAGACATAATGAAAGATCTAATTCACATATTTATATAATAAAAAATTGTTATAGTAAATGAAATTTGAAGAATATTTTGACCAAAAGAGTCTGTGTTTTTATGTCATGACTTATTTCTATTAATGTATTTTTTTGGATCAATATCACACAGATTATTTTATTAGGTATATTCTCTTAAAATCACATTCTTCTAATTTAGGTATTATATGTTACAACTGATTAATGATGATTTAATTATGTAATATTTTATTGAACTTTTTTTTCAATATAACAATGATATTTTTTTTGTTTTATAAATTTATGTGTAATATTTTGATAGCTTTCAAAACATAAATTATGATTGAAGGATTTTAAATCTGAATGCATATTTTGGGGGAATGATGAAAAATAATATAAACCTATGTTTTGAGAGAAAATATATCCATTTTTCACATAAAATTTAGAATGATTAACAATTTCTGTTCATTGAGAAAAATTATTTTCTTTTAAGGATTCCACAGATGACTAATAAACAGTTCAGGAAAGATGTTTTGTGTTAAAAGATGAAGTTCAATCATAATTACTAAGAAAATAAAGGCATAATTACATTGAAATTTAATTTCATGGTCATCTTAATTTTTCATTTAAATTATCTCATTATAAAATTAAAATTTTCATATATATATATATATACACATGTTGTAGTTATGTTAAGTGTAGACTAATTGTGCTTAGTGTGGTATTAAGAACTAGGGAAGGTTTTGTTTTTATTACTCCAAAAAGATCATCAAAGCTAAACTTCAAGTGTCATTTTCTTGAAATCAACTAGTATGATCAATGGTTCTAAGGATATCGATAATCAAACACTTAAAACCCACATTAGGTGTTAGTGGAGATATATAAGGGATAGTTTATGATGACCCAAAACCTCTATAATAATTCTTTTGTTATGTGGTTATTTTTTTTTTATAAATGTGAATGATTTAATACTGACACAAGATAATTAATGGTGTATTGTTTTTTAGTGCTTAGTTTTTAAAGTAATTAATTCATCCGTCACCCGATTCATTTCAATGGTTACTAGGGTAAAAAAGTACAATTTTTATAAAGGTAAAAAATAACTAAATACATTATTTTCTTTTAAGATACTTGAATATTGTAATTGAAATAGTATCTAAAAAATATTATTTAATTAAAACATTTAATATTTTAGACTCAACTAGACCTAAGGGTTGTTTCATATTAAAATCACTATTTGAGTAAAACACATATAGGGAATGAATTTAAAAAAAGAAAATGATATTCCAATAGTAATGAATTAAATTAACCATTTACATTTAAAAAATATTAAAAAATCCAAATAAAACCCCTATAGTTTTAAATTTATTAATTTTTGGAAAATGATAATTTTGACATTAAAAAAACCATTTCATTTATGTTATAGAAAAATGGATGTTTTTTGAAATATGGAAGATAATAGTTTCATACCTATAGATCAACCCCAGTATATAATTTTTATACTACCAATTGGTTATATATAAAGGAAAATTTTATAAAATTATAAACAGAAAAATTTTAATAATCTTAGAGAAGTAACAACATTGTATATACAAGAAGAACCATGAGAGGGGGTGAATCAGGGTATTGTCAGATTTTAAAATTTTTCTATTTTTTATATATTTTTTAGGATCACATTGTCTTATTATAAGGAACAAAATTCAAAGACTAATGATATTATATTTTTTAAATTCATCCATAGCTGATATCATACATTTGTGTGAAATGGAAAACTTTCCAGAACACCTATATTTTACTTGGTTAACCTATGATGGATAAAAATTAGGAGACCATATTATAAATATGGTATAGAAAATATCATACTTCACCAGTATGTTATTAAAATGTTTATAAAAAACTCACTACTTAATCAAGGTCCACAAACTATTCATCTCTTCTACTCACAACTTTTATAATGGATGAAAATACAAATTTATCGACTTTTAGGTATCTTCTCAATTTATTTACGTGAAGGCCATTTTAGTTTTGGTATAAGGAACTAAAATGAATTCCATCTACATCTTTCATATAGATTCTAAGATCTGTTAAAAGTGTAGAAAAAATTCTTCTTCCTAATATAAAAAACTATACGATAAAAGAGTTGTGTCATTGATATTGAATTTGAATTTTTATGGAAGAAATGTTCCATATATAATATTTATATTAAGGAATTATTATTGTATCTAAACATAAATGATACTAACAGAAAAAAAAAATCTTCCATAATTTCCACACCACTTCATCACTGTCAAACAATATCATTAATAACATGAAAAACACTTTATCTATATTAAACCTGATCTTGTAAATTATTCTATCAAAATCATATTAAATATTATTTTTTAAAATATGAAATAAAATGATGTTTCTAATTATTCCTTCTTCTCGTCTTAGAAAAAATAGTTCCTTATATTATTAATTATCCTTCTAGTATATTTCATCACTATTTCAAAATTATGCATATCTGATTATCATATATCTAGGGTGGCATGAATTGGAAATTTGAAATTCAAATATCAATGAAAATTCTTACTTCCCCCACTTCAATTTCACCCTTTAGAACTTCCTTAATCAAATCTCCCCCATATAAATCAAATTTAGAAATTATTATTTTTTTAGATTATTACCCAATCATAAAGAGACTATGACATAATAACATTTCTCAAATTTTATTGATTCTATGAAACATGGAATAGAAAGTACCATCATTATGAAATCGGGAAATTTCATTATAAATTTTCTAAACGTCCAAATAAGCTATGGTGAGACCTTTTTATTTATAGCATGAGGATTTCATGAATAAAATTGAAATCCTCCTATAAAATTTCATGGAGAGAATTTATATTTTTATATTGTGAAAGTGTTAACTCTAAATAAACTCTAATATGTATATATTTTTTCATAGAGTAACCTTTTATGCTGCGGTGCAGCCACATCCTTTCTAAAAAACAAAAAAACCCTTCAATAATATTTGTAGCATATCAATAAAAATTTGTAATGATATTTTAGAAGATATAGGTATCAAAAATTTCTTATATACACTTAACAATGCTACCTATTAAGTTACGGTGTGTTCTACATAACACCTATTAAAATACTGTACAATATAATGTGTATAGTTTAAGTGTGAAGGTCTCTAAAATATTTTCCCATTTACTCTAATGAAAAAATGTTCATAGAATGAAATTTATCTTCATGGTGTATATAACTCTTACAAAGATTTTTACTTCACTGTTTCTAACCCCACTCATGTTCATAGTATGATATTTGTTTTAATAATGTGACCTTTTTAATTTCATGAATTCCCAAAATAGATCTTCACTGAACTTTGATGTCCATTGTGGCTAAATTTAATAATCCATTATTATTTATAATCACTCATTACCAAATATATCTTTATTATCCAAAATATAATCTTATTTCCAAACCATTCTTCATCCAAGGATTTATTCATCATACACTTCATTTAATACTATTCAATTCTCTTAAAAAGTAATATATTTTCATAATAACCTCCACATTGGTCCATTAATATCCAACATTATCTCCCTTATATAATTTTCCTCCAATATCCATCAATGATTGTCACCCAA
Source organism: Viscum album (assembly GCA_963277665.1). NCBI lineage: Eukaryota > Viridiplantae > Streptophyta > Magnoliopsida > Santalales > Viscaceae > Viscum > Viscum album. The sequence continues at coordinate 515,705,399 of OY728135.1, forward strand.
TCCAAAATTACTCATAATACAAGACCTTCATCAGTCTTCAATAGTGATTATCAACTCATCATACCTCCAATTAGTTATAGTCAATATATAACCTCATATTATTTATTCTCAACAAATATAATATAAAACATTCTAGTTTTAATAGAAACCATTTTACCTCACTTGACCATGAGATGATTGGAAAAATATAAGTGGGGAATGTTATCAAATAGTGATAGTGACTCAAACTAAGTCATTGAAATTGATGTTCTTAGTACTCCATTTGAGATAAATGGGAATTAGTTCTTTCACTATGAAATAACCTCTACATTATAGGTGAACCAATACTGATATTTGAGATAAACTAGCTCAATGAATTATGGGAAAATATTAAAAAAGGAAAACAAAGTAGATAGTGCTTCACTTTAATGGTATCTGGATTCACCTCTCCCAATTTAAGTGAATCCTATTATCTTTGGTCCTAACTAAAGTATATGTGGGATATATACTATATTAATTTGATTAATTTATACCAAATAATAAAAGTTGATATATATATTTATATATATGTATATATATATCTGTGTGTGCATGTGTGTGTCATATTATATGACATGGATAAGAGGAAGGGATATCATACGTTGTTGGTTTGGAATATCATAATTGATGATATAATAATATATTTCCACTAACATAAAACCATATCGGAGGGAACAATATGGACATCTCTCAATTATTAAAATTTTTATTAATAATAACATATGATTGATACATTGGTCAAACATTTTTATGTTCATCAATCCTCCAGAAATGAAAATTTTAAATTTTAAATGTTTCATAAGGTGAAATATATTGGAGATAAAATGTGTATCCAAAACATTTAAAAATGATATAAATGAGTAAAATTACTCAAACATTATAAAATTTTCTATTAAATTCCATATAAGTCCCAATACTGTCATGGTGGCAATATAAGAAAGCAACACCATAGAGATGGTGGTCTAAACTTTCCCAAGTCATCAGTTGATTCACCCAGTTTCTCTCTTCCTCCACCTTCCATTTCATTAAAAGATACCAGAATATCATATAATATAGGTGAATCTCCCCACACATAATTGTGTTATTCATGTAATGACCCACATCATTATTGTTAAGAAATTCATGGGAAATCTAAATTTTTTGACCCAATTTAGGGAACATCTTAAGAATCGGGACTCGTCTATGGATTCCATGATTTGAAATGTCACTAAGAGATTTTTTTCTGATATGGTAAGTGGATATGGAGGGTTTTTTATGCTCATGTGAATATTTTAGTAGTTGAATGGTATCCCCATATCTTAATTTTTTCATTAGGTGCCATGATAGATTAGTTTCATGCTATAATGAGGGAAAAAGGACCATCATGCCATAATAAGGGAAGTTAATTTTGTTATGAGACAATGTGGGAGTTTAATACTAATGTAAATATACCATTAATAAGAGTAATAATGTGAAGAAAGGTTCCATGATATGATGAGTCCACATTTTTAATATATTGTAATAGCTTACACATGACATAATGGTTTTATCTAGAGGAGTACAGTCATGTTTCAAACTCTAGGTTTCCCCCTGATGGAATTCCCCCATGGATGTCATGGATTTGAGTGCCAAGGAATCACTCCATAGTTGAGGAGTTAAAAACTTGGAGGCCTAGGACTCTCTTGGGAAAGGTTCATAACATAGTTACCAAGAGGTTTCATGCAGTTATTGTGTTTGTATAGGGGATAAAACATCTACTTAAGGTAGTCTCATCATAATCCATAAGTTTAATGAAGTGATGGAGTTAAGAAGTTATTTCAAACCCTCTACCAAGGTGTGGCCACACCATGACCTAGATAGGTTATATCATCACATTTCCTATTTCTATTTTTTGAGTCGGGTAAAATATAAAATTTTGGAATCGAGTCTCAATGAGATTTAGAGGAGAGAGGCATCAAGGAGCCACAGTTTTAATTATTTATCCCACTACTCTTAATATTTTTTTATAATTTAATATGGTGTTATTTTTTATTTTCATAGTGATCCTTTGTGAGTTCTTCCCACTATTTCCAATTTTTCCATCCCTTTAATCACTTTTAATTTGGTGTTATTCTGGGATACGGTTTGGCACCATTTCTAGAAGCGTATGGTGGAATCAAACCACGATGATAGGAGTTTTATGTGTATAGAAAGATGAATCCTCATGAGGAAAATATTATATCATTTTGTTCATTTGTTTGGAGGTAAATTTCCCTTTGAATATTTATTTTTAGTTTTATTAAATTAGACAAAACTAGCGAGTGATCAGGTGTTGTGTGATTGGTATTTTATCCACAAGAGTACCAGGAGATTTCCATGGAATTTGGTAATGCCCTTGATTGATGTTTTTGTTATTAGACATTGCTCTGTGTATTTTTAGGTAGTTATGAATCATTGGAATAAATTGAATAATTCATTATCATTTTTCATTAAAATTTATTTTGGGTGTTAGGGATTGAAATAGGAATCAAGGTGTTGATACTATCATGGGTGATTCTTGGATGAGAAAAGGTAGGGTTTGATATTTCTTAAAGGTAATAACTTAATTAATGATAAAGGGGTCCTAAAAAATCTCCCTATGGATTAGGAATTGTTTTATGTGTATTTGATATGTGGCCACTCCATTCATAAGTGATTGGTAATATAATAAATATTAGTTATTTACCTTAAACCCCCATGAGTAGGATATATGTGTCTTATGATATGATGTTCCCTTGAACAATAGTTGTTTCCTCAACCACTAATAAACTAGATATTGACCAAATATATGTGTTGTGGTCAATGTGGAACCTATAGGGTTCTAGAGATAAGAGTGAGACATAGTGGACATAGAGATAGGCTATCCATGAGATTCTAATATCTCAATTTGGTGTTCCAATGATGTTTTTGGGAAAAATATTTTCCAAGTGAATGAGTATCCAATGGGGAGAAGGTATCTGTTAGGGTCGCAAGAGACTTGAGATGGGTCATCAGTCTTGAGATGCGATAGAGATAGCCTAGGTAAATGTTTTATGTATATTTGGGTATGTAGGGATGTCTTAGCCTCAGTGGTGTCAATTGAGTTAATTGTGTGTCCCATTCGTGTAAGGGAATACTATCTTGAGGGTCATGGAAATTGTTTAAGGACATGAAATATAGATTATAGGGGCCTTTGTGTGAGTTAGCCGAATATGTTCCTTGGTTAGTGGGACTTGGTTGTAATATGTAATTAGATTAGGATTTGGACCTTCCTATTAAGGATAGGGTTTGTAAATGGAATATGGGTCGAGAGAACAGTATGGGGTACATGATATAGATTGATCATAGTGAGTAGATACCATTATGGGTTTGAACAATCCTAGTAGATTCTCATGAAGTTCTGATGAGGATATTTATGGGTTTAGCATGGTGTGCTTGTGAGACTAAGAAATTAATGATGGAATCGGCCTTTGATGTGGGATATACGATGATATGATATAAAAAGTACATGTTGGGACTATAGTGATGATTATATGTAACAACTATGACCGTCTAATAGCATAGAGACCCCACCTTAACATGGTTATTTGTTCTTATCACTCTAAGAACCACCAAATTCCCAACCAACACATGGTCCCCTACCTTGGACCCACTAACGTGTCTGAAAATATCATCTTACTAAGGAATATCCCCATAAGACAACACATGTTCTTTCTAGTGTTCTTTTTCCTCACTCACACACAACTAGGGATACTTTCGAATAGGTCACACATCCTAGGCACTACTCTATGATGAGAATGCTTAAATATGTAGTTCTAATTAGGTTGGCTCCTAAAAAGAAAGGGAATCCTTGTGGGCATGGGTATTAACATTTTTTCTTTTAATACTTTAACAATATACGGTGTTACATTCACCCCACCCCCTCCTATTAGGGAAAAACATTCTCATGGTAGACCATACATATCAACCCATGTAGTGCCAACACACTTTGTGGGTTTCTCCTCTGATGTGAATGTAACAAATAAACCCTGCTAATAGTACAGGAACCCTAACATAACATGTTCATCAATTCCTAACTACATGGGAACCAATATTTTCCTCATAGACACATGGTCCCCTACCCGAGGACCACGCATGTTCCCAAATGAATCATCAAACTAATGATTATCCCCACAGGGAAACACATGTCCTTTTCAGTGTTCTTTTTCCCCACTCACACACACCTAGGTAAAATTCCCAAGAGTTAAGCCATCCTAACCCATACTCAATTTCAATACTTCTTAACTATGGATTCATAATCAGATCAGATCCCAAAAAAAGGTTCACCTTGTTGACCTGGGTAGTAACTTTTGTATTTTATCCTTTTAACATTCGGGGGTGTTACATTGTGGGTTTTTTTGGATAGGATATCCTATGAATTTTGTATTGGGTTTAGGTAATTTTAAACCACATATGTTATGTGATATGAGGTTAAAATATGGATTATTCCCCTTATATATATGATATCTAAGGTTTTATTGTGGGATGTATCACCCTTGGGTGTTTGTGTTATCAAGAATCAGGGTTGGATGAAACCTCCCAAGTATTGATGGTCGGATAACTTTTATAGGTATGGATAAACATATTGTTTGTATTATATAAGACTAGTCTAGAGGGGAATGTGATCCACCTAGGTGTATCTTATTTGAGGTTCTTGGGTGAGTTTTGGCCCCTATCTTTATGTGATATCTGGTGTTGGTGAGGGAATACAACATCAAGGTAATGATGGACTAGTGACCATAATTGGTAGGGGATGAAACCCCATGTGATTGATATGTGATAGTTCAAGGTATGTGATTAAAATCCCTATATAGATGGTATACGATGGTTTTCCATATGGGATGTCAAACCATGGGTGGATGGTATATAATGGCTCCAAATAGAAGTGGTGGCCCCATTATTTATGTGTTATTTAGTGCCTAGTAATATTTATTAGTAGTTACATTGAGGAGTATACATTATTAGGTTTTATAGAGGATGTTTACCCCCAATTGTATATGATATGAGGTTATGGGATGGATGATTCCCTCGGGTGAATGACATTGTGGTATAGGTTTTAGATCAACACGTGGTCGCATGGGTTATATTCTATATAGGTTTTGGGGCTGGATAGGATTCCCTTAGTGGATATTCTAAACAAGTTTTTTGGAATATAATGCTTACCCTGAGTTGTATTCTAAATAGGTTTTTGAGTATGATGATGTTCCTCCAAGGTGGTGATGTGATTGGCATAGAGAAATTATGCACTAGTTTAATATGTTATGGTCAACATTGGATGTCACCTTAGATCCCGATGATCAAATGTGATTACATTATTGTGATTTTTCATTATTTTTATTATTATCATCATATACCATCATGGATCCATGATATTTACTAGTTATGTTTGGGATAAAATTTGGTGGTCTCATAATGAGTTTTACTCACACACTCCATGGTAGACCCTAAAACATTGGTACCCGAGAAGAGCTCATAAATGCAGATTCAGATAGAAAAGAGTCGTAGTACTAGATGATCTAGTTAGAGTACATCTATAGTGATTTGAATCACAATATGAGGTGAAGAATGGTAATGGAATTAAAACCTCTAATATATTTTTTAATTTATTTATTTTTTATATTCCATTGAATAATTTACTGATCGATGCAAATATATTCTATTATAATAACATTTAAATTGATATAGCATGGATATGAATATTTAATTATACATACTACATTTAATTTTTATGTATATTTTTTCTGATTCATGATACTTTTTTACTCATACATGAGTGTATAGTCTCCACATAGTAACACATTACCACCACTCTACTAGTCGGTGGCCTTTGGAATATGGGGAGGCAAGCATGAGGTCATATAACACTCCATATTGGAAATAGTTTTGTGGTATCAGATCAGGGGTGCTGCAAAGTGGTATAAAAACTAATTTTTATTTTTCTATTTATTTGGTGTATAATTGATAGATAATAGGGTTCATTCGGTGCTTTTTATGGACCTCATACTAGCACATTATTAATACCTTTTTATGAAATTCAAGTTACCATATGGGATTATTATTAAATGTTATTGATTTCTTAATTTATATATTTATTCAATTATTATGTGTCTATTTGAGATTATTAATTTTCTTTTCTCTCTTATCCTATAGTGGAATTAGGTGTGTGTACATGAATAAAATTTTCCATGTAGGATTCATAGGATATTCTTGTGCTTTTATGTGATTTATTTCATGGATAATGGAGGTTCAAATTGTTTAATGTGTCAACCAAAACTTATATTGTGTTTTCCTATATAACATATTGTTGAAATTATATAAAACTATACCATAATATTTTTTTAAATAGTTATTTATGTGTATCTGATCATGGGAATTAATATAATGAGAGAAATTCAGTTCCTCTTTGAAAGGTATGTATAGTGACCCTTTATGGATTGTTAAATGGAATGGATTCCTTGGTACAAATTCTAGAAAAATGTAATAGTGTTGGTTACATAAAGTGTCACCAAAATCTATATTTTGTTTCCCCCTATATCTTATTAGTGGAATTATATTTAACAGAACCATATAATCTTTTTTTATCCACATGAATCATCATAAGACAAAGTTGTTATATGAATGTGTCTATGAATTGGTCCATCGTGGGAAAGTACAGTATGTGAATTCCTCGTGAGGATTGGTGACCTAAAGTGGCATGTTGACTCAGAATGTGATTCCTATTGTGTGTGTGTTTGTGTGTCATAATTAGATTGGGTGTGTGGTCACATTAGTTTCCTTATGATATTTAATAGAGGGGTAGAGATGTTACCAAATGAGTTCTGGATTATATGATATCGGGTTTACTGGATGGGTGGGAGATCCTATTAGCATTGAGGTACAGACCAGGGTATTAGTGATCTAATTTATATGATTTGTTAGCATGATATTTTCTTACTGTTGATGAAAAAATTTCCATACACATGATTATTACATTATTTTTAATTGAACAATCATTACATCTCATAAGAAATCACACTCTAGAACTTATAAGTTTGGTGTATTTGGATATCAGATACATAAACAACATGAATTAGAAATAAAATATATAATATTTTTCTTCATTACCTAGGGAATATAAAAAATGGAATGGTTGAGATCATATGATCATTAATGGTAATCCTAAGATAAAACAATTCAAGGTCATATGTGATCATAAGATAAACGTGTGGGTAGGAGAATATAATTATGTTTCATGGAAATAACTCAAGATAATAATACCCAATAAATAATAGATCAAAAAAATGATTCATGAAATATAGATTTTGGAAAATCATAAGACATGAGTAATGGGAGGGTGAGTACATGAGTACATAATCATTGGCCAAGTAACCATTACAAAGGCATAATAATGTTGGAAAATATTGTTGAATAGACATAGACATAGAAAAACATTCCATATATAAAAGGTTATATCCAAGGTTATAATTACATTAAAGATGCTTTCCAATGATGGATTGGTGTTTCTCCTCAATGAATAACATGCCAACTCATGAGATATAAGTATTTACCCAATGCATTGTAGGTCTGTATAATTATGGGGTCACTTTTCACTTAGTGGACAGATTCCCTTAAGGGTTTCAATTCACTACTCATTACTAGTGATCTTATGGTATAATTCATTACCAAATGAATTATAGTAATATTGAATATTAATCCCACACATTACGTAATGAAAACCATACATACGTTTGTCATATAAACAAAAAAACATTCAAAATTTTATCATAATTTATTTAACCCATTAGGAAGAAACAAGTTACTTAATGATATCCATAAGACACGATAATAGATCATCTAGAGAAATAATATGTATAATATCACTAATGAATATCTCAAATGGTTCATTAAAATTCATTAAAAATATTAACATATATGAAAATTATTTTATAATAACATTAGACAACTCTTTTGAAAAATTAAATGAAATATCATCTACTTTTTAATAAATTTTGTTTAAAAGAAAATATCTTATAAAATAAGGTGGGTCAGAAATATTATGGTAAAATCCTGAAAAAATGGATAGGAAGTTCAATAAATAAAAATAATGATGATTATTGGAAAATTGTTCATGTGTAAATAATTTCAAAAATATATTCCATTTGTAATTTTTGTAATGAAAGTCAAGGTAAATAGATTATGACCCCAATATAAAACCTAAGAATGATTCCTATAATTATATTATATATAGATACAGTGAATATTTAAAATGAAATTAATAAGTCATAAAATTGGTGATAAAAACATTCAAATAATATTTACATGTATTAAAAAGATTTCATACACAGAAGAAAAGATATTTTCGGTTCCCCATGAAAACATCCTTTCAACCAAATAATGAACCAATGAAAAGTGAAATGTTAAGAAGAAATATAAACAAAAGAAATAAGTATATTATGAAAATTTATTTCTGGGTTTTATAAATAGAGGATATGAAATTTACCTTAATGTAAATTTATTTATAATCAATATTGATTTCAAAGTGATATTGGAATGAAACCCTAAACATACTCTTGAATTCCATAAATTTTTTTAACCTCCTGTATAAAAAATAACCATATTAATAACATAATTTATAAATTAATTCATAACTATTATATTTTATAGACATCAATTAAATTATTTCATTAAACATATATTTTTTACTTTTTGTTTTTTTAATCATCTGATGTTAGCGATTTTGATTGTTTCATACAAATTGTATAACAATGATGTCGATCGTCATTCATTGATACCAAATTCATCATTATTAAATTATATAATTTAGTGGAATGATTATGTTTTAATTATTTATTCACTTAAATGTTCATTTTATAGAAATTATGGGTATGGTTTGTTAGAACATAATCTATAGTGAGCATGTTTTGGGAAACTGACTGATAACAACATGTTACATTTTAATGACCATTAAATTCTTATTATCAAAATTATATAACCATATTAATGATTTAAATTAATCCTCAATATCAAATATTACAATTATTAATGTGTTTAAACATATTATTGATGGAAATTATGATTTTGGTATAGCTTCTCTCAGGTAGGTTGTTGAAGTGGCCCAAACAAGATCATGTTATACTAGTGAATCATAAATTCCTCAAAGTTAGGTAATATTAGTATCATTTTTTAGGGTTGTAATGATGTGAATATAACCTAATTATTGGGTATAAATAAATTTATACATAATGGATTTTAAAATGTAGTAAAAAAATATGGTGAAGGACTAGGTATTTACTTTGATGATTTTGCTCCTTCTCAAAATAGTTTCATTTAAAATTAATAATTTAGGCCTCCTTATTGGAACCAAAATCCATAATACATATAAAATGGATTTAGGAGATTAAATTTTAGGGATTCTATAAATAACTGAAACATTTTAGTGGTTTTTGAGGGGTAGATGATGGGTACTTTTATTGGTGAGTTTTGAGTGTATTTTTTTCAAATATTAATTCCTTAATATATAATGTTTTAATTTTTAAATAAAAGTGGGTAAAAATGGAAAAATTATGAATGTGATTCATAAATACCATCATAACCTCAATTTAGATACAATTTGTTCTTGATATTTTTTATCCTTCACCACTTAGTTTAACCCATTTTACCCCATTTTACCTTTACAATTGTAAGTCCATTTTTAACTTGAAAACATATTTTTGTGCCTAAGAATAAAATTGGACATCTTACAAGGCTTATATGTGTTGATTAAACACAAGGAATCCACTTCATATAATTCAATTTCTAGATATGATAAATTTAACTTTTAAATGAAAACATAAAATATATATATAATGTTTTATATAAATATTAGTTGTAAACTATTAAGTGTTATTAATCATATTTTATATAAATTACTAATTAAATAAGGGTTAATATATTTTTATATAACTTTAAAAATTTAATTATATTCATCATTCAAAATTAATCAATTTAAATTATTAATATATAGAAACACAACACTTTAAAAACTTTTCTTTGAAAAATATCGCTTTTTTTAATGTCAAAATATCTTAATCACATCCTCTTAAAATAAATTATTTATATTCTAACCAATGAATTTTTTCAATATATTGGTATTAAAATTCTTGTTTAATAATATAAATACAAAAAAATCTTTCTTTTCAAAAAATAATTATAATAATGGTAATATGTAAAGAATAATCATAAAAAATTTAATTAATTAATATTATTTATTTCTTGAATTATTAATTATTTGTAAATATTATTACTTTTAATTTTTGGATAATAATAACAAAAATTGAATTTAATTATTCGGTATATTAATACATAATGACCACATATCCGATGGCCATATTTCCAATGATAATATTTCTAATTTCTATATATAAAATGGTCAAATATAATTCCTATTTATAGCCTAACATGTATTATTATAATCGTGCATCATATTAATTTACTTGATTATAAAATATTTTCTTGTATTTCTATTTATTTTACTTCATTGTATAGTTATAATTGGAGGTATGATTTACAATAAAAATCACGAGGATAACAATTTCAATTTCATGGTCTTTTTATTTTCTTATGGATGTATTCCTATTATAGTTTTATTAATGATGTATCATTTTTCATTATCATAATTTATTAATTATTATATTCATATGTAATATTTTATCTCAAAAAATATAACTTGGCTTGTTTTAGTTTGGTGTTTTATGTGAAATAATTTATTCACCATAGTGTTTATTTAAAGGGAAAATTTGTAGTAAAATAAGGGGGTGATATATTATACTCCCCATAAAATAATTTCATCCTTAAAATTATATTACTCCAATGAAAAAATGAGGTTACTTATTCCTAATTACATATTTGGGTTCCCACTTTCCTTCCTAAAATTTATGATTCTCCCATAAAAATTTAACCTGGTAATGGTTCATGATTTATTGTACTTTATATCTATGATTTAATATTATTACTAGTTATTCCATGTAAGAGAGTTCATGTACTATTTACACAACCTACAGGGTTAGAAAATTAGAAGTTTTAGGTACATAATTTCTCAAATGTTATACAGATAACACATCGTGCACTTGGAATAGGTTTGGGGGTACTATAAGATTATAATAAACCTTCCCCACATGATAGAGTATTTCGCAGGGGTTAATGTAACTAAGGATTCACATCCCATTTTTCCTAAATCTCGTAATTCTATTCCATTTTGAAATCAAATGGAATAAATTATCCCTAACATCTGACACTAAATGTCACCAATGGTTATCAACATTGATCTTTTATCACTTTTTTACAGTTCTAATGTATAATTGAATAGTTTGAATCTTCTATGACATTTCATGAGAAATATATGATCATATTACACTACACTCTCCAAATATATCCCAACATTTGGGATTTTGTACATCTTCATATACATATCCTTGTATGGATCTATATGAATTATAGAAGTGAAATTATTGATATATTATAAATCTACGAGAGTAATGTGTAGAGAAACCCCACCTTTGAAAACTTTTTAATGGAATCTAAGAATGTATTCTAGATTTTCAATGGTCTATTATGATTGACCATGAGTATGAGTATCATAAGAAGTGTTGAATTTCCATTATGTATATAATACTTATTAAAATATTCTATAAATCATTATGTTAAACCATGTATCAAAATCATATAAAATGGAAATTGTTACTCCATGCATCCTTACCACTTACTTTATATATATCATAGCAATTTGATAATGTTATAAAACTTAATGAATAAAAAAATGAATTGAATTAATTTGGAGATCAACTAAAATCCAACTAGAAATATAGCCTTTAAATGTATTGAGAAGTCCTGTAATGAAATTTATGGTCATGTTCACCCATTTCCATACAGTTATGAGTAATAATTTCATCATATCTTTAGAATTTTATCATTCCGCTTTTACTGATGGAATACCAAGCATGGAGATTCATACTCTATAATATCCTTGTTTATTTTTTCCAACCAAAAATGATGGGGATCATTGAAAATATTTATACTTTTATGATTAATAGACCATGGTGATATATGTAAATTATATAATAGCTCCTTATTCGATTATAGTATTTATGGTACACATATTCATTTCCTTGATATTATAATTACATCATTTTCAATTTCTAACTATGCAGTATTACCTATATTATTTTATATCCCACAAAAACCTTTTGTTTCTTTTTTATCATTATATGAAAGGATGGTTTCATAGTCCTTTTAAAAAGATTGTTTTTCTCCCATTCCATCATTATTTCGAAGCCCATCATTTGAAATTTTTTGAGTATTCGGTCTCTTTCAATCCTCATCATGGATACAGTAGAATGATCCTCCTACATAAAGAATTAGTGACCTTTTTTCATTTTAGGGTCGGTAATATATCAAGTAGTCAAAATCCATGACCAACTCCAACCATGTCCTCTAACACATCTTCAACTCATTATGTGTGAATATATTTTTAAGATATTTTCATCAGTACATATTTTAAAATTTTGACAATAGAGATAATGCATCTAATTCTTTAATTCATATATTACTACTGGTTGTTTCAAATCATATGTCGGGTAATTTTTCTAATGAATCATTAATTAAAAAGAGGCATAAGTTACCACCATGTCATTTGATATTATTACATATCCCAATCCCTTATTTTATTAATCATTATATATGATAAACCTTTATCCACTATAGTTCAGTGTGAGTGAAGGTGTAGTGACTAACCTTTTATTGAGCTATGTGAACATTTATTCTTATTCATCTTTCCCGAGGAGCTTGACTCACTTTAGAGTAAATAAGGTTAGTTGATTTGATAACCCTAAAAAATTTCTCAAAATGAATTGGTAGTATCCACATAATCATTGAAATATATAAATCTATGTTATAATAGTTAGTCGGTACCATTATTATACCGTCCATATCTTTGAGGGATGCACGGTTATACCCTCCCATATCATTACATAACCCAAGAATTATTCTTTTTATAGAAAATGTTCACACATTCTAAATTTGGAATATAGTTTCTCCTTTCTCAAGGTCTTTATCACAATCCATAAATTACTTTTATTCTCCAAAATTCACTATCAATATATGATAATATCATTTATAAAGACTATGAGAAATTGATTGAAGTAATCTCTAAAGAAATTATTCATCATATATATGAAGATATATGGGGAATTTGTAAGTATGAATGGTATCAACATAAATTAATAGTTTCCATATTTTATATAGAAGGTAATATTTTGTATATCCTCTCTTTTTACATTTAATTGATGATATCCAAATTAAATTTCAATATTAGAGAAGGATTTATCCACCTGAAACTGATCAAACAAGTCATCAATATGGGGTAGAAGATTCATGTTCTTGATTATGTATTTGTTAATTACATGATAATAAATGTAGAGATGCACTTCTTCATATTTATTCATTTAAAAGAGGACCCGTGAACCCCTTAGTGAAGTCATTTTGAATATAAAACCCTTTCCCTAATTATATCGGATTTTCTTCTTCAATTCCTTCAATTTAATCTAGTCGATTCTATAGGGATATTTTGATAGATGTGTTGCACTATGTATGAGTTCTATAAAAAATTAAACCTCATGATTTAAGGGAAGACCATAAAACTATTCAGTAAAAACATCAACTTATTCCTTCACAATTATATTATCATAAATATTGAGTTTCTCCCCAACCATTGGAGCTAACTACTACTCATTAATGGGTATTAAGACCCATGTAGTGAAATTAATTTCCATTAAGAGTTCATGGTCTTCTGTTTAGTGATATATGATCATATATTTATCCAAGACATAAAATTTGACTTTTGTATATTATATATTAATATAGCCCTTATATAGTAAAAGCCAATTCATAACCAAAATCACCTCAAATTCCAATAAGTGGGAATAATAAGATATATAGGAAGTAAATTCCCTTAAAATTATTTTAGAGTGTAGTTATATACATAGAATTATACCATCTTAACATTAGCTATTCTCATTGAAAATTCAATATCTAGAAATTGGGTTGGTGAATTGATGCTCTAATAAAATAATCTCATATGTGAAGAAGTGGGTATATCAAAAAATAATAATATATTTGTTGTTTGAGAGTAGATAATGACAAAACCTTTTACTAATTCATTTTTGTGACTCACTTTAAGAGTTTTGATTTCATAGGAATTCCATTTCCCCATTTTATTTGGATGTTGATGATGCTTATTTTCATTATTAACCCTTGGATTGGTATATCAGTTAGTGAAATGTCTATACTCTTGAAAATTAAATAATTGTAGTGGGGGTACTACATTAGGATGGGATTTATTTTTACCTATTTCGTTAGTTTTAATTTTCTTAACTCTTTGGTATCCATGTTCTTGATGGCCTTATATCACAAAATTTATTTATTTCCCTATTCCTTTGAAAAAATTCCAACCCAAATTTCTTCCCTCATCTTCATCATATAGGAAAATTAATTGTGATCCAATCCAATCACTACATAAACTAATGTAACATAATTTTAGATATACATTAAATATATCCCATAATATTACATACCATGTAAATAGGATGGTTTAGTGTCTTTGGAGACTAGATACATAATCAAATTATTTTAGGAATAATCTTCAACATCTCTGAAAAAGGTATTTTCATTTAATACCATTGATAAACATACCATATTTAAAATCATTCTTCATAACCTAGGGGAAAGGAAACATTATAAAGGGTGATATCATATGCTTAGTAAGGGTAAATATAGAATATATCAATCAATGACCATTAGTGAGAATATAACAGTAATATAAAAATATCTTATGAAAGTCATACCCAATTAGTTAAATATCATTAACCATTATTCTTTGAATAATACTTTATCATAAAAAATACATAATTAATAATCTTGTGGAATCACTAATAATCAATCATAATACATTCTAAAATATAATAAGCATGGTACATAAGTTTTTGGATTATATATAAGAATAAAAATCATTTCCATAGTCAATAATAACTGTCTTGACTGTCATAGTATAAATATTCCAATAGTTGATTGGGTTCACTCCCCATTCCATAAATTCCATATTTAAATATCACTTTCAATACTATAATGGATGTAAAAGTAACATACTAAACTCTTTTCACCCCCATTCAAGTCCATATTATCTAATGATATATTAATATTTACTCAATGCATTGTACGGATATATAATTTCAATCCCACAAATCACATAATTAAAACCATACATATATATTCCCCAAGATGATAATAATATTCATCATATCATAATATATTAAATTAGGAAAAAAATTGCCTTCATAAACATCTCATCATAATGTAATCATAATCCACCCAGAGAAAGGAATTGGACGATATCATAATAGGATTTTCTATCTCAACATAGATTAATTAACTCATGGGGAAAATATGTTCAATGAAATCATCCTAAAAAATAAATATCATAATTCATCTAAAAACGTGGATTGTATCATAAGATAATACCCCCCTTAAACAATAATATAAATCAAATAATGTTGAAATATATGAAAAATACCTTTGAAAGAACATTCGAACCTTTCTTTGAAAACATGAGAAAAATATTTGTTTCTTTTAAAAACATTTTAAATAAAGAATAGAATAATATTTGAAACATAATTTTCTTTGAAAATAACATTAGAAATTATTAATGAAACATTCAAATCAATTATTATTCATGTAAGATTAAAAATTTATTTGAGTAGAGAATGTTTACATACAAATTCTTTCACAAATTGTAAAAAGGAATAAATCACCTGTATTGAAATAATTATAAAAATTAATTTCAAAAACAATGAAAATAAATCTAAATAAGGTTTAATATGAATTTAAATAATCATTTAATCATATAAAATACCAATCTTGAAAACATTTTATAGAACATGGACATGGAAGAAAAAGTTTATCATCCAATAAGGAAATAAAGTCATCTTTTCCTAAAAACAAATTACCAATTATTTAGGTAAAAAATATAGATGAGTAAAATGAGAACATTAAAACCATATAAATACTAGAGGAAAATAAAATATATAGGATTTATTATATAATTATTGCATAATTTCCCTCAAAGATTATCCAATAATAAATAATCCTGATTTTAAAAAATATTAAAATATAAACCATACCTCAAGTCTTCACAAACTTCATACTAATTCAAACCATGTTTATAATTAAAAAAATTATATTTAAAATATTAAATCGATTTAATGCCTTATTAATTTTAATTATCCTGATTTTATACATTTATATTCATTATGATAATGTTATGTCATTTTCAATGAAAAATGAAATTGTTTTTAAATCCATTCACATATTATAAGGTTTTATTTCAAATAATAATTTTATAATTTTATAATTTTAATTTTAGATAATTAAATCCATTTTTTGAAATAATCATATAAAATTTACCTATAAGAAATGTTTTGGTATTTTTCTTAATAGTATGATTTTTCAATTAATAGTGAAGATACTGATTTTTTGTAAAATGATTATTTATTTTTATTTAAATATTCCATTATTGTTTTTATGTTTTATTAAATTAAATTATTTATCCTATAATTATCAATAATCTAATTAATTAAATAGAAATCCAAAGTGTACTTGATTTTTTTAAATGGTAATTTTGGGGCTTAAAAAACTTTTTTCTAAAAATTGTTTTTTGTTTCATTTGAATAATTTAAATTAAAATAGATTTCATAAATCTATATAAATTTAATATTTAAAATTGGAATCCATATTTGGGAACATTTGGTACAAATTTGGTAAATATTAACCTTTTATTTCGTATCATTTTGAGTGGTGACCATAGTAAATATTTGTCACCTCGGTTAGGGTAAATGTGTAAAATTGGGTTAAAACCATGAAATATTTTCTCAAAACGAACCCAATACTTGAATTTATTTAATTATATGGGATAAATTATTCTATATCCTTCCAAAATTCAAATATATGTAATTTTGAATCCATTTTCCATTGATAATGAAATTTATTTTATTTTAAGTACAAAAATGTCGCTCTCTCGACAATAATACCCATAAATTGTTTACCTATGGTTAAAAAGAATATACATTGGGATATAAAGGTTTGATTTTAAAAATAAATATTTTTTATCCTAGTAATTTTTTTTTAAATTTTATTTGTGAGATAATTACATCAAATTCTTACTCCATGATAAAACAATGCTTGTACAAGAAGTAAAAAAATCATGTAAATGATTTTAAAAACTATACAAGTAATATTGTTTGGTTGATTTATAGTGACCAAATAATTTTATATATGAATATATAACATATTTTATTTTTTTTTAAAGTATTTTATTTGAATTACATTACTACCTATATTTCTTTGAAGTCAAATTAAATTAATAATGTCATAAATGACATTATTAATATTTTATAAAAAAGAATATTGCATTAATTTTTTAAGAAATAATAAAAACATTGAAAGAGTAAAATTATGATTATAACTAGTTTAAAATATTATACCTTATCCATTTATTATCAAATTTGTACCTGCGGAGTAAAATTATAACCCTTTAAAATTGGTAAATTGGCGACTATAGTTATGGTTAAAATTATTTGATGATGGGGTTAAATAATAATATTTTGTTGAAAATAAAACACAAGACTATATAAATATCAAGAGATGACTATATCTATAAAATACCATATATTTAATTGAATTTATGTCTATCTAGAAGATTTATACATTAAAAGTAGATTAATTGTATTTAAATCATTTATATAATTCAATGTGTGTTTTTTCATAATGCCATAAAATGACACCCCTTCCCTCTTTTCATTACACATCCATATTCAATTTTTCTCTATATAATCCCACCGATTTCTCTTTTAAAATACACTGTAAATTAATTACAGTTTCTTTTCTTCTTACATTACCATTCCAAGGGTCCTTAAGAAGTGATATATATGAGTTTGATCTAATAAGAGGTAATTATCTTACCTGATATATTTTAAATTATTTCTTCTTTTACATCCTCCAAATAAATGGTATTAATCCTAAAATGTAATTTATTAATCCTTAATATAATAAAATTTAATTATGATTATTGAACCATATTTAGGATCATGGATTTTTGTAACATTCATATGGATTCATCAGAAATAGTTTTCTAGATAGATGATATGAGGCACATATGTTCAAACATATTGGTCAAAGTTTTTAAATTTTGATATTTATCATTTCATGGGTGGAAGGATTTACCTATAGAAATAAGATCCAATTTAAATTTTTCATTAGATAGAGTTTATCAGATACAAATTCATAGGATAGAAGAATATTTGTAGTGAGGATTTAATGATCAGGTATAGGTTATCAGATGAAGCCCTAACTACCGGAGTTCACGGGTTACCCTTATATGGGTTAAAGTGGAACTCACCAAAAACCCTTAAATATCTATAGAGATATTGTCAAAAAAAATCTTGAATTTTTTTATGTGGATTTTCCACTGAATATTTCATTGGGTTTCGCTATAAGGTATCAACAGTTTCTCGTGTCAATGGGAGGTGGACCGCAAAACTCATAGGTTTATTGCAACTATTTCACCAGATAAGGACCTCTATAAAGAGGATTTGTGACCCATATATGTATTTAATGTTGAATAATATGAAATATTATTGTTTTATATCATAAAGTTTTGAGACCCAAAGTTTATAGAAAGTGAGTAAGTGTTTTGTATTTTCATGTATCTCTTGAATTGAAAAAAAAAAGTTTATAGTGTTCTCCTGTGAATGTAAAAAAATTTCAGAACCATGTAATTTTTTTTTACATTTTTTTTATTTGAAATAAAATATTTTTTTGGGTGATTAGGTTGGGTAATATAATCTTAGTTCTAGTTCATACTACTTGGGATAAGGTTCAGATTATCCAAAAAACATTTTATCTAAGAACATCGTGGAGAATTTTCACAATGGAGGGTGGAGAAATCATATGAACATCTCCATTTTAAAAAAAATATTATTTTCTTACATTAGTTCAAATTAATGGAGTGATTATACTCAAAGGGGATTCTCTAGGTGTTTGTTCAAGGTGGTCTTCATAATAAGTGGTATCTTAGGGATATCAGTTACTTCACTCAAAATAATTTAGGTGATTTATCCCCTCTTATGTAATGTTAGTTTATTTAAGTTATTTTACTTTAATTTAAATAATTTCAGAGTAATTAATTGTTTCTAATGATAATTTTCAAAGAATGGAATTTTTCTTTCTAAAAATGCAGTTGGAATATATTTTGATACAAAAATATCTCCCTCCTCCTTTGTCTATAAAGTGTCATGAACTATGGATAGTGTGGAATGGGTGTAGTTGGATAGGAAGAATCAATCAATATTTATCTAGTGTAAAATGTTTCATTCAAAAATAGAGAGAGTAAAACTTCTACTAAGGTTGTGAAATCATCGACTGGAATGTATGAGAAGCCAATTAGTCTTGACAATGTTTTTAGGTTGCAAATATTGTTCAACCTGATGTTTTTGGATGGATGGCCTAATTTCAATATCTAGATGACTTTAAAATTATCAAATGACATCTCAAATATTTTGAGGTAACATTCTAGGATGATTTATTGGGATTCTATTATTATTTCCCCACTTTTAGAAAGTTGGGATTCTATGGTGATAGTAGTGAGAAACTTCATTGGGAAGACATATATTATGTCTCAAGATATTCAAAACTGTATCTTCAATACAGATTTTAGGTGTAATGAAGTTAAAATATATTATAAAAACACTATAAATGGTACAGAAAGGGGATGGTTACATCATCAAACAGATCATTAGAATATGACATCTTAAGAGAATAATTCCTTGAGATGAAATCGAGGTAAATCAATAGGTTTAGGTCGTATATGATTTATTTTTGGGAAAAGGGTCATATAAATAATGATTTTGGGAATTGGATAGATGATTTCACTTCTTGATGGAAATAAATATTTAGTACAATGAAATTAAGAACCAACTTATTACTAAAAATGATTATTCTAGAAGATTCATGTGTTATAGACTCGGGGGAGTCATTTTATTCAACTAGGGAGTGAGGGTGTATGGTTGATTTTGTTCCTGAAATATTTCTTAGAGTACATATATCGGATGATGAATCTCTATATATAGTTATTAAATTTTATGTTATAATTAAAATGAAAATATTAAGTAACTTTAAGCTAAAATATTTTATATACATTCTAGGTATCCCAAAAAATATCAAATTAGTGGGACATATTAATGATTTAGGTTTTAGAACAACTTTTTTTAGTTGAGTTTGTAAGATCAATATTGGTTCCATGGTGATTTATTACATAGTAAAAATATACCTTTTATATTACCAGATAGAGTGATAATTTTTCATGTACTGAAGAAACGTCATCAAATGCGGTGAAAATGTTGCATGGTAGGTTTGGTCACTTCAATGAGAAAAATATTGATGTAATATTTCTGAATAGAATAGTCAAAATCGATCATAGTGACCTTAGAAGATGTGAGATTTTTATGTTAGGAAAACAAAAGAGATTTTAATTTAACTTGTATAGTGTAATTATTAGGGATCAAAGGTTAGAACTTTTTCATTCTAATGTTTGAGGTATAGCCTAAATTTTCGAATATAGAGGATCAGTATAATTTGTGGCCTTCATTTATGATGCTACTTGAATGTTTTGGATTTACATTCTAATGAATAAATATTATTGATTTATTCATTTATTTAGTGGAAATACATGGTAAAAAACAGTTTGAATGAATGTCGAAACACCTCCTGAAAGAAAATAGTGTGGAATACACCAGAAAAATATTTAATGACTTTTATAAGAAGTAAATTAGGAATGATAATATTGTTCGAGGGAATAAATAAATATAATGTAATAGATAAAATAATTCATCATACAATAACATGTAAAAATTATAGTATGTGTCTATAATCAGTAATGCCTAAGGTAATTTGAAAAGAATCCTTGAATATAAAATCATACATGGTGAATTGAAATCCATCTTTAGTTGTGGGATAAAAAAATCCTACAAAAATTTGGCTTGGTAATAGAGAATAGTTCGACTATATCAAAATATTTAAAAGTGTCACAAATTTTCATATTGATGATAAATATAGAGATAAGTTTGAGTAAAAATCCAAGGTTTATTTTCTTCTCATTTTTAGAGATGAGAAATTTGGTTATCACCTAGATGATGATTAAAAAAATATTTCATCTAGATATAAGATGTTGTTTTAAATGAAGACATTGTCTGCAAATATCATAATCTAGTTGAGAAAGTAAGTTGAGAAAAATTCATCAATAAATATCTAGGATAATCAGATTGAGGGTACTAGACCAAATTTCTATCAAGACACATCTGAGGCAGGTGCTATCATAGTTAGGGTACCAGATAGTGTCAAATCATACATATCGTTGTTGGGTGATTAATGTTAAAATAAACGTGTACCTTATAAAGAATATTTGTATAAGCCTCCAATGGACAGATTACTACTATATAAAGAGTTTTGTATGGATTTACCTAATTTTTTCCATATAATATTCAGTAATATCCGGATATATATATGATGGTTTGGGGATGATAAGAAATTATGGTGTCTAATAGGTATATCATAACCTCATGGTCTATATTAATATGTTACACTAAAAGAATCTAAACATTGGGATTAATCTATGGAAGAAGAAATTAATTCTATTAATATCAACAAATATTTAATTATTATATGATATACTGTAAGAAAAGATAAATCTATAAAAACAATTGGTTTTTTAAAAGTGGAATTTTATGGAATTAAGAGAAACAAAGAAAGGTTGGTGGTGAAAGGTTTTCATCAAATGGAAGGAATATAGTTTTAGAAATATTTCTCATGAGCGGTGATATACACAACCATCCTGATAGTTCTCATAATTTTTTTCTAATGATCCTCTTGTAGTAGATGGATATAAAGAAAACATTTCATTATGTAGATTTTGAAAGAAAAAATTACATTGTTCATCCAAATGTTTATTATGTTCATCAGAAAAATGATTCAGTTTATAAATTGAGATGGAGTATTTATGGATTGAAGTAAGATCCAAGATAGTGGAATATAATGTTTCACACTTTCATGTTTGAGGAGAGTTTTATTTTATGTGACTCTAACCACTATTGTAACAAAAATCAATGGGAATATGGAATATATCACATACTATTGTTGTATTTTGATGATATAATGGTTTTTATTCCAGGGTTCCAATATATTAATGAACTAAAGATAAATCTATCATGAAGGTTAATGGTTAATGACCTTAAGAAAGTTAATAAAATATTTTGGATATGAATTTAGAGGGATTTTAAAGTCATATCATTAGTTTTATCCTAGAAGTAATACATCAAGAAATATAGATAAACATTTAGAATGACATATTGTAAACCTATCTCTACCCCCTCATCGAGCAATTAAAACATTCCAAAATGTATGAAACATAAATGGATGGATACATTTGTGACATATATAGGTTTTTTCTTTTATCTGGAGGTTTGATGTATTCAATGGTTTGTACTTGACCAAATAATGATTTTATAGTGGGAGTTGTTAGTCATTTCATGTCAATCCCGGGAAAAAACCTTTCCAATATGTGAAATTGAAATTAGGTTATCTAAAAGGGGAAGAGGTTGTAGATTTATATTTTAGGTATTATGATCATGCAAATGGTTTTATAGATGTATATTTTTCTGAAGACATGGATTTATGGAAAGTGTATTAGGGTTTGTATTTTCCTTTTAGTGTAATAGTATTATGTTTGATGTATCTATTGCAACCAGTGGTTACTTTATATATTATATAATAATGTATGATATTACTAATGATGAAGGGAAAGATATTATATGGTTTACTTTATTGATAAAGAAACTAAAACAGGGAATATATGTGAAGATTTTATTCTATGAGAGTCAAATTTCCATTCATTTTTTTCACAACACAGTGTTTCATCTAAGAATGAAACACATTGACTTGAAATATTACTTCATATGTAGTATGTTGGAGGATAATTTTTTAGAAATATAAATGATTGTTGGGAGTAAAATAATATAGATATGATTACAAAAGTGATAGTCCAATATTGGTCATGGTAACATTATTCCTTATTCAGACTCTGTTGATCAAATGGAGAAGAGGGAACTGCTTACATCAGGTAGAGAAAGGTCATGAGTGAATAAAATAAGGGGGAGGATGAAATTGTGATGATATTTAGAAGTGGCATATTTTTGGATTTGTGGAACATACTTTTTGGACCATTGGATACATTTTTAGAGATTGAGATGATCAAAATAAGGTATTTGAAAAGACTAGGAAAAATCTTTCAAATAGGATGTTTTAGAGTGCATGGGATGATGCTTCTGTCACTAAAAAAATCATATAGATAGTTTTCATTAGATCAAGATTATTGTATTTAGCTCCATAAAATAGTAAAATTGTTTTTGTGAGGATATCATAACCATACCTAGGTCATCGGACAAATCCCTCAATACTAGAGTTCATGGTTTACACTTATGTGGGTGGTATGGGGACTTAATAAGTACCCATAGGTAGTGTTATGGATACCCTCGTGATGATAATAATTATGTTAAAGGTGATAATAAATTGGAAAATTTATTATGTTATTCTAAACATTATTAATTTATTTTAAATTAAATGGTTGGTTGACTGAAAAACTATAAGGTTTTTAGCAACTTTTTTACTAGAAAATGACCTCTATAAATAGGATTGGTGGTCCATTTCTGATGTTTAGGTTGACTTATCTGAAATTTGGGTGTTTTCCGACTTAATTTTCTAAAACTAAAAGTGAATAGTAAGTGATTTATTGTTTTTTATTTTCTTGTATCTTCTGAGATGAAAAATGTTTTCAGTGTTTTCCTGTGGATGTAGATATTTTTATGATCCACATAAATCTTGTCTGTCGAATTTATTTACTATTTTGTGTCGAATAATCCAAGAGTTTTGTGTGGTTTTTAAGCTTTCTCATCACATCCTAGTTCTCTTGATAAAAACTTCGGGGAATGTGGATATTATCAGAAAAACATTTCATATTATAAATTTTTAGTGATTTTTCATTATGGATACTGGAGTTATCGGATATACATATTCATCTAGAAATTTATTGTCTTCTAGGTTCGTCAATTGGTTCAAATGAATAGATTGGTAATTCTAAAAGGGTTTTCTCTAGGTGTCTAGTCATGGTGTTATTCCCAATATATCCACCCTCTAAACAATCAAATGGGATGTGAAATTATTTCTCATCCGTACATGTGGACTACTCCCTCCACATAAAGACAAAATTCATTTTTCCTCACCATCATTCATGGATATATATTATGATGATATCATAGTTTCTATATGATATTTATGATATAGTTATTCTTATAAAATTATAATATCAAATCTACCTTATTACCTTCCCATCCATTGTACTATGATAACATTTCTCATGTGTACGTGTGGACTACCACCTCCACGAAGTGATGTGATTCAGTATTCATTTTCAATTTATATGAATGTTAGTAAGGATTGATAAATGCATATATATTATTTATATGAAATATATGATATATATTATATAATAATTATTCTATTAAGGTTAATTATTATTTTCCTTTCTATCTTTTTATCCATCGAAATGTGAAAACTATGTTCATCCATACGACCTATTCTCTAAATGAATAGTGCAGTTAATATTTTATGTATACCTTTTATGGACAACTCTATATATATATAATGAATATGTATGATATTAATTCCATGATTATAATTATATATATTATGAAATAATGATCTCTTTGAACATAGCCAACCTAATGAATCATTTTATACTTATGATTCAAATATCATCAAAACAGTTTACATGGACTTAATTGATTAGCTAATTAAATATAACATGATAATAAATAAAATAATGTGAATAATAAAATTTAAAAGGTTTTTCAATAAAATAAATAATTAACAAATGTATATTATTCTGAAAGTTAAATAATGACCATGATGAGTCGGACTTGAGGTAAGGGATCCTTTACCTTAAAACCCACATTTTATATTTTTAAAATATTTAGTTTCCAATTATGTTTCTTCCATGCAATTATTCTATAAATAATTTTATTGATTTATTAATATTTAAATAAATGATTTATAAATTTAATTTATCTCTCTTTTGACTTTATTTAAGTAGTTTTCAAAAGGAGTCATTTTATATATTTTATAAGGAATATTTTGAATTTCTTTACAAAAAAAACTTAATGTTCTATTTTAATGTATATGGCATCAAACATTTTTCATAATACCCTGATATCCTTTTTATATTTTTGTTTATTTACATGATTTAGTGTTTTATTAAAATAAAATCATTATTCTCTTTATTTTGGGTATTCTCAAAATGGGTTTTAAATGGAACCAATATTTCGATATGTATAAATGTTTTACTTATGGTTTAAAAGGATATTTTTTATGAGTTTAATGAAGGAAATGAAAAATTTTATATTTTACTTACATGTTATAGTCCTTGGATATTTTTATTGATGATGGGTGATCCTGATAATGATCATGATGATGGGTGAGCCTTATATATGTCATGGTGATGGAGGAGCCCGATATAGATCATGATGATGGGTGAGACTGATATTTCTCTCTAATTCATTGGGTAAGGTTTATATTCTTTGTAGGATTAAGTTGGAAGTTTACTTTATTTGTTATTCCAATTTTATGGATTCTTGTAATGGTTCTATGAATATGATGTCACAAATCACCTACATGACTTCTCTACGCCCTCTAATGAGTTTTCATATAAATCATTTGATTTCAAAAGGTAAGTTAATGATATTTTTTAAAAAAACTATGATGGACTATTAGGGTAAATGGGTTTTTTTAATAAATTATTTCATTTTGTCCTCAATTTTTATAAATAAATCTTCATCAACATTTTTTATTAAAATGTGAATTCTGAAAAGCATTAGGTAGTAAAATATGGTTTCATGTGTAAGTAAATAATTATTGGAGATCAATGTCTATTATGTTAAAGGAAAACACTCTTTTCTGACCTCATGGTTTTAAAATGAAGTACTCGGTTTCTTTAAATTTTTATGTCCCTTGTTATTATCAATTTTTTTAGAAAAAACATATAGTTTAAGGATGGATCAGATCAAATAAGAACACAAGTTGAAAGTCACAATGATTTGTCATAAATTGAAAATTTATTTTATTTTAAAAGTTATATATTATGAGAAAGAAAAATACTGATTATAAATGTCTTATTTTTAATACATTGGACTGTTATGTATTATTTATGACTTTATTAACTAAAACTCAAAACAATAAAGATCCTCCAAATGTATAAAAGATAATTCTTGACTAAAAACTCATGATTGTGATTGAAAAATAATTGGGTACTTATATATAATTAATATTGATTTATGATACATATATTATAAAACCATATTCATTCCTAAATTACTATATTTCATTCATTTTTATTTTCCAATTACCATTTTATAAACAATTCATTATTTAAATGAACATTCATGTAAAAAGTAAATTGTTTTCCATGCATGTTTCAGTTTGAATGTTCTGTTTCATGCGCCTTGGTCATTGTATAATTATATCCCAAATATTAATAATATAATACTTATCATATTTATCAATTATTAAAACTATTATAATTGTCCATATATTATGGATATGAAAAATTACTAATATCACTCTGTGGGGATTGTAGTCTGCACATATGCATGAGTGTTGTTTCTAATATTTGATTGGTGGAATGAAGTATAGTTAAGTAATAATTAAACATTACAAAAATTAAAATATCATATATATCATATATATTAATTAAATATATATTTTATTCCATGAATGTAAATTTCAAATGAAAAAATAATCACATCACTTCATGGTGGTGGTGGTCCACACATATACATAGGAAATATTATCATATTCTAGCATATGTGATGTAGAGGTAAGAGAATATGAGGTTCCCTTTTATAAGTGAGGTGAGTGGAAAAATTGTATATACATAAAACCTTAAAATGTGATAAATTACCATTCAAGTGGAAGTGAAAACAAGGAATCCTAAATATAAATATATATATATATATATATATAGGGACATAAATATCTTCAAATAATAAAATTTTGACACTTTTCCAAAATATTGAAAACCTTATCTTTTTGTTTCATCCCTCATTAACCCTTTCTAGGATTAACTGTGGTAACTAATATTTAGTATAGTTAATATTCATTATGAAAAAAAGAAATCAGAACCATTAAAAATATCTACACGATGATTCAAAATATTGAACCCATTTTACAAAATTCATTTGCTAAAAGTGTAATAAATTTATATAAAAATAAACCTACAAAACACACAAAAATATTTTTTAGAAAATATTTAGCTTTAGGAATAAATTTGATTTAATAAAATTCTAAACCTAGTAAAAACTAATAGGAAAATATAAATTTATTATATTGAATATATTATCTTAAAATTTCATTAAAATATATAATAAAAAGTGATTGATTAATTTTATTAATATCAAAAAACATTGAGTGTATAAAATAATTGTTTTATGAAAAACATTCCTTTTTTACCAAGAACATTGTTATTTTCATTTAAAAACAATTAAAACAAATGAATTTTTTTCATAAATTTTTAAAATATAATTTTCCATAATTTTAATACTCAAAATGAGTTTTTAAAATAAAACATGTTTGACAAAAACAATGCTAATAAAGAAAATATTTAAAAAGATTCTTTAAGATCAATAATTTGTCATAAGTGAATTAGGAATTTTTTTCAACAATTATATTTCTTTTGAATAATATAAAATTTGCTTCATTTTATAATGTAAAATAATTATTAACATGATTTTATGGTTTTTTTCTATACAATATATCAAGAAAATTTATTTAATAAAGAGAAATATATTTTAAATTTGTATAGTGTTACATTCTACCGACATATAATAATTTCACACTTGATATTATATTTCTATGATTACAAAATGTGTGGATACCTTTGTCTCATCACATCCTTAGGTTTCCAAGATTCTTCCTCTAATTTTTGGTTTTTTTCACAACACTTTGACCAAGTGAGTGCTATTGTTATAAAATATTTTATCACTTCAATCCATAATCTCTATTGGTTGTTCCTCAAAAGAAATATCATACTTAAATACTAAAAACACATGGTTAAGTATATATAAAGGACAAAGTATTCACATTTCCAAAATTGATACGTGGAATACATTACGAACTTGATAGTGGTTCAATGGGAGTTCCAAACAGTAAGTTTACATCTTGAAACAATCATGAATCTCTAAGGTACTAGGTATCTATAGATCAAATTTTCCTTTTTCCAAAACTACTAACTTTCTTCCAAGTACATATTCATTGGAATATATTATCACTAAAATAAAACTCTAGATCTCATTGGTTATTTTTAACATCACTGTTCTATCAACTCAATGCTTCTAGGATTTTTTGTTGAATAGATCTAACCTTCTCTATTATTTCCTTAGCTATCTCTTGTCCCCATATATTTCTTTTTCTAACTTTATCCCATGAAATTGTAATTATATATTTCCATCGATAGAATATGTCATAAAGAGACATTTTATTACTCTATTAAAATTATTCATTATAAGAACATTCAACTAGGTAATGGTTTTTATCCCAGAAAACTAATAAATTCATAAAATAAACTCTCAAAATATCTTCTAGTGTTTGAATATTATTCCCAAACTTTCCATTTATCTACGAATTACATGTAGTTATAAATATTAATCCCATATTTAATTTAATATGAATACTTCTATAAAACATCATGGTCAACCTCATATCCTGGTCATACATAAAATAATGTGGTACCCCATGAAACCATACAACTTTTTAAATTTATATACTATCAAGATGATCAAGAGAGAAATATTATCTGATAATAATAAAATGTGTTGACTTTATAAGGTAGGAAACTATAACCAAAATATAATTATGTTCTTTAGATGTTTATGAGAGTTTGATGATGAAATCAATTTTCATTTTTTCCACATGTATTCTAATATGGGTAATGGTTATAACATACAATTAGATTTTTTTCTCTCAAACCTAAATTTTTGACATAAAAATAAAAGATATGAATACTCTGAAATATTCCTTTTCTTGGTGTCTAACAAAAATTATCTTTCATGTCTCTGTTAGAATTCATACAAAGAGGATGAATAGATAATGATGGATTATGATCTTTAATCAATGGATCCATAAAATATGGTATTGAAGGGACACATTCTAGGTTCCCAAACCTAGTAATTCCTACACTATCATGAATGAACTCAAGAACATTCCACACCTTATTCTATATTTAAACACCATACTTTTACACCTCTTTAATCCTAACATGGATGGATAGTTAAAAATTAATCTAAGAAAAAGATTAAATGTCCCCTTTTCTCCTAATTTAATGATATAAATTCTATAAATCCATATGTATTGGATCTATTTCAATCCTCATTATAGAAAAACCATCATGGTCATTCTAAATCAAATCATCACCCACCTTGTTCACCATCTCATGGTGGTAATGTATTGGGAATCTCTAATCATTACTCAACTCTAACCAACTCTATTAGTGGTTATTTAAATATTTATTTATGAATATATACTTCAATATGTCATGGTCATTATATATATCACACTTCTCACAATAAGTATAACACCTCTATATTTTCAATTGCTAAATCACCACTAATAATTCTAAATCACTATTCATGGAATTTGTTAATGAATTTTCAATTGGTTTGAGATATAATATATCAAAATATCATTCTTCGTGATGATTTATCCCAGTCCCTTCATTAATGCATCACTATGGATCAAAAAACCTTCTATATTTCATGGTAGTGTGAGAACAAGTTCATAGAAAAACCACATTTTTATATCCATGAAATATTCCTCACACTCACCTGTCCAAAAGAAACTGGATCTCTTCTATGTCAACTTGGTTTTTGGGTTTTATATCCATGATAAATATCTCAAAATCTATTTATATAATATATCCAACCCACTAAATCTATGTGTCTTTGAAACCATGGTTATCTAGACCATATCATTAAATTTCATCTTTGATGAAGCCACCAAAATACCCTTTATTTGGAATATATGACCGAGGAATGTAAATTGTTTTAGCTATAATTCACACTTTCTAAATTTCGTATATATATTATCCTTCCTCAAGGTCTTATACACAATCCTCAAATGATCTTCATGCTCTCCTTTCTCTTGTAATATATTATTATATCATATATAAAGACTATCGAAAAATGATAAATGTAATATATAAATAATAAATTCATTAAATAATTGAATATAGTAGGGGAATTATTAATTCAAAAGGGAACCACCATAAATTCATAATTACCATACTGTCTATGGATGGTTGTCCTAAGTATATTCTCTATCATTAACCTCATTTGATGATTTCCATATCCAAGATAAATCGAGGAAATTTATAGATCTCTTTTTAATTGATCAAAAAAATCATAAATATGGGTAAGATTATACTTGTTCTTAATATATATATATTTTTAAGTTACTGATAGTCAATTAAAATACACATTGACCAATATTTCTTCTTGATAAATAGAATAAGTGCACCCCCATAGTGAAACACTAAGGAATTTGAATCCCTGGTCAATACTCACTTGGAGTTTCTTTTTGGATTCCTATAACTCAATCATGGTCATTCTATATAGTATATTTGAAATATGTGTAGCATCATGTATGGTTTATATTGAAAACTCAACGTTATGATTCAGTGGAAGGCTAGGAATTTCCTTATGAAATACCTTGGTATATTTCCAAATAATACGTATATATTTAATGTTGAGTTCCTCCCAAATAATTTGAGATAATATTCCCCATGACTATGTAGTAATTCATTTGAAAGGGAATTATTTGCCATTAAATGTTCATATTCATCCTCATGTTAAAAAGAATCATAGGATCGTTTAGAATATGATATATGACTCCCCTTACTTAGTAATTGATACATGATCTATATTAATAAAGTCAATCCATTCTCCAAAAATCAAATTAACATCAACTAGTTGTAGAATAAAAAACATTACAGGAAGTGGCTTCCCAAAAAAACGTCTATTAGATAGGAATTGAAGACTTAAGATGAAACAATCGTGCAATTAACAGTTTTCAATAATAATTCAACATCTAATTGTTGAGGTTGGGATATGAAACCCTTATAAAATTTATGAATTATAAAATAGTGGGAGGATCCAAAATCAAATAATACTTTTTTAGTTCTATATTAGATTATAAGTGTATGTTTCATTTCTTTTTTCTCATAACCCACTTAAGCTATTGTGATCACATGATATTTACATTTATCTATTAGACAATGAGTTTATTAATGGTTATTTTCATCACTAACCCTTTGATTTATTCATTCACTTGAATAATGTCCATACTCCATGAAATTATATCATTAGGGAGTGGGTGGTTCATTCAGTGGAGCTTCATATTCTCATGTTTCATTGGTTGACTTATTCATATCACATTGACATTAGTTTTCTCGATGGAATTCTTTTAGTCATTTAAAGCATTTAACAACCTTTGTAAAGAAATTTACCCCATATTTATTTACACACTTCTATCATGAATGGAGATAAATTTAATTTCCTCTATTGCTCTTATTATAGGAATTTCCTTGAAATTATATATTTCCATCCTTGTCAGAACCATGAGAACGATGAGAATATCCACCCTCTATAACATCCCCAACTCTAGTTACATATAGATGGTGGTTACCTTACTACATTGTCCTGTAATAAAATAGATCTCATCCCACAGGTTCAAATATTATAATATTACATATTATATATATATATATATATATTATTCTCACATTACAATAATTTACATGAAAAAAAACATAAAATTATATTGAAATCATTCAAAGTTCACTTATTAACACTTATTTAATAGAAATCATAATAAAGGGTGAGCTGAAATGATTAGTAAGGAAAACAATATAGTTAAATATATCATATAATAAATAAATAATAAATAATATATAATATAAAAATAATAATCCAATATGTCACATAACTAGTATTATAAAAGGGGAATATATCCATTAATTACAAAAAAAAATCACTTGGATAACAATAACCATTTTTATAATAGTAGAATGAATAATATCGAATATCATATTCTTATCATCAAATCCTTATGCGATGAATTCATACATAAATAGATAATTCATATGCCAAATACTCAAATTATTTTGTCTCATGTGGCCTACCAATGCATCAAGTTACTATAATGGTAATTTCTAATCACTTACGAATACCAATTAATTTATAATAAAAATTAAATGAATAAAAATGAAATACATAATCAATATAAACATTCATTTGAAAAAACTAGAATACGAAATGTAAATATTCTAAACAGTAAATAAATAGAACAATATGATCATAATTTATCTATAGAAATGAGGTTTATGATATCATTAAATTATACCCCCAGTAAAGTATAATAACCCTTAATGTATGTTGACATAGATTACAATTACCTTTAGAATAAGATTTAAACCTTTCTTTAAAAAATTGAGAAAAAAATATTTATATTTTGTTCAAAATTTTAAAATAAAATTATAGAATATTTATTAAATAATTTTCATTAAAAATAACTGTGGAAACCTTTAAAAGAATCTTCAAATAAAAAAACTTATGAAAGGAAAATGTTTTCATATTGTAAAAGTTAAAAAATATTCATTACACTCTTTTTAATGTAAAAAATATGATATTTGGAAATACATTGTAAAATATCATTTTTAATCCTTTGAAAATAAAATCAAATATATTTTAATGTTTATTTACAATTTTTCTTTTTAATCCCAACACTTTTTGTTTCCCAAATAATTGTGACCTAAAAAAATTCCAAAAACAATGTACCTAACACATATGATCACCTCATTAATTTCTTACCTTAAAAATATAATCCATGTTCACCTTTCTTTGGTAGAACCATCATGTTGGATGATCGAGGTCTTAAGAAAATAATTCTTCAGAAGGAATCTGACACTTCGTATTTTTAAGGATATTTATTCTCACCATCTTATCACATGTTATTCCATTATCATGTATTCATGATTCTAATGATTTCATTTGGAATAGTATTCCTTCCACCAAATCTATAAGTTCAAAATATTCTTTCATATAACTCTTTTTACAACCCATAACTTTTGTTACCAGTTTAAATTAAAATACAACTATATTTATACATGTAAAAATTTCACCCACACATAATGAAGATGAAACCATTTTAGGTATTGGATTTTTATTATATGAAATCAAAAGTTCCAATAAGTGTAATCTTTTATATATATATATTTCCAACCCATATATTTCAAGATAAGGCACAAACTGTTAAGACAATGAGTAGTCTGGCCCAATTTCTATCTACATAATGTTACTTTACACAAGAAACAACATAATTCCATCAGAGTTCTAACACCTAGTATGAATAAAATATAATAAACCATTAAATTAAATCTAATAACCTAGTACAAGAAAATGTTAATGTATAAGGGAACTGAATCAATTAGAATAACTAGAAGATGACTCCTTGGATACATGTATGAAAATTTATAGAATTGATTATAACATTAAACAAAATCATACATCCATTCATAATATAAAAATTTGATGTATAAATAAATAAAGGAATAAAAAATAATTGAATAATTCTTATATTAAAAGCTGAGATAAAAATATAAATGAATAATTCTTGAAAAATAAATGTTAAAAATTTTGTAATTTAATCACACAATATGAACAATATATAATTAAATAAATATAAACACATTATATTTATTTCTATCATAAATAAATTCATATGATTCTTTAAATATTATTTTATTTAAATACGTGATATTAAGTGATATTTAAACACATTATATTTGAATTATGTAAATATTTTACATAATTTAAAATGATCATATTCAATATTATTTAAAACATGATCAT
Source organism: Viscum album (assembly GCA_963277665.1). Lineage (NCBI taxonomy): Eukaryota > Viridiplantae > Streptophyta > Magnoliopsida > Santalales > Viscaceae > Viscum > Viscum album. The sequence goes on from OY728135.1 coordinate 515,739,556, forward strand.
ATCAATGATCATAACTAATTTTGATATGTTTTCTAGGATTTTTCAAATAAGGTAATTATAATTTATAAACATCAAATTAAATATTATGAAAAATTGATAATATTAAATATTAACCCATTTGTAATTAATCCAATTTTATAATTTATAAAAAATTTATAAATTACCTGTATGATTTCAATATAAATATTTTATATCCAAATTATAATCCCTTCCATATGATATCCAAAAATATTTAATTTTATTGGAATTTATTTAATAAATATTTCATTAATATTTAATCAATTAATGTTAAAAAAATATAATTAGTAAATTTATAAAAACTCTATAAATCTCATAAACATTTATAAATACATTTTCTCTAAAATATATAAACAATTTATAAATTATCATAATCAATTCATAATTAAAATTTACAAAAATTAAAATTTTGTTCTATATTGTATTTATATATATATCAAGTATAATGTAAAACATGATAGGCCATAACATATATTTTATTTCATATTTTAAATTTATTGATCCATAAAAGATTATCCAAATTCCATCAATTGTCCTATATGATATACATTATCTATCATAAGTAGTGATATCACCTTCAGTCATCTACTACTCATATTTTAAAATAGGCATTGAAATCACCAAAGGGACGGGATGATCTATTTTAATGTTACATAAATATTACAAACCAATAATATCATACACTATGACTGAACAGATTATTCACTATGAAATATAAAATACCGAAGAATTACATTTTCTAACTTTTTATGATATCCTATATCATGTAAAAAGGTATGATCATATGTCATGATATCACATACTATATAACCATGCACAGTTCTAAGTGAGTATCATTTTTTATAACAATCCATTCCATTACTTACTATATTCCATTTTTTAATAAAAACCACTGTTTATATTGTACATCATATTCTACAATATGAAATATGATATACAATATAATTATTTTCAAGACACTATTTTAAAAATCTTGAACCATGGTAAACCTTTGATACCATAAATGGGTTTTTGTGGATCAAACTACACTTTTACCGACAAGAAGATGCGAACGGAAACCTCAAATTTCCAAGATCTCAAAGTTATGAAAACTTAAACCATATATAAACTAAAATTATGAACATATATCTTTCACCAATGTTGGATTCGACACCTTTCTCCACTCAGTAATTGATGAATATCACTAGGAATAGTCAATGGAATCTTCCCTATAAGGCGTATCCACATATTGACTAAATAACTCAATTCATGGGTTATATCCTCCTCGTGACTATGATATGATAATATCTCACGATGATTAAGGAAATAGAATTAAATGAGCTTGAGAGAAACCATAGTATCTTAATAACTGATCACATTCCATCTTAGTGGTATTGGACCCTTCTATATAGGCCTCCGGAAAACTCCCTGAGCCTCCATAAATTTACGCATACAATATATAACATTAAAGAAAATGTACACGGTTATAGCTCTTATCATTTTCATCCAAATAAATTCTACCTAATACATGTCATCATATGAAATTTTCTCTATCAATGATTGTTGTGTAAGATTATTGAACATTAACATTAAACATTCGAATTATTTAAAAAAGATGATGCTTATGCGAATCCTTAAATATGCTTTCATAGAAAACATATCAATATGATTTGATCAATTTTTTAAACATTGATTGGATTATGAAACTTTAATAAAATATCATCATATCATAAATAATGATATACCTTAAATTAAAATTTTATGCATGGATATTGATAGATATCATTTCATGTAAAAATATAATTTTTAGTTACGTAATTATATAGGTTAAATAATTATTTTCCCTAATATTATTGGTTTTTTTAATGGGAAATAATTTATTTATTATGTGATTTTATGTATTTATGATGGTTTTGGTGGATTTTAGAAGAATTTTTTTGAGGCTCAGAATTTGTTAAAGGAAAAAAAATTATATGTAATGATCCTTCTGAGAATAGAGAGATATTAGAAAATTTTCAAGCCACGCTCATTATGATATTTAAGTTTTTCTTATTGCTTAATTATTGTTATGTATGTGTAAAATGGCTAGGAAATATTTATATGTTAGATTGAATAACGCCACACCGAGGGTTTACACATCACGATGAACCTAAATTTGATCATGTATAATAGCACTATGTGTTAGAATTATTGTGATATGTAGGGGACTTGTCATTTTTAAAACAATTTAGAATAAAAACTCATTTTTTAATGAAGTCTACATACATGGTAATTTGTTAATATTTAATAGGAATTTTTGTTATGTGGGGGAGGATCACACACCATGATAGATTAGAAGAGGTGGAGATACTATGAATTTAACAATAAAAGGTTGTGTGTCTCTTCATGGATTGTATTTCGTCGCTATGAATAATTTTTTAATGCCATAAATTATTTTTTTATAGATTGTATGAAAATATTCAGGTTTTAGTGGTAGTTATTTAATTCTGGATTCATAGAGTTAAACCATGACCGGGAAATCTTAGTGCAATGATGTATTGTGTCACGCCATGAGTGAATATCCATTCCATGGTTTGTTATCTATGTTAAAATACATTATTCCAAGTTCTCATATTCTTTTTTTATTATTAGTGATATTATTTGGGATAATTAAGTTGTTGATTAACTCAGTTTTTTAAGCCTATCTATGCAGTTCTGCAGTTAGAGATTGGTGACGATATATATAAGTGAAATAAGTCTTTATAAATTGAGTGAGTTATTTAATAATTAGAAGGATATTTAAATCAGATATTTGGAAGCATCTTGGGATCATAATACTTGAATATAGTATTTCTTATACTAGGGTTGGTTTCTATTCATTCATTTTCTCATGACTACAATCAATGTTTGTTCTTGAGTGAAAAATATTTTATAAAATGGTGGTTATTTTTAGTTAAGTTATTCTTTTATAAATCAATTCTTGCTTTTTTCATTCTCTTTATTGTTCTATATCTTATCTTTATTCTTCATGTCTGACCATTGGGTGTTTATGGATGGTTTGATTTTAATCCATTAGATAAGTACTTTTATTCTTACATTCCCATTATGTGGTTCATAGTAGTGATGTTTAAATATAGTTCTAGTTCACCTTACTTTTAAATTAACTAAAGAACTTGACCATATGATAATGATTGTTTATAAGAAAGAGAGTTAATTCTATGAATAAATATTTTCATAGACCCAACACTGTCAAAAACATGGATAATAAATATTTTATTAACATTACAAAAAACTGATATTAGATTTTTAAATATTGATTTAAAATCAGTCGTCCTAGATTTAGAGTTTTCATTTTTTTTCTAATGACCCACTGTCATTTCCTAAAAATCAACTTTGTGGGTTCAAAATTAGACTATCCACTTGTTACACCAATGTAGTTCGAATTTGGTAATAGTAATTTAGAAATTCTAAATGTGATAAAAAATAAGAAATAATGGTTCCTTTCATACCATTAACGGTTTTATAAACTTTTATGGTGACTTTCATTTAGCAAGATTAGGTTAATTGGTGATTTTATATTTTTTCCATTTTCAATTTTCATGATTACAATTGGTTTTTCCATATTTTTATTCTCAATACATATCATTTATGAAAGATTAATCAACTGAGGGAAATGGAAAATATATTCTTAACTATGATCAAATGTTGGATAAAATCTTATGAAAGAAAAATTAAGAAACAAAAATTGTTTGAGTATAGAGGGAATAATAAGAATAACATGTTCTGTAAGGAAGAGAGTTGTGGAAAAGGAAACTTATATAATATTTTCTACCTTCATGTGTTGTGGTATAATAGGTATATTAGTTCTAATATTTTCTAAACCCCACATCAAGATAAATACAATAGTCATATAAATGATCTCTTACTAAATTTAATTTTTTTCACTACCACATAATGATTTGAACACATGCATGGGTTGTTTTATAAAGGAATGTGATAACTTCCACTCTAATAATATCTCTAATGATTTGGTAAAGTTGTGATTGTTTTCATTTTTTTAATATATAGATAAGAAGGGAGGATCTAAATATTGGAATCACGTTCTATCATTGAATGTGATGAGATGGAATGAAAATTCTTATCAATATTCTTTTCCCCTAAAAAACATTGAATATTCATTTCAATATTTTAAACTCAAATTTATTTTACAATGAATCACTTTACACCATATAGGATATGTTTAAATTCTTGTAAAGTAATTAGCATCATCATGGTAGGGAAATTTGGTTACTAATTCAAACATTTTATAAGGTTTTATCTCAAAGAAACATGTAAATTTTTTATTTCTCCACTTGAGTGTGTTTTATAAAGAAGTTATTAGAAGAACGTAATGAATTTTTGGATGATATATATTGAAATAGTTTCTATTTTAAGATGAAATGTGTGTAAAATAGTTGATTTTACATGGTTGATAGCCATGGATATATGTTTGCAAATTTGGATTCATTAAAAAATAATATGGATATAGTAATATTTATGAACCAACCCCATGGTATGTGCACCATCGATTCTAATTAAGATGCTTATACAAAAATGTTCCATGTTTAGGGAAAAACTAAGAAAATTATATCGACAAAGACCACTAGGTTTTCAAAAATAACATGTACAATCTCTTTAAATTGAAATCTATTCATTATGAGAGAAGTTACTGATATTGAAAATCACCGTCGAGGATACCATTGATGAGATAAAGAAAATTATAAATTATCAATGATATTATATGAAGAATCTATATTTTAAATTTTTTTAAACTGAAAACCAGGTGAATTAGAGGATATGAAGAGTGTTTTATGGAGACATGGAGGTCAACCAGTGTAAAGAATTGAAGGAGATCACCTTAAATAGTGGTAAAACCATATAGAAAAATGATGAAGAAATGAGAAAATAGAAGAAGCAATAGAAGTAAAAGGATAATTTAAGGGTGGTAAATATGAAGTTGAAGGAAAATTAAGATGAAAAATAAGTTAAATAGTAAGAACCATACCTTTATAAACGACCACTATCATTCCTAGAAAGTATAATAAAAGATAATATTGAAATAAAAGTTATAAGTTTATGGAAATGTTTATGAAACCTCATATAAAAATTCCTTATGAAATTTTTTTAGAGGATATGACCATATATGTGATTATTATGAATGATTTTATTTTAAATAAGAGGAAATTTGAGGATATTTGGACAATTCCAATCATGAAAGAATTATCATAAAAGATTTTTTGGAGTATTCCAAAGAATAAACAGGATTTGGGTGGTTTTTCAATTCCCATCAATATACGATATAATGTGTTTTGAAAAGGTTATTGTGGTATGGGTAAAAGTGTAAAAAATAGAAAATATAAAAAACTACAATCGGGAAATATTGATCACTCTGATCATCTTTAATTTTCGCTCACATGAACAATGTTATAGAAAAGAAAAAAAGTATTAGTAAATGAATAGAAACTCAAGAAAATTATAATGTTGAACACTAGGAGTAATTGAGTTGAATAATGAATGAAAAAAATGGTGTTGTATTTTTGTGTGGTAATGTGACTATTTGAATAGTAATGTGATTATCAGAAGAGTAACCTCCCCTTTGGGAAAACTAACCTGACCGTTCTGAATAATAAATAGAATGTCATAATAGAAATTAGACATACAAAAAAACATATAATGTAAATTATCTTTATAATTATTAATTTAAGAAAATATAATTATTATAACTCCATAAAATAAATATAAAGATTAAAAACTCCAGAAAAATATAAGAATATTTTAATTAAACTGTATTATATGCTTTTTCTAAAAAATAATAATTTTTTTATATTAAAAATTAAAATAACCCATGATATAAATATTTTTTTTATGAAATTAATTTCATTTTTAAAATTATTATATATAAATTGTCATAGAGTGATTTTTTGGTAATTTAATGAAATGCATTAATTTTATGGTAAACAGTAAAAATACACGGTTTTCATAATAGATTTATCTTAAATAACATTGTTTATGATCTAATAATGATATAATAAATTCTAAAAAAAATCCCCAACCAAAAAAATATTTAATTTGATAAATGAGTACTTTAAATTCAATAAACGTATTTTCCAAAACCAAAAAAAACATTTTCTAATGACTAAAGTCAAAATTGTTCCATTAAAAACATTTATTCCACATTACTTTTTAATATATTATTTGATTCAATTTATAAATAGATTTAAATTCCTGAAACAATTATATTTTATTAATTTATGATTCATTGTTTCAATAAAATCACTGTTACAGGGTTCACCATTGATATAGTATTTTATTCAATATGTTAACTCAAAAATACCCCTCTCTTCAAGTATAAAGAACCCCTCTCTATCCCCTTGAAAAAACACTTCACTTACACATACCAAATCCATATTTATTCCCAAATCCTCTATCATAAACCTCTTATCATCATTATTTTTAGTAAAAAAGTCTCATTGTCTATGGATTTTAGTATCATATAAGAGAAGCAACATTTAGGAAAGAGTAATTTTTTATCAACTCTTATATCATTTTCTTATTCTCTTCCATTTTTCTAATTCATATCAAAAAAAATATTATAATAGTAATTATGAAACATGGTAAAATTATATTAATGATTTTAACCTAAAATAAAATTTATAATTATGATTTATTTATATTTCATACATTTCTTTCATCATCTTCGAACAATGTCCCTTTAATGGTCAGTTAACCGCCAATGAGGAAATTTCCAATTAATTCTTTATCACCAATATTATGTTTGGATATAATATATTTTTTATGATATATACATTTATAAATAATTTTATTTTATTCTATTATAAATAATTATACATATTTATAAATTATCATGGACAAAAAAGTGAAATAAAAGGGAAAAAATGATATCAAATCACTTCAACTTCAACCAGAGAAATTTAAAAATATAATAAAAATTTTTAATAGATTAATAGTGACATAAATTAACATTTTTAACTTATGTCTCATTATTTTGATATAAATATGTTTATTATTGAATAGTTGTCAAAGCAGTGATATAAAATGGGATTTATGGTATAGGAATTCTCAAACCCAGGATCTTCCATTTGTTTATCTACTATTTCACATTGATTACAGTATGGATATTCCCATTATATCTTAAAAATGTATTTTCAGAACAATTTCCTGTTTATTTTTATGGATATACATTTCTTACCTTATCTAAATTATTTCAATGCCAATGTAAAATCCCTTTAAAAAATACCTGATTTTTCAAACACGCACCCTTGACCCCTCATGTGTTGTTTCTTCTCCAAATAAAAATGTTCTTTTATAAAAAATTATGATCTTATTTTTTCAATTGGGAATCAAAAAGGTTATTCCATGTTATATGATATGTGAAATCCTTATCTGGACCATTTCCTTTCCATGGGTTTATATCATGAATATTATTGTTTTGTGATCTATGTAGGATGCATGATTATGATCATTTTAAGATATGAAAAGTGTTCCTAGAATTATATATCCCACCTATTCATTTGGAAACATGATATAACTTAGTATATTTATTTAATATGTGTTAACATTATTATATATTTATTCAAAATGATGATGTTTTTATTTATAAACATATGTACAGAATTAATATGATGCTAGCTTGGTTTACAACTCTATGTGGTATTTGACCACTATGTTATTATGTTTCATTATTTTTCATATGCCTCATTACATGACTTTATCAAATGTTAACCTCATTCTTATAATGATTATACCATGCTTGTTATAAGATTCTTATGATCAATCTACCCATGTACTATTGATTCATGTCCCTTATTAAATTTATGTTGTTACTCCTCTTATTGGGATTTTAGACCAATCATTTCTTTGATTTATAACCTCGGGTAACTATACATACTAAGGATAATTTAAGATACTTTAATAGAATAAATATGTAGGATTTTAACAATTTTTATGTTTTATTATGTATAAGTGGTTCATGGTCTTTATTTTCCTAGGATACTAAAACTTTCTATGAATGAATGTATTATTGTAATTCTTTCTATCTTAAAAATTATGTAATTGTTATGTAAGAAAATTTCGGATCACTATAAAAGAGATCGATGAATACTCATTTTTCTCTAATAGGAATAGAAACTAAAAGAAATATCATTATATTTTCCCAAACCTTTGATTATTAGATCAGTAGGGAATATTTGTGCTCTCGAGGAGGCTTTAAACTAGAGATTAAAATGAATTATGGATTTCATGTGGGTTCCCTAAAAATTGTAATGGAGGATTAAGTTTTATTTTTATTCCACTATATTTTTAATGGGAATATGATTTTTTATAGTTAGTTTGGAAAGGTTAAATTGTAAGAAATTAGAAAATAAAAAATCCACTATTATGATATGAATTTATAGTATTTGGATAGACTCTAAAACTATATATATATAAGGGATTATAAGAATAAAAAATGACCTAGTACAACTCACAACTTGATGTCATTTTTCTGTAATTTAGATCTCTACCATATGAAATTGATTCCTATATAGATTCTACAATTTTTACATCTATCAAGATTAACAGATATATTTCAGTTCCACTATGAATGTGATATCGGAGACTTACATTGGAAGTATTATATCAACCATTATGGTCCACCTATTCATTGATTATTGTGGTGGGTATGTTTCATACTGATTGTTTGATTTTAGTTTCTTTCTACATTTTATGTTTTTTAGGGTTCCCACTAAACCCCTAAAAGTTTTTCTTAATGAAAAATTTTATTTAGAGGTGATATTTTGGTACTATGATGTGGAAGTTTTTAAGAGATGCCATTTCTGAAGCATATTTGTTCAAGAGGGGGGTTTCTATGGCTATTTATATTGTTTATCATGCATTTTAAATTAGATTTTAAGCCATATTTTTAGCCTTATGGTTTTCTAATCTATCATCTACCAACCTCTATCCTTAGATCCATTTGATACTTTAATGATATCCCTCATGATGATTTTTTATCTTTATCTTTATATGGTAGAGATTTATATTATTCATATGCCGATAGTTAATATTTATTTGTGTAAAGTTTGATCAGTACTCAAGTCAAATGATCCTTGAGTGAAGAGGGAAATTTTTTTGGTAAGTTATATCATAAGGGGAATAAATACTGATAATATGTTTAAATATGTGAGTGGAGGTTAATAAAAGTCTCTTTATTTCAATATGAAATGTAAAATTCAAGGATGATTGGTTTTATATAAAAGTGGGGATATGAGGGAATATTTCTTCTCTGATGCTTGAAATATTATTCCATATCGATTATTTCATTATTATGTTTAATATGTGGTTTGAAACTTGGTATGTGAGTTTTCATTATAATGATTTGAATATGTTTCCCTGGAGAATAATAAATAGTTTAAGAATAGGGGTTTTGATCGATAAAATTTCACGAAAAAATTTTATTATTAATTTCATTAATTTTAATCATTAAATAATTTTTCCATGATGTTGTTGTTTTTTGGTTTTTATTGAATTATAAGTGATTTATTGTATAATTTGAAAGATTTATGAGAATTTTGGTGAATTTTGGACAATATATGTGAGGAAAAAATTAAGAAATATAATAAACCTTATGTAAGGGTCCTTCTAATCAATGTGAGATTTGGGAATGTGTCGAGCTATATTCTCTATGATATATACATATTTTATCGATCTCCAATATTGATATGTAATAGTAACTAAGCTAGGAACTATTGATATGTGATATTTATTCACATCATTCCCAAGGTTATTATACCATAATTCACCTAAAGGTGATCATATACAAGAGTATCCTTTATATAATGAGAATGACATGTAAGGGTCTTGAACATTTTTAAATTTAGGAGATGGAATACTCACATTATGACTTAATCCCATATTGACCTTAAAATATTACCATAACATCTAAATTCATGATATGGTTTTGAGATAACATGGAAACTATTATGATGTTTTAGAGGATATCATGTCATGATTATGAGGAAGAGGTGAAGGGAACATGATATTTAAGAGTCACTAGGTGCATACCATATTGTGGATAATATTTTTTCACTAACAGTAATCATATCATGCTTCGAAAATATGTTTCCTTGGCATGAATGAGAAGATACCATTTTGGGTTTATTTTTTGTGGAATGTATGTATTGGTTTGCACTATAATCATACAAAGCTAATGCGAGGATGTATTGTGTCACACTGTGACTAATATGAAATTCCACAGTTTGGGTATCTCTAGTAGAGATATCTATTCAAGAAATTTAATTCTTATAGTATTGTTGGGTATAGTTTTTTGAGATATTAGATGTATTCTTCCACTCAGTTTTTTATGCCTATCTAATTAGAGTTGGAGTTGGAAATTTAAATAGATGGATATATAGAGATACATAAATATTTAAATGAAGTTTGTATCTATAAATTGTAAGGGACTCTTCATAGTTAGAAGGATCCTTAAAAAAGATAATTGGATGTATCTTTGGATCATCATCCATTGTTGGATTTGATATGCTTTTAGGGTTGGTTTCTATTCTTTCACTCTCTAATGACTCACACGTGGGGGTTGTTCATTATTGGAAATCATTGTAATGAATTGGAATTTTTTTAAGAAATGTCATTATTTTATTAGTCCATGTTTGGTTTTTTCATCCACTTTTTTATTCTATATTTTATCTCAGTTATTAATACCTAACAATTATGTTTTGATGGATGTTATTAATTTTAATGCATAAATTAATTACTTTGAAACATGTGTGAACATTGTGTGGGTTGGGGTAATTTTGTTTAAATTTAGTTTTGGGTGATATATCATATAAATTAACTAATGTAACTGACCCTAAAAATGGGGTTTTTTTAATCTTGATATTTAATTCCAATACTAAGGATTTTCATAGACCCAAGTCCAACAAGAAATTGGGTAATCAATCATTCTTTTAGCTTCACTAGTTCATGATCCTTTGTTTTATAAGTTCGTTGTGTTTTCAGTAATTGTAGTTTTATTTTTTTTATTATTTTGTATTTCTCTAGTTTTTTTCAAAAACCCTTCTCTTTGGATTTTTCCAGGGTATTCCCACTTGATACACCATTATAGTAATTATTTAGGGAATATTAATTTACAAATACTAAACTTGATAACTCTTAGGAATAAATAATACCATGAATGATTTTGGATATCTTAACATAATGTATCATCTTATCATCACATATGACATAGAAAATATACATTATATTTATATTCATAAGTGAATATATCCGTCATTCTTAACTCATGAATTATAATTGGAAAATTTTAGTTAAATGAAAACAATTTAAGGTAGAAAGAGAAAAAACATTTAGAATGGTGATTTCTAATGTAAAAAATGATTCTTGAGAACAAAATTATACTTTCACCCAATTTATTGTATTATTATAGACATAATGAAAGATATAATTCACATATTTATATAATAAAAAATAGTTCTAGTAAATGAAATTTGAAGAATATTTTGACCAAAAAAGTCTATGTTTTTATCTCTTGAATTATTTCTATTAAAATATTTTTTTGATAAATATCAGAGAGATTATTTTATTAGGTCTGTTCTCATTTAATCACATTCTTATAATTTAGGTATTATATGTTAAAACTTATTAATGATGATTTAATTATGTATTATTTGATTTGATTTTTAGTCAATAAAACAATGATATTCTATTTTTAATTGTAATTTATGTGGAATATTTTGATAGGTTTTAAACAGTAAATTATGATTGAAGGATACAAAATCTGGATGAATATTTTTGGGGAATGGTAAAAAATAATATAAACCTATGATTTGAGAGAAAATATATCCATTTTTCACATAAAATTTTGAAGGATGAACAATTTCTGTTAATTGAGACAAATTATTTTCTTTTAAGGATTCGATAAATAATTAATAATTAGTTCATGAAAGATGTGTTGTAATAAAAGATGATGTTCAATCATAATTACTAAAAATTCAAGGAATCATTACTTTTAAATTTAATTTCATGGTAAACATTATTTTTCATTTAAATTATCTCATTATAAAATACAAAATTTCATCTATATATACACATATTTTATTTATGTAATGTGTTCACTAATTGTCCTTAGTGTGGTATTAAGAACTAGGGAAGGTGTTGTTTTTATTACTCCTTTAAAAATATCAGGAAAGAAAAACTACAAGCTTCATTTTCTTGAAATAAACTAGTATGATCCAGAGTTCCAAGAATATTGATAATTAAACTCTTCAAACCCACATTAGGTGTTAGTGGAGATGTATAAGGGATTTTTTATGATGAACAAAAACCTCTAATATAATTCTTGTGTTATGTGGTTAATTGTTTTTATTTTTATTGAAAATGTGAATAATTTAATACTGACATAAGATAAAAAATGGTGTATTGTTTTCTTACTGCTTAATTTTTGAAGTAATTAATTCATCCTCCACCCGATTCATTTCAATATTTACTAGGGTAAAAAAATACAGTTTTTGAAAAGGTTAAAAAAAATTAACTAAATACATTATTTTATTTTAATATACATGTATATAGTAATTGAAATATTATCTAAAAAATATTATTTTCTTAAAAAATTTAATATTTTCAATTCAACTAGGCCCAAGGATTATTTTATATTAAAATGTCTATTTGAGTAAAAGAAATATAGGAAATGAATTTAAAAAATTAAAATGATATTCCAATATTATTAAATTAAATTAACCATTTATATTTAATAAATATTGAGAAATCCAAATAAATCCCCTAATGTTTTAAATTTATTTTTTTTGGAAAATAACATTTTTGACCTTTGAAAAAAAATCCATTTCATTTAAATTATTAAAAAATGGATGTTTTTTTAAAAATGGTTGATAATCATTGCTTCAATATAGATAAACCCCCGTATATAATTGTTATACTAACAATTGGGTATACATAAAAGGAAATGTTATAAAATTATAAACATCATAATTTCTAGAATCTTATAGAAGTAACAACACTGTAGAAACAAGAGGCACCATGAGAGGGGGGTGAATCAGGGTATTGGTGGATTTTAAAAATTTTCAATTTTTATCTATTCTTTAGGATCAGATTTTCTTATTATAAGGGACACAATTCAAACATTAACTATCTTATCTTTTTCAAATTCATCCACATCTGATATCATACATTGGTGAAATTTTTAAAGCATTCAATAACTCCAAAACAATATGAGGTTATATATTGACAATAACTGATTGTTATTCCATGAGTCATGGGATATCAAGTACCATCGAAATAAAATCGGTCAATTTCATTGTAAAATTTCTAACCATCCAAATAGTACATGGTGAGACGTTTTTATTTATAGGTTGAGGATTTCATGAAAAAAATTGAAATCCTCCTAGAAAATGTCATGGATAGAATTTATGTTTTCATAGTGTGAAAGCGTTTACTCTAAAAGAACTCTAATATGTATATATTTGTTCATATAGTAACCATTTATGTCATGGTGCATCCAAATAATTTCTAAAAAAACTAAAAACCCATGAATCATATTTGTGGCATATCATTAAAAAAATTAATGGTATTTTAGAAGATATAGATATTAAAAATTGCTCGGATTCACTTAACAACACTACCTGTTTTGTCACATTGTGTTCCACATAACACCTAGTAAAATATTGTATGACATAATGTTTATAGTTTAAGTGTAAAGTTCTCTAAAAAATATTCCCATTTACTCTAAATAACAAATCTTCATAGAATGAAATTTTGCTACATAGTGTATAGATCCCTTAAAAATATTTTCACTTCAATGTTTCTAAGCCCACTCATGTTCATAGTATGATATTTTTTCTAATAATGTGACCTATATAATTTCATGAATTCCTAAAATATATCTTTAGTGAACATTGATGTCCATTGTGGCTAAATTTAATAATCCAATTTTATTTATAATCACTCAAAACCCAATATAGCTTTATTCTCCAAAAAGTAATCTCATTTCCACTCCATTCTTCAAACAAGGATTTAATTATCATAAACTTCTTTTAATATTATTAAATTCTCTTAAAAAGTAATTTATTTACATAAGAACCACCACATTGGTCTATTAATATCAAAAATTATCTCCCTTATGTAATTTTCCTCCAATATCCATCAATGATTGTCACCCAATCCAAACATCCTTGTAATGCAAGACCATCATCAGTCTTCAATAGTGATTATCAACTCATCATACCTCCAATTACTTATAGTCAATATATAAAATCATATTATTTATTCTCAATAAATACAATATAAAACCTCTTGGTCTTAATAGATACCATTTTACATCACTTGACCATGAGATGATTGAAAAAATATAAGTGAGGAAAGTAATCCTGGAATGATAGTGACTTGTTTTATGTCATCGAGATTGGTGTCCTTAGTAATCTATGTGAGATAAATGGGAATTCATTCTTTTAATATGAAATAATTTCTACATTAGAGGCGAACCAATAATACTATTTGAGATAAACTAGTTTAATGAATTATGGGAAAAGATTAATAAAGGAAAACAAAGTGGATAGTGCTTAAATTTCATGGTATCTGGACTCACCTCTCCGACATTAAGTGAGTCATATTATCGTAGGTCCTAACTAAAGTATATGTGTGATATATACTATATCCATTTGATTAATTTATATCAAATCATAAAAGTTGGTATATATATATGTGTGTGTGTGTGTGTTTCATATGATGTGGCATGGATAAGAGCAAGGGATATCATATGTTATTGGTTTGGAATATCATAATTGATGATATAATGATATCATTTCACTAACATAAAACCATATCATAGGGTACAATATGTACATCTATCATGTATTGAAATTTTTATTAATAATAATATATGATTGATAATTTGGTCAAACATTTCGATGTTCATCAATCCTCCAGAAATGAAAATTATAAATTATAAATGTTTCATAAGATGAAATATATGGGAGATAAAATGTGTAGCCAAAACATTTACAAATGATACAAATGAGTAAAATTACACAAACCTTATAAATTGTTCTAGTAAATTACATATATTCCCCAGTAGTGTCATGGGGATATATAAGGAACTAACACCCTAGAGATGGTGGTCTAAAATTTCCCAAGTCAGTAGTTGATTCACCTGGTTTCTCTTTCCCTCAGTCTTCCATTGCATTACAAGATACTAGAATATCATATAATATAGGTGAATCCCCCCCTGTATAGAGTTGTGTGATTCATGTAAAAATAAATGTAGTTACGGTTAAAAAATTCATGGGAAATCTGATTTTTTTTGTCCCAATTTAGGGGACATCTTAAGAATCGGGAATCGTGTTTGGATTCCATGATTTGAAATGTCGCTAATAGATTTTTTGGATATGTAAAGAGGCTAGATAGAGTATTTTGATACTTAGGTGAATATTGTAGTAGGGTAAGGGTGTCCCCATATCTTAATTTTTTCTTTAGGTTCCACGATTGATGAGTTTCATACTATAATGATGGAAAAACAAGGATCATAATGCCATAATAAGGGAAGTACATTTTGTTATGCTTCCATGTGGGAGTTTATTCCAAAGTTAAATATTACATGAATAGGAGTAAGAATTTGAAAAAATGATCCATGATATGATGATTCCACATTTTTAATATATTGGAATACCTTACACATAGCATTATCAATTTTTGTAGAGGAGTTCGGTAATGTTTCAAACTCTAGGTTTCCCCTGATGGAATTCAACCATGGATTCCATGGATTGGAGTGCCAAAGAATCACTCCATGGTCAAGGATGTGAAAACATGGAGGCCTAGGACTCACATGGGAATGGTTGATAACAAAGTTAACTAGAGGGGTCATGCAGCTATAGTGTTTGGATAGGGAATGAAACCTCTACCTAGGGTAGTCTCATAAAAACCCATAAGTGTAATGAAATGATGGAGTTACGAAGTGGTTTGAGGACCTCTACCTGGGTGTGTTCACACCATGACCTAGATAGTTTATATCATAACCTTTCATATTTATATTTTTTGAATAGGGTAAAATATATCACTTTGGGGTCGAGTCTCAATGAGATTTAGTGGAGAGAGGCATCAGGGAGCCACAGTTTTAATTCCTTATCACTTTATTCTTACTCCATTTTATTCTAATTAGATAAGGTTTTATTTATATAGTTTCATGGAAATCCATTGTGAGTTCCTCCCCCCATTTCCAATTTATTCTTCCCTTTCATCACATCGAATTTGGTGTTATTCTAGGATAGGTTTTAGCACAAATTCTGGAAGAGTATGGTTGAATCGAACCATTATGATAGGAGTTTTATGTGTCTAGCAGGACGATTCTTTATGAGGAAAATATTATATCATTTATATTAATTTTTTTGGAGGAAAAATTCCCAAAGAATATTTATTTTTTAGTTTTATTAAATTATTCAAAAATAGCGAGTGATCGGGTGTCGTGTTATAGGGATTTCATTCACAACAGTACCTGGAGCCTTCCATGGGATTTGGTACTGCCCTGGATTGATTTTTTCATGATTAGACATTGTTCTGTGTGTTTATGTAGTTATGAATCATTGGAATAAGTTGAATAATAAATTATCATTTTTCATGATTAATTATTTTGTGTGTTATGGATTTAAATAGGAATCTAGGTGTTGATACCATCATGGATGAGTCTTGTATGATCTTAGGTAGGGTTTGATATTGCATAAAGGTAATAACTCAATTAATGAAAAAGGTGATCCTAAAAAATCACCCTATGGAATATGAATTTTTATGTATATGTGATATGTGTCCTTGACATTCATAAGTGATTGTTCATACAATGAAGATGAGTTATTTACCTTAAACCCCCATAAGTAGGATATATGTGTATCATGATATGATGTTCCCTTGAACACTAGTTGTTTCCTCAACCACTAATGAACTAGATATTGACCAAATATATGTGTTGTGGTCAATGTGGCACCTAGAGGGTTCTAGAAATAAGAGTGGGACACAGTGGACTTAGATATAGTCTATCCATTGAGATTATAATATCTCATGTTGGTTCTCCAATGAAGTTTATAGGAAAAAATTCACCAAGTGAATGAGTCTCCAATGGGGAGAAGGTATCCGTTAAGGTCACAAGAGACTTGAGATGGGTCCTCTGGCTTGATATGCAATGAACACAGCCTAGGTTACTTTTATAAGTATAGTTGGTTATGTAGGGATGTCATAGCCCTAGTGGTGTCAAGTGAGTAAATTTTTCATCCCATATGTGTAAGGGAATACTATTTTTGGGGTCATGGGAATTGTTGAAGGACTTGAAATCCAGATTATAAGGGACTTTGAGTAATTTAGATGAATATGTTCCTTGGATAGTGGGACTTGGTTGTGATATGTAATTATATTAGGATTTGGACCTTCCTATTGAGTATGGGGTCTGTTAATGGAATATGGGTCGAGAGAATAGTATGGGGTACATGATATGGCTTGATGATAGTGAGTATATACCATTATGGGTTTGGGGATTCCAAATGGATTTTCATGAAGTTCTGATGAGGATATTGATGGGTTTATCATGGTGTGCCTATGAGACCAATAAAGTCATGAGGGAATCAGCCTGTCATGTGGGATATTTGATGATATGATATAAAAATTCCATGATGGGACTATAGTGATGATTATATGTAACAACTAAGACCCTATGATAGCATATAAACCCCACATTAACATAGTTATTGGTTCATATCCCTCTGAGAACCACCAAGTTCCCCACCATCACATGGTCCCCTACCTTGGGCCCACCGACTTTCCTGAAGGGATCATCATACTAAAGAATATCCCCATAGGACAACAAATGTTCTTTCTAGTGTGCTTTTTCTTCACTCACACACAATTAGGGAGACTTCCAAATAGGTCACACATCCTAGGCACTACTCTATGTCGAGAACGCTTAAATATAGAGTTCTAATTAGATAGTATCCTAAAAATAAATGTATACCTTGTGGACATGGTTAATAACATTTTCTATGTTAATACTTTAACATTACAAGGTGTTACATTCACCCCCCCCCCCTCATTAGAGAAAATAGTTCTCATGGTGGACCATACATATCAACCCACGCAGTGCCACCACACTTCTTGGGTTTGTCCTATGATACCAATGTAAAAAACAATCCATATTGATAGCATAGGCACCCTACCATAACATGGTCATCAATTCCTAGCTACCTATTATCCACTAGTTTCCTCCTAGACATGAGGTCCCCTACCCGGGGACCACCCATGTTCCCAAACGAATCATTAGACTAATGATTATCCCCATGGGAAAACACATGTCATTTTAAGTGTTCTTTTTTACTCACTCACACACACATAAGTAAAATTCCCAAGCGTTAATCCATCCTAACCACTACTCCATTCCAATCATTATTAACTACGGATTTCTAATCAGATTGTATCCCAAAAATAAAGGTTCACCTTGTTGATATGGGTAGTAACTTTTTTATTTTAACAATTTAACATTTGGGGGGTGTTACGGTGTAGGTTGTTTTCTATATATAATGTCCAAGGGAATGTGTATTGCATTTAGGTAAATTTCCACTACATATGTTATGTGATATGAAGTTTAAAGAGGGATTATTCCAATTATATATATGATATATAAGGTTTCAGTGTGGGATATATCCCCCCTAGGTGTTTGTGTTATCATGATTCAGGGTTGGATAAAACCCCCCAGGTATTGATGGTTGGATAACTTTTATAGGTATGGGATAAAAATATCTGTTGTATTATAAATTACTTGTCTAGAGGGAAATGCGATCCTCCTAGGTGTATCTTATTTTAGGTTCTTGGGTGAGTTGTGGCCCCTGGGTGTATGTGTAATCTAGTGTTGGTGAGGGAATACAACATCAAGGTAATGATGGACTAGTGGCCATTATTGGTAGGGGTTGAAACCCCATCTGGATGATATATGATAGTTCAATATGTGGGATTAAACCCCCTGGGTGGATGTTATATGATGGTTTTCTTTTTGGAATGTCAAACCATGGGTGGATGGTATATAATGGTTCCAAATAGGAGTGGTTTCCCCAAGATTTATGTGTTATTTAGAGCCTATTAATATTTATTAGTAGTTCCACCTAGGTGTATACTTTATTAGGTTTTATAAAAGATGATAAACACCAGGTGTATATGATATGAGGTTTTGGGAATGACGATTCCCTCGTGTGAATGATATTGTGGTATAGGTTTTGAAGGAGCACGTGGTCGCATGGGTTATATTCTAAACAAGTTTTGGGGCCGGATATGATTTCCATAGTGGATATTCTAAAAAAGATTTTTGGAATAGAATGCTTACCCAGAGTTATATTCTAAATAGATTCTGGATTAGGATGATGTTCCCCCTAGCGGTCATGTGACTGTCTTAGTGACATTATGCACTAGTTGAAGAAGTTATGGTCAACCTTGGGTGTCACCTTTGAACTCGATGATCAAATGTGATTACATTATTGTGATTTTTCATTATATTTAGTATTATCATCATATCCCATCTTGGATCCATGATATTTACTAGTTATGTTAGGGATAAAATTTGGTGGTGTCACACTGAGTTTTACTAACACACTACATGGTAGACCCTAAATCATTAGTACCCAAGAAGACATCATAAATGTAGATTCAAATAGGGAAGAGGTGTAGTACTGGATGATCTAGTTAGAGTACCTTAATAGTGATTTGAATCACTAGATTGGGAGAGGAGCGGTAATGTAATTAAAGCGTTAACATTTTCATTAATTTATTTATTTTGTATATGTGATTGAATAATATAGTGATTGATAGGAATATATTCTACTATAATAACATTCAAATTGATATAGCATGGATATTTTTATTTAATTATACATACTACATTTATTTTTTATGCATAAGTTTTTCTGATTCATGTTACTTTTTTACTCATACATGAGTGTATAGTCTCCACATAATAACACATTATCAACACTCTAATAATCGGTGGCCTGTTGAATATTGGGAGGCAAGCATGAGGTCCCATAACACTCAATATTGAAAACAGTTTTTTGGTATCATATCAGGGTGCTTCAATGTGGGATACAAACTTATTTTTATTTTTCTATTTATTTGGGTTATAATTGATAGATAATATAGTTCTTTTGGTGCTTTCTATGGACCTCATACTAGCACATTATTAATACCTTATTTGGAAATTCAAGTTACCATATTAATGGGATTATTTTTCAATGTTATTGATGTTATAATTTATATATTTATTCAATTATTATGTATCTATTTGAGATTATAATTTTTCTTTTCTCTCTTGGCCTATAGTGGAAAGAGGCGTGTGTACATGAATCAAATTTCGCATGTAGGATTTATAGGATATTCATGTTCTTTTATGTGATTTATTTCATTGATGATGGAGGTTTAAAGTTTTTAATGTTTCAAAAAGAACATATTTTTTTTTCCTATATACCATATTGTTGAAATTCTACTAAACTATACCACAATATTTTTTAAAATAGTATGATATGTGTATCAAAACATGCGATGTTATCTATTTAAGGCAATATAGTTCCTCTTTGAAAGATATGTATAGTGACCCTTTATGGATTGGTAAAGGAAATTGATTCCTTGGTACCGGTTCTAGACAAATGAAATAGTTTTGGTTACATAAAGTGTCACCAAATTCTATATTGTGTTTCCCCATATAGCGTATTAGTGGAATTATATTTAACTAAACCATATAATCATGTTTTTAATAAACATGAATCACCATAATACAATGTTGTTATGTGAATGTGTATATGACTTCATCCATCAAGGGATAGTATAGTATGTGAATTCCCCATGAGGATTAGTGACCTAAACTTCTTAGTTGACTCAACATGTGATTCCTAATGTGTGTCTTTGTCTGTGTGTCTGTGTTATCCTTAGATTGGGTGTGTTGTCACATTAGTTTCCTTATGATATTTGATACAGGAGTAGAGATGTTACCCAATAATTCTTGGATTATATGATACAAGTTTTAGAGGCTGGGTGGGAGAGCCTAGTAGCATTGAGGTGAAGACCAGGGTATTAGTGATCTGATTTGTATGATTTATTAGCATTATATTTTATTACTTTTGATGGAAAAAAATTCTCATATAGATGATTGTTACATTATTTTAATTGAATAACCATTACATATCATAATAAATCACACTCTAGAACCTATAGGATTGGTGTATTGGGATACTAGATACATAAGAAATAGGTATTAAAAATAACATATATAAGATTTTTCTTCATTACCTAGGTAATATAAACAGGGGAATGGTTGAGAGCATATGACCAGTAAGGGTAAATCTAAGAGAAAACAATTCAAGATAATACGTGAGCATAAGATAAACATGTGGGTATGAGAATATAATTAAGCTGCATGGAAATAGCATAAGATAATAATACCCAATAAATAATCGATCATAAAAAATGATTCATGGAATATGGATTTTGGCAAAGCATAAGACATGAGTAATGGTAGAGCGGGAACATGATTCCATAATCATGAGCCAAGTAACCATCAAAAAGGAATAATAATGTTATAAAATATTATGGAATAGACATAGACATAGAAAAACATTCCATATACTAAAGGTTATATACAAGAATATAATTACATTGAAGATTCTTTCAGATGATGGATTGTTGTTAATCCTTAATCCATAATACGCCAACTCGTGAGGTATAAGTATTTACCCAATGCATTGTAGGTATGTATAATTCTGGGGTCAGTTGTCACACAGTGAACTGATTCCCTTAGGGTTTTAAATTCACTACTCATTACTAGTGATCTTATGATATAATTCATTAAAAAATGCATTATAGTGATATTGAATTTTGATCCCACACATCACGTAATGAAAACCATACATATGTTTATAATATAAAAAACATTCATAATTTTATCATTGTTTATTTAACCCATTATGAAGAAACAAGTTACATAATGATATCCATAAAACATGATAATAGATCATCTAGTGGAATAATATGTATGGTATCACTAATGAATATTTCAAATGGTTCATTAAAATTCATTAAAGGAGATTGACATATATGAAAAAACCCTTTATAATAACATTATATATTTCTTTTGAAAAATTAAATGAGATATCCTTTACTTTTTTATAAATTGTTTTTAAAAGAAAATACATTATAAAATAAGGTGGATAAGAATTATTTTTGTAAAATCATGAAAAATTTTATATAAAGTTCCATAAATAAAAATAATGATGATTTTTGGAAAAATTGTTCATTTGTAATGCATTCAAAAAAGACATTCCATTTATAATTTTTGTAAATAAAGTCAAGGTAAAGATATTATGACCCCGACATAAAATGATCCCAATAATTATATTATATATAGATTCAATGAATATTTAAAATTACTTTAATAAATCATAAAACTAGTGATAGGGACATTCAAAAATAATTAAATAATATTGACATGGATTATAAAGATTTCATACACAAAAGAAAAGATAATGTCAGTTCAACATGAAAACATCATTTCTACCAAATAATGAACCAATGGAAAGTGAAATGTTAAGAAGAAATATAAACAAAAAAATAAGTAGATTATAAAAAAAATATTTTTGGGTTTTATAGAGAGAGGGCATGAAATTTACCTTAATGGAAATTTATTTATAATCAATATTTATTTCAAAGTGAGATTGCAATGAAACCCTTAACATAATCTAGAATTCCATAAAAGTACTTTAACCTCCTGTATAAAAAATAACCATATTAATAACTTACTTTATAAATTCATTCATAACTATTAACTTTTAAATACATCAATTAATTTATTTCATTAAACATATATTAGTTACTTTTTTTCCTCATCTGATGTTTATTTATTTTGATTGTTTTGTATAAATTTCATAACAATGATGTCGATCATCATTCATTGATACCAATTTCATCATTATTAAATTATTTAATGTATTGGAATTATTATGTTTCAATTATTTATTCACTTACATGCTCATTTTATATAAATTATGGGTATGGTTTGTTAGAATGTAATCTATGGTGAGCATGTTTTGGGTAATTGACTGATAACAACATGTTACATTTTAATGACCATTATATTCTTGTTATCAAACTTATATAACCATATTAATGATTTAAATTAATCTTTAATATCAAATATTACCATTATTAATATACTTATTCGTATTCATGATGAATATTATGAATTTGTTATAGCTTCTCTTAGGTAGGTTGTTGAACTGGCCCAAACAAGAACACATTATACCTGTGAATGATTAATTTCTTAGAGTTATGTAATAGTAGTATCATTTTATAGGATTTTAATGATGTAAATATAACCTATTTACAGTGTATAATTAAATTTATACATAATTGATTTTAAAATCTAATAAAAAAGATCGTGAAGAACTAGGTATTTACTTTGATGATTTTTCTCCTTCTCAAAACAGTTTCCTTTAAAATTAATAATTTAGGCCTCCTTCTTGGAACCAAAATCTATAATACATATAAAAATGATTTAGGAGAATAAATTTTAGGGATTATATAGATAACTGAATTGTTTTATTAGTTTTTGAGGGGTAGATGATGGGTCCTTTTATTGGTGAGTTTTGAGTGTCGTTTTTGAAAATATTAATTCCTTAATGTATAATGTTTTAATTTTAAAATGAAAGTGAATAAAAAGGTAACTATTGTGGATGTGATTCATAAATACCCTCATAACCACAATTTCGAGATAATTTGATCTTGATATTTTTAAGCCCTCCCCAGTTAGTTTAACCTTTCTGACCCAATTTTACCTTTACCATTATAACTCAATTTTTAACTTGATAAAATATTGTTTTTGCCTAAAAATGAAATTGCACTTCATAAAAGAATTTAATGTGATGATGAAAAACATGGACTCCACTTAATATAATTCAATTTATAGATATGGTAAATTTAACTTTTAAATGAACACATAAAATATATAAAACACTTTTTTATATAAATATTAGTTGTAAACTATTAAGTTTAATTAATCATATTTTTTGTAAATTACTAATTAAATAAGTGTTAATATATTTTTTTATAAATTTAAAAATGGAATTAGATTAATCATTTAAAATTAATCAGTTTAAATTTTTAATATATAAAAACACAACACTTTAAAAAAATTATTTGAAAATTATAACATTTTTTTAAGTCGAAATATTTTAATCACATCCCCTTAAAATAAATTACTTATATTCTAACCATTCAATTTTTTCAATATATTGGTATTAAAAAATTTATTTATTTTAATAAATATATAAAATAATACTTTTTGAAAATAATAACAATAAAAATAGTAATATTTAAATAATAATCATAAAAAAATTAATTAAATATTATATTTTTTATTTTTTGAATTATATATTATTTTTAATTATATTACTATTAATTTGTGGCTAATAATAACAAACATTAAATTTACTTATTTGTTATTTGTATACCCAATGACCACATATCCAACAGCCATATTTCTAATAATAATATTTCTAATGTCTATATGTGTTATTCATAAATCTTTGAATTTCTTGAGGTATGTTAAAGAGCTTATGTTATGTATGTATTGATGAAATAATGTTTTATTTAATTGTTTTATAACCCTTAGAGAGATTTTTATGCTCAACACATGTTTTGAAATGTTTTTCACCAGACATTAAGATGAATAGGGTCAAGGATGGGATCAAGGAAAAGTAATTTTGTCCAAAACATTGGACTAGCCAAGGCTCTTTTTTTCAAGATTTTTTATTTTATGAAAAAATATAAACTATGTATAAGTGCCTACCTTGTAATTTTTGATATGTAATGTAATAGGTATGGCATAATTCTCTAAAAAACTAAACCATAAAAGATCCTCAATATGATTTATTCATTTAGTTCAATATTATGTCATGTTTAATGATGGGTCCTTATACATATTTGTCATATACCGCATTAAATAACTATACAAGTTATTATATCTCCTCATTTCATAATGTATTGATATATACATCTTGATATATCATCATGCTGAAATATCCTTTCCTTGGGTATAAAATGTGTTGTATAACCTTAAACAGCATTCTGCACTCACCATCCAATACTAGTGTAGTAGGTATTCTTAGAGATCCATATCCTATAACATCTGCTAAGGAATTATCATATACAAAATAATCACTATCACTGGGAATCAAGCCTTTATAGTCATTTGAAACTCATTCATGAGTTACATTAATACACATGGCCCACTGCTTCTTGGAAATTACTACCCCTTGTACATCTATCGTTCTTTAAATATGATCTTTATTTTCCTCAAAACTAAACTCAGAATGTTGAAAAAACCAGTGTACCAACCTGGGATTGAATAGTATATCATTATTTGAGAATCGTTCAATCTATCCTTGGACCTAGGTTAACTAAATAACCATCGATTTCCTTGAAAACAACCATTTTCCTTTTACTTATTTATTAGTAATAAATATTTAATTTTTGGGTCATGTCTTCTATGGCTCGACTATAGGTCTTCTCAATCTCCCATATGATTCTTCGAAGGATTTATCTCCTTGGGATTTAACTCAGTAGGGCATATAACTCTAACCATTGCAATAGAGTGAATGTTCAGGTGAGGAAAATATAAGGATAATGGTTGGGGGAGAAAGCTTATGAGAGAGGTTCAAAGGGTTATATGCACAAAGAAGATACTGAATTAAAAATTATATTGAGGACCCAGTTCATTTTTTTTATTTTAAAATTTGAAATCAAAATAACACATTTAAATTAGAAATAAATACTAAAATAACCCAAAAATAAAAATTAGCAATGATGTATTAATTCCAATAAATGATTTATTTCATTGGAGGCTAATTTCCAATAGTGGGTAACTTCTAACAGTGGGTAATTCCTAATGGTTGGTTCCAAAAATTAAATTATATCGAAAAATTATCATTACTAATTCCTGTTTTATGAAGTCTAATCTCTCATAAATCAATGTTTTAGTTAAAATATCATCAAGTCGATATTCATTTCCTTTGAATTAAAGATTTATATCATGATTTTGAAAAATATATCTCAAGAAGTGATATCTTACATAAATGTAATTTTTTCTAGAGTGATACACAGTATTATTAGAATTTTTTATTTCACATATGTTTTCATAATTTATATAAATGTGTTTTAATTGATATCTATATCCTAGAATATTGTGTTTCCTCCATAAAATTTGAGCACATCAACTGCCAACAATAAATCATTTAACTTCAATAATAGATAGTGCAATATAATTTTTTTTCTTACTACACCAAGATACTAGATACTTTCCCAAAATTTGACATGTTTTAGAATTTTTTTTCTATCTAACATAAAATGAGAAAAAATCATCATCTGAATAACTCACTAGGTTAAATGCCTTTCCTCTAGGGAAGAATAGTCATAAATAGGTTGTATATTTGTGGTATTTGAAAATCCTTTAACAAAAATTAAGTGTGAATCTTTAGGTTTTTCTTGTAAATGACCACATATACACACACTAAATTTATTAGAATGGTGAGTAGAAGTTAAGTAGGGAAGACATATAATCATTCCATTATAATTGGTTTGACCAAATAGCTTCTAAGAAATATCAAGATCCAATATATAGGTGGTAGTCATTGGACTATCAATACATTTAGTTCTATCCAAACCAAAAAAAATTAAAATATCTTTGGTATACTTCCTTTGATTTACAATCAATCATTATTTATATTTAAAAATCTGAAAACTAAGAAAGAATTTCATTTCACCCATTAAATTCATTTAAAATTCATTTTTCATAATTTTTAAAAATAAATACATAGAGAATTATTTAGAAAATACAAAGATAATATCATCCACATATATTTTTACAACTAAAACATCTTTCAATTTTTTTATAAAAATAGTAGTAACAGTTCAACATGTTGAGAAAATATTAGAAATTTGAAAAGAGATGATCCTATCATACTTAGAACTAAGAGCATTTTTTAAACAGTATAAGTCTTTTGGTAATTTGAAAATATTATTTGGAATATAAGTATTTTTAAAACCAGGGTGTTGATCAAAAAACATCTTTTACTATATATCCATTTAAGAATTCACTTTTGAAATCCATATGATATAGCTTGAAATCAAAATGTGCTGCATAGGAAGGTAATATTCTAATGGCTTCAAGTTTGGAAATAGGGGAAACGGTTTCCTCATAATCTATACACTCTTATTTACTATAAACTTGTTCAACCAATATAGACTTATTTCTTACTATTATAATAGATCAATCAACTTTGTTTCTAAATACCAATTTATTTTTAATATTTATGGTTTTTTAAGGTCTATCGAAAACTTCCCAAATTTTATTTCTTTTAATTTTTATATGTTCTTATTACATTTCCATTACCCATAATGTACCATTAATTTAATAATTGGGGTTATTTGGATTAATATGTGATAAGAATGCTTAATATTCTACCTAATTTCTAAGATAAGATATAGTATGTGTACCTCTATCTAGGTATCCAACTACACCATCAAAAGGTTTGTATCTTTGAGTCCTAATATATATTTCCAAAAAATTTCTAGTTATCTCAAAGTTTTCAAAAAATTTAGTTTTGGATTCGAGAAGTTCCTCAACACTGGATCATTTTTCTACTTGTTTAGAAGAAGTTTCAAAATGATTTTCATTTAGCTTCATATTTGATAAATTATCCTCAAGGATCTCTAAATGGGTTTTAGGATCAGGTAGATCTATCTCAAAAAATATGATATGAACAAAATCTTCCATATTCATGGTTATTCTATTAATAGTCTATTTGATTTAATAGATATTGAATAAACAATGAAAATCCCTTCATCACTTTTGGAAGAAAATTTTTCAAGATTATCTTTACTGTTATGAATAAAGACTTTCTAACAAAAAACAAAAAAGTAATTAACCTTAGGTTTCATAATATTACATAGTTTATAAGAAATATTCTTTAATATATGTCTATTTAAAACATTGTTAATTATATATCAGGTTGTATTTATAGCCTCTTCACATAAGTAGATAGAAAGGTCATATTCACTAAGCATAGTTTGTGAAATCTCTTGAATTGTATTGTTTATTATTTCTAAAATATCATTCTATTATGGGGTCCTATGATCAATAATGTTTTTATTATATCCATTTTGTTTTAAAAATAATTCAAATTATTGATTTTCGAAATCAAGGCCATGATCATTTCTTATGCTCTTAGTCCAATGTCCACTAAGTATTTTTAAAAAATTATCATACTTGGTAAATTCATAACCAGATTCACTTTTTTGATATATTAAGAATACCCATGTATAATTAGAAAATTAATCTACAAGGACATAGACATAGTGCTTCCCACTTGAACTAGATACTCTAGAGTGTCCAAAAAATCAATGTGATCTAACTCTAGGGATAAGAATTTGAAACTTCATTCTTTGATTTGAAATACATCTTGTGGTATTTCAATTTTTGACATTTGTTATATACTTTATCATTTGGTAATTTGAGTTTAGGTAGATCTTTGACTAACCCTTTCCTAGATCGATTCATATGTGAGTGACTATTTCATTTTTCTAGTTTCATTTGACAATTCCAAGATTCCTTATGAAATTCGCTTATACTAGAATCGTTTTGAGAAAATAAAGAGTCTAAATTAACTACATAAACATTTTCAATTCTCAAAACCATATTTAACTAAAACATTTTTATAATCAAAAACATTACAAGACATAATTTTAAATTCCACTTGAAACCAATAATCACACATTCTAGAGATTCTAAGAATGTTTTATTTTAAAGCATCAACATATAAAACATTGGAAATTAAAACTATGTTAGAATTACCAGTATGGCCAAGGACAATGAATTCCCCTTTAGAATTATCACAAAAGGAGACATGTGCGCCAACAAACTTTATAAAATTTTTAAAGCTTTAGTAATATAAAATAATGTGTCTATAATATCCATTGTCCAAGTGCCATAAGATCTTGCAATATTTGTTCAATCAAGTTCCTTACAGAAAAATGTTTACACAAAAAATGATTTTTTTACCCAAATCCTCTTTGGTTCAGAAATGTCATTAATTAATTATTTAGTAACCCATAATTTCATAATAGGGTTCCTATAATAATATTATACACTTTTGGAAATAAAAAGTTTTTTGGTCAGGTTGTATAAAAACTAGAATCATAATTTCTAGAACGGAATTTAGTAATAAAATTGTTCTTGACAATTCTTCATTTTCCATGTTGACAACATTACCCGGTGATGTACCTGGGTGCTATTTTTTACCATTATTTTTGTGGTATTATTTTTTAAAATTATTAAATATCTCTAATTTCTTATTTAACTTATCATTAGAAATTTTAAATTTAGTGTTTTCCTTTAATAGTTGATAATTGTTATCATTTTCTATAGCAATATCAGATTTAGTATTAATAGTCGATGCATGTTGTTTCTCTAGAATTTTATGCTTATCATAAATCTAATTGAATGTTTCTTCTATCATGTAATAATATTATAACAAATCCTCATTTGAAATATGTCCGTAATTATTTCCTTCTCTATGATGATTTCAAATATTTTCAGAAGAATCCAGAAATATATTTGATACCTCATATGTATTTTTCAGGAATCACAAGTTTGATCTATCATGATTTTCCTCGTGGGTCGAGTCTGAGTCACTAGATATATATTTATAAGAACTACAAGTTTATTTTATATATTTTTGGTATTTCATATCCTTATCATCATATTTATTTTTATATTTCATCTTGGTACATCTATCTTTGAAATGTCTTTTACATTTTAATTCATAACACGATAGGACAATTATTTGTTATTCAAGTATGAAGAATCACAAATATAAAATTCAAGGAGGTCTAAAATGATTAATCCCGAGCACATCCCCAAGTTAAACTTCAATACATTCCTAAGGTATTGACCCCACTCTCGAGAAGACCAACAAGGTTTCATCAAGACTACTCCCCTGATAAAGAGCATCTGCATCAAAGTTGGCCTCCCTAGGAATATGATGAATCACACATCCATTTCCAATTTCCAGGGAACATCCACGAAAGATGTAAGGTAAACACCAAGGAACCTATCCTTTCATTTCTAGGGCCTGAATCAACACCTCAGAGTCTGATTCCACTTTCGAAACAGTCAACGATATCCTTTTTCATAGCATAATGCCCGTGAGGAATGCTCAACCCTCTATGCCTAACGATATTTTTGGACCGTGAAAGCTACTAAAGGCCACTAACATAGAGATTATTCTATCCCACACAACCCCCCCCCCCCCCCCACACACACACACACACACACATCATCATCATCATATCATTCATGCATGAACCATCCACATTGAGTTTCAATCCATTATCTGAAGGTTTCCATCTCACCCAGCCTCCCTGTAACCTCGGATGATCCACCAGTCTAATAAGAGAGTTGTAGAGAGTAGTAGAGTTTGGTCCCCCTTCATCAAAAAACCTAAATCAGGGTATAGAACCTTTATTTTCACCTGAATTAGAGATCCTGAACATCGGCCCCCTAATTTTACTGTATTTTACACCTCCCATAGAGACCAGAAAATTGAAATAAATCTGATGCTGTGAATCTTGTTTTCCATCCAGTTATTTTCCGCTCCTGAGGAACATCTCTCAAAAAACTCTTGCAAGAATTGTTTTAAGCATTTTACTTACTCCAAATATATATCAAAGAATAGATACATCGCTCCTATTCACTCTTAGTGAATAAGTGGATTATCAACTCAACCTGAGGATTAGAGTAGTAGTTTCACTGGGACGCCATCTGTATTCATTTTTTCTAAATATTTTCCTCTATTGGAAAGTCCTGGTTCCATGCCCTCCATACGAATAAATTCATCTTTGAGGGTCCCTACATACACCACATATGAGCTCCCCATTCATCCCATCTCCCCTCCTGCTGGATAAGACAACGATAGTCATGACTATTAAAACATCCTGATCAGGCATCAATGAAGCATAAGCGATCTTCTTACTCAGCGAAAACCAGTCCTTTGAATAATTCCTTCTACTTCGAGCTGATAATGGAATCCAAGAACCTTGTTTATTGTCTAGCCTCTCTCATCAAAATATCTAGACCTGGACAGCCCAGGAAAAACAGCTTCTCTCCAAGACAATTATCCCTCCAAAAATTCATACCCCCATATCCAACCATCCATTGAGAGGAATCCTAGATAATATCCAGGTGAGACACCACTATTTTCCCGAACCTAGATAATTCCCTTATATCCCATTCCTCCTAATACTTTTCATATTTTATTCTCAGTGTTTTGGACCACGTATATTTCCCCACAAGAAAGTCCCAAGCTAACCGAGCCTGCATGGAGTGCATGGCTACTGTAAAATCCCTGAGGTCAACACCTCCTTCCTCAACCGGCTACACCAACCGAGCCCATGTGGCCAAATGAGACCTTATCGTGTCATTATCATCCCAAATAAATCTATTTATAAGCATGAACATAGTATAAATAGTCCCCATAGGAGGAGTGATTATTGACCAGACATGCATCAGGATTTAGTAAATCACACTATTGATCAATGCCACCCCGCCCCAAAAAGACAAGAACCTATTTTCCTAGTTATAACTTCTCCCAAAAATCCTATTTATGAGGTCCTTGAATAAGACTTTTTTCACCAAACAATTAAATTGGGAGATGAGAGATACATCATTGAAATATGTTTTTGTTGAAAGGCCAGAATTTCCTTGATGATTTATGCCCTTCATGTGGAACATTTATTAGAAATAAAGACATTACACTTCTTGGAATTAATCTATTGGCCCCTTTGAATACAATATATCTCTATAAGCCACATGAAATTGACTAGTGAATAACTCCTTCCATTCCAAAAAATATTTTTTTCATTAGTGAACATAATATGTGAGGAGGAACCATCTGAATCCTGAGATAAATAGGGAAGAATCTTTCGGTCCATCATCCCTCTGTGTATGTTTTGTGACATAGCGTCCTGAGCAATGAAAAAAATGGTGGGGGAAATAGGATCCCATTTCCTCACAACCTTTAAATTCTTCAAGAAGCCAAAACCCTTCCCCAGAAGAGAAATAGTGATCCACATTGAAGAGAAACAGTGGAAACATAAATCGCAAACCCATTCAAGAAACCCGAGCTTCCTCAGTACCTAGATTATAAATCTCTATTCCAACTTTTCTTATACCTTATACATATCCACCTAAATCACAACATTGGACCCCACCACATTCTTGTTTACATCCTCCAATAACTCGTGTGCCACTCCCACCACCCTTTGAATACCTCAACCACAGACAAACCCATGTTGTTCTTGGGAAGTAATACTCAGGATGAACCTATTCAGCCTCTTCGCCAGTAAACCTTCCAAACTCTTATATGAAACAGTGGATAGACAGATTGGTATATAATGGCCAATTGGAGTTGGATCTTTAACCTTTGGAATGAGTACCACCCTGGAAGTACAAGTACCCCTATTGAGGGAACCCCCTCAAAAGAAATCCTGAACTGCATTGATAACTGATGGTCCCGCAGACTCCCATGTTGCCACGTAGAAGGCCCCGGGGTAACCTCCTGGCCCAGGAGTACTCTCTAGAGAGAAACTTCTAACCACCTCCCTCACCCCCTATCTATATGGTAAAGTCTTCAACATCTCATTATTTCTCCCATCAATCATACTGGCATTATTCCATAATAAGTCCTCCTACTCACTGTTTGAGTCATCCCCCCATAAGCCACTGCCTGATCACCTTAAATCAACATTTCAAAGTGCTCCAACACCATCCTACCAAAAAAAATTACATCAAAAGTGAATGAACCATCTTAGTGTTTGATATTATCCTTCTAACATAGCTACTCCTTCAAGAAATCATGGAAGAACCCACAGTTCCTATCATCTTCCCAGAGTCATCGCAACCTGGATCTTTTCCGGAGGCCCCTATCTACCTCCAACAAACAATTCACTAGCAAGGCCTAATTTTTTCCTGAATGTAAGAAGACTATATCATACTAGTTTTGTTAGAGAACACCTTCTATCTGGTCAATTTCTTCATGAAGCATCTCTACTGAATCATCTGATGAAGAAATATTGACGAACCATCTGTTGATATCCAACTTGAGCCGCTTCAAACATCTAGAAATCCCCACCCAAGACCTTCCCTTAATATCCTACTCCCCAGAGTCCATAATTTGCATGAACCCCTCCCTATTAAGTCACTCCATAGAATACATGAATGCCTTAATGACTGCACTACCCATCTTCAGTTCAATGATGAGAGGAGAATGATCTGAAAGCTCCTGAGATAGATGGAAGACATATGATGGATTTAGGGCCCTAACTATTTCTTAGGCATCTATCTAATCTACACAATATTTGGTTATTTCCTCTTCGATTATTACACTGTGTAAATTTACTCCCATGAAATCCCAGGTTTAGGATCCCTTTACTGGAAATGAAGTAAATGAATTCCAGCAAAAACTGATTATAAACCATTGATCCCCACTTCTTTTCCAATATGTCAACCATAACATTGATTTCCCCGCCTAAAAACCAAGGAAACCCATCCGCCTCAAAGGAACGAAGGTAATCCCACAAGAAACATCATTTCATACTATCACTACTAGCATAAACAAAGGATAACAAAACATACATACCTCTAAACCCGATGTTTATAGTAAAACACTGCTCAACACCTGAAAAATATCCACTTGAAGTGGTTTCTTCCAAAACACCCATATATTCCTCTTAACTATATGTCCATGCAAGTAACACCCAAACCTAGACCTCTTCGTAAACCCAATTATCTTTCTAGGATCATGTTTGTGTTCCAAAAAAATAGCCATCAAAGAGACATATCTTCTTGATTTAGAATCCATAAATGAAAATTTGGCATTCCCCCTAGACCCTGATCATTCCATATAATCAATGATGTCATTATATAAGAGAGCTAACCTCCCTTAATCCACTCCTACCTGAACACGAAATGAAAAACTTCATGCAACCAACCTCCTTAGACATTGATCGCGTCACAGGGAGTGAATTCCCCTTCGAGAAGCATCATTTATTTGGAACTATGACCTTCTTCTTTATCGGCTATCATATTCGTCTAACATAGTGAATCGGCTCTCGGACCTTACGGGTGGAGTCGAAGGCGACACCTCCTCCAGCAGTAAGGAAACCATAAACAGTCTCAGCAGAGAGTCGCACACTAAGACTATTTCTTTCTCTACCCCCAATAGAAATACTCTCTTTGACGGGACTGAATAGATGTTATCATAGCCATATATCATTTCCAACTACAACATATTCATCGAATTCGAAGAAAGCATCAAAGATATCAGTACCTCAGGCATGGGAGGAGATAATCATCAAGGAATGTTTGGTAGTAAATCTCCAACCACATTTCCTTTCACTTTGGAATAATGGGATGATGCTTACAAAGGAACCACCACAAATGAACCTAAGATCTCTTCCATTGATGAAACTCTCGTAGACCCCAAGGGTAACAAACCAGGCACTGAGATAGCCTCTAACAGCACTCTAACTGCCTAACACTTTTTAGAAATATGAATCTTCTTCCCAACCCGGATCTGACATTATTTGAATTCCCTCCCACATTTTTGATACGATGTCCCAGACCCCTATAATGAAGTTGAAAATGGATAAAACATTACCGACTTCGGCGCATCCTTCCAAACATGCATTCCCCTCGGCCCACCCGAGATAACCACAGGACTAGGAACTGGACCTCGCGAATGAGACCTCTAGGAGACTCCCCTTTTCTAAAGTTTCCCCTTCCCTTTCCAACAAAACTCCATTGCATGACCATGAAAACAATATGATGAACAAAACCTTGGTGGAGACTGAAACACCAACCACTTCCACCACGCTAAACCCACTGGGGAACGGATTGGAATATGAAGAAGAAATTTCAGCATAAGATTCATCTCAACACATATCTGATGATTTCACGAGTCCAGAAACCTCCCTTTCTTCTCATCCACACAAATAAAAATCCCCCAACGCATTCCCCACCACCCTAAGAATCGACGTATTATGAAGAGGTAGTGGGACCCTTTATATTTTTATCCACACTACACCCATGAAAGATTGTTTGTCATAGTGGTACTCCCACACCCACCTTGAAAGAGAAAAGTGATGAGATCCACAACACCTACCCTCCCTCAACCTGGCATGCACAAAGCGGTCCCAAGAATAATGATGGATGTTGAACATGATCCTAGATAACTTGGAAACTTCCACTCATTGATGAAGACCCCAGAACCCCACAGACTCCTTGAACATTTACCACGACGGCTTCACTTGACCGAACATCGCTACCATCATTAGCAGATGAAACTCCTCCGTAAAATCCAACTCTATCTCAGAAACCACCACAGCCAAAGCTCTATCCAGGACCTCCACCCTTCGATGATCCATAATAATCGGAGGCATACAACTCATCCCATAAGAATCCTCTACGGATCCCCCATAGAACACCTCCCCACAGACCATCTCCTTGAAGGATTTCACCTTATGGCTCCACTCTGAACCTCCACCCACCACAGCATATGGACCATCATAGAACAATGGGATCCCACCTAAAGCCCCCCCCCCACGAATCTTTGTCCACCGGGTGACCTTCCCCTTCACTCCTAGCCGCCGAGATATCCATTTTGTTGATGAGAGAGGAGTTAATAATTCATAACACACTATCTCATTTGAAGTTTCATATATCCTCTAATATTTCATCCAAATTACTCTAATGTCATATTTTCCTTTTTAAATTGTTTTCAAAAAGAATTTATTTGTATTATAAATCCCTTTAAACCTTATGTCTAGATATTCCATTTCTTCGTCATTATCTGCTAGTGATTCCTCATTACTGAAACTTTCATTTTCAATATTCTCTTTGTTTTTTAAGTAGTAGAATTTAAGGCTGCATACTTCCATTTATTTTCATCTTCCACTTATTTGTTAACATTAAGATCATATACATACATTATTAAATTTCTAATAAATTCCTTGACTAATAGTTTTCTAATGTCATAGGATTCTCTAATTGAAATTGAGTTTCCTCGCAATCTTTTTGGAAGGTGCCTAAACAGTCACATGATTTTTTCTTTGTCAGATATTATATTCCCCAAATAATTTTTTGTATTCACTATCTCATTTAAGTTGATATAAATGTTAGAAAAAATATCATTAGGTTTCATATTAAATGTATCATATTTAATTATATACGTATTTAATCGCATTTCATTCACATGAGTTGTTCCTTCATGAGAGATATCTAAAGTGTCCCAAATTTTATATTTAGTTTTTGAAGAAGATACTCCATTGAACTCTTTATCACCTAACGTAAAATATAGTGAGTTTATGTCTTTAATGTTATTATTATAAGAAGTTTTATTAGTGTCATACTATGTATTCATAATAGTCCTAGGTAATTTGTATTGATCTTCAAAAGAAAACCATATTTCAAAACCAAATCTTTCAATGTGAATTCTTATCTTGATTTTACCATTGATCCTAGTTTGTTTCATTAAAGAATGATATCCTATTGGTAGTATATTATTTTTTCACTATTATCCATTTAGATAACTAAGTTTATAACTAAAATAAATTTAGGATCTGTAAAGAAAAAGTAAAATCACAATTGATATGATTTCGAAAAACCATCTGATACAAAATGTTGGTCATAGTGAGGAACTCAATAGGGGTGAATTGAGTTCCAAATATTTTTTTTGTTAAAAAAAAGTTCAATCAAAATCCCTAAATTAAAACATGTTCACCCAATTAATCAAAAAGTATATTTTAATATAATTTAAATCTTTTAAAATATTCCTTAATGAATTATTAGTGATCAGTTAAAACAATATGAAAAATTCTTAATCTTCTGAAATCAATTTACACAGTCAAGTACTTATATTGACACTAGTTAAGATTAACTATCAAATTAGGTTTTTTACTAAGAAATAATAAATTTAGTTTAATACTGTGTAAAGAATGAATCGAAATGAAAACATGAAATGGAATGTAATAATGGGTTTAGTGTCATTCTGAGACCTAATACCCTTCACTTGGAAACCACCCACTGACATGTAGATTATATAAATATAATATGATCCACAAACTTGATCAGGTATACACACAATGGTGTAAAAGGTATTCAGGACACACAGGTATAACTTCATAAATAAATGTGGGAATAAAAAATAGGTCTTACAAGAAACTCTTACTCAAGGACCATGGGTATACAGATAAAAATAGATAGGCTGGAATATCTTAGACTCTCTATTATAGTGCAGGATATAGTGTGTGTTGATAAAAAACAAATATCACATTGCTTAAAATGATATAATAAAATATTAAGTCCATAAAAAACATAATTAGATTGATTTTTGAGCATTACAACAAGGAGGTTCTAATAGTAACACTCATAGAGAAAATACCATGTGTTTTACCAAGTTCATGGGATCCTAAAGTAACGGCAATAAAAGAATTAAAGGACGTCAAAAATATGGGGGCTGAAAAACTTGTCATATCCTTAAAATATAAGAGATAATGATGAAACACTATGTGTTAAAAGAAGAAACATATTTTTTATAAACAAAGAAGAACATAGTGTTCAAAAAATCTAAGAGGATTATTCTTCATAAAGTTTCATAGATGATGAAAGATGACAAGAACACTGTTTCAAAATGGTTTAAAAACATATAAAGGTGAATAAATCATCATGTTGTTCTAGAAAAAAAGAACTAATTTATGTGAAGGAGGTGACATGTTGCAAATATAACCAAAAGGGATTTGTTTGAGTGGAATACCCAATATGATAAATAGGTTTAAATACTGGAATAAAGGTAAACAATCTTTGAAAATTTTCACTTTGAGTGACTCATCCTCAACAAGTGATGAAGTTCTAAAATGGTTCGTCATTGAAGATAATGCTAGTAGCAATTTAAATTTTGAACCTTCTACCACTTATTATTTTTATTCTTCAATACCCTAACCTATAAAGAACATGAATACACTCAAAATAAACTAGAAAATGGTTTTCTTCATAATTATTATATTTATATAAATTTTGAAAATATATATTATTAATTGGTTGAAGAAAAATTATTTTTAAAATGAAAAGGATGATTTCATTTTAAAATTAAAAAAATAAAACCGATGTTGATGTTTTCAAAATTGAAATCAAGGATCTCAATGGTTTTCTTTAAAAATTCTCCCAAGGTGAACAAAGTATCAATGTGGTCCTTAGTTATCATTTAATTAAAATAATTAATCATGGGTTTCGTTTCTTGAATAATAATACAAGTTCTTCAAACACCACAAATTTGATGAAAGGTGTTTCTCAAAAAAAATTATAAATATTTTCATAAATACATTCATCTTATATATAAATATGATTATAAAAATGAAATATAATTAATACCTAAATATATCAATATTTATTATAATATTTTTTAAAATATAATCATGTTTGGGTCCCTAAACCCTCACTCTTTAATGTTTGTGTACGTAAATTGTTTTCCTTAACCAAACCATCTTGTGGTGGTATTTTTAAACCCTAAATCACACCAAAAGGTACTTATGTTTGATATCTTATAGGTGCTCTCCACTGAATCAAAATGACATGTCCTATAGTGGCTATTAAATAAATAAAAAATGTACTAATCTAGAATTTATGAAGTTTTTATATTTATAAATTCTCTATTTTTTTCATTTTAGGGGATTTGTTTTAATTATCTTTCCTCATTTTCTTCTTATCTAGGCTTGTTCTTTATAATTTTATTTTCCTAATAATGTTCAATATTTTTTTAAATAATTATTTATATTTATATCTCTTGGAAGGATTATTTATTAATTATTTGAAAATATTTTCAAAATTCATTGAAAATATTTATATATGTTCTAAAAATCCCTATATACAAATGTTTCTTTTTTAAAATAATTTATTTTCATATTGTGTTCTTGTTTTTTTAAACGTGATCTTAAGTATTAAATTTCTTCATGTATTATTGAGAATTATTTTTTAATCACATTATGTTGAAGAATGAATGTTTGAAAACCCCTTCCATTCATGTGACTTTATTTTATAAGGGGGTGATAAATATTTCATAACATATTTTTTGAAATTATCTTCAATATATATCTTATTATTTATCTAAAACTATATTTTTCAGGTTTGTTTTTTATAAAATCATGGGGGATGTTTCTTATAGAGGTAAAATAAAATACAATTAATGTTCTAAAATAGTTTTTTATCAATGTAAAAACATTTTTATCAAATTTTCATGATGCGAGAGATGTGGTAACATGAAAATCTGATAACTCGTTTCTATTTATCTTTTCCATAATTCTTATCTTTATTTTTATATCAATTAAAATTACACTAATAGGTATAACAATCGGTCCCTTTGTTATTATGTCAAACACATGATATAAAAATCAATACATGGAAGAGGTAAGGATAAAAAAGGAGTTACCAAGTTTTTGGGGGAACAATGTCTCCCTATTTGTATAATTTTGAAAAAAAAAAGTTCTCCCCTTGATGAAACACTATTTAAAAACATAAATTCATTTATCATTTACCTCTATCAAAAACATATCCCCCTTTGATGTTTTAAAAAAGGGACTTTAAAAGAAAGAGGGATAGAGAAATAATAAGATAAATATTAAAGATAATTTAA
This sequence comes from Viscum album, assembly GCA_963277665.1. Lineage (NCBI taxonomy): Eukaryota > Viridiplantae > Streptophyta > Magnoliopsida > Santalales > Viscaceae > Viscum > Viscum album. Next base: position 515,779,398 of record OY728135.1, read on the forward strand.
AATGGGGAGATTTTTTTTATGGAGGTAAAATTTAAAAGAATATATGTGTTCAAATAGTTTTTCATCAAGTGGGAGAACAATAATTTAAAACTTTCACAAATGGGGATATGTTGTTCCATGAAAAGTTTTTAACTATTATATTATTATTTTTTTCTCTTCCATATCTTGATTTTTCTATCAAATGTTTCTGATCATCAAATGGTATAAAATGTTATACCTCATAGTGTACATTTTTTAGTGATAAAAAAATTTTAGTTTGTTTATGACTTGATTCAATTTTTTTCTCGTGTTTATATGGTGTTTATTTTATGTTATAATAGAATGGAGGAATCTATCTTGATATTTGATTCAAAATGGGTTCAATGGAATTTATATATTTATTTTTTTACCAAGTGTTACTAGCTATCCAATGCAGTGATGTCCACTTGATGGTGACATGAGGCAGTAGCTTCAGAACTCTAGAATGCCTAACGACTAGCTTGTGAGGTTCATCAAAAACCCAGTATAAGAAATTAGTTTTCAGGTATCCCCATGTAGTCTATCAACTGTCCAGTGGTGGCTATCATGTATATGATGGCATGGATGGTAAAAAATATCCAGTTTGGTTCATTAAATCAGGGAACAACATTCGACAATTTGGTCATCCTTGGATCCTAAAAAATGATGGAAAGGTAGGCTATCAATATCATATATTAATCATAATCATCAAACTAAATGATCTCCAATATTCAACAGCTTCTCATCTTTAAATAACTTCAAAGATACACTATTTTTCATCATTTCCTAAAGAATATCAAAGTGAACATACTTCATGGGAATTTTAAGCATCAAAGGGAACTATCCAAAGGCATGATCTTCATCAAATTTCTTCAAGACCCATTGAATATATTTTTTATTCTTTATTTTTCGCTATCTTTATTATTCTTCTTGAGCATTTGTTTGTTGTTTTATAACCACTTGGATTCTTCTTTATCTCAATTTTAATCTCTCTATATCTCACCATATTTATACTTATTATGTTTTAGTGAGAGTTTTGATGGATTTGAAATGGGTTTACAAAAATACACACCATCTATTTTCTCCATCCTTACATTCATTAATTTATTTATTTATCCTTTTAAAATCAAGGGTCCATTATTTTCTTTTTTATTCATTAAAAAGAATGGTATTTTTTATGTTGTTCATGGTTCTTGTTTAAACCAAGGGTCCATGGTTTCTTACTTTATCCATTCAAAGTCAAGGTACTTATTTTTTTCATGGTTCCCAATAAAAATAAGCAGCTATATACCCTCCTAATCCATCCTAAGGAGAGAATAAATATGGGAACTTTTGTGTTCTATTTGTTAACTATGTTATAAATTTATTCATGATCTATTTACTTTAATTATTTTATTTTCTACAATAATTTTTCTTAACTCCATTGATTTATGTTCCTATATACTTTACTTTGATAATATTGATTTATTTCTTTATATTGTCGTATTTTTTGTAGGATTTATTTATTTATTCAATTTTTATAATGTAAATTCACCCTTACACCTCTTGAAATTTTTCGAAACCAAAACCCTGATGAATGTAAAACATAACATTGGGTGGGAACATATTCTTAGTAAAGGAAATCGTACTGAATAATCTGTCAAAAAATAAATAAAACATGAATAATATGACATAGATAAACAATAATGAAATATTTCATATAACTAATATCACTAATGGGTAATATATCCATGGATAGAATAGAAATATAAATAATAGTATGGATAACAATAACTAGATTCATTATGATATGATTATTAATGTCCGGAATAATAAGTTTATTGTTAATGCCTAATGTTAATACATCAAACATAAATAGGTAAGGTATGCACCAATTACCTAAGCTATTTTGTGTCAAAAGTCCTACCAATAAAACGAGGGGTTATAATAGGCCCCACCCATTAATTACTAATTACAATTCTTTCATCATATGATATAAATTAATAACAATACAATAGATAGTCAATATAAACATTCATATTAGAAAATGGCATGTAAATTGTTAATATTTTCCCCAATCAATAAATAGAACAACATTATCCAAATGAATCAAGATAAATAAGGTGGATGGAGTAATTATGTATATCCTTGGTAAAGAATAATAATCCATAAATTTTTTTATATATGTTATGTATAACTTTAAATAAAAAAATCAAACCTTTCTTTGAAATTATGATAAAAATAACAGTTTCTTTTAATAACATTTTAATTAAAATTTCGAAAAATATAGATAAAGTGGTATTCTTTGAAAATAACCATGTATTATTGTAATGTAATCATCAAATCATTGAATGGTCATTATGGTAAGGACATACATTCACATAGTAAATGTTAAAATAAACTTTCCTTTTACTCTTTTTTTAAAAAGTCCTTAATAACCTCTTAATAAAAACATTGTAAAAATACATGTTCAATCCTTTTAAAGTAAGGTAAAATATTGTTGAACAATATTTTTAAGTAATTATTGAATCATAAAAAATAACATTCTATAATTAATTTTAATGTACACAGAAATGGAATAAAAAAATTTCGGTCAAACTGAAACAAAATTTTACTTTTGTGATAAACATTTTCTGGATCGTTTTAATTAAAAAATGTAGTAAAAATTAGAATAAAAATATAGAAACCCCAAAATAAATATTGGATAATAAAATATATTGGTGTTATGTAGGAAATATTATATAATTCCCCCAATGAAAATTTAATCATAAATGATCCTGAATAAAAATAAGATTATCGAATAAACCCCTACCTTGTATTTGTCTTCGTCGGACATGTTCCATGTAACACCCCAAGATTTCATAGTGTGTTATTTCTTCAAAATAATTCAATAACTTTCACTACACGCAACACCGAGTTCAAGCGTACCATGACTTACCAAACAAGCCGTTCAAAAGAGGTTATGAATAGTATTAACTAAATTTTAAACTTTATCTAATCCTTATAATTTTAGAATCCATATTATGAGTTTCTTAGACATAATGTAAGAACAAATTCATTCTCAGTATTGTAGTTTTACCAACTTTTAATAGTAAACCCTTTTTAAATAAAATATTTTAAACTTTTGACTAAATGGGGACATCAAAAAAAATTTAAAATAAAACATCCCAAGCTTCCACGGCATGCTTTCCTTTGAATAAAACAGTAGCGTGTGTTGTACGCAACTTCGAGTTTTAACACACACCACAACCGATCAAACTAGCCGTTATGAATAGTAATTCCTAATTTTTGAAATTATATATATTTTATATTTCAAAATGGACTTCATTTTTGGATTCGGAATATCGAATTTAGCCTAAGGTGAAATTTTGGTACTTTTCGGATAAATTTTATATTTTGATGAATAGTGAAAATTACTAAATTTTAATTAAAAACAACTTTTTTAATCAAAATAATTAATAGTGATTAATTGTGAATTTGAGTGGTTTTAATGTATATTTAGAATATATTTTTACCATTTAATATAATGTTGGTCATTGGACATAATTTTACAATTAAACCGAACATAAACAAGTGTCAATCTTTTGATAGTTATTACCTCTTAAAAACACGCTTTTTGTTTTGACAGCGGGAATTAATTTTAAATTAATTTCTGCCACTTCTGTGTTTTGAATTTGGAAAAATGGATTACATATTTGGAATCAGGATTTCCAAATTATGTAAATAGGTAACTTTTATTTTTACACATTTTGAATAATTACTGCGGTAAATATTTTATTTACCATGGTTAAAGGGTAAATCCGGTAAATAAGGGTTACAAAAATAATATTATAATAATCCAAAATTACCCTAAAACGTGTCCTAACCTTATTGGTGGACACATACCCGACCATGGGAATCCGTGGGTCAATTTGGGGACCCCTTGGAGCCACTTGTATGTGGTAGGGACACCTTATATTAATAAAGTTAAAATAAAAATAAAAATGGCATAAGCTTACATCTTTTAGAAGAACAATTTTTACATAGGGTTATACATGTTGGATTTTCGATTATAAATATTCATTAGAAATCTAAAATGATTTCCTAAATAATGATATTTTATTTATAATTTTTAGACATCAAATAAGTTAAATTATTAATGACACAATAATGATGCAATGTTTACCTCATTAATAAATCATTTAAATAAATAAGATTATAATGATTAAAATATTATCTAAAACCTGTCCAATTCTTATTGGTTGATGTTATTTAAAATATGAGTCATCTTATCTTCGACCCCAATGATTTTTGGACCATTATAAACCGAATATAATTATATTATAAATTAATACTTTCACTCTTTCCTAAAGAGCCCCTCCTCTCCCTTATAAAAGGAGACCACTTCTACTCATTCCTCACACCTCTCAAGCCACTTGGCTCGTCCAAACTCTGCCCAACTAAGCTCCCCACATCCCTCTCCTCCTCCTTGAAGCTTCCCCTTAGGCAGAAAGCATTTCAAGAAGTCCTTTGGTTCCAACCAAAGTGAGTTACCTAAATTAAAGGTAACGATTTCTCTTAAATTATTTTCATTTATTTTGCTTCTCCAACCCCCAAACTATTTTTATTTCCTTTCTTTTGTAACAACAACAGTATCCTCAATATACTAGGATGTTGTTATAAGAAGGATTAAAACTACACATACACACAACTCCATCTAATGGATGATGAACATAATGTTTCTGTGGATGGCAAACTAACGCCTCACGAAACGATGATTGTTCAAATACATCTTACCGCCTCTCATGGTGGCCATTATGATGGCACTGTAATTAAATATGATATTAATGATATATATTTTATATATAAGCTTCTGTAATTCCGTTTTATTTCATACCATAATTCGTTTCATGTTGTATATACATACGATAATTTCATTTGAGGAAGTGCGGACTACCGCCCCCTTAAAATGATATGACTCGTTCATACCACACATGGAACATATAAAGGATGGTGTTAATGAACTTAAGTAACATATATAAAATATTATATTATAATGGAATAGTAATATACCTATGTATCATTTGGATTCGATTCTTTTAAAATAAAAATTAAATGGAAGTAGCGTTCGTGCGTACGTACGGACTACCGTCTCCACGAACGCGATGAGATTCATTCTCCATCGTATCCATTCAAGTATAATTATCATTTAATGATTTAAAAATTATGTTTAAGGACTTGATATCATTATGGATATGAATAAGATACAACAAACATGACTTATGTAACAAAACATATAAAGAAAATGAGTAAGTTAACACCCGAAACGGCGATAATACTAAGATATTATTATCAAATCAATATTAAAAGATCATATATGATATCATATTAATGTATATGATTCTTGTATAATTTAGTAACAATTATTTCACTATTATACAAGAGGTTAACCTACCCTAACCAAGGAAAAGTACAAGGTAAGGGTTATTTCACAATCTCTTCATTATTTGAGGTTGTATTATACGTAATAATCTACTGGGATCTCTTTATCATCCACATCCATGTTTCTTCGAAATGTATTTCAAAACATTTTTACTATTTACAAGAATATGGGTTAAAGTCATTTATTCCCTTGTTTGACTTTTTATAAGAGGTTTATAAAGGAATCTTTCCGTCGTTTTCAAAACAATGTCCTTTTTAACCTTTTTGACAGAATTGAGGTAAGAATGTTTTTTTTTAACTTATACGGCGGGTGCGGTTATTTTCCGCCGTTATAAAATCGTCGAAGCTTTCCATACAAGCTTATAAGAATATTTTCAAAGAAAATTTTTTATTTTATATGGACCTTAAATGATTTAAAAATAAAAGGAGATACTTCTTTAAAAAGAATTTTGATTTCATCTATGTCAACATCCTTTGATGGATTTTAAGATTATTTGAAGTTGATTTATTATGATACAAAACTTCTATATTGTATTGAAGGTTTTGTGATATGTTTGACTGTGGATGTGCTATTTTTATACCATTCATAGTTTATGGTGAAATTATTGACATTTCGTATGCTAGTTTTAATACGAATGTTTATGTTATGTTTAAACCTTTTCATATGGGAATGCATTGGACTTAATAAGTGACGGATAGAGCCCGCTATAGCTCCTCGATGCATCGGTAGGTCTCATGAGACAAACTAGTGTCTTGGCACAAGGCCTTGACAAAATCTTATTTGTAGTCTTGGCACGAGGCCTTGGCTATGTGGTTATGATAGTCTGGCATTATGCATTCCAACATTATGAAAGTGGTTATTGACATTGCATGTGATTATTCGATTAGTAGAATATCCATGTGAATAAGTAAATGGCATTATTTCATTTTACTTTTGCCATACTATGTTGAAGTTCAATTTTAAAAGGCTTTTGTTTTAGTAATTCATTGCCTTAAATGTTTATGCTTATTTTGAATGTTCTGCTATATTGTTATCCTTACTGGGCATTTGAGCTCACCCCTTTTTTATGTTTTATTTTTCCCAGGTAGTGAAGAAGTAAATTATGAATGACTTGCAGGGATTTTATGAGGGGTTAATAGTGTGGATATGAAGACTTTGTTGTTGTAGTAGTTTTTCACTTTGAAATGTAATGTAAAACTTTATGATTATATCTAGTGTTTCCAAGGCTACTAAACCAATCGGTCTTTCGGGATTTGATCTTTCTTGTGATCATGCCAATGTTACGAATTAATGCACCGACTCTGGGTAGCTGGGGTCGGGGCGTTACAGTTGGTATCAGAGGAAGTTTAGTACAAACCTTGGAAGCTAGATTTAGATAAACTCTGATTAGAGCACGTAGACCTAAGATGAACTTTGAGGATTAGTATAGAAGAACTTCCTAGAATTTTGGTATTGTAGAGATTTTGTGAGTTTTCCGAGCAATACATCCCTGTCTGGATACGAGCAGGTAGAGGCGGCTCTGGCACAGATGTACCTAGGGGTAAAACCCGAAAACACCGCTTTGAGCTAGACTCGAACGGGAACTGGTGCACGACAACGGGCCTTGCTGCACTCTTGGTTACGACACTCCCGGGGGATATGCTTAGGATAACTCTCATTTTCTTTACAAATCATTATGAAGGGTTTATGAGTATATACTTCCTGAAAGAAAACATTTTTATGATTATGGATTATATCCATAAATAGTTCAATTTATGTTAAGTGTTTTATAAGTATGGGATTATGTATTTTGATTCATAAACTGATCTAGTGTATGCCATTGTTTAGAAATGGCGCCCAGTAGAAGGAATGAGAACTCCAGCAATGCACATGATCCAAAGAGAAGGAAGGATCATATCTTTCATGGTCTTAAGCTAGAATTTATAAGAGAAATAGTCTCCCATGTATTATCATCATATGAAGAAATAATATCATGTGTTGATAAGATAAGTAAAGAGTTTACTGAGTCCTATGGCTTTGAAGGGAAGCAAGAGAAGAAAAGGATGGAAGAGAGAAAAATGGATAAAGGGAAGAGGGAAAAGAAGAATTTTCCCATATGTGGTAACTGTGGAAAGAAACACCCTGGAACTTTCTTGAAAGGAATGGGAGTTTGTTATAAGTGTGGAGGAAAAGGGCACAAAGTACATGACTGCAAGGGTAAGAAAATGGTTTCAAATGTACAATGCTTCATTTGCAAGGAGTTTGGACACTACGTGAACCTATGCCCCAGTCATCAGACTATGCCGCAAATGATGCTATTGGATAATAATCAAGTTATGATACTACCCCAGATGAAGAGGAATGATTAGAGTTCTTATGTTAATTATGTCAATTGAGTGTTGTATCAACAATGTACTTGTTATAATAATTATGGAGTATATAAGGATTGTACTGCAGTACTATTTCATTAAGGACTTGAGATTGTGTGGAACAAAGAAAAGTGACTCAATAGCAGGATAAATTTTTGGAAAATATATGGTTGAGAGAAAGATAAACCATAATATGGTTCTGATACCGAGTTAGTGATTTTAGAATAATACATGATTGATTTGGATAAATTATGTTGGATATTCTTGACTACCTTGAAACTGATTAATGATTTGTATATTCCATCATTTTTTGGGGTTTAAAACATTTTTGGATTGATGAGGTATATCCAGCATTCTATATGGAATAAGGGAGCATGAATGTAATCAATAAGGAATATGGTAATTCAGGATGTTTCAGTGTATTAAAAGAATACATGATGAAGGTATTCATATGCTATTACGTGGTAAAAAGGATCTACATTATTTTTAACTTCCTTATAAATGTTGGACTGTGAGTTTGGTCAGAAATATTTTGGATAAATTCTAGTTTGAGATTAATTTTTGGATGGCCATAAAAGGACAACCCGGAGGTCGGGCGGCAACCCGTCGCGTCCGGCAAGGCTGTGAGACTTGAACCCGCAACCGAAGGGCGACAAGGGTGTATCACCTACCACTGGCCCACGAGATGTCCTGGATTAAATAATGTAGTTTTTATTAAAAGATATTGTGGATGAATTATAAATTCGTTTATTTTGGAACCCTATACGAATAGTGTAAATAGAATTTTTTTTACATTCTATTATCTTTTAGAGTGAAAGATGAGTTTGTGGTAGAAATTTATTAATGGATATAACTCTAATTATAAAGTAAGTATATCTCCTTATGATCTTAGCCAATCTCATAAATATATTCCTCAACATTAATAAAAGGAACTTAGAACAAAAATGTTGTCCTCGATGGTACCTTAAATCATCACTAATTTATGGCTTTGGGATTGTTGGCCTTTTCATAGCCATGTTCTCTACCACTCTCCATCAGGTAATTGATGGTTAGATTTTTCTTCCATATCCATATTTTACTACATGGAACCCTAGTATGTGTTATTTTCGGTAATCTTCATACTTTCGACTCTTTATTTTAAATAGAGGCCTCATTAATTCATTTTTCGATGTGGGATTTCAATTAAGATATTTTGAAACGTCAAAAATGTGTTATCCTAATACCCTATATTTTGTTGAACCGATGGTACTTCAAATCATCATAGATTGATGAGTTTAAGGACCTCAATTTTATACTTGTTTGTGATTGATGACCTCAATCAGTACCTATAAATATTTACGTTTTTCCTCTAATTATATGTCTCTAATTGCCACCAATGTTCTCCTAATCGAGATCATAATTTGGTGGTGACCCTTTCATTTCTCTTTCCTCATATTAAGACTAAATTTTAGTAACCCAATTTCCGATGTGGGTTTTCCCACAAATATATACTCTATTTTCAACCTTTTATTTTCGAAAAACAATTTCAAATTGCGAGGACGCAATTTATTGAAGGAGGGGAGAATGTAACACCCCAAGATTTCATAGTGTGTTATTTCTTCAAAATAATTCAATAACTTTCACTACACGCAACACCGAGTTCAAGCGCACCATGACTTACCAAACAAGCCGTTCAAAAGAGGTTATGAATAGTATTAACTAAATTTTAAACTTTATATAATCCTTATAATTTTAGAATCCATATTATGAGTTTCTTAGACATAATGTAAGAACAAATTCATTCTCAGTATTGTAGTTTTACCAACTTTTAATAGTAAACCCTTTTTAAATAAAATATTTTAAACTTTTGACTAAATGGGGACATCAAAAAAAATTTAAAATAAAACATCCCAAGCTTCCACGGCACGCTTTCCTTTGAATAAAACAGTAGCGTGTGTTGTACGCAACTTCGAGTTTTAACACACACCACAACCGATCAAACTAGCCGTTATGACTAGTAATTCCTAATTTTTGAAATTATATATATTTTATATTTCAAAATGGACTTCATTTTTGGATTCGGAATATCGAATTTAGCCTAAGGTGAAATTTTGGTACTTTTCGGATAACTTTTATATTTTGATGAATAGTGAAAATTACTAAATTTTAATTAAAAACAACTTTTTTAATCAAAATAATTAATAGTGATGAATTGTGAATTTGAGTGGTTTTAAAGTATATTTAGAATATATTTTTACCATTTAATATAATTTTGGTCATTGGACATAATTTTACAATTAAACCGAACATAAACAAGTGTCAATCTTTTGATAGTTATTACCTCTTAAAAACACGCTTTTTGTTTTGACAGCGGGAATTAATTTTAAATTAATTTCTGCCACTTCTGTGTTTTGAATTTGGAAAAATGGATTACATATTTGGAATCAGGATGTCCAAATTATGTAAATAGGTAACTTTTATTTTTACACATTTTGAATAATTACTGCGGTAAATATTTTATTTACCATGGTTAAAGGGTAAATCCGGTAAATAAGGGTTACAAAAATAATATTATAATAATCCAAAATTACCCTAAAACGTGTCCTAACCTTATTGGTGGACACATAACCGACCATGGGAATCCTTGGGTCAATTTGGGGACCCCTTGGAGCCACTTGTATGTGGTAGGGACACCTTATATTAATAAAGTTAAAATAAAAATAAAAATGGCATAAGCTTACATCTTTTAGAAGAACAATTTTTACATAGGGTTATACATGTTGGATTTTCGATTATAAATATTAATTAGAAATCTAAAATGATTTCCTAAATAATGATATTTTATTTATAATTTTTAGACATCAAATAAGTTAAATTATTAATGACACAATAATGATGCAATGTTTACCTCATTAATAAATCATTTAAATAAATAAGATTATAATGATTAAAATATTATCTAAAACCTGTCCAATTCTTATTGGTTGATGTTATTTAAAATATGAGTCATCTTATCTTCGACCCCAATGATTTTTGGACCATTATAAACCGAATATAATTATATTATAAAGTAATACTTTCACTCTTTCCTAAAGAGCCCCTCCTCTCCCTTATAAAAGGAGACCACTTCTACTCATTCCTCACACCTCTCAAGCCACTTGGCTCGTCCAAACTCTGCCCAACTAAGCTCCCCACATCCCTCTCCTCCTCCTTGAAGCTTCCCCTTAGGCAGAAAGCATTTCAAGAAGTCCTTTGGTTCCAACCAAAGTGAGTTACCTAAATTAAAGGTAACAATTTCTCTTAAATTATTTTCATTTATTTTGCTTCTCCAACCCCCAAACTATTTTTATTTCCTTTCTTTTGTAACAACAACAGTATCCTCAATATACTAGGATGTTGTTATAAGAAGGATTAAAACTACACATACACACAACTCCATCTAATGGATGATGAACATAATGTTTCTGTGGATGGCAAACTAACGCCTCACGAAACGATGATTGTTCAAATACATCTTACCGCCTCTCATGGTGGCCATTATGATGGCACTGTAATTAAATATGATATTAATGATATATATTTTATATATAAGCTTCTGTAATTCCGTTTTATTTCATACCATTATTCGTTTCATGTTGTATATACATACGATAATTTCATTTGAGGAAGTGCGGACTACCGCCCCCTTAAAATGATATGACTCGTTCATACCACACATGGAACATATAAAGGATGGTGTTAATGAACTTAAGTAACATATATAAAATATTATATTATAATGGAATAGTAATATACCTATGTATCATTTGGATTCGATTCTTTTAAAATAAAAATTAAATGGAAGTAGCGTTCGTGCGTACGTACGGACTACCGTCTCCACGAACGCGATGAGATTCATTCTCCATCGTATCCATTCAAGTATAATTATCATTTAATGATTTAAAAATGATGTTTAAGGACTTGATATCATTCTGGATATGAATAAGATACAACAAACATGACTTATGTAACAAAACATATAAAGAAAATGAGTAAGTTAACACCCGAAACGGCGATAATACTAAGATATTATTATCAAATCAATATTAAAAGATCATATATGATATCATATTAATGTATATTATTCTTGTATAATTTAGTAACAATTATTTCACTATTATACAGGAGGTTAACCTACCCCAACCAAGGAAAAGTACAAGGTAAGGGTTATTTCACAATCTCTTCATTATCCGAGGTTGTATTATACGTAATAATCTACTGGGATCTCTTTATCATCCACACCCATGTTTCTTCGAAATGTATTTCAAAACATTTTTACTATTTACAAGAATATGGGTTAAAGTCATTTATTCCCTTGTTTGACTTTTTATAAGAGGTTTATAAAGGAATCTTTCCGTCGTTTTCAAAACAAGGTCCTTTTTAACCTTTTTGACAGAATTGAGGTAAGAATGTTTTTTTTTAACTTATACGGCGGGTCCGGTTATTTTCCGCGGTTATAAAATCGTCGAAGCTTTCCATACAAGCTTATAAGAATATTTTCAAAGAAAATGTTTTATTTTATATGGACCTTAAATGATTTAAAAATAAAAGGAGATACTTCTTTAAAAAGAATTTTGATTTCATCTATGTCAACATCCTTTGATGGATTTTAATATTATTTGAAGTTGATTTATTATGATACAAAACTTCTATATTGTATTGAAGGTTTTGTGATATGTTTGACTGTGGATGTGCTATTTTTATACCATTCATAGTTTATGGTGAAATTATTGACATTTCGTATGCTAGTTTTAATACGAATGTTTATGTTATGTTTAAACCTTTTCATATGGGAATGCATTGGACTTAATAAGTGACGGGTGGAGCCCGCTATAGCTCCTCGATGCATCGGTAGGTCTCATGAGACAAACTAGTGTCTTGGCACAAGGCCTTGACAAAATCTTATTTGTAGTCTTGGCACAAGGCCTTGGCTATGTGGTTATGATAGTCTGGCATTATGCATTCCAACATTATGAAAGTGGTTATTGACATTGCATGTGATTATTCGATTAGTAGAATATCCATGTGAATAAGTAAATGGCATTATTTCATTTTACTTTTGCCATACTATGTTGAAGTTCAATTTTAAAAGGCTTTTGTTTTAGTAATTCATTGCCTTAAATGTTTATGCTTATTTTGAATGTTCCGCTATATTGTTATCCTTACTGGGCATTTGAGCTCACCCATTTTTTATGTTTTATTTTTCCCAGGTAGTGAAGAAGTAAATTATGAATGACTTGCAGGGATTTTATGAGGGGTTAATAGTGTGGATATGAAGACTTTGTTGTTGTAGTAGTTTTTCACTTTGAAATGTAATGTAAAACTTTATGATTATATCTAGTGTTTCCAAGGCTACTAAACCAATCGGTCTTTCGGGATTTGATCTTTCTTGTGATCATGCCAATGTTACGAATTAATGCACCGACTCTGGGTAGCTGGGGTCGGGGCGTTACAGTTGGTATCAGAGGAAGTTTAGTACAAACCTTGGAAGCTAGATTTAGATAAACTCTGATTAGAGCACGTAGACCTAAGATGAACTTTGAGGATTAGTATAGAAGAACTTCCTAGAATTTTGGTATTGTAGAGATTTTGTGAGTTTTCCGAGCAATACATCCCTGTCTGGATACGAGCAGGTAGAGGCGGCTCTGGCACAGATGTACCTAGGGGTAAAACCCGAAAACACCGCTTTGAGCTAGACTCGAACGGGAACTGGTGCACGACAACGGGCCTTGCTGCACTCTTGGTTACGACACTCCCGGGGGATATGCTTAGGATAACTCTCATTTTCTTTACAAATCATTATGAAGGGTTTATGAGTATATACTTCCTCAAAGAAAACATTTTTATGATTATGGATTATATCCATAAATAGTTCAATTTATGTTAAGTGTTTTATAAGTATGGGATTATGTATTTTGATTCATAAACTGATCTAGTGTATGCCATTGTTTAGAAATGGCGCCCAGTAGAAGGAATGAGAACTCCAGCAATGCACATGATCCAAAGAGAAGGAAGGATCATATCTTTCATGGTCTTAAGCTAGAATTTATAAGAGAAATAGTCTCCCATGTATTATCATCATATGAAGAAATAATATCATGTGTTGATAAGATAAGTAAAGAGTTTACTGAGTCCTATGGCTTTGAAGGGAAGCAAGAGAAGAAAAGGATGGAAGAGAGAAAAATGGATAAAGGGAAGAGGGAAAAGAAGAATTTTCCCATATGTGGTAACTGTGGAAAGAAACACCCTGGAACTTTCCTGAAAGGAATGGGAGTTTGTTATAAGTGTGGAGGAAAAGGGCACAAAGTACATGACTGCAAGGGTAAGAAAATGGTTTCAAATGTACAATGCTTCATTTGCAAGGAGTTTGGACACTACGCGAACCTATGCCCCAGTCATCAGACTATGCCGCAAATGATGCTATTGGATAATAATCAAGTTATGATACTACCACAGATGAAGAGGAATGATTAGAGTTCTTATGTTAATTATGTCAATTGAGTGTTGTATCAACAATGTACTTGTTATAATAATTATGGAGTATATAAGGATTGTACTGCAGTACTATTTCATTAAGGACTTGAGATTGTGTGGAACAAAGAAAAGTGACTCAATAGCAGGATAAATTTTTGGAAAATATATGGTTGAGAGAAAGATAAACCATAATATGGTTCTGATACCGAGTTAGTGATTTTAGAATAATACATGATTGATTTGGATAAATTATGTTGGATATTCTTGACTACCTTGAAACTGATTAATGATTTGTATATTCCATCATTTTTTGGGGTTTAAAACATTTTTGGATTGATGAGGTATATCCAGCATTCTATATGGAATAAGGGAGCATGAATGTAATCAATAAGGAATATGGTAATTCAGGATGTTTCAGTGTATTTAAAGAATACATGATGAAGGTATTCATATGCTATTACGTGGTAAAAAGGATCTACATTGTTTTTAACTTCCTTATAAATGTTGGACTGTGAGTTTGGTCAGAAATATTTTGGATAAATTCTAGTTTGAGATTAATTTTTGGATGGCCATAAAAGGACAACCCGGAGGACGGGCGGCAACCCGTCGCGTCCGGCAAGGCTGCGAGACTTGAACCCGCAACCGAAGGGCGACAAGGGTGTATCACCTACCACTGGCCCACGAGATGTCCTGGATTAAATAATGTAGTTTTTATTAAAAGATCTTGTGGATGAATTATAAATTCGTTTATTTTGGAACCCTATACGAATAGTGTAAATAGGATTTTTTTTACATTCTATTATCTTTTAGAGTGAAAGATGAGTTTGTGGTAGAAATTTATTAATGGATAAAACTCTAATTATAAAGTAAGTATATCTCCTTATGATCTTAGCCAATCTCATAAATATATTCCTCAACATTAATAAAAGGAACTTAGAACAAAAATGTTGTCCTAGATGGTACCTTAAATCATCACTAATTTATGGCTTTGGGATTGTTGGCCTTTTCATAGCCATGTTCTCTACCACTCTCCATCAGGTAATTGATGGTTAGATTTTTCTTCCATATCCATATTTTACTACATGGAACCCTAGTATGTGTTATTTTCGGTAATCTTCATACTTTCGACTCTTTATTTTAAATAGAGGCCTCATTAATTCATTTTTCGATGTGGGATTTCAATTAAGATATTTTGAAACGTCAAAAATGTGTTATCCTAATACCCTATATTTTGTTGAACCGATGGTACTTCAAATCATCATAGATTGATGAGTTTAAGGACCTCAATTTTATACTTGTTTGTGATTATTGACCTCAATCAGTACCTATAAATATTTACGTTTTTCCTCCAATTATATGTCTCTAATTGCCACCAATGTTCTCCTAATCGAGATCATAATTTGGTGGTGACCCTTTCATTTCTCTTTCCTCATATTAAGACTAAATTTTAGTAACCCAATTTCCGATGTGGGTTTTCCCACAAATATATACTCTATTTTCAACCTTTTATTTTCGAAAAACAATTTCAAATTGCGAGGACGCAATTTATTGAAGGAGGGGAGAATGTAACACCCCAAGATTTCATAGTGTGTTATTTCTTCAAAATAATTCAATAACTTTCACTACACGCAACACCGAGTTCAAGCGCACCATGACTTACCAAACAAGCCGTTCAAAAGAGGTTATGAATAGTATTTACTAAATTTTAAACTTTATATAATCCTTATAATTTTAGAATCCATATTATGAGTTTCTTAGACATAATGTAAGAACAAATTCATTCTCAGTATTGTAGTTTTACCAACTTTTAATAGTAAACCCTTTTTAAATAAAATATTTTAAACTTTTGACTAAATGGGGACATCAAAACAAATTTAAAATAAAACATCCCAAGCTTCCACGGCACGCTTTCCTTTGAATAAAACAGTAGCGTGTGTTGTACGCAACTTCGAGTTTTAACACACACCACAACCGATCAAACTAGCCGTTATGAATAGTAATTCCTAATTTTTGAAATTATATATATTTTATATTTCAAAATGGACTTCATTTTTGGATTCGGAATATCGAATTTAGCCTAAGGTGAAATTTTGGTACTTTTCGGATAACTTTTATATTTTGATGAATAGTGAAAATTACTAAATTTTAATTAAAAACAACTTTTTTAATCAAAATAATTAATAGTGATGAATTGTGAATTTGAGTGGTTTTAAAGTATATTTAGAATATATTTTTACCATTTAATATAATGTTGGTCATTGGACATAATTTTACAATTAAACCGAACATAAACAAGTGTCAATCTTTTGATAGCTATTACCTCTTAAAAACACGCTTTTTGTTTTGACAGCGGGAATTAATTTTAAATTAATTTCTGCCACTTCTGTGTTTTGAATTTGGAAAAATGGATTACATATTTGGAATCAGGATGTCCAAATTATGTAAATAGGTAACTTTTATTTTTACACATTTTGAATAATTACTGCGGTAAATATTTTATTTACCATGGTTAAAGGGTAAATCCGGTAAATAAGGGTTACAAAAATAATATTATAATAATCCAAAATTACCCTAAAACGTTTCCTAACCTTATTGGTGGACACATACCCGACCATGGAAATCCTTGGGTCAATTTGGGGACCCCTTGGAGCCACTTGTATGTGGTAGGGACACCTTATATTAATAAAGTTAAAATAAAAATAAAAATGGCATAAGCTTACATCTTTTAGAAGAACAATTTTTACATAGGGTTATACATGTTGGATTTTCGATTATAAATATTCATTAGAAAGCTAAAATGATTTCCTAAATAATTATATTTTATTTATAATTTTTAGACATCAAATAAGTTAAATTATTAATGACACAATAATGATTCAATGTTTACCTCATTAATAAATCATTTAAATAAATAAGATTATAATGATTAAAATATTATCTAAAACCTGTCCAATTCTTATTGGTTGATGTTATTTAAAATATGAGTCATCTTATCTTCGACCCCAATGATTTTTGGACCATTATAAACCGAATATAATTATATTATAAAGTAATACTTTCACTCTTTCCTAAAGAGCCCCTCCTCTCCCTTATAAAAGGAGACCACTTCTACTCATTCCTCACACCTCTCAAGCCACTTGGCTCGTCCAAACTCTGCCCAACTAAGCTCCCCACATCCCCCTCCTCCTCCTTGAAGCTTCCCCTTAGGCAGAAAGCATTTCAAGAAGTCCTTTGGTTCCAACCAAAGTGAGTTACCTAAATTAAAGGTAACGATTTCTCTTAAATTATTTTCATTTATTTTGCTTCTCCAACCCCCAAACTATTTTTATTTCCTTTCTTTTGTAACAAAAACAGTATCCTCAATATACTAGGATGTTGTTATCAGAAGGATTAAAACTACACATACACACAACTCCATCTAATGGATGATGAACATAATGTTTCTGTGGATGGCAAACTAACGCCTCACGAAACGATGATTGTTCAAATACATCTTACCGCCTCTCATGGTGGCCATTATGATGGCACTGTAATTAAATATGATATTAATGATATATATTTTATATATAAGCTTCTGTAATTCCGTTTTATTTCATACCATTATTCGTTTCATGTTGTATATACATACGATAATTTCATTTGAGGAAGTGCGGACTACCGCCCCCTTAAAATGATATGACTCGTTCATACCACACATGGAACATATAAAGGATGGTGTTAATGAACTTAAGTAACATATATAAAATATTATATTATAATGGAATAGTAATATACCTATGTATCATTTGGATTCGATTCTTTTAAAATAAAAATTAAATGGAAGTAGCGTTCGTGCGTACGTACGGACTACCGTCTCCACGAACGCGATGAGATTCATTCTCCATCGTATCCATTCAAGTATAATTATCATTTAATGATTTAAAAATGATGTTTAAGGACTTGATATCATTCTGGATATGAATAAGATACAACAAACATGACTTATGTAACAAAACATATAAAGAAAATGAGTAAGTTAACACCCGAAACGGCGATAATACTAAGATATTATTATCAAATCAATATTAAAAGATCATATATGATATCATATTAATGTATATGATTATTGTATAATTTAGTAACAATTATTTCACTATTATACAGGAGGTTAACCTACCCCAACCAAGGAAAAGTACAAGGTAAGGGTTATTTCACAATCTCTTCATTATCCGAGGTTGTATTATACGTAATAATCTACTGGGATCTCTTTATCATCCACATCCATGTTTCTTCGAAATGTATTTCAAAACATTTTTACTATTTACAAGAATATGGGTTAAAGTCATTTATTCCCTTGTTTGACTTTTTATAAGAGGTTTATAAAGGAATCTTTCCGTCGTTTTCAAAACAAGGTCCTTTTTAACCTTTTTGACAGAATTGAGGTAAGAATGTTTTTTTTAACTTATACGGCGGGTGCGGTTATTTTCCGCCGTTATAAAATCTTCGAAGCTTTCCATACAAGCTTATAAGAATATTTTCAAAGAAAATGTTTTATTTTATATGGACCTTAAATGATTTAAAAATAAAAGGAGATACTTCTTTAAAAAGAATTTTGATTTCATCTATGTCAACATCCTTTGATGGATTTTAAGATTATTTGAAGTTGATTTATTATGATACAAAACTTCTATATTGTATTGAAGGTTTTGTGATATGTTTGACTGTGGATGTGCTATTTTTATACCATTCATAGTTTATGGTGAAATTATTGACATTTCGTATGCTAGTTTTAATACGAATGTTTATGTTATGTTTAAACCTTTTCATATGGGAATGCATTGGACTTAATAAGTGACGGGTGGAGCCCGATATAGCTCCTCGATGCATCGGTAGGTCTCATGAGACAATCTAGTGTCTTGGCACAAGGCCTTGACAAAATCTTATTTGTAGTCTTGGCACGAGGCCTTGGCTATGTGGTTATGATAGTCTGGCATTATGCATTCCAACATTATGAAAGTGGTTATTGACATTGCATGTGATTATTCGATTAGTAGAATATCCATGTGAATAAGTAAATGGAATTATTTCATTTTACTTTTGCCATACTATGTTGAAGTTCAATTTTAAAAGGCTTTTGTTTTAGTAATTCATTGCCTTAAATGTTTATGCTTATTTTGAATGTTCCGCTATATTGTTATCCTTACTGGGCATTTGAGCTCACCCCTTTTTTATGTTTTATTTTTCCCAGGTAGTGAAGAAGTAAATTATGAATGACTTGCAGGGATTTTATGAGGGGTTAATAGTGTGGATATGAAGACTTTGTTGTTGTAGTAGTTTTTCACTTTGAAATGTAATGTAAAACTTTATGATTATATCTAGTGTTTCCAAGGCTACTAAACCAATCGGTCTTTCGGGATTTGATCTTTCTTGTGATCATGCCAATGTTACGAATTAATGCACCGACTCTGGGTAGCTGGGGTCGGGGCGTTACATTCCAACCACCTGTATAATGAAAATATATTATTTGTGTACCTAATTAGGAACATTTTTTTAGGATTACTATCTTATCATAATTCCTTTTATTTCATTTAGTACTTTTTCTTCTAAATGTTTTAAATTAGTTTAGTTCGTATCATCTGTTTTGAGGACGTTCGATTAATAATCACAATATCACTTAGGATGGTTGACCAAGGTCAAAGGGTTAATTTCCCCATAATATCCATAATATTAATAATTATCTAATTATCTAATTTCTAAATTAAATGTAATTTTATAACCTTCCATTAAAGTAATTCATGAAAAAAGAAGCACATCATTTCATGGATACGGTAGTCTATTCATACCCATCAATTGCATTTTCATTTATCTAATGGGAGAAAATGAAATGAAATAAATAAATTTTTAAATGTATAAAATAATTATAATATTAATAATATTATATTTATTAATTAAATGTATATTAATTACCATCTATGAAAATAACAAATTAGAAATTAATAACATCTCTTCGGGGAGGTGGTGGTCCACACGTATGCAGGAGTGGCGTTATTATTTTTAAATAAACTGAAAAGGATTTAATAATGGTATATACTGTAAACATAATATCATTTTAAGCATATTGGATAGAATGATGTTATTATATCATCAGGTCTACAATTTTTTTGAATGAGGAAGATGAATAAATAATCATGAAAAAACTGAGTTAAGAGTTATTCCTCTTCTTTGGAAAAAACATACTTTGGATTAAACCTTAATCCTTCACAGGTTGTCCTTTTGGTGAGAAAAAAACCTATATGAAAATTATATTTTATTTATAAAGTGATTTTTGTTGGTATTAGTTGAGAGAAGTTTCTCAAAATCATTAAATAAGTTATAATTGTAGGTTCCCTTTTGTAAGTGAGGGGAGTGGAATACCTATAAATATCCTAAGGTTTAAATTAATATAATTGTATTACTCACATTGAGTGGCACAAAGTTGACATATTTCTAATATTTTATGAATTTAATTCAAAATAAACTCATTCGTTCATAAGTATGAAAACAATTATGATATTTTAAATATTATCTCTTAATTTTAACCCCTCGTTAACTTTTTTAACCATTACCATTATCATAAAGTTTTATCAAAGTTACTATTAATTATGGAAAAAAATGTAATTGAACTCATTGCCAATTTTTAAGCACAATAGTTTAAATATGAAATAAAATTTCTAGTATTAAATTTCTTTAATTATAAAATTTTAACTTTCAAACATGTATGTGTATTCTGATTTAGAAAAAAATTATTTTAAAAAAAATTATTTTATACCAAAATCAGGTAAAATGTTTATTTTTATGGAATTAATGGAATTATAATAAATAAAATGATACTTATAAGACTTTAAAAATTAATTAAAATGAAAAAAAATCTTGTGAATACTTTTTTATATGAAAGGATCTGAATCTATCTTAATTTGATTAAAAAAATTAGATTTCTAAAATATTGATCAAATATTTATACGTTAAAAATTATATTTTAAAATGAATTATATTACTTCATAAATATATATTTTATCTTTAAAATATGTTTTATAAACATTAAATTCAATCTTATTTTGTGATGATGTCATAAAAGTTGCAGTATTTGAAAAATTGGTATTTTTCACTATTCACCTAAAGATCAACTATTTCTGAAAAATATAAAAAATCATCCTATGTCAATCTAGATGTTATAATTATAAAATAATTCCCTTATATTAAATTAAAATTACAAAATATATAAATTAATCTTTTAAAAAAATCATGAAAAAAATTCTATTTATGTAAAAATAGAATGCAAATAGAAATATTTTTGGTTTACATGTTATGAAGATCCGAAGATATTAAACACTCCATTTCTACCATGAGATAAAATAGAAAATTTTCATCATAATTACTAAATTAATTAACTGAAAATTCATATTGGATACCTGGTCGTAATCCACTAAATAAATGATCGTTTTCTCTTTTAGAGTCGATGATAAAACAAAAAACATATCTCGCAAGTCTTGTAATGATTCCCTCAAATGTACCAATATATTCATCATACATATGATTAAACTTGAGGAATTACATTTCCATTTTAATGTAAATATTTTTGGGAAATTAATTACTAAAAATACCTTATTAACCTCTTCTCATTCCATGGATTCGTATTCTTATTAAGATTCCACCATCGGCCAGCTTCACCTTCCAAATGATACAATGAAATGATAGACTTTTCATGCTCCACAAACTAGTTAATGGAAATTATATTTTTATTGGTAATGATTAATTTCTCAGCAACTAGTTCATTATAGGATACACTAAAATAAATTTTATGTCACCTCATCAAAGAATCAATGGTTTGTTAGTCCCTTCTTTTCATATTTGGAAGCTCAACATGATTTATGTTACCATTCACATCTTGAGATAGTTGGGTGGGAATAACAATAATATTTCATATCATAGATCCAACTTCATTTTACTTCTCATGAGTATGGTCATTTAATTCATCGTCACATTCATTGATCACATGATTCCTCCTTATTCCAAAAATTTTTAAAAAATAAAAAACATAGAGTAATAATTAAGCTATAATAATCAGTGAGAGAAATCCAGAAAATCATTCCTAAGATATCCTAAATTGTGACACCTTCTTATCAAACTAAAAAAATTTGGATAAACCTATATTACTTTTCTTTCTTCATAGGTCTTCTTATGTTCCATCCATATAGTAATCACAACCTAATCTCAAAAAATAAAAAAATTTGATACCAACTAAAGAGACCCAATAATTTTGTACATAAATGTTACATCGTTTTAGATGAATGATCAATACATATTATAATAATACACACCTAAAACCCATAATGTATTAGTTTATTTGGTGATTATATATATAATAAACCTATTTTATGAAATATTATCATCATATTATACAAATTTCTTATCTCATAACACCCTTATTAGACTTATTCTATTTAAAACCTTTCTTCATAACTTGACGAAAATGTAGGAAAGGTTGAGCTCAGGTGATCAGTAAGGGTAAACATAAAATATATCAATCAATGATCATAAGTGAGCATAATATTATTATAAGGGTATGAGAACATGATCATAGCTTATGAAATTCATGACCAATATGTCAAAGATCATTAATTATGTGTTATAGCATAAGTATTTGTCATAAAAAAATACATATGTCGTATATTTTCTAAATCATTAGTATTCAATCCAGAGCCATTAGAACATATCATAAGAATAAGACATAAGTTTGTGAAATACAAATAAGTATAGAAAATCATTTCCTTACTCAAGGATCACTTTCAATACTATCATTTTGAAAAGAGCCCCATTTTGGATTGAGTAAAGTCCCCATTCCACCATTTCCTTATTCAAGGATCACATAAAAGACTATCATAGTGGAAAAAGTCTCTTACTGAACTAGGTTAACTCCCCATTCTATTCCATTTTATCTCATGATATATCATTCTTTACACAATTTATTTGAGGTATATATAATTCTACGTCCAAACATTGTTGGATCTGAATCTACGGATTATACACAAGAGGGGGGTGAATTGTGTCTTTTTCAAATTATTACAATCTCTTCAATTTAGACAAATTCTGTTCACTATGCTTTTGCACGATTAA
Source organism: Viscum album (assembly GCA_963277665.1). Taxonomy (NCBI): domain Eukaryota; kingdom Viridiplantae; phylum Streptophyta; class Magnoliopsida; order Santalales; family Viscaceae; genus Viscum; species Viscum album. Next base: position 515,802,768 of record OY728135.1, read on the forward strand.
ATATGCAGCGGAAAAAGTAAAAGCATGAACACACGGATGTATAGTGGTTCGGGGAACAGAAGGCCCCTAGTCCACTCCACCAACGCTCAAATCCACGAGCTTGGCGATTTTCACTATCTGGTCCTCGTTTCCACAGACCCGTCCACAACTGAGTACAGGCAGTTGACACCTTTACAAGATTCAGGCAAACACAGCCTTCCTGGTTCAAACAAGAACCCACACAGCTTAGAACGAGAAGCTGATCACTCAAAAAAAAAGGTTTCGATAAAGAAACACTTCTCCAGTTGTTCTTCACAATTGCAACAGAATGCAATTGACAGTAGATAGATCGTCGTCTTCAGAAAATAAAGATCCGTAATCAAAACAGTTCTGAGTCGATCCAGTTGCAATAGATATTACCAGAAACTTCACAACTTCAGCAGCAGTAGATTCACAACAGGTAGTCGATGTAGAACACGTGAATCTGCTATCAAGATCTTCCTTCGGTAAAAAGGATTTTACGCTTCTTCTCGATCACCAAAAAAGAACGCTTTCACGCAGTCTCTGTTTTCTTGCTCGTCAAAAGATCAATAACTCTATATTTCACACACTTTCCCGTGTATATATATATCTCCGAAGTTTCCAAGATAGAACATATATTCAAATCTGAGAAAATCTTCCGCATAAATAGATCCATGAAAATCTCCTTTAGATTCGCGATATTAAATGAAATAACAGAGCCGTTGTAACTCCCCTGAAGAATCGGCATAAAAAGCTCCGTTTAAATCAAACATTAATCCGTTGTAAATCGTCTTTGATTCAGTCAAAGTCGTATTTAAGAATCAGCTCGAAATCCGCCTAATAATCCGCTTGATTGACTAATTCAAAAGGAAATATCGTCTGTCAAGAATATCCCGACGCCAAACGTAGGGTTCACAAACGTAAGGTTCAGAACGTAAGGTTCAGAACGTAAGGTTGAACATACATACTTTCTCTTCAGCATTCAAACGTAGGGTTGATCATCCATACTTTGTCTTGCTTCAACTCTCCAAATAACGTACGGTTGATTATAAAAGTAAGGTTGATGATCCATACTTTTGAGAAACAAACTCAACACTGAAAACTAACGTACGGTTTCTCTTCCATACTTTTCAACAACGAAAACGTAAGGTTCCTTCCAAACATAATGTTCTTCTTCCATACTTTTCAACAACGTAAGGTTCATTAACCATACGTTTCAAAATAACATAAAAAGTAAACTTTTCATCCATACGTTACGTTCATCAACGTAGGGTATGAACAGTGATTCCAGTACGCGCTAAAATTGATCTCGCGCTACAGTGATTCCAGAACACGCTAAAATTGATCTCGCGCTACAGTGATTCCAGAATACGCTAAAATTGATCTCGGAATAAATGAAGTATAAAATCTCGTTATATAAAATAAATTCCTGCAAAATAATCAACGAAATAATTAGTAAATAATTAAGGGTATTTGTGAGCATCAAAATCATCATAAAGAGACAGAGTATTATTTAAAATAATCTCCCCCTTTAAAAAACATTATTTTGATTTGTTTAAAAACAATACATTGCTCAACAATCTCCCCCTTTTTGATGATCACAAAACCCATAAAATAATAGAACTAATTTAATTGCAATCTTGATTGAAAAAAAAAGTTTTATAAAATTTTAGAATTTTGAAAGGATTAAAACAATATTTAACTATAAAATTTCTCCCCCATAACTCTCCCATAAAAATAAATTTTCAAATAGATAAAAGATAAATGTCGTATATATCCAAATGCTCCTATATATCCAAATTTCTTCATAGGAAACGAATGAATTTAAATGTTGTGTTTATCCAAATTCTCCCCTTTTTGTGATATCAAAAAGAATGAAAAATTACGGATTTGAACACATTCAATATGGCACTTAACTATAAGTAAATGCTATAATTAACTGGATATGAATAAGTGAATTTTGTATACTGGCTAACTTAATCATAAATCAATAAATAACGAAACAAAAAAAGATAAGAAAAGAATTTTCATTCACAAGCTACGACAGTGATATACAGAGGAATCAAGGTTTAGGGATAAGACAGGGAAAAAGGTGTCTATCTCCTTTGAATTGCGGTCTTGATCTCTGTAAACTGTTCTCTGAGCCTCTTCATCATCCCATCTCCTAACTTGATGATAAGATCTCTGTTCTCCTGAGTCATATGAATATCTTCAATCAAATTAACTCTGAAAAACTCATGCATTCTTTCTTCTTTTTCAACAAAAAGAGCCAGCTTTTCTGATAACTGATTCAAAAGAATCCTAATCGGTTGCTCTCCAGATGTCAACTGATCTACCAAAAATTTCTGATTATCTAGCAAAACTGACAAAGGGGCACTATTACACTGAAGATCGTGTAATTTGTCACTCATATTGCTCAGTGCTCCTGTAATTGCTTGAAATCTTCGAATCAAATCAGGTGAAGAACCTGATCCACTCACAGCATTGTTTGCAACAGACTCAAATTTATTCTCCATGTAAATTTTCATCTCAGCCAAATCATCTTTCGTTACCATCTCTGATTTCAACTGATCAACAGCATGCAACATATCAGTCTTAAACAAATCTACTTCCTGTCTTGAAACAGTAGATTCTTTCAGCTTCTGAAACTTTAACTGCTCTAAGTTCAGAGAACTTCTGAGACTAACATTCTCAGATTCTAACTGAGAAATACGCTTGTATAACTCAACAACTTCTTCTTTTCTCGAATCAAGGGCACCCTGTGCTTGATTTTCATGTCCAGAATCAGATTGACGAAGCAGGACAAGGGGTAAAGAATCTGCATCTGATTGTTCTGTGTCCTGAAAAGGTTGATCCACTGAACTATTCTTTGAAGCCTGAAACTCTTCCACTGAAAAATCTTCCTGAAGTACCTCTGTATTAACTTCAGAAGTGTGTTCATCACGAACAGTAGTCTCTCTGACTTCTACTGAATGATCAAGAACAATATTTTCATGAACTTCTTGAGGTCGGGCCACTTCTTCACCAGGCACTGCCTCCATAAGTTGTTCTTGTGGAATTGCTTCTTCAACAGCCACAGCAGCAGTTTGAGGTTCTAGCTGAATTTCCGGTTGAGCTACTGGTTCCTCTATCGGTGCAGTCCTCTCCACAACAGCTTCTCTCACAAAGAAATAAGAAATTACCGGTTCAGAGGATTTCAAGGTAGGAGAGATAATTTCTTCATCAATTGACCTCTTCCTTCTAGATTGAAGTCCTTCTTGACTTCTCTCTTCCTCAACTTCCTCCATCTCAAAGCGAATTCTCCTTGCCACTGTACTAACCCTTGATTCTGCTTGTCCCTCTTTGGACTTAGCCGGTTGAGCCTGAGCACTCTCCGAGTCTTCCTCAGCTCCAACAGGTAAGAGTTTTCCTTTAATTGTGCTCCAGAAATATCCCACTTTCCTCAAAGTTCCAGCATTAAAAACATTACTGTGGTGACATTTCACCCCAGCACTTACCAATCTGATCATTCCTCTTTTAAATAAAAACAAAGAAATGAACCTTCCATATGGGAAAAAGGTCATTCTTGCTTCACTCTGACAGCAGTATCTCAGATATCTTATCATAAATCGAGGAAAATTAAACTTAATATCACTCATCAAAAGATACATTATATACATGTCAGGGTACAGAATTTTCTCCATCTCAGCCATCCTTGGTGCTAAACCAGTCTGAACAAACTTTACCAAGATTTTCTGATCGGGCTCCAAATCTTTAATAAACATCTTCTTTATCACTTTGGTTCCAAACAGAAAAGACATAATGTCTTCAGACTTATGTACAGAATCTCCAATATTCCGTAAATCAAAATGAAAAACTCCTTCATGAGGGCAGTTAAGAATTTGACTTATCTCTACAGATGATATGGAAAATTCCTTATCCTCTATTTGAGCCAACAAACTGTCCTCCGTATCTCCAAGGCTAAACTGAACAGTTCTAAAGAAATGTCTCATTTCTGCCTCATAAAGAAACTCAGAATTTTAACTATTAAAAGCTTGCTCAAGGCCTTGAAACGATAGCACTTGCTTCAATAGTAAATTAGTTTCAAACAGCCATTCTAAATCGATGACTTTACCTTGCAGTATTTTCCGACCAACTACTTTAGATTTCTTTGCAGCACTGCTCTCGGCTTCATCTGGACGCTTAGTCTTTGCCATTTCAACAACGATTTCTGAAGGTTCGTAAGTTTAGGGTTTGAAGATTCAGAAAAGGGTTTTGGAGCAGATGTGCGGTTTTAGGTTTTCGAAAGGGTTTCCGAAAAAGGTGAAAACAATTTAGAAGGTGAAACGATTCTGACAGCCTTGATTCCCGTGTAATCACTAATCATTACTTTTATTTAAAACAAAATAAAATAACTTATAGCGAGAAACAGAAATTAAGTAGAATTCGAAAACAGAATAAGATTAAAAAGAAACTATTTAAAATTAAATAAACCTAACTCCCCCTTAATAAATTCAAACCTTTCCGTGGGAAGTGGTTTAGTAAAAATATCTGCTAATTGATTTTCTGTATTTACAAATTCTAAAAATATATCCTTTTTTAACACATGATCTCTTAAAAAGTGATGTCTTATATCAATGTGCTTAGTTCTAGAATGACTAATAGGATTTTTTGAAATATTAATTGCACTAGTATTATCACATAAAATAGGTGTATTATTGAAATTTAATCCAAAGTCCATAAGAGTGTTTTTCATCCACAACACCTGTGCACAGCAACTACCTGCAGACACATATTCTGCCTCGGCTGTTGACAGGGCAACTGAGTGTTGTTTCTTACTAGACCATGATACTAAAGACTTTCCTAAAAAGTGACATGTTCCTGAAGTACTCTTCCTATCTAATCTACAGCTTCCAAAGTCTGCATCTGAATATGAAATTAAATTAAAATCAGAGGTTTTTGGATAAAACAGAGATTGATAAATAGTACCTTTTAAATATCTAAAAATTCGTTTAACAGCAGTTAAATGAGATTCTTTGGGATTTGATTGAAATCGAGCACAAAGACATACTGAATACATTATATCTGGTCTACTAGCAGTAAGATATAACAAACTACCAATCATACCTCTATATAACTTGTTGTCCACTGATTTTCCAGTTTCATCCAAATCAAGTTTTATATTAGTACACATAGGAGTTGTAAATGTCTTGCTGTTTTCAAGTCCAAATTTCTTAAGTAAATCAGTAATGTATTTGCATTGATTTAAAACATTTCCAAAATCTTTTTGAAATATTTTAAGACCCAAAAAGAAATTTAATTCTCCCATCATACTCATTTCAAATTCTTTTTGCATTAATTCTGAAAATTCATGACAAAGAATTTTATTGGTCGATCCAAAAATTACATCATCAACATAAATTTGTACCAACAAAACATTATTTTTCACAGTTTTCTTAAAGAGTGTTGGATCTGCTAGTCCAACAGTAAAATCATTTTTCAAAAGAAAAGAACTTAGTCTTTCATACCAAGCTCTTGGTGCTTGTTTAAGGCCATAAAGAGCTTTAGTAAGTTTGAAAACAGAATCTGGTTTTTGAGAATTTTCAAAACCAGGAGGTTGCTCAACATAAACTTCCTCCATTAAATAACCATTTAAAAAGGCAGATTTAACATCCATCTGAAATAATTTAAAATTCATATAAGATGCATAGGCTAAAAGGATTCTAATGGCTTCTAACCTGGCTACAGGTGCAAAGGTCTCATCATAATCTATTCCTTCTTCTTGATTATATCCTTTAGCTACTAATCTTGCTTTATTTCTAGTTATTATCCCTTGATCATCCTGTTTATTCCTAAAGACCCATTTAGTTCCTATTACTGGATAATCATGTGGTCTTTCAACTAATTCCCAAACCTTATTTCTCTTGAACTGGTTCAATTCATCTTGCATTGCTATTACCCAGCTCTCATCATCTAAGGCTTCTTCTATGGTCTTAGGTTCTTGTTGGGATAGGAAAGCAGAGAATTCAACTATGTTTCCAAAGTTTCTTCTAGTTTGAATACCAGTCTCTAAGTCACCTATCACAGATTCTAAAGGGTGATTTTTTGAGGTTCTAGACTGTCTAGGCATTACATTCAAAGGCTCTTCAGTATCATGTTCTTCTGAACTGGACTGAATTTCTTTTATATCATTTTCAAAATCATTCTTTAAATTCTCAGGTCTCATGTTTTCATTAGAATCAGGTTCATCTATTTGTTCTATCCTTTTCTCAAAAGGATCAGATTCATCAAATTTCACATGAACTGATTCTTCAACAATCCTTGACTTTTTATTAAAGACTCTATAAGCTTTGGAGGTTGCAGAATATCCTAAGAAAATACCTTTATCAGATTTTGGATCAAATTTACCAAGATTATCTTTGGTATTCAAGATGTAAACCTTGCATCCAAAAACTTTAAAGTAATTTTCTTTAGGTTTTCTGTTATTCCATAGTTCATAGGGTGTCTTTTTCAAAATAGGTCTTATTAAAATTCTATTCATTATATAACAAGCTGTATTAACAGCTTCTGCCCAGAAATATATAGGTAGGCTATATTCATTTAACATAGATCTAGCCATTTCTTGAATAGTTCTATTTCTTCTTTCTACAATCCCATTCTATTGAGGTGTTCTTGGAGCAGAGAAGGTGTGTTTAATACCCATGTTTGAGCAAAAGGAACTAAATTCCTGGTTCTCAAATTCTCCACCATGATCACTTCTCAATGAGATTATATTAAAACCTTTTTCATTTTGAATAGATTTACAAAAACCTTCAAATAAACTAAAAGCTTCACTTTTAAATTTCAAAAAGAAAATCCAAGTAAATCTAGAATAATCATCAACTAATACATAAACATATAATTTACCAGCTAAACTTGCTACTCTTGAAGGTCCAAACAAATCCATATGGATAAGTTCTAGAGGTTTAGTTGTAGCAACTTTATTAACAGATTTGAATGATGATTTGTGTTGCTTGCCAAGCTGACATGCATTACAGAATCTGTCATTTTCAAATTTGAGACTAGGCAAATCAGAAACTAAATGTTTCTTAGATAATTTATGTAAAGCATATATATTGCAATGACCAAGTCTTCTATGCCAGATCCAGGATTCACTTATATTAGCAGTTAAGCAATTTACTTGTTGTTTACACAAGGAATACAAATCCAAAGTATAAACATTATCAGTTCTGGGTGCTCTAAACTTAAACAGTTTATCTTTAGAAACAGTACAACTATTGTTAGTAAAATCAACAGTGTATCCATCATCACAGAGTTGAGAGATACTTATCAGATTGTGTTTTAACCCTTGTACATAAAGTACTTTGTTGATTGAGACTGTCTCTGGATCTCCAACTGTTCCAATACCAATAATCTTTCCTTTGGCATTGTCACCAAAGGTGACAAGTCCTCCTTCCTTTCGAGTAAGAGAAGAGAAATTAGCTGAAGTTCCACTCATGTGTCTTGAGCAGCCACTGTCCATATACCATATTTCTTTCTTTCTTTGGTGACCTGCTACCTGCAAAGACATTCAAACAAATTGCTTTGGTACCCATATTTTGTTGGGTCCAGGAGTGTTAGCAAGCAGTGATCTGGGTATCCAGATTTGCTTTGTTTTATTAAAATTGATTGAATCATATAGATTGTTGGAAATATAAGCTTTCTTAATTCCACATATCTGAGGTTGTCTTAGAAAACAGTTTTTAGCTATATGACCTCTTGTTCCACAGTAGTTACAAATAACCTGTTTAGTGCTAGGAACAAAATAATTTTTGTATAACTTAGGTTTTTCTCCTTTACTTCCAATTCCAAACCTTTCCTTTTTAATTACAGTTTTTCCAAGTATCTCATTTAAGGTGTTTTCTCCTTTTGTAAAAATTAATGCAGCCGTTTTATAAGATTCTACTTCATCCTGTAGAGTTTTTATTTTTGATTCAAAATTAATTTTATTTGATTCAGCAGAATTGTATTTGTCAATTAATTCCTTATGTTGTTTTAGCAAAGTATTTCTCTCATCTGAAATAGCTTTGTACAAGTTCTTTATAGATTTATATTTATTAAATAATGAGTCATACCTTTCTTCAAGCATATTGCAGTAAGCTGCAAGTTTTTTATTTGAGAGGCTTGTTTCAGAGTTTGATTCATTATTTGAGTCAGAGGAATAGTATGAGTGTACCTCATCAGTTTCAGCCATGAAACACATATTTGCTTTTAAATTGGCTTCCTCCTTCTCTGAGCATGATTCAGAAGAATTACTTGAGTCTTCAGAAACACTCCAAGTAGCTTTCATAGCTTTCTTGTCTTTCTGCTCATAATCATCTCTTTTGAAGAATTTCTTCTTCTTTGCATCTTTCAATTTGGGGCAATCAGGTCTGATATGTCCCATCTTTTTGCATTCATAACATCTCACTTCCTTGATATCCTTCTTAAAGGATTTCTTGAAGTCTTTCTTCTTACTGTAGAACTTTCTGAATTTTCTGGCTAGCTGAGCCAGTTCTTCGTCTGAATTTGAAGAATCAGAGCTTTCTGATTTAGCACTCACTTCTTTGTTCTTCATCTTTCTATCCTTTTGTTGAGAAGTCACTTTCAAAGCAGTATTTTCCCTTTTTATGTAGACTTTATGCTCATTTACCTCATCTTGCATTTCAGCTTCGTACATCATCAGTGTACCAATCAGTTCTCTCATAGTTAGATCTTTAACAGAAGTTGATTGTCTGATTGCTGCAGAGATTCCATTCCATCGAGTAGGAAGTACTCTCAGTACCTTCAACGCTTGATCAGCCTGCTTGATTGGTTCTCCTAGAGCTGTTATATTATTGACAATTTCTGTCAATCTTCCATTCATCTGAGTGATGCTCTCTCCTTCAATCATTCTGAAAGTATCGAATTTTAACTTAGCAGTTGCATATCTCATCTGTCTTACATTATCTGTTCCTTCATAAGCAACAGCTATTGTTTGCCACATTTCATATGCAGTCGGGCATTGAGATACTCTGTTAAATTCGTCTGGTCCTAGACCACAGATGATTGCATTCATAGCTTTTGAATTTATGTCATACTCAGCCTCTGTAGCAGCACTCCATGTATCGGGATTTTCAGGAATTTCATAGGGAGTCAGAATCTTTGAATAGACTCTGTAACCAAGATTTTTCAGATAAATAATCATACATGATTTCCAGCAGCCATAATTATCTCCATTAAAGTAAGGTGCTCTGACCATTGACATTCCCTCTCTCATATCAGCCATGATACACTATGTATAATCTTTAAATACTTCTAGCTTGATAGGACTTTAGAAATAAGAAGCTCCTCCTCTGATACCAATTGTTGGATCTGAATCTACGGATTATACACAAGAGGGGGGTGAATTGTGTCTTTTTCAAATTATTACAATCTCTTCAATTTAGACAAATTCTGTTCACTATGCTTTTGCACGATTAAATATGCAGCGGAAAAAGTAAAAGCATGAACACACGGATGTATAGTGGTTCGGGGAACAGAAGGCCCCTAGTCCACTCCACCAACGCTCAAATCCACGAGCTTGGCGATTTTCACTATCTGGTCCTCGTTTCCACAGACCCGTCCACAACTGAGTACAGGCAGTTGACACCTTTACAAGATTCAGGCAAACACAGCCTTCCTGGTTCAAACACGAACCCACACAGCTTAGAACGAGAAGCTGATCACTCAAAAAAAAAAGGTTTCGATAAAGAAACACTTCTCCAGTTGTTCTTCACAATTGCAACAGAATGCAATTGACAGTAGATAGATCGTCGTCTTCAGAAAATAAAGATCCGTAATCAAAACAGTTCTGAGTCGATCCAGTTGCAATAGATATTACCAGAAACTTCACAACTTCAGCAGCAGTAGATTCACAACAGGTAGTCGATGTAGAACACGTGAATCTGCTATCAAGATCTTCCTTCGGTAAAAAGGATTTTACGCTTCTTCTCGATCACCAAAAAAGAACGCTTTCACGCAGTCTCTGTTTTCTTGCTCGTCAAAAGATCAATAACTCTATATTTCACACACTTTCCCGTGTATATATATATCTCCGAAGTTTCCAAGATAGAACATATATTCAAATCTGAGAAAATCTTCCGCATAAATAGATCCATGAAAATCTCCTTTAGATTCGCGATATTAAATGAAATAACAGAGCCGTTGTAACTCCCCTGAAGAATCGGCATAAAAAGCTCCGTTTAAATCAAACATTAATCCGTTGTAAATCGTCTTTGATTCAGTCAAAGTCGTATTTAAGAATCAGCTCGAAATCCGCCTAATAATCCGCTTGATTGACTAATTCAAAAGGAAATATCGTCTGTCAAGAATATCCCGACGCCAAACGTAGGGTTCACAAACGTAAGGTTCAGAACGTAAGGTTCAGAACGTAAGGTTGAACATACATACTTTCTCTTCAGCATTCAAACGTAGGGTTGATCATCCATACTTTGTCTTGCTTCAACTCTCCAAAGAACGTACGGTTGATTATAAAAGTAAGGTTGATGATCCATACTTTTGAGAAACAAACTCAACACTGAAAACTAACGTACGGTTTCTCTTCCATACTTTTCAACAACGAAAACGTAAGGTTCCTTCCAAACGTAATGTTCTTCTTCCATACTTTTCAACAACGTAAGGTTCATTAACCATACGTTTCAAAATAACATAAAAAGTAAACTTTTCATCCATACGTTACGTTCATCAACGTAGGGTATGAACAGTGATTCCAGTACGCGCTAAAATTGATCTCGCGCTACAGTGATTCCAGAACGCGCTAAAATTGATCTCGCGCTACAGTGATTCCAGAATACGCTAAAATTGATCTCGGAATAAATGAAGTATAAAATCTCGTTATATAAAATAAATTCCTGCAAAATACTCAACGAAATAATTAGTAAATAATTAAGGGTATTTGTGAGCATCAAAATCATCATAAAGAGACAGAGTATTATTTAAAATAATCTCCCCCTTTAAAAAACATTATTTTGATTTGTTTAAAAACAATACATTGCTCAACAAACATCACATAATGAAAACCATATATATGTGTTCTAAATGATTATAATAACTTTTTAAAAATCATTATAGCATAAATAATGGATATTAAATGTTTTTTTTAACATATTATCATCACATTATCATAATCCATCAAGAAAAAGGAAGTTGATTGTATCATAACATCATTCATTGTCTCACCATAGCTTAATTAACTCATGTGAAAGAAACTGGTTTCACAAAATCATCCTAATAACACCATCATCATAAATCATACCATATTTTGGATGGTATTATAATATAATATCCCTAGGTAAGAATAAGAAACATCAAATTATGTTGACATATATGAGAAATACCTTGAAAGAACATTCAAACCATTCTTCGAAAACATGGGAAAAAATCCTTTTCTTTTGATGAAATTTTAAAAAAATCCCAAACTATTGAGATAATTTGTTTCTTTGAAAATAAAAATTGAAACATGAAAATTAATCTTAAAATAAAGTAATATTCATGATTATGGTAATATTCTCTTGTGGGGTAAATGTTAAAAAAATATTCCTTTCGCACTTTCTTTAAATAGTTATAAGTCACCAATTAAGAAACATTATAAAAATTAATAATTAAAACATTGAAAATTAATTCAAATATGGTTATAATAAATTTAAATAATTATTTAATAATAGAAATAACATTCTTAAAAACATTTTAATGAACATGGATACGGGAAAAAAATTGTCAACCAAAGAGAAAATAAGATCATCTTTTCTTGAAAACATTTTATTGAATTTTTTAAGTATAAAAGGGAGGTGAATGAAACGAAAACACTAAAACCCAATAAATAAAAAATGATAATAAAATATATTGGTTTTAATAAATAAATAAATATCACATAATTCCTCCCAATGTATATTCAATCATAAACAATCCCAATTAAAAATTATATTGCAATAAAAACCCTTACCTCATGGATTGACATTAGTTGTACACATTAAAACATCCTATATAATAAATATAAATATATTATAAATATATTATTTAAAATATTAAATCATAACATATTATGTATCGTTCCTTTATAATTTCAAAATTCCCTTTTAATAATAATTCTTCATTAAAATGAACATTCTGGTGAAAACTGGTCTACTTTCCTTACATGGTTTGATTATTCAGTTTCGGTCCTTATACCTTATTCATGGTTTCAAAATATAAAAAATTATAATAATGTAATAATTATCATATTTATTCATTAAATACACTATTATAACCATCTATATAATATGGTGATGAAAAATGATTTACATCACATCGTGGAGATGGTAGTTTGTACCTATTCATGAGGGATGTTTCAACTTTTTAATGGGTGGAAAAAAATATAAATAAATAATAATTCACCATATAAAAATAAAATACATATCATATAATTCATATATTTTCATTAGATTTATCATTACGACTATCCATGTAAATAGGAAATGGAAAATGTATTGCATTGATTTGTGGAGATGGTAGTCCACATGTATGTATGACCAACGTTGTCATTTTCCAATGGATGGTAAGAAGATAGAAGATGGATTTTAGATTAAAATAACAAATTATTAGTATGGTAAAGATACCTATTTCATCATTTTAATATGTTTTTGGATCCTTTTTAGGTAGTTTAAAAAATAAATTTGAAAAAGTTGGTAAGAATATATGCCTCATCTTCGGGTATCTTCCTTTAAAATCACATTAAGGCTTCTTGGGTGGATCTAATAGAATTAATAGATACTAAAGGCCATGTATAAAGATTTTGGGAGTGTATTTTAGAAAATTTTTGTTGAGATAAAGTGATAAAGTGGTATGGTAATAGAGGATATGAGATTCTCATTTATAAGTGAGGTGAGTGGTAATCATGAAAATACTTAAAACATTAAGATATAATAATGTCATATTCATGTGAAAGTGGAACCAAGGAATCCAAAGTTTGAATATAAGATAATTATGGGGCTAAATATATTCATAAAATATAACTTATGCAATTTTATATGTTATTTTAAACCTAGTATTTTATTTTAACCCCCTCATTAAACCTTTTTAACCTTCAATAAGTTAATAAAAACTCACCATATTAATTATTAATTACCCAAACAAATTATGTGGTTTCATTAAAAAATATATATTTTGAATCAATATTTGAAAAAAAATTATCAAATTCATTTTCAATAAGTAAAATAAATTAATTTTAAAATAAACACACAATACACAATGAAAAATATTTTTTTTAATGTTCATTTTTTAAGCATAACAATGAATTAAATCAAATTCCCTTACCAATAAACACCAATTGAAGACTGTTTCAAAACATGATTATTATATTTTCTACAAATTTAATTGAAAAAAATTAATCTTTTGTAATTAGATTTATTTATTAATAAAAACAGATTGTGTGCATAAAATAATTTTTCAAGAAAAAAACATGTATTTTTAACTTTTAAATGATTTTAGATTCATCTGAAAACAATTTCTAACCAATGAATTTATTGTATACAAGTGGAAAATTTTTGTTTTCATAATTTTGATAATGTTAATTGATTTTTAAATAAAATAATATTACAAAAAATACTAATAAAAAAATTTTCAAAATAGTCCTTTTGGATAAATGAAATTTCTTAAGTGAATTAGAAATTATTGTCTACAAGTATATTGCATATAAATACCATATAATCTGATTGATATTTTTTATTTGTAATAATTATTTACATTATTTCAAGGTTTTTTATAAGATATTGAACAATTTTTTTTAATCAATAAAATTTTATTCTAAAATCATAAGGTGTTACAAATTTTATTTCTTCCCTGGGTATTATCATTTGAATTTTCATAAAACATAATTTTTCTCTTCCTTTCCAAAAAATTGTAGGAATAATGGGAGTCTCCAATCTCATTTTTTACCTTGATAGTGAATCTAATTTCTACCAAAGTCCCTTATTGAAAGGATCATAATATGATTTATACAACACTAAGGGGGGTGCGTTAAATTTGTGTTAGTATAGACCTTAACCCACACCACCTATTCAATTTTTCACTAAATAGATCTCTCTATATTCTTATCTCACCTTTGGATGGTATTCATGTAGATGTAAATATTAAGGAAACAAAAAATATCATAAGGGATTATTGATGGGGATCACCTCTATTAGGTTGACTATGTCCCCTCTGTGTGGTATTTATTATCCCATGCATAGAAAAATTTCTTCTTATTATCAAAATAAGCATGATAAATGGTATATCCTTGGACCTTATTTCCTAGAACCATCCATATATAATTAAAGCCCCTAATTTCCATTCTATAAATTTTTATATAGCACTAGATTTAGAATTCACCATATGAGCCCTAAAGAAGAAGATATGGTGGCATGGGGGTTAGGGGTTTAGGGCGGTGGTCACGGGGTCGAGTCCCCAGGCAAGTTTCTTTCCTTGAATGAATTGTAATATAAATTATTTTAGAATTCACCATCTGAATTAGAATAGCAATGAAAATTTTATGTCCCTTCAAGACAATTCTATTGATCTTCTTCCTTGGTTTGACTTCTATAGATCAACATAAGGGTAGCAGTAAATTTTATCAGTGCAAAGAAAAATCTGCCGATAAAAGGGGGAATTTATCAGCACTAGATAAAAGCACTAATAAATATACCCATTTTCAGTGCTAAAAACACTGATAAAGGTTTTCACTTTATCAGTGTTTTTTAGCACTGATAAATGGTATATTTATCATCACTATTATTAGTACTGATAATATTTTTTCATAAAACCTATTATTAATTTATATAAGATTATTATATTTATATTCAAAAATAATGAATATTTGTATACATGAAATAAGAAAACACTTATTAATAATTAATATATATATTTTATTAATTCCAATATATATATAATATTTTAAAAACTATTTATAATATTATAATTAAATGTATATATATTTAAATAATTATGATATTATAATAACTATTATTAAATATATTTATTATTTTTCTAATTATATATTTCTAATTATATATTTATAATTATATCTAATTATTTTTTAAATATACATATTTATAATTACAATTATAATTATTTTTATATTCAAATAGATATATGTTTCCAATGAATTTGGTCAATAAATATATTAATGTGTGAGTATAATTGTGGTGCATATGTTATGTATTCATCATTAATACTCATTTATACAATACACCATTATTATTTTTGATACTTTAGGAAAATGATCCTAATAGTCAGATTCTTCTCTAGAACACCTTCAAACTCTCACAGAAGCTGACTACCACCGCACCATCGCACTTCCAGAACCTCGCTATCGCCACTCCTCTGCTCTCACCAAACTGTAATTTCCCAACCCCGTTGTGCAGCCGTTCTTTCCGAACTCTACTACCTCCATGTACCACTCTCCCCTAGTCTCATTGCCTAAGTGTCGCCAATCTGCCACACTATTGTCACGCCTCCTTAATAAACCCCACTAGTGCCACATGTTCGATGAATCAAAACCCTCAAAATTAATGATATGATATTAAAATCTGGTTTTTATATATTCCTCTATTATTTCTCCTCCTCTACCATTTTTCTTCATTATTCATTCCTTTTCCTTGGTAATTGAAACTATAAATGGACATGGGGATGAACTGTGGGTTGGAGAGGAGGGTTTAATGAAATTTCATGACTTTCTTGACTCTTAATAATCCTTCCTTATTCATTCAATATGAATGCAACACAGTTTATCTGTTTTAATGTATATGTCTCTTAATATTTTTTCATTCCCTATGAACTCCTAATTTTATTGATATTTCAATAGTTTATTATTATAAAACATTATTTTGATTTAGAATTATGGATTATTGTTTAATTTAATGGCTTATGTTTTCTAAAAAATAAATTCAATGTGTATTTTTATAGGGAAACATTTTTGGGTGCATCGAGTCCTCAAAGAAGTTATTAAATGTAATGATTTGGTTTCAAATAAATCAACAATATTTTTTTTTTAAATATAACATAGAAATGATGATTTTTTAAATGAAAATATATGATAATTTAATTATAATTGTTTGATTATTATTGGTACATGGGAGACGTTGGTTGATTTGGTAACCCATATAAATGCAATGACCAATACAGATTACGATCTAGAAAGGGATAGTGGTCTGGTTAGAATTTGGGTGTTAAAAGGGTTTATTAGTACCCTAATTATTCATATTAACTACCTCATATGGAATAAATGGTTCATGTATTCCATCTAGTGTTTCTAGTGATAGTCTTGGTATCCTCAGACTTAGAGTATTTATCATATTATGTATGATTAATGACTACCTATAATGTGATGACTTTTTTCCCTCTTTATTGTTGAATCTTTATATTTACAATGTCATCCATCATTGGTTTTAATTTATTTTACCGCTTTCATGTTTTCAATTATGAAAATATTATTTTAAATAATCAATGGTTTTTTATGTAATTTTCAACAAACTGTAACTAATAGTTTCCATAGTGTAAAACATTATTTTGATTCAATATGTTATCCTATTGGTATTTTCATTACACCCTACATATTGTAAAGGGGTTTACATAGACATGGTTTTATGGGATACATGAAGAAAAAAAAATTAATTACATTTGGGGACTCTTATTGACCCATTTGTTTTATCGGATAAGACAATTATGGAAACATTTTAATCAATCAACTGATTTTATAATGGTGTACTAATTTATAAATTTATTTAAAGGTTTTATTAAATATAATGTTTTAATAAATTTACTAGTAATTATTTTAAGTTATTATATTGATAATTGGTGACATGGTGTGTTTTTAATGTTTTTTATCCCTTATTATCAAATTATATTTGAGGAATAGTGTTTGGGAAAATGCCTAAATGGATTTCTTTTAAAGACTTATTTGGGTCTTAAATTCATTGGTAATAACTGAGTTGATGTTTTAAATATTATTCCTATGATAATTTGATTTCAAACCCTGAGTCTGGGTGATTTGAAAGTGTTAAAAATGATGGAAAATGTTTTTTTATTTTCAAAAATGTGAGTTAACCCTAGTAATATGTATTTAAAACCACTTTTTTACCCTTGGTTAATATTTAAATAAAAACAATTGGGGGTTAAATCTTTTATGATTTTGAAATGAGATGGAATACTTCAATAGGGTGTGTTTTTTCTAGTGGATTAGATTTCGAAACTTATTATGTATTTGAATGTTTTTCAATGGCCGTTTAAATGGCATTGTGAATTCTAATTTGAGTTTCAAAGGGGTTTTGATAAAATTGGTCCAAATAGTTGGTTTGGATGAATTTTTTAAATGATAAAATGGCTTTTCATTCCAAACATTTTTTGAAAAGAGAAGGCCCATTTGAAATTTTTTTAAAAAATTAGTTTTCATAAAAAACGGCATACCCTCTTAAGCCCTGTTGATTGCTGTATTACAATTTTAGCTTGTGATGTCACGACCTGACCCATGTCGGGGCTTGATCTGCAACTATTCTAATCTAACCTATATAAGTTTGGGGTGGTGAAAAGCGCCAAAGGCACAACTAAACTTGGGGAGGCCTTTGACTAAATACAAGTACACACACACATAGCCAACTTAATAAAAAAGTGCAGAGGAAAAGAAAAAAAAGATACAATGCTGCTATAAATAAACTAAAGATGCCTAGACCACCAAATAGAATGACATATGGTAGTGAAAACATAAATGAAAATGGAAAAATACGCGCCCCCTAGAAATATATCCCAACTTGACAAAACTGGAAAATTGTAAACAACTAAGAGTCCAACTCCTATTTTCCCAGCTATGACCACCGTACATGTTCCAAGAAGTCTATGTCCCTAATATCCTCTGAATTCATGATTGACATGTATGCCATCTAAAAAATACATGGAACGTGTTGTGAAAATTCCACGCAAGGGTGAGTATAAAAATACCTATTAGAACACACAGAAAAGGTGAATGGGGAGATTTAATATATACAATTGAAGTGGAAATAATTATATATAACAAGGTATGTTAAAAGATCACATATCAAGTCAAAAATAGATTGAAAGTGAACTCATATGAACACAAGAAGATATACATAGTGAAAAGATGATCTTATCATCATGTCTTTTCTACCTATAGTAGGAGAGTGGACTCATCCAACCACAAGAATCTAAACATGGAACTAATGTGGCATACCCAATGCATATTCAACTCCCCAAGAAAGAGAGTAACTATACCCAAGGAGTGGGTATTGAAGTTGGATATATATCAATTTTCTGTCGAAGAAACCTAAATGAGAGATTAAGGGGATCTCCTTCTCACAGCTTATCCCAAGAAGAAGATTAGCGAACAGTTCTATGTTAAGTCCATCAATGATGCCTTGAAACTCATACATCATCCCAGGACACACAAGTCAAAGGGACTCAAACACCACACCTTGACACTATCTACTTTGGGTGGCACAGACTCCCTATCATAGTTATAGGTCACTTACCAAGAATGTTTCTTGGTGGGGAAAGCATCCATGTTTCTCATGATTCTAATGATACATCAACCATGCATCGCTATTGTGTCACACAGTAGAGGGGTAACTAGTTTTTAAAAGGATCCCAAGTCTTGCTACATCAGGAGGGTCCTACTCTATTAGTCACTATGTAATTCCACTACCCGGAATATCTCGATGTTACCACATGGGACAGTCATCGGGGAACACCACTACCCAGTCCTGCTATAGGGTAAGCTAGGTGAGTCCTCAGGGAAATGTTGTTTCCCAACCCGGCTGGAGGGTAATGCCTAGAAGATTTCATCGGGGAATGCCACTGCCCATCCCAATTGGAGGGTAATCCCAGAATGTCATGTCACTTAACTACCCATTCTTAATATAGTGTAACTCATAAAGATAATTGGGGAATTCTAATTCCCAACCCAGTTGGATGGTAAGCCTGGAACTACTATCAGGGAACATCACTTCCCAAGCCAGCTAGAGGGTAATCCCAGTACTGATATGGTGATTCCATATGATCATTTCCATCATCAGGTGTTGCCTCAGCGCATTCCAAACCCATAAAATTTCACATTGTATCTCAAAACATGCTTTTGATGGATCCATCACATTATACAAGAAAAAACACACTTGATAGGAATCTCGTGAACCAAAATTCGAGTCCAAATGAATGAGACATGAACATTTTAAGATAACTCAAAAAAGCTCAAGTAGTAAATAGAATGTGAGGTGTCCCACACAATGTTTGGTCCCTCTTCACTGCCTGATCATGTCTCTGGTAAATACATGGGTCCCATCCCATGTAATTGAACATGTCGTGTAGGGGGACTAAACATTGTTTCATAACTATCTGTAACTGGGGTCATGTTTTTCGGTCATGTGTGTGTACTTAAACATTATGTCTATGTACTTTGGTAGATGGTGTGTTGGTCTATACAAGATGCCACCCCTGTGGTCAACCCATGTATGTATTCTTCTTTCATAAAGTCCCCTCCCATGTGACCTATCACATGGGTTGTCCAACCGATGAAAGAGTAAAGGGCCTGTGAATCAATACTCAATGCCATGTGTTCCTTTTCTTTTCCAAAACCCTAGAATCGTCTCTAAGGGGTTCTATATTCCATTTGTTTGTCATCCTACACGGCGTATAGTTGGTATTTTTCAAGAATCCCTAAATTTATCCCAATATTCATTTGTTCTCCTAATATGGTAAAACTTCCTTGTATAACACCTTGAACCCTTCCAAAAATTTTGGATCAAGCCTTTAATCATGCAGGCTGACCATCATTCACCAGATATCCATCATAGGAACGAATGAGGGTTTCATCGGATGTTCTTCTAACAATAAAGCCTCTGATTCTCAATGATTCGGCCTAAAACCTTTGGATTGATCATCCATTCATCATGATGATTCCCGGTCTATGCTTCTCTCAAATAATAATTGATGTTTCATTGATCCTCCACAAATGCGGACACCCGATCGGGCTCAAGATGCCCGAAAAATGTCGAACCAGGAACGATGGGGTTCCAATAGAGAAGAAGGTGAACAAAAGGTGAAGAAATGAACCAAAAAATGGTTTATGATCCTTTTCTAATTATTCTTGTTCAATACTCATTAACTTTCTATTTTGATTAGAAAACAACTGTTCAATTGAGATTTCAATATTCATTCTCATGAAAAGGATCATCATAAGGGCTTAGATCGAAGAATAACATTAGATCTACTCAAAATTTTAATAAAATGGAAAAACATAAATTTATGAGACCTCCCTATTTTTTTACTGATCTCTGGTGAAGAAATATCACTTAAAACAATTGGAAGAATATCATGCATCCATTGCGCTTCGATCTGCCTTGATCTAGTGGTTTGTCGTTCATCATCAATGGAGGAGGGGAGGAGCTATCACAGGTGTATGGGAGAATTATGAGGCCAAACCTATCCAAACAACCTTAAATAAATATTTATAAGATTTTATTTAGGTCAAATTTTGATTAGCTCATTAATTAATTAATTACTTATTTAACTCAAACGCACTGCTAATGAGCAAGGCGCCTGATGTTCCCACGCCGACTCATTTTATGTCATGACTAGAGAAAATAATACATTCTAGACCTAATTTTTGGATCAAAATTCCAATAAAATCATCCATTTTAATTTTATACAAATTCCCTTTATTAACTACATGCGCACAATATAAAATATATCTAATATTTTCATAAAATTTATTCTGAACTCACTGGTACTCGAAATCACATGTCGTCACAACACCTAGCTATGGAAATATATTTTTAAATATTTCAAAGATATGTATGGAAAAAATCAGGTTTCTATATCATTCCTTGCTTCAATTTATTCATCCCCAAAAAGAAAAAAATAAGAAAACAACTCAGTATAATAAGCCCACATTTGGATCTCCCTCTCCTAGGAACTCTCATGCACGTTTATGTATTGTCACAGCATGTGAACTGAAGGTATAGTCTATTCTCAAATGGTCCACTCATTTTAGTCCTTGATCACCACTAGTTTCTCTGTAAAGGTGGATCCATCCTCGATTTCCATCTCACCCTAGTCAATGACATGTGTAGGGTCATGCATGTATTTCCTCATTTGCGACACATCGAAGAATTCATGCACCCACTCCAACTATGGGGGTAAGGAAAGATGATATGAAACCCCTCCAACCAACATCATGATCATGAACAGCCTAAGGAACCTCAGGGATAGATTTCCTCCCCATCAAAACCTCTAAATTTCTCATCATGGGTAGAATTGAAAGAATAAATATTGTCCCTACTTGAATTCCAAGGGCCGAGATGATGATCTATGAAGGATTTCTTTCTACTCTAGGTTGTCTTCATCCACTTACAGATGACCTACATTTTTTTAATTATCGCCTGAACGAACTCTAGGCCCAAGATAGATGATTATCCAATATCCATCCATCACAAATGTGACAAACAGGTTCTTTGGTATAGGTCCTCAGAAGGATACTTAACGATGGTAGAGATGTAGCTATTGTTGTACGCAAACTCTAGAAAGGGTATGTGATCCTCCCAAATTTCATCATGGCCCTTCACTATGTGTGGAATAAATATAAAGAATTCCATTGGTTTTTCATCCCATTTCCACATTGGGATCTCAAGGGGTTTCAAAAAACCAGCTGGAACTTGGTTCTATAACTTTACTCACTAACAGGTGAGGCACCGTGAGATGAACTTAGCTATGATTTGTCTCATTCTGAACCACCAAAACTACCACTGAAGGCCTCTTTACATCTTCCCACACCAGGATGTACAACTTGGGGAATTTAGGAACTACCTCCTTACCTCCTCCCACAACATGACTGGAATAACTATTATCCCCTGAAACAAGATATCGTGATTCCCTCCTCCAAAATATCCTTCTTGTGTGTCCCCTATAGATATTTGATGTCACAGAACCTCATAGTCTATGTCTCCCAACAGAGAATTTCTCACACGCTTGAGGATTGGAGGATACAACATCATCGATGGAAGAAAATTTATACCCTCCAACTCCACCAGTGCCAGGTTTAGTGAGGCTAACTGATATGAAGCATCCTGCATCAAGCGATACTGAGTCTTATTACTAATGTAATCCTCTACCACATTTCCATTTCTTATAGTAGAGATTATCTTGAAGTTATAGTCTTATATGAACTCTAACCATCTTCATTGTTTCAGGTTCAGGTCTCTCTGATTGAAGACGTACCTGAGACTCCAGTGGTCTGAGTAAACCACAAAGTGCTCCCCCAGAATATAGTTCATATACATCCTCAAGGATATGATTTCTACTGTTATCTCTAGATCATGAGTCGCATAGTTCTTCTCATGGGGTGTCAACTACCTCACCCCATATGCAATGACTTCCTATCATTTCATCAACACACAACCAATTCCAACCCCTAAGTCATTGAAATACACTATTAACTCAACGCCTTCCTTTAGTAGTATCAAAACTAGAGTACTCATCAGCCTCTTCCTCAACTCCTCAAATTCCCTATGTAACATCTCATCCCATGTAAAAATATGTCCTTCTTACGCCAAGAAATAAAGGGGGATATGATTCTGGAAAAGTCTTCCACAAATCTCCTATAGTACCCTACCAAACCAAGAAATCTACAAACGTTTAATAGTCCATGGTGGATCCCAAGAAACAAATGCTTTGATATTTGATGGATCCATGGATAAACGATGTTTAGAAATGAAATTCCCTATAAATTGAACTATATGTCTCAAAAACTGAAAATTTAGAGAATTTCATAAATCTGGTTCTCTTGAAGTAAAACAAGAACCATCCCCAAGTGTTGTTCATGCTCCTCTATTACATAGTAAACAATTATGTCCTCATTGAAGATATTAACAAACCAGTCCAAGTATGGCAAGAAAACCTGGTTTATCATGTCCATAAAATGTAAGGGGAATTTTAACCCCAAAGGGAATCACTAGGAACTCATAGTTTCCATAGAAACATTGGAAATCCAACATTGGGATACTAGCCTCATGAACCTCCAACTGGTGGTATCCGAACCCGAGATCGATCTTAGAGAACCATACCGCACCTTGAAACTAATAAAATAGGTAAAAAAATCCTTGGTAATCGGTATTTTGTCCTTATCAAGGTCTGGTTCAAGAGATGATAATCCACATAAAGTCTCAAGCTCCCATTTAACATCTTTATGAATAGTGTTGGAGATTTATAGGGGGACACATTGGGTCTGATGAAACCTTTCTCACAAAGGTCCCCCAACTACAACTGTATCTCATGGATCTTAGAAGGTTCCATCTGATATGTCGCAGATGGTATTGAGGTAGTATGAGGATGTAAGTCTATGAAAACTTCATATCCCACCATGAAGGTAGTCTCAAAATGTCTTTGGGAAAAATTTCCATATAATACTTCACAATTTAAAGAACCAAGATTCTTAAAGAGTCTCATACACCATGGGTTACACTCTCTTACTAATTGGTAATATGTATCATCATCTGACTTATAGTATCCACTTTTCCTGTTATGAGGTCTCTCTAACTAGAAAAAGAGAACCTCGTCCCATCAGTGCATAGGCATCTGACTAGTATGCGGTGATAGTCAATTTGGGATCCAACAATGGAAATATAGTCCATGCCCATTATGATGACCAAAAGTTCCCACGTGAACCTCTATCCTCCAAGTGATAGATCTCATTGCCGGTAGATGAAAGAAGCAGAGGAAGTGTTCACTGTAAGAACCACAAGACAAAGTTGTTGTGCTATATTCTATACTAGAAGATCTAGACGTCACTCTAGAAGTAGAGAGGTAAAATATTGGCTGAAAATGTGTCTAATAATTCTAGAGATATATTAGAGTAAACACAAATCCTACCTTGAATCATCTCATGCACCACGAGATCAAAGATGTCCATAGCTTGTAGTTGTCAGTGTCCCCGGCTGCCAGCTCCCTAAGCCTGATGTGGATCACCAGGTGGTGGTAGTGGAAGAACCTCATACTTTCATCCCCCACATACAGCTCCTCCTCCTCTTCCATCACCGCCTCCCTGGGATCAACACTATCCGCACATGGGAGGTCCCTACTCATGGTGTTGTCTCTATTGTGTCGGTCCATCTGCTATCATCTGGGGATGATCAACTTGTCTGCTTAGGTAGTCTCATTCCATGTGACCTCTCCCATCACAACCATAGCACCGACCATCCCTAGGATTCCATGGTTCTCTATGCTACCCCTACACTATATGACCATATCCCTGAGTCTATTCAAAAAAAGGTTTCCTATTTCAAGATCTATGGAGCATGTCTATTATGGTAGATGATTCAGCTATTTCATGCTAACTACTAGCTCCATCTGTCTGGTATCCTTATGATATAAATATATCTATCACAATTTCCCACTCCATCACCCCGGGATAGGTGGGGATGGATAGGGGAACTACACTATCTTGGATCTCTCTGTGGAGTCCCTTCTCAAACTTATATGCTTGGAAGTAGCCATATTAGATAATGTCGAGAGAGTAGTGTGTAAGGTATGTGAACCTAGTCTCATACTCTACCACATTCATCCCTACCTTTTGAATCACTAGAAGCTCCTCAAACCTAACAAATCATGCGTAATAGGGGTAGTACTCCTGAAATATATACTGAAATTCATCCCATGAGAGTGCCAAATCATCATACATCTGGGTAACCTGGTGCTGCCAATGCCCAAATGATCCATGGAAGAGACTAGCTACCAAATCTACCATCTAATTAATCAGTGTACAGATAATCCTAAATACATGGACCACTGACTCTAGCCAATCCTTAGTAATATGGGATTTAGCTCATCATGAAGCCTCAGTGGTCTCTATTTTGAAATTGTGGAGTGTACTCAGCTTGCGCACATACTCATCCTAGTATACTGGGACTATCTGCTGCTCAATAGGTATAGGTTCTACTACCTACCAACCTAGAGGAAGGGGATCATGGGATGGAACCTGAATTGAGGCATCATCGCTCATAGGTTCGTCATCACGAACTGAAGCTGGTGTCATGGATGGCTTGTGTCACAGAGTAATCGTGAAATTTATCAAGGAGTATCATGGTCAAATGATTATATATATATATAAACAACAATGGGGTCTTGACTCAATAAGGATATTCAAAGACTAAATCATATATGATGCATGTACCATTGATCCCTATAAAAAATTTCCCTTGGTGATGAGTCGATAAGCAGGTCATCGGGGTTTAGTGATTGGTTATGTTGGTTGCAACACCATCACTAGAATCCCTATCTTGAGATACGCACTCAAGAAACTTTGAGACTATTTCCCTAAACCCAACCAATCCTCTTAAGGTAAAAATGTCTAAACAACATCCCAATGAATGAACATACTCTAATACCAATCTTTCATGATCCAACCCATGCCGGGGATCGAGACGGAACTACCCCAAGCCCGCCTCCATTGGCCAGGGGGTGGAGAAAAGCGTAAATGGAAAAAATATTCTTGGGGAGACATTTTTCAAAATTATATATGCCCACGCACATATCCAACTAAATTTAAAATTGTAGAGGTAAAGAAAAAAATATGAAACGCTGCTATAAATTAACCAAATATTCATGGGCCACTAAATAGAATGAAGTATTATAATGTAAAATGAAATGAAAATCGAAAAATAAATTTCTACCTATAAATATGTTCCAACCTAATAAAACATGAAATGATTAAACAACTAAGATCCCATCTCTTGTATCCCAAGCTATGACCATTGTACGCGATCCAAGTAGTTTGTATCTCAAAGCACCTTTGAAACCATGATTGGCATGTCTTCCATCTAAAAAATATACTACATGTGTTGGGAAAACACCATAATGGGGTGAGTATATAGATACCCAGTAGAACACCCTGAATAGGTGGAGGGGTAGTAATAGATACAACTAAATAGGAAAGTGGTAGACAAAACAAGGTATGGTAAAAGAGTACATCTCACCCAATATAAGAGTGAAAGTGAACTCATCCAACCATAAGCATCTCAACACGTTGAGAATATGAACTTCTCATCATGTCTTTGCTACCTATATCTAGAGAGTGGAATCATCCAACCATGAGAATCTAAACACGGAAAGAAGGTGGCATACCTTGCGTGTCTTTACCTCTCATGGAAGGATAGTAACAAAGCCCAAGTATTGTGTAATGATGTATTATATATATATATTTATATATATATATATACTTAGTCGAAGAAACCCAAATGAGAGATTAAGGGAATATGCATCTTATAGCTCAAACCAAGAAGAAGTGTAGACATAAGTTCCATGTTAAGTCCATATATGATGCCTAACACCTCATGCGTCATCCTAGGATACACAATTCAAAGGGAATCAATCATTACACCTTGATACTACCATCTTTGAACAAAAATGACTCTCCCACATGGTTTTATGTCATGTCACAAGAACGTGTCACGATGGGGAAAGCATCCCTTTTTCTTGTGAGTATAAAGGTACATCAACCATGCCTTGTCACTATGTCACACAGTCAAGGGGTCACCAGTTTGATGAAATGATCTTGTTATCTTGTACATCGAGAGGGTCCAACTATGGTAGTCACTGAGGAACACCACTTCCTAGCCCAGTTAGAGGCTACCACTCAGAAAGGTCACTAGAGGACACCACTATATAGTCCAACTAGAGAATAATCACAGGGAGTGGTCATGGAAATGCCATTGCCAAGACCGGTAGGAGGGTTACAACTGAATGATTTCATTGGGGAATTCCACTACCTATACTGGTTTGAGGGAAATCTAGGATCATCGTGGAACTTCACTACCTAGTCATACGGGAGGGTAACTCAGAAAGATCATCGGGCAATGCCACTACCCATTGCAGCTATAGGGTAACCCAAAAACATCCATCGGGGAATTCTACTACCCATCCAAGATGGAGGGTAAGCCCGATACTACTTTGGTGATTCGGTAAGATCACTACCATCATCGAGTGTTGTCTCAACATGTGCCAAACCTAGAATATTTCACATAATATCTTCAAAGTCTCTTATAAGGGAACCAATGTGTTCTACCTAGAAAAATGCTTAGTATATGAATCTATTGGGAAAAAATTGGAGTTCAAATGAAGGAGATACAGATGTTCTAAAATCACTTGAAAGAGATCAAGTAGTACACAGTTTGTGATGGGAGCCCCACGGCATGTGGTCCATTTTCACTACATAGTCGTGTCCCCAGTCGGTACTTGAGTTCCAACACATATTGTAGAAAATTTCATGTAGTTGGACTACAAATCATGTCCTTACTATCCAGAACTAGGGTAATATCTTTAAGCTATGTTCGTGTACTCGGACCATGTATCTGTGTACTTTGGTACATGGTGTGTTGTTCCACATGGGATGTCACCCATGTGGTCAACTCGTGTCCATGTTCTTCTCACACTGAGTCCCTGCCCGTGTGACCCATCATACGGTTTGTCCAATTGGGGAAGTTGTACACTACATGTGAATCAATACTACTTGTCGTTTCATCCTTATCTTTTCCCAAACCCAAGCATCATCGCTAAGGGAGGCTACACGCCATGTGATTTTCAACATACATAGCCTATAGTTGGGATTTATTTAGAATCCCCAAATTTCTTCCAATCTTCATCCTCGCTTAAAATCTAGTCAGACAGTAATTAATACAACCTCAAATACTTTTGAAATCATTGGATTCACACATGAATTGCACTCAGCCATCATTTTTTTCTAGAAATCAATCACCAGAATGAATGAGTGATTTGTTGGATGTTTAGATAACCCTTGTGCATCTGATTCTAAATGATTCAGCCTATAACCTTTGTATTCATCATCCATTCATCGTGATAATTCCCCAACTATGCTTTGCTCGAAGAATAATTGACATTTCTTCAATCTGCCACAAATATGGGCACCCGATCGGGCTTGGTATGCCCTACAACTATTGAATCAGGAACCACAGGGTGTTAATGGTAAAGAACGAAAATAATGGAGCAATAAATTGAAACGAATTTTTTTTTACAAAATGCTCAAGAACATGAGATTTGTATTAGATAATAATTTTTGAAATAAGGTTTCAATACTCATGATCATATAAAGGTTCGTCAGATTGGCACATATTAAAGAATAATGTTTGATCTAATAAAAAATTTAATCAACAAGAGAAAAAAACCAATTAATGATCCCTATCTCTTTTTTGGATTGATCCCTGGGGAATAATGTGCACGTGCAATGATCAAGAAAAAAACAGTGCATCCATTGCACTTTGATCCTCCTTGATCTAGAGGTTTTTTGTTCATCATAAATAGAGGTGTGGAGGATCTCCCACCAACATATGGGATAATTATGTAGAAAACCCTATCCAAATCCCCTTAAATTCCTATTTTTACGTTTTTAGTTAGTTCAATGTTTTATTAGTCAAACAATTAATTAATTAATTAATTAACTCAAACGCCCCACTAACAAGTGAGGCATCTTGTTGTGTCATGCCGGCTCATTTTATGTTGTGCCTTGGGAAAAAACTTTTCTTTGGACCCAACTGTGGTCTCAGAATTATGATCTGATCAACCATTTGAGATTATTCCATTTTATTATATTAATTACATGCATAAAATATAATGTATGTTTAATATTTTTATAAAATTAATTTTGGGAACACTGGGCCACAGAATCACACGCCTTCTCAACGCCTATCTTTATAAATATATTTAAAAATATTTCAATGTATTAAAATGAATATAATGTGTCTATACATGTGATCCCATGTGGGGATATTTATTACTCATGACCGGGTTTTATGGGACTTCTAGGGGTGGATAGGTTTAGTAGTGGAAACCTAGTTTCCTTATCTCCAGTTCAAATTGTTTTATTAATATAGCCTAATGATGATGCCCATGACACTAGAATCCTTTTTTTGGATAGTTTAAGGAATTAATCTCCCTACTTCTATTGTATCCCCTAATATTTATATTATTTTTTACCACATATTTTCTTGTTTTCTTCTCGATTTTTTGTGACTTGAAATAGTGGTGTTGAACCATGTTCTTTATTTTTAATTTGTATGGTTTTATTTTCAAATTTTTTGATAAAAGGATTGTGAAAGGTTTTTAAAGAAGGAAAAATGGAAAGTGTGTTTTTGAAGTCTTTTAAAACTATTTTAATAATGAGTTTTAAAATTGTTCTTAAATTAGAAATGTTATAGTTGTTTTTATTTGAAATTTCCAGAATGTGTGAGTTTTAAAAATAGGTTTTTATCCCACCATTCCTATTTTTATGGAAATGGTTGGTTTTCAAACAAGTTTTAGAAAGCTGTTTGATATTTGGAAACCTCATTGAGTTTTGAATTGTGTATCTTAAAAATGGATGTTTATAAAATATTTTAAAGTCATGTCTTAGAAAGGTGATTTGTCTAAGAGGTATTTGATGAGGACATTTTTTTCCAAGTGAATGTTTTCATTTAATGAAAATCTTATAAAAATATTTTAACACAATTTTATGTGTTACTACTTATTTGGTAAAACATTAAAGAAAATTGTTATTTTTATAATATATTTCAAACTAGATTTTTTAGGATGTAATATGAATGTGATATACTATTTTTTGTAGGATATGGTGACCTATTTTACTTGTTGATCAAGCCTATATTTTATAGGTTTGGGTCATTTCTATCATGGTTTTCTTCCTTTGTATTTTTTTAGATGGATATATGGTTGGATGGTGACCCTATTTGAACATCATTTGTGTATTTATTTTGTAACATATTAATATTTTTGAATCCAATAGGATGGATATAAATAAAACATGGATAGATGTCAATCATCTAACAAAAGAGTATGATGATGGAGTGAAGGAGTTCGTCATGTTTGTAAAATAACATGTTTATGACTCTCCTAACATCCTTTTTCTATCATTACACTATTTTTATTCAAGACTAATTAGTCTATAAAAGTTGAAAGAGAATTGTATCTATCATGAAATAGGTTGAAGTTATAAATGATGCAATAAAAATGGGAAAAAAATTGAATGTAGCTAGTGTCTAAGATAGCACTTTATTTTATGGATCATCATATATAATTATAAGTGTGAACAATGAAGAAAGTTGTATCGAGAATTTGATTATATATGTGATTGATGATGAAGATCATATTAAGTAAATGAAAATGATAGTTGAAGATGAAATTTTTGATTGCCCAAAAAAAATTGAAGATAAAGAGTTGTGCAAAGATGCCATTGTATGGTGGTTGCACTAAATATACAATGTTCTTAGATATACATAAGGAATATAATTTGAAATCAGGAAATATGTGGAGTGACTCTAGTTTTAGGGAACTAATTTCTCTCTTGAATGACATGCTCTCATAAGATAATGAGATCCCACGTCCAACATGCGATGCCAAATGAATGTTATTCTGAATGGGTATGATATTTGAAAGAATGCACACTTACCCGAATGATTGTATATTATTCTTCAAGGAATATAAATCACTTAAATGATGCCCAAAGTATGGTTCTTCTCGATACAATAATGTTGAATCAGGTCCTGTGAAATGTTTATGGTACTTTCTGATCATTATGAGGTTTATGAGCCTATATGGAAGTGACGAGACTGTAGGAAAATTTATGTGGCATGTAGATACAATAAATAACGATGGGAAACTATATCACCCAACAGACTCTCCATGGTGGAAGACAATTGATCTTAAGTATCCAAAAATTTGGAAATGAGCTAAGAAACCTTCATCTTTTGTTATCTATAGATGGAGTGAATCCTTTGGGTTTTCAAAGAAGCACTCACATTGCATGACCAGTTATGTTGGTAAATTGTAACTTTACACTATGGTTATACATGAAATGAAAATACATCAAGTTATCTATTCTTATTTTAGGAACAAAACAACTGAGTAATTATATTGATTTTTATTTGGCTCCTTTGATTGAGGATTGGAAATTATTGTGGGATTCAGTTTTGATGTTATATGATTCTTATAGAAATGAAGATTTCACATTGAGATCTATGTTGTACGGGATGATAAATGACTTTATTGATTATGTAAATTTTTTTAGGATATATAATTAAAGGAACTCAAGGGTGTCCCGTTTGTGAACAAGGTACATAGTCAATTTGGATAAAACATTCAGAAAAACTATGTTTCTATGACATCATAGATTTCTACCCCTATGAAAAAAGTATCGATCATGGATAAAATCATTCGATGGAAGTTCATAAGAACATACAATACTGTCTATACTACTGGGTGATCAACTATTTGAGAAATTATTAGGTGTGGGAACTGCTTTTGGTAAACTATTTTCAAAAAATCTTATGAAAACTGCTTGGAAAATGAGATCAGTTTTTTTTTTGAATTTCCATACTAGAATTTCCTTTGTATTAGATATTTTCATGATGTTATGTAAGTTTAAAAAATATATGTGATAGTTTCATCAAAAAGTTTCTAAATTAACCTGTAAAAACAAAGGATGAAATTAAGGCTAGGTTGGACATGGTTGACAAGTGAATACGAGAAGATTTGGTTCCAGTGAAGGGTGAAAAACAAAATTTTATTTGTCCATCTGCTTACACTCTTTGCAGGAAGGAGAGATATCATTTTTTCAACCTATTTAATGATGTAAACATTCCAGAGGGGTATTCATTGAATATCATGGATATCGTGTTAATATATGATTTGATGTTAAAGGGTCTAAAATCACATTATTTTCATGTTTTTATGAATAATCCCATTATTATAGATTTACGTTTCATTTCTTCCAAGAATTTTATCCACACATTAACCAAGCGATGTTTCTTCTTCAATCATATATGTATAAAAGTTATAGAACTAAAACATTTGTAGACTGTGAAAGGGTGAATTGTGGTCATATTATGTGAATTATAAATGTTATTCATGCCAACAATCATTGATATGATAGTTCATTTGATGGTTCACATGGTGAGATAGAATCAACTATGTGGTCCTATACACTATATATCGATGTACCCTATTGAACGATATATAAATATTTTGAAAGGGTGTGTCAAAAACGAAATTCAACTAGAGGGTTTCATTAATGAGTGATATATTATTGAGGAGTCCATTGAATTATGTAATGAATACCTACCTAGTGTCAAAATAATTGTTCTATAAAAATCTCATCACACTGGGAACCTTATGGGTGAAGGTATTTCTATAAGAAATGTTTTCTCAATCAATATTATTGATCGAGAGCATGCCCACCATTTCATTTTTCATAACAATTTAAAGGTTTCCCCATATGTTGTAACCCATAATGAAATTTTTAGTCATTTGAACCAACCAAGGGATAAAATGTGGATATCAAGTAAACCTAATCAATAGTAAATAGGTTTTTTGGACCATGTTTTTAATGATTTTGATGAAAATATAGATTCAATGTTAGAAAATCATTGAGGGAAAGATGGAGGACCAAGTGTGTATTTATTAACTTACAATGGTTGTGTAATTAATTATTATATTTTCATTACAAATGAACATGATTTAGACATTACCATTAAAAATAGTGGAGTTACACTTGTATATGAAGTGATCCATGTTTCTGGTACTAGTGATAAAAATCCAATTTACGCTAATATGTCATACTTTGGCATCATCAAACAAATATGGGAGTTGTATTATACAATTTTTCAAGTGACAATTTTTCAATGAAAGTATGTTGATAACAGGAGTTATATTAAAAAAGATGAATTGGGATTCATGAAATTTTAATTCATTAAGGAAGGGTAAAAAGATGAACCATTGATAATGGCATCACATGTAGTACATATATTTTATGTTCCAGATCCTGAAAACTGAAAGTGGTCAATTGTTCGGTTATTGACCAAAACTACTGAAGGTTTAGATGAAAATTCAAATGAGGATGACACTTTCATTAGGATATCGTAATCATTTAATATGGGTCCCAATGTATATGGTTAATTTTATGTCATAGTATACCACAATGAAGAGATTTGGATAGTTGATAGAAGGGGTCAAATCACTTCATCCTTTTAAAAAAAAGAGTTAAATAATCAGGTAACATTGTTTTTGTAATATACATTATGTTACCTCATGTTATTATATATTCTATACATCATTTTTGTAATCTAAATTAAATGTTAAACCAATTCTATAGATAACGACTTCTACACGTGTTGATGCTCACAATACAGAGGAACAGCAGGTCACTAAACTTGCTGCTACTCATAGTGATGATGGAAAATGACCTTATATACATGGTGGTGCTCCCAATCCCAAGGCAAAACATGTTTCTCAACCTATTGATACTCCCACTAT
The DNA here is from genome assembly GCA_963277665.1 of Viscum album. Classification (NCBI taxonomy): domain Eukaryota; kingdom Viridiplantae; phylum Streptophyta; class Magnoliopsida; order Santalales; family Viscaceae; genus Viscum; species Viscum album. The sequence continues at coordinate 515,836,128 of OY728135.1, forward strand.
AGATGTACAATGACCATATGTACATGTAGATGTTACTTCTCCAGAGGAATGAAATATTGATGAAGTTGAATTTAAGGAAATGGTAGGTTATGAAGGACTGGTGATGTTGAAAAAACATGAGCACCATAGTTTTATGATATTAGAAAAAATATTTAACATGAAATTCAATGTAATAAATTACAAGTCCAAATGGAATTCATGGGGCCAACATGTTAACCCCAATAAGGCCAAGTCTAGTAGTTACATCAGAATTTCTACTCATCAATGTAGGCCGATTGATGTAGATTCGTGGAACCATGTTGTTCCCCTACTTAAGACACTAATTTGGGAAGATATTATGGTAAACTTATGATACAATTTCATTATTTTACTGAAAAATAACAAAATGAAACATTGAATTACTCTTAATCATCCCATATAGAGTGAATTTATAGTATATGAATTCCACAATAAATATGTATTAATGGTTACTAGAAAGATTCAGAGTGACTTTCACAAAATTCTAATGATAAATCATTTTAATGAAGCTGATGGGAAAATAAACCTACACCCACTACTTATCTATGAACACTTGATAACCCAATAAGTATGGGATGCATTTACTGGTCGTTGTATCGGTGTTCCTTTTCAGTTACATTGTGTCTATTAATACATTGTTTGAAAATATGTATATTCATCACTTTGATTTGTTGTACCTCTCCTACCCCTCGTGGTTTAATTTTCATGATCACAATCACTCTCTTATTTATCTAATCTTGTTTTAAGTGTTTTTGGATGATAGGCATGATTTCAGGTTGCCAAGGAATTGGGCCAAGAAAGCCAGAAGGCAAAAGTAGACTGATTTCAGTCCACCGGCCAACCGGTGGATTACCACCGGCCAGCCGGTGGAATCTTGACAGAAGGCATCCCCTCTGTCCAGACCACCGGCCAACCGGTGTCCCATCACCGGCCAGCCGGTGGAACCCAGACAGAAGGGACACCTACTGTCTCACCACCGGCCAACCGGTGGCCTCCTCACCGGCCAGCCGGTGGTGCCTGGGCAGAAGGCCTCTCCATTTTTCCAAAGCACCGGCCAACCGGTGGCCAAGCACCGGTCAGCCGGTGGAGCCAGTCAAACTAGCCGTTGGGCTTTGACCAGCCTGCTCCCAACGGCTCCGAAGACTTTTCCAACAGCTCCGAAGACCCCGAACGGCCATATGAGGGTTCCCCTTCTATAAATAAAGGACTAGGAAGCCCCGGAACAAGTTTGGAACAATAACCAAGCCAACGGAAGCCAACAGACACATTTTTCATCATTTGGAAAACCTCCAGCGGATTCCTTCAAGGAACCTCTTTTGTTCCAACCCACTTCCACATCTAAGGAGCACCATCAAAGAAGCTTGGGAGTGCTCTTCATCAACTTCATCAATCCTTTGACGCCCAAGGCTTCTCCTCTTACGGTTTTTCATTATTTATCTTTTTGAGCATCAATTTGGGTTTGTGCCTACAAACCCCTCTTTCTCTCATCTTCCCTTTGTTTGGGTTTTCACACCACCTTCAAGGTGTGAAGAGGTTAGTCAAGCCTTCCCTTTAAAAGGCTTGAGTCATAGGTGAGCTAGCCTTCACCTGTAAGAAGACTAGTGGGTTCTTGCTCAACCATTAAAAGCAAGCTGTAATAGGTTCTAGACTACCTTAAAGTCTAGTGGGTTTCTTGCAAAAACCATTAAAAAGCAAGCGGTAGTAAATCTCTCAACGGTTGAGTTGGGAGCAGAGACGTAGGCTTTGGTTTAAGCCGAACTCCGTTATCAAGTTTTGTGTCTTGCCTCTTTTATTTCCGCTGCACTTTTAACATTGTTTTTAAATTGTTAATTATTTTTTAAAAGGCAATTCCCCCCCCCCCCTTTATTTCCGAACTCCTACTATTTTTGTAAGGGGGAGCTCCAAATATAAATTTTGCAACTATTGTAAAAAACCCGGGCACTTAATTTATGAGTGCGATTGCAAAAATGCCCGGTATGGAAGGCCCAAAACCATTTCCTTTAATGATGAATTTCATAGGAGAATACCCGCCACTAGACAAGTTTGGATTGAAAAATCCCTTTTAGCGAGTCTCACTGGACCAAAATTTGTCTTGGTTCTAAAATCCACTCTCCGGTGATTTGTTGTTTTTATTTAGGGGGAGTTAGGATCGTTTAAGCCTTTTTGCTTTATATTCAAAACTTTCAATTCAAAACCTTCAATTCAAAACCTTCAATTCAAAACTTTCAATTCAAATCTCAAAAATTTCAATTGGTTTAAAAACTCTATCTTGTTTTTCAACCTTTCCCTCAATCAAGTTTTATTCCCCGTGCTATTTTGATAATCACAAAGGGGGAGAAATTCTTGGTTGATTGGGGGACAAATCTTTCTCTCATGCTTCGCTTTATCCTTTAAAGCATGCCTTTCATTTCAGTCTTTTACATTGCTTGTTTTGGTGATTGTGATCATCAAAATAGGGGAAGATTGTTGTACCTCTCGTACCCCTCGTGGTTTAATTTTCATGATCACAATCACTCTCTTATTTATCTAATCTTGTTTTAAGTGTTTTTGGATGATAGGAATGATTTCAGGTTGCCAAAAAATTGGGCCAAGAAAGCCAGAAGGCAAAAGTGGACTGATTTCAGTCCACCGGCCAACCGGTGGATGACCACCAGCCAGCCGGTGGAATCTTAACAGAAGGCATCCCCTCTGTCCAGACCACCGGCCAACCGGTGTCCCATCACCGGCCAGCCGGTGGAACCCAGACAGAAGGGACACCTACTGTCTCACCACCGGCCAACCGGTGGCCTCCTCACCGGCCAGCCAGTGGTGCCTGGGTAGAAGGCCTCTCCATTTTTCCAAAGCACCGGCCAACCGGTGGCCAAGCACCGGTCAGTCGGTGGAGCCAGTCAAACTAGCCGTTGGGCTTTGACCAGCCTGCTCCCAACGGCTCCGAAGACTTTTCCAATGGCTCTGAAGACCCCGAACGGCCATATGAGGGTTCCCCCTCTATAAATAAAGGACTAGGAAGCCCCGGAACAAGTGTGGAACAATAACCAAGCCAACGGAAACCAACAGACACATTTTTCATCCTTTGGAAAACCTCCGGCGGATTCCTTCAAGGAACCTCTTTTGCTCCAACCCACTTCCACATCTAAGGAGCACCATCAAAGAAGCTTGGGAGCGATCTTCATCAACTTCATCAATCCTTTGACGCCCAAGGCTTCTCCTCTTACAGTTTTTCATTATTTAGCTTTTTGAGCATCAATTTGGGTTTGTGCCTACAAACCCCTCTTTCTCTCATCTTCCCATTGTTTGGGTTTTCACACCACCTTCAAGGTGTGAAGAGGTTAGTCAAGCCTTACCTTTAAAAGGCTTGAGTCATAGGTGAGCTAGCCTTCACCTGTAAGAAGACTAGTGGGTTCTTGCTCAACCATTAAAAGCAAGTTGTAATAGGTTCTAGACTACCTTAAAGTCTAGTGGGTTTCTTGCTAAAACTATTAAAAAGCAAGCGGTAGTAAATCTCTCAACGGTTGAGTTGGGAGCAGAGACGTAGGCTTTGGTTTAAGCCAAACTCCGTTATCAAGTTTTGTGTCTTGCCTCTTTTATTTCCGATGCACTTTTAACTTTGTTTTTAAATTGTTAATTATTTTTTAAAAGGCAATTCCCCCCCCTCTTGTCATCACTCTGCGTTCCAACATGATTGGCAATTTTCTATTTAGAAAATAGAAACTGACTTCTGAAAATAAGGGGGCAGCATCAAAACCAACATACCCCTACCGTAAAGCAAGTATAGGGTATGCTTCAAATGAAAAAAAATTGGTACGTGTTCTAAATCTACCATAATACATTTAATGGACATGAATTAAGAGAAAATATTATGTTCCTCTATTTAATTAAAGATTGATGAATCCAAATTCTAAATCCACTTCCATCCCACATCATGTTCTGTGGAAGGAGACACGTGTAAATAAATATGGGATACTAACATATGAAAAGACACAAAAAGTTAGGGAAACATGTGTAAGTATGACATCATAATAAAAATTCTTTAAATATCTATTTCGTAATAATGATTACTTATTTTCCAATATTTTCTATCCAACATATTAATAGGAATCATCAATAGATATACCTGATGAGAACCTACTATTAGTGTCCTTGAAGAAGTTAGAAACGTATGGTCGTGTAAAAGGTGTGGGTTTTTCAGTGACACCGCAAACATATTTTGATAAAAAAAACTAGAGGAGGATAATGATTAAGAAATGGAACAAATGAAAGAAATAATTTCTACCCTTGAAGAACAATTCCAATAGTATGGAGAGTTTCTAGAAACTATTATGGGATGGGGGAAGCGAAGAGAAGAAAAACTCAAGAACAACCATTTCAAAGGGATCGCCCCACCCTTGCCAGCTTTTAGGCGATCCATTCCCCTCAAAGTTTTATATTAGTCAAGTTGGTAAATATTCTAACAATTGTTTCTATGAAATGTGAATCAAATAGGTACATATACTGATCTTGTACCGATATTATACAAGTTCAAAATGACTTTGATTTTATCAATCAACACCCACTCATCACTTTGTACTTGGGGATATGGTGTTCAATATCCAATAGAACTATCTAAAAAAATACTACTTACAACATGTCATGTGAGAGTGGTGATTATCATAGCTCATGAGTCGACCACCGAGCTACATGTTCCTCTTGATGATAACGATGTTCATATGATCGACTAAGATGTTGGAACATTTATCGCATTTCTATCAGATCTTGTAAAAAACATGTTGACAAGGATGTATTCATTTCCAGTTTATTTTTCAAGATAAACCTTTAACAATTAATGAAAAAAGGGCTGATGTGAAGAATGTCATAATAGATGGGAAAATGGAAGGGTTGAAAAAAAAAAGACAAATTCAAGCCCATCTACAGTATCAACCAACCAATCTAAAATATCTTCTAGAATCACCTTTACCCTTCTTGTTCCAAATCCACATTTACTAAAATTGAAAGTTCATATGGATAAAAATTTACAAAATGGAAGTAGTCAAATAGTATATTTTGAAGGAAATGTGTATAAAGAGGAACATGAATTTTATATTTTTCTTAATAATATAAATTAAATCCTATTCTATGATTGTATATCTGCCTCATTTATAAATATATACATGAGGTATGTTTTGATGATTTGATTTTGCAAAGACCGATATACTATATTAATTATGATTAAATACATTTCATATTTTTGGTAGTAATATATATCAATACCAATTTAATGGATTTCCCTATTAAAAATGACTTTTTTGTCCTCACGCCACCTTTATATAATAAAAAAATAAAATAAAAAATTGATGAAATAGTCGAAGACTTGGTCAAATCATTTGAAAAAAAAACTTACGGATAACAGACACTTCTTTATACAAAAGATACAGGGGTAAAACTCTACAATTTAATCATATCAATTATATTTTTATTTCTTTCATTACTTATTACTTTTTATGTTTTAAGAAATGTTGGAAGCTCATTGTGGACAGTTTGGATACTCCAATTATTTATTTCCTAGATTCACTTCTTGGATACCCAACAAACCGACCACAGATGATGGAATTTTTCAATTTTCAATACACTAAATCCAATATTTTAGAACTAAACACTAATTTAAATAATTTAAATTTTTTTTAATGATGATTCATTTATGATAGGACATTGCATCAATATCATGAAAAACAAGGAATGATTCTGAGGTCTAAACACAAGTATACTGACAAGTTCAAGAAATTGACAAGTATAAGGGTATATATTATAATATTTCATTATCCAAACACATATCAAAACAAATTACATATTTTTCTCAATGTTTCTATGTTATCAAAATAAAAAAAGAAAATATTTTGGTTACTATGTTTTTAAATTTATGAGAGTGATCATATTACATGAACAAACTAGCATCTTCAAGGAGGTATTTGTGAATATAATTACTATTTAATTCAAAATATTTATTAAAAAATATTTTTTATATTTTTTTATGTAATACTATTACTATTGGAAAAGACTCATTTTCATAAGAAGATATAGATTTTCTTAGAAACTAATGGGTAGCATACCTGATGACCAAATGTGCACAAATGGCATAAAGAGATGACTTCCATAGAAGTAGTGGATTGTTTCATATTTATGTTTAATTTATTTATTTTTATTAATATTTATATAAGAAGTTTTTTTGTATATATATGAATTCCATTTTACGAGTTGGGGTGGTTTGTTCTAAGCTCCTCGTTCTTGATAAATATTGGGCTTCGAGGCTGTAACTGAGATAATGAAAATAACGAAATGGGTCAAGAATGTATACAACCATTATAAAGAGGTGAATTACTACTACTTATTTAGTTAATTTTTTCATCATTTTATCTAATATTTGTATGTTTATCTCCTTATCATTTTTTTCTAATGCGTATTTAGTTTTTTTATAGATATTTATGATTTTTATTACTTATCTTTGTCAATCTACCAACACTGTATAGAGTTGATTCTATTTGGTGGACAAGACTTTCTTGTTCAAATCCTAACGATTCTATTAATATCATGTTCTTGTTGAGATTACTTCTTGTGATATAATGGGAATATGAGCTTCCTCCAGTCACCTAGATTTCAACAATGAGTAATGTTTTCCCACTAAAAACAACGATTCAATATGCAGTGTTGATAGTTTGATAATGAAATGAAATGGAAATCATGATAAAATTGGATGTTAAAGTTTGTTTAAATACATTAGGACATGTTTCATTCAGATACACCTCAATCCGACATATGGTGTGACATGTATGGCTCCAAGTGTTTCATTCTATATAAAATTGAAATAAAGTTTAGTAAAAAAGAGAAATAACATACTCAAAACTGAGAAAACCTATTCACATTATTTTGATACTTTAATAAAAGGGTTGATAAGTTATATCTGACATGTTGGAATCTATCACAACTCAAAATAATACATGATGTGTATGACGTGACTAAAATTTTCTTTTTATTTAAAATTGACAATATTTTTAGTAAAAATAACAAGTGAAATAATGAAAAATGAGAAAATAAATTCTAATTGTTTTGATACTTTGTAAAAATAATTTCTAAGTAATTTTTTATGTGTAGGAGTAAAATGAACCTAAATTTGATTCATGGTTTAACCAGTGAGACTAAAAGTATGTCTATTTCTTTAAATTTAACATTAATTTTTGAAAAAAGTAAAGTGACATAGTTAAAACCAAGAAAAAGCATTAGGGTTATTTTGATAATTTAAGAAAATGATCTATAAGTCATTTTTCATTTGTAAGTATCAACTTCACCTCAATTGGATTTGTGGTTTGACTGTTAGAACTCTATGTGTCTCTGTTTTTTGAAAGTGACATTAATTTTATTAAAAAGAACAAGTGACATACTGAAAATCAAGAAAGCACATTTGTATTGATTTAATAATTTAGGAAAAATATCCATATGTCATTTGTGACCTATTGAAATCAACCTCTGCTTAATATGATGCACGATGTAAACAGTATAATTCCAACTGTGTATTTTTATTTAAAATTGAAATAAATTTTAGTAAACAGAACAAGTGACATACTAAAAACTAATAAAAGACATTTTTATTATTTTAATACTTTATAAAAAAATCGATATGACATTTTTTGACATTTAGGAATCAACCTCACCTCAATAAAATGTACAGTGTGACCATTATATGTCTAAGTGTCTCTTTTTATTTAAAATTGACATTAATTTTTGTAAAAAGAAAATGTAACATACTGGAAAGTGAGTAAACGCATTTCAATTGTTTTTATACATTATAAAAAAGATCTATATGTCATTTTGGATGTGTAGGAATAAACGCCACCTAAATATGATTCACGGTGTGGATGGTATAACTCAAAGTGTCTCTTTTTACTTAAAATTGACCTTAATTTTAGTAAAAAGAATAAGTGACGTACTAAAAAACTGAGAAAACACATTTGTATTGTTTTTATAATTTATTACAATGATATATGGGTAATTTGTGATATTTATGAGTAAATTGAAACTCAATATAACAGAAAATGTGAACACTATGACTCCAAGTGTGTCTTTTTATTTAAAATTGACATCAATTTAAGTAAAAAAGAAAATTTCACATATTGCAAACAAATAAAACACTTTCATAATATTTTGATACATTAGTAAAATGATCCATCATTAATTTATGATTTATATGAATAAAAATTATCACAATCTAATGTATTGTGTGACGGATATAACTAAAAGTGTTTATTTTTATTTTAAAATTTAAAATAATTTAAGTAAAAATAACAAGTGACAAACAGAAAACTGAGAAAATTCATTTATATTGTCTTATTAATTTATGAAAACAATAAATGAGTAATTTGTGACATGTATGAGTTAACCACACCTCAATCTGATGCACGGTGTGACTACTATGACTCAGAGTGTGACTTTTTATTTAAAATTGACATTAATTTAATTAAAAATAATTAATGGCATACTGAAGACTGAGAAAAATCATTCGGATTGTTTGGATACTTTAGTAAAATGACCCATGAGTCATTTTTTATGTGTATTAATAAACCAAACCTAAATCTAACACATGGTGTGACTGGTATGACTAAAAGTGTTTGTTATCATTTTAAATTGACATTTAAGTTAAAAATGTCTCACTCACTAAAAACCAATCAAACTCACTTCTATTATCTTGATAATTTAGGAAATATATTTTTTTGTTTATTTTTTATGTGTATGAAGATGTATTGCATAAAACTGATGCATTATGTGACCGGTATCACTCAAAATGAGTTCTTCTATTTTGAAATGATATTTTAGTAAAAAAACAGAACTGGCATTCTGAAAACTAATCAAATGCATTCATAATGTTTTGATAATTTTGTAAAATAATAAATGGGTAATTTTCCATGTGTGGGAATCAAAAATACCTCAATATTAGGTATGGTGTGGTAGGTATGACTAAAAGTTACTATTTTTATTTAAAATCAACATTAATTTTAGTAAAAAGAAAATGTGACATACTGAAAACCAAGAAAATGAATTTTAATTTTTTTTGATAATTTTTGAAATTGATCCATGAGTCATTTATAATTTTAAAGATTCAACTATACCTCAATATGACACACAATGTGACTTCTATAACTCACAGTGTGTCTTTTTATTTAAAATTTACATTAATTGAAGTAAAATGAACAGGCGGCATAATGAAAACTAATAAAACTCATTAATATTATTTTTATACATTATTAAAAGGATATATGATTCATTTTTGAAATGTAGGGATTAATCTCACCTTAATATGATGGAAGGTGTGACCGGTATGACTAATAGAGTCTATAATCAGATTAAAATTATTATTTTAGTTCAAAACATGTCACTCACAAAAATTCAATAAAATCCACTCCAATAGTCTTTATAATTTCATAAATAAATTCATAAGTCATTGTTGACAGTAATGAAGAATTATCACATCAAACAGACTCAAGATTCGACCGGTATGGCTCAAAATCCATGTTTCCAGTTTGAAATTTCATTTTAGTAAAAAAACAAAACTGTAAAACTAAAACATTGTGAAGACACCATCATATTGTTTTTATGCTTTATTAAAATTATCCATGAGCCATTTTTTATGTTTATGAGTCAACCTAACCTCATTCTAACACACGGTGTGGCCGGTATGACTAAAACTATCTCTATTTTTAAAATTGACATTAATTTTAGGAAAATGAGAAATTGACATAATACAAATTGAGAAAACACATTCTTATTGTTTTAATAATTTATTAAAAATATCTATGAGTAATTTATGATTCTTATGAGTCAAGATCACCGCAATTTGATGCATGGTGTGACTATTATAGCCCTAAGTGTGTCGTTTTATTTAAAATTTTCACTAATTTAAGTAAAAATGAAAAAGTTACATATTGAAAAATTATAAAATTAATTTGAATTGATTTAATACATTATAGAAATGATCCATGAGTCATTTTTGATGTATAGTAATCAACCACAACTCAATATGATGCACGGTGTGACCGGTATGACATAAGTAGTCTGTTATCATTTTAAAATTGACACTTTAGTCAAAATGTGTCACTCACGAAAAACCAATAAAACATACTCTAATTGTCTCTATAATTTAAGAAATTAATTAATAAAACATTTTTTATATAAACTAATATGTATCATGTCAAACCGATGAACAATGCGACTGCTATGACTCAAAATGCGTGTTTCTAGTTTGAGAAGACATTTTAGTAAAAAAAACACATCAAACATACTGAAAACCAATAAAAAAATATTTGGATTGATTTGATACATTATTAAAATGATATATATGTTATTTTTGATATGTAGGAATCAACCGCACCTCAATATAATGCATGGTGTGGCCTGTATAACATAAAGTGTCTCTTTTTATTTAAAATCTACATTCATTTTAGTAAAAATAATAGTAACATATTTTAGAGAGAGAAAATGCATTCAGATTGTTTGATAATTTAGGAAATTGATCCATGAGTAATTTTTAATGTGTATGAGTCAATTTTACTTCAATATGATGCACGGCGTGATCAATATTACTCCAAGTGATCCTTTTTATTTAAAATTGACAATAATTTAAGTAAAAAAGAACAAGTGACATACTGAAAACCTAGAAAACGAATTTTTATTATTTTTATACTTTTGTAAAATGATCCATGTGTCATTTCTTAACATGTAAGATTCAACCAAAACTCAATCTGATGCACTATGTGACCGATATGAACAAAATTGTACATTATCAGTTTAAAATTGACATTTTAGTTAAATCAAAATGTGTCACTCACTGAAAACCTAGAAAACATGATTCAACTGTCTTGATAATATAGGAAAGTGATTAATAATTGATTTTTTATGTGTATGAATAAGTCTTGTGTCAAATTGTTTCTTGATATGACTGTTATGACTCAAAATATGTGTTTCTAGTTTTAGATAACATTTTTATAAAAAAAACACAACTCGCACGTTGAAAATCGAGAAAACATATTGGAATTGTTTTGATACTTTAGGAAAAAGCTCTATAATTAATTTTTTACGTGTAGAAATAAATTGTACCATGATATGATGCACAGTGCAGCCGATATAATTCAAAGTGTTTATTTTTATTTAAAATTGACATTAATTTAAGTAAAAAATGTAAAGTGACAAACTAAAAACTAATAAAACGCATTCAGATCCTTTAGATAATTTAGAAAAATGATCCATGAGTCATTCTTAATGTGTAGGGGTCAACCAAACCACAATCTGACACATGGTGTTACCGCTATGACTCCAAGTGTGTATTTTTATTTAAAATTCACATTAATTTAAGTAATAAATAACATGTGACATACTAAAAACTGAGTAAACACATTCAGTTTGTTTTGATACTTTAATAAAATGATCCATGAATCATTTTTGATCTATATGATTCAACCACATCTCAATCTATCATAGTGTGTGACCAGTATGACTAAAAGTGTCTATTATCTATTTAAAATTGATATTTTAGTTCAAAATGTGTCACTAACTAAAAACCATGAAAACGTTCTCCAATTGTCTTGATAGTTTAGGATAGTGATTCATAAGTCATTTGTGACATGTATGAAGTATCCTCACATCAAACTGATCCATGATGCGACCGGTATTACTTGAAATGCGTGTTTCCAGTTTGAAATGACATTTTAATATAACAAATTGGAATACTAAAAAGTGAGTAAATGAATTTCGATTGTTTAGATACTTTATGATAATGATCCATTAGTAATTTTTGGAAAATATGAATCATATGTACCTCAATCCGATGTATTTTGTGGCTGATATAATTCCAAATGTGTTATGATTTTAAATTGACATTAGTTTTAGTAAAAGAACAAGTGACATACTAAAAATCAATAAAACAGATTTGGATTGTTTTGATATTTTAGTACAATGATTCATAATGTATTTGTGACATGTAAGAATCAACCCTATCACAATACGTTGCACGGTGAGATCATTATGACTCTAAAGGTGTCTTTTTTATTAAAAATTGAAATTTTATTAATTTATTCTTTCATATTAATGTTATATTTATTTCATTATAGTATTACTAATATAATATTTATTTTCTTATAAAGGAAAAATAGTTTCGTCGGGTTGAGATGATTTGTTCAAAAACTGATACCATGGGTGAAAATTTTTGAGAGGGGATCACAAGCATCAAAGGATGAAACATTAATGTTTTTAAATGTTTGTTGGATAATTATAAATGTAATTATATAAAACATTTTTTGAAATGTATGTTGTAGTTTTTTTAATCATGGTGTAAATTTTATTTCAATTAAATTATATATTTTGTGTTGATAGTTTACAAGTTTTTGTTGGGTGTTCTATTATATAAAAATCATACCACATCAAGGTAGGCCTTTATTAGCGTTATTTCAAGCACTGATAAAGCCCCCATATCGGCGCTATTTGAAGCGCTGATAAAGAGGGAACTTTTTCCGTCAAAAAATTAACACTTATAAAGGGTGGAATTTATTAATGATAAAATAGTGCAGATAAAGGGGGGAATTATCATCACTTTTTTTAGCATGGATAAAGGACCCCTTATATCATCACTATGATTAACAATTCTTTTTTAGTGATATTAAAGTCATTTTTATGTGCTGTAAAATGGAATATCTATAGTAGTGTTTCAATAATAAAATGGGCTACCTAAAATACCTTTTTAATTCTGAAAAAATAAATACTATAGGTTAGATATGTTATATAATCATCCTATAAGTATATATGATAGAAATATATCTCTTACTTTTACATCTTGTTCTTCTTTAATGTAAAGGAAATGTTTTTCTCATAGAGAATTGGAATATTTTCTTCCATCTACATCACAGGACAAATAGTTTATAAAATGTTGGAAATATCAAACTCTTCATAACATAAGGTCTGTAATTGGATTTTATATTATGTTTACCTTCCTTTGTCTTTGACTTATAAATTATCTTTGATAATTGCATCATGGGATCAATTTTTTTGTCTGTTCTCTTCATCTCATTCATATTCGCACTATTGCATGAATATGATCCCAATAATTCTCACTATCTCAAACATCCTTCATTTTCAGTATCTAACTTTATTTCATATGATATTTTATAAAAGTATACCAAGATATTCTGTCTTCCTAATAATTAAACTTATCACAGCCTTTCCATAAAATTGTCATTCACCTTAATCTTCAAAATTTCATGTGATGATGAAATAGAAACATTCATAGCATGACTCATTTATCTGTGTTAAAAAAACATTCCCACATTATTCTATATACATCATCTAATAAAACATTATACTTTCTCATTTATTCTCATTATTTTTTAAAAAAAATCAAGGAATAAATTTTGTGATATTTTAAAATTTTTTGATTTTAAAAAACAATCAAAGTAGGGTGACATCGATGGGTTCCACTTGCTTGGGATCTTTTTCAAATTACCGACTATTACATTTGATTCATTTTCGATGTACTTAAAGGTTCTATTAAAAAATCCTACCATTCTACAGGATTCGTCTATATATCCATCTCTATCATTTTCATCTAGTTCACCTTCTTCCTATAGGGTGGTTAGAGGTCTGGGTGTGGGATCTTTCAAGGATTCCATTATAGGTCCAGTGAGGTCAACGATCCTGCCTTGTCTTTCTTATAGTCCAGAAATTTCATCTTCTTCTATCCAAAAACATTTCACTCCAAACCACTTTTATTCTATGGATAATTCATATGCTAAATTAAAACCTCTAGTCACTTAATGTTTTTATAAGTATCTTCATCTGAAGATAATGTCTTCTACGGCTGATGGGGGCATAATCAATCATTCTAGGTCTAATATATCTATCACTGCTCTATGTTAATTCTCACTCAAATATTTTTCATCTTTGAGGCCCCCTCTTCACCTTATCAATGAACTCTTTCAGAGTTTTTTTATTTAGGTTTTTTGAAAAAAAATGAAAATAGTCCCATGTCAATTTTTTTTTAAAAAAATTCCCAAAAGTCATAAGGCCCCTACTGACTTTAGGTTTATTTCATTCTGAAAGAAGGTGGAAAGGGGATTTCTTCCTTTCTTAAAAATAATTTTTTAAAGGAGGAAAGGCCCTTATCGCCTTTTCCCGAATTATAAAAATTCAAATATACATGTTTTTATATTTAAATTTTTTATTTTTATTTTGGTTTGGTTTGTTTAAATATATATATATATATAACAAAATTATTCAGAAGAATTTATCTGTTATCTAATATCCATCCTTATTTCTATTAAATTAGTCTCGAATTCTGATAGAAACCCTCACCAATGGTCCCTTTTATAAGAGGTTCTACCCTATAAATCATTCTTCATTTCCGATGTGGGATTCAGGTTCTCTCATTCATGCACAAAATTAATATTATATTATCATTAATCATTTGTAATTAATTAAAAATAAATATATCTTACTAATAAGTGAAAGTTAACTATTAATGTTTACTACTAAATATTAATAATTTACTAATTTATATTAATAATATTATAAAAAATATTAGTTAATATTATTAATTAAAAATAAATATTATTAAATTATTAATAAGTAAAAGACATTAATTACTTAGTAATTAAGAAATACATAAATACTTATTAATATTAGTATTTACTAGTCAATTAATTGACTATAAATCATTATTAAATATTAATAATTATTTATTACACAATTACTAATAGATAATAATATAATTTTTAGTTATTAATTAATTAGTAATTAAAAATATTTAATTACTTATTAAAAATAGTACTTACTAATTCACTAATTAATTATTAATTTATTATTTATTTATTAATAATTATTAATTATTATTATTATCCAATTACTAATAAATATTTAAAGTTATTATTATTTACTAAATATTAGTAATAATTATTAAATTATTAAATTACTTATTTTTAGTCAATCATTATTATATCATTATTAATTAACTAACTAATTATTGCTAATATATATAAATTAATAATTAGTATTAATTTATAATAGATATTAATTAAATAATATGATTTAATATATAATAATATTAATTTATAACAAAATATTAATTACTAAATAATGGTAATTACTAATAAATATTAATTTATAATAAATATTAATTAAATAATATGATTTAATATTTAATAATATTAATTCCAAACAAATATTAATCTATAATTAAAAATTAATTAAATAATATTATTTAATATTTAATAACATTAATTAATAATAAATATTTTAAATTATTCTTTATTTACTATTTAATTATTATTATTATTATTTATATATATTTATTATTTATTATTTAGTAATTTTTAATATTATTGCATATTAATTTTATATTATTTAATATAGTAATTAATAAAATGCTATTATTTATTTTTAACTATATATAAATTAATTAGTTGTTTAATAATATAATTAAATACTAATTAATAGTAATAATTAATATTGCTTAAAATATTATTATTATAAATTAGTAAATTGTGAATATTTAGTAGTAAACATTGATAATTAATTATTATTTATTAGTAACTAATATTTATTATTAATTGATTAAAAATGGTTAATAATAATTTATTATTAATTCTTCGCATGAAAGGGAGAACCTAAATCCCACAACGAAAATGCAGAATGATTTCCAAGGGAGACCTTCTTATAAAATTTAGTCATGTGTGAGGGTTTATGTCAGAATTCCAGACTGCTTTAATGGTAGTAATACTTGATATTAAATAGAAGATAAATTCTGTTGAAAAAATTTGTTAAATATATATACCCAAAAAAAATAAACAGACAAACATGTATATTTAAAATATTTTATTAAATTTCTAAAAAAGGAAACATTGCTCGTGTCGTCTTTCTCCCAAACAAAAAATACCCAAAGGAAGAATTTCCTTGTCTCCTTTGGGATATATATTTCAAAAAAACTGACCTAGGGTTTTTTAGATAATTGTTTTTCAGAAAAAAAAAACCTATATAAAAAACTCCCTCTTTCATTATATGGAACTCTAAAGGTATGGGGGCCCCAATGAAGTGTGTCTTCATCTCGTCTGAATATATAAAATGTCATGATTCCATTATGTAGTCCTCAAACCTATGAAAAACAAGAATCATATCTCTTCCTTTTCTACTAGTATTGGATTTGCGGAAAAAATTCATCGAATCCCATGCAATAATAACATCTGGATTTTTTTTTGGAAATCCCCTATTATAGTTGAATGGATGGACGTGTCTCTAATGTTTATTATGACCAATGTATCTTTTTTAGGGATTTCCTACATGTTAAATTTTATGTATACAAAGTGTGTCATCGTTTAAAGGAAGGATATATGGAAAAAACTAACAACATTCTAACCGGTGAACCTTTCATGGTTTGTTAGAGATTATTTCAACTGCATTACAAACATTTTGAAAATTAAAGATAGATCATTTTGTTCTATAGGTGACATACAAGACTAATATTATTGTTTGAATTTTAACGGGCGAATGGACATGGGATTTTTAGGGGGTCCATACACCTGGTGAAATATTAAAAAGTGGGTTGGAAGAATTTCGAGTAGGATTGATTATTGATTGGGAAATATTTAAGGCATAGACTCCTCCCCACAAGTAGAATTTACACATATTACTCCCATTATCCATGATCACTCTATGATATAGATCAATTTTAATATGGATAACAATATAAATCCTCACTTATAAAATTCCAAAAGCTGGGCATGGGATGATACCTTCTTATAAATGGTGTTGAGTTGTTGGGATCAACCTGTGCGAGGAGCAGCATGGTCGATTTTAAGTGATTTCATTAAAAGATTGAAAATTCACCTAATACAATGGAACTCTAATCATTAATAAAATTCAATATAGTTTATATAAGATAAAACAAGAGAGAGAGAGAGGATAGAGGATATTCTCCAAGTAAGTTGGGATGATTACATATTTGAAAAATAAATTAGAAAACAGAACATGTTGTTAGAGAAACAAATAGTGATCAAAAGGGTTTTGAGGGAGAATTCAAGGTCACTATACCCAATATAGGTGCCATAAGAACTATACTTTTTCTTGATTTCATCATGGAAAGTAGGTTTTTGAGGATTATTAACATATTTTTGGAGGACATATCTTACATGGATGATGTTGTTGTGTCTAGTAATTTAGAAGAAAAAAACTTTGATGAACTCCTTGTGAGGACCAACCTAGAAGAAAATTAGAATAAGAGGGGTTTTAGAGATGATTCATTACCTTATAATCTCCAAACATTTGTGGATTATAGAACCAAAAAATTATAGGTTCCATTCTGGGGGAAAAGAAATCAATGATATGGTTTTATCACTAAATCATTAAAGTGTGTTGGGGAAAGATCGCATTATATGTTCTTTTTTATGTTTTTTAGATATCATTAAGCATAAAGTGATTGAGGTATTTCAGGCCTTATTTTGAGTTAGTGAACACGTAAAGGAAGTTATCACATTGAAACTCATTGTCCCAAAATTCAGGGACACAATTATAATCAAACAGTATAGGCTAATATGCCTCTATAAATTTTCTTAAAAGATCATCATTGGATTCATTAGGAATATTCTGGGTACTGTTCTTCTAAGGATCATCTTAGATGAGTATCATGGGTTTATTCGTGTCCACAAAATTCAAGGAAAAATTTTCATTACAAGGAAGATGGTGGGAGACATCAAGAACAAGACACTTGACTCTAATAAAAGTTTCCAAACTGATATCACTAAAGAATATGATCAGATGGAGTGGGGTTACATGTAACATCCCAAGTAAGTAATTAATAATAGATATTTTTATCTATGTCTATTAATGATTAAGATAGTGTTATAGAGGCTTAAAATGAAAATAAATACAATCTTATGCATGTAATACACTAATATTCTTAAAAGATTGTTTTAGTGCCTTTTGATGGCAAACCATTTTTGAATCTATATTTTGACAATTTTATAAACTATGTTTGTCAAAATAAACATATTCTTTATGATTGGGACATCAAAATTTACCTTGTGTTGATTTTTGGTATTTTTCTGACAATATTCATTTTTTTTAATGAATAGTGAAAAATACTGCATTTTACATCAAAACTGCTTTTTAATCTAATTTATTTATATAATTAGATTATGTTTTGAATTGGTTTTGAAGTGAAATTAGAATATATTTTTACCATTTTATCCAATGGTGGTCATTGGAATCAATTTCACTTTGAAATTAGACTTAAACTGGTGTCAATCTTTTGATACTTATTGTTTTGTAAAAACACGCTATTTGCTCTGGCAGCGGGAATTAATTATTAAATTAATTAATGTGACTTATATGATTTGAATTTTGTACAATATACTTCATTTTTGAATTCAGAATATCAAATATATCTTAGGGTGAATTTTTGGTAATTTTCTGAAAAACTTCAATTTTTGATGAATAGTGAAACCACTAAGTGGTAATCAAGCAAACTGATTTTTCAGTTAAATGAAAGTTTACCACTAATGTGTATTTAATTTTGAAAATCCGACATACATGGTTGTCATTAAGAAGTAAAATGTGGTTCAATGAGATTAAAATAATTTTTTGGTGAATAGTAACTTATTAAGTTTTTAATCGCGATTAGTGGTAATTAGTGTAGTTTAAGGTATAAATAATGCTTTAATAATAGGAAATGACCTAGACACATGTCCCAACCTTATTGGTTGTGTCATGGCCGACCAAGAAAAGCCATGGGTCAACTTGGGGACCCCATGGAGACACTTTGGTTTGGAAATTACATAAATAACTTTTTATTTAATGTAAAAGTAAAAATGACACAAACATGATATGTTTAACTAAAACAATTTTTAAATGGGGTTATACAAGTCAGATTTTTGATTATAAATAGTAATTGGAAAGATAAAACGATTTCCTATATCATAGTATTTTTTTTATAATTTTTAGACATTAAATAAATTAAATTATTTATGACATAATAATGATGCAGCGATGACATCATTATTTGACGATTTAAATAAAATGGAAAGATAATGTAAAATCTATGAACTACACATGTCCAAAACTTATTGGATGAGTGGATTTCAAAGGCTTATCACCTTATCCACGAATTATATCAATGTGGGACCTTTTGAAACCGAAACACATTTTCAAATAAAGTAATATTTCTTTACTTTCCAAAAGTGCCCCTCCTCTCCTCTTATAAAAGGCCCCCACCTCTACCTCATTTCACACACTCCTCAAGCCTTTGGCTCGGCCAAACCCTGGCCATTTACTCTCTCCACATCCCTCTCCTCGTCCTAGAGGATTCCCTTTGGGCAGAATCCTTTCAAAGGATGCCTTTAGGCTCAAATCAAAAGGAGTTACACTTTTAAAGGTAATTCATTCTCTCATGTTCATTTGTTTTATTTTGCTTCTCCAACCCCCTAAACTCTTTTTATTTACTTATTTTGTAACAACACCAGTATCTGAAATATACTAGGATGTTGTTATAAGATTTATTTGAGCTACACTCTCACACAACTACATCAAATGGTTATAGAACATACGGTTTCCGTGGATGGCGAAATTCTGCCTCCCGAAACGATGATTGTTCAACACTCATTTAACACCTTCAAAGGTGGACATTATGATGTCACTATTTTTATATATGATATATAATATGTTTATGTTTTCCTTAAGCTTCTGTTTTTTTCATTTTGGGCATACCTTTATGGTTTCCATTATGGGTAAACACGATATCTTCATTTTAGAAAGTGCGGACTACCGCCCCCTCAAAGTGATTTGATTCGTTAAATACCATATGTGGGACATATAAAGGATGGAACTATGATATTATATATGATATTATAATGGAATTATAATATACCTTTATATCATTATGATTCCATTCTATAAAATACGAAATAGAAATGAAAGTAGCGTTCATGCGTACGTACGGCTTACCGTCTCCATGAACGGTGCATTTCATTTCTTACCAATAAATGATTATGTAATATTATAAATGCATGTATGTACTGGATATATATGACATATATGATATCTACATCATGAATACCATTCTGTATATAATGAACCTTTGACCAAATTAACAACATGTAAGTGTAAGAAGTCTATTTTTGACTTAAGAACCAAATACCGACAAAATGAACATTATTAACATAAATGATTACATGATGTTCATAACATGGTATAAAAGGAATAATGAACTTGAAAAAGGTTCATAAGCAAGTAGATATTAACTCAAGTTTATTATTCAGGAGATTAAAGAACGGTCGGGTCAAGTCGGATACGAGGTATGGGACTTCGTCTCAATCTCCTTTCATTGAGGCATATTTTATTTTATACACAACTTTCTTTTATACGGTGTATAAACCACTTTGACTTTTACGTTTATTCAAAAGGAATATTTTTTATACGAAGCATTTACTGAACGACAAAAAGGGAATGTTTTTGTCGTACGTATGCGGCGACAACGACTTCTCCGCCATCATGACCGTTATTTGAGTTTCGGCTTCCTCTACAAGCCATACCTTCGTTTTAAAAGAAAAATAAATAAAATGTTTTACTTTTCTTTTATTTTGGTATTGAAAATGGTTTTCATAATGTTTTTATTATATCAATGTGTTTTATTGATATCTTGTGATTGAAATGTGGAAATGTTATGTTTCCTTTATGTATGTTTTATGCGATACGATTATGTTATGGTTCTTGGGCATTATTATGAAGAGGGGTGGTTCCGTGATAAACTAAGGGCGGGTGAGCCCGATATAGCTCTCCAATGCATTGGGTAACGCGAAGGAGTGAAACGTTAAGGTTTCTCCGAAGAGATTTTAGGGAATATACTGTGATGGGTATTCCAAACGTAACCAAGAGGGTTACTCCCTACGTAAGAATGTTATGAATGCCTCAAGTTACCTTTATGTCTTATGATTTCTATGATTTATTCATGATTTTATGAGGTATGTTAAAGTGCCTATGTTTTATGGGTAAAGTATAATTTCATTCTTATGTATATATGAACTCATGTTTCCTTTCCATGTTTTTTTTATAACCCATACTGAGTTTTTATGCTCATCCCAAGTTTTTGAAATGTTTTTCACAGGTCAAGGGAAAGGTACATGATAAGATGATAGAGTCAAGGATGTGTCAAGAAATAATCCATGTTTTATTTTAAATGTGTTTCCATTGATGGGAATGAAGAATACTATCTTTATGTAACCACTTTGTTTATATGTAGAATGTAATGCAAGTTTTATGATCTAATTCTCTAAAACTCTAAACCCGAAAAGATCCTCAATGTGTAATCTTGTAATAACTCAAGATTAAGTAAGGTTTAAGGCTGGGGCCTTATAGTTGGTATCAGAGGTCGGTTTAGATAACTTTAGGAGTTAGAATTCTATTAAATGATTATCCAAAAATATTTTTTTTTCGAAATGATATAGCATTTAAAGATTACCATGTTGCTTCATCTAAGACATGCTTGTTCAGAATGGTTTTCCGCAGAGGAAACAGGGAAGCAGTGCTAGGAAGGCATACAGAAGGAAATAACCTTCCGAATCAGCATCCAGAAATGGTCGGAATTGGAACTGAACAGTTTTTTGCAGTAATGACGCAGTTGACTCAAGCGATAAATGGCGGTGGTATCCATGCACGAGATCAGCCAGAACAACCGCAGAGGAACATTTCAGTGGTGGAACATTTCATGAGGCAACATCCACCATCATTCAGAGGATCATCTGACCCTGTGCTAGCTGAAGGGTGGATTAAAGAACTGGAGAAGATTTTTGATGTCATGGGGTGTTCAGACAATCAAAAGGTTAGTCTTTCTATTTACCGTTTGGAGGGTGAAGCAGATTAGTGGTGGTCTATGGTTAAAAATATCAGGGACGCCGATGAGATTGATGCTCTTGACTGGGATGAATTCAAAGGTATGTTTCTTGAGAAGTATTTTCCTAAGGCTGTTCGACTTAGGATGGAAAATCAATTCTTGGAATTGAGGCAAGAGGAAGACTCAGTGGTTGCCTATGAAGAAAGGTTCACTCGATTGGCAAGGTATGCTCCAAATTTTATCCGGGACCTTGATAGTAAAATCAATCGTTTCTACTCAGGATTAAAGCCAAAGTATCGAAGGGCATTAGCTTCTCCTGAGTTTAAAAGTTATGAAAAGCTTGTTCGATGTGCTGAGAAGGTGGAAATGGAGTTTGCCGATGACCAAGTTTTCTATAACAACCAGCAGAAGAAGATACCGAGGTGGCAGGAAAAACGTAAGAATTCTTCAAAAAAGTCTGATGGTAAGAGAACTAAGTTTCCAGTTTGTGATAAATGTGGCAAAAGGCATGCTGGGGAATGTCTTCTGAATTCTGGGAAGTGCTACCGATGTGGTAAGATGGGACATAAGGCTCGTGATTGCACTGAAAAGGATCAAGGTGAATGTAAGAACAAATTTGATTTACAGTTAGTGAAATGTTATAAGTGCAATGAGATGGGTCACTATGCAAACGAGTGTCCGACAAGGAGCTTGAGTGATGGGAAGCAGTTAGACTACAAGCAGAAAGGGGTGGTGAAATCCTTTGCAACTACTTCAGCAGATGTCGGGCCATCAAATGAAGTTGTATCAGGTACTTTGTTTGTTTTTTCAGATTATGCCAGTGTGTTGTTTGATTCGGGGTCTACACATTCTTTCATCTCTGAAACCTTTTCTAGTAAAATGGGAATACCATCTCAAGAAATGACTCCTGAACTTTTGGTAAAAACACCTGGGGGAAGTGTCGAGGCAAAAAGAATTTATAAGAATCTTCCTATCCTTATCTGTGGAAAGAACCTACTTGCAAACCTTATTGTTCTACCTCTAGTAGAGTTTGATGTTATCCTGGGTATGGATTGGCTCTCTATTTACCATGCTAAGATTGACTGTAGAGCTAAATAAGTTTCTTTTCAGAAAGACTTTCAGTTTGTTTACAAGAATGAACCCTTACTTTTGATAACATATCAAGAGGCCGAGAAACTTTTGAAAGATGGAAATGAATGTTACCTTGCACACGTCGTTGAAAATAAAGGAACTGTTCAGATTAATGATGTGCCAGTGGTAAATGAGTATCTTGATGTTTTTCCTGATGAGTTTCCTGGAATAATACCAGATCGGGAAGTTGAGTTTACTGTTGACTTAGTTCATGATGCTAAGCCAATTTCAAAACCCCCTTATCGAATGGCACAAATTGAACTTTTAGAGTTGAAGGAGAAATTGCAAGATTTATTAGAGAAAGGTTTCATTAGACCTATCACATCACCATGGGGTGCTCCTGTTTTATTTGTTAAAAAGAAAGATGGTTCTATGAGACTTTGCATTGATTATAGAGCCTTGAATAATATCACTGTTAAGAACAAATATCATTTGACTCATATCGATGATTTGTTTGATCAGCTCCAGGGAGCTCAGTTTTTTTCAAAGATTGACTTGAGATCGGGGTACCATCAGCTGAAGGTAAAGGAGGCAGATATTCCGAAGACCGCGTTCCGTACGAGATATGGCCATTATGAATTTGTAGTAATGCCTTTTGGGCTAACCAATGCACCTGCTGTATTCATGGAATTAATGAGTAGAATTTTCCATGAGTTCTTGGATAAGTTTGTGGTGGTTTTCATTGATGATATTTTGGTGTTTTCTAAAAGTAAAGAGGAGCATGAAAAACATTTAAGGGTTATCTTGCAAACCTTAAAAGAAAAGAAACTGTATGGGAAATTCAGCAAGTGTGAGTTTTGGTTGCAACAAATTTCTTTCCTTGGTCACATTGTTTCTAAAGATGGAATAACTGTTGATCCTGCAAAAACAAAAGTTGTGGAAGAATGGCCAAGACCCACAAATGTAACTGAGATTCGTAGCTTCCTTGGTTTGGCGGGCTATTACCGAAGATTTGTTAGAAATTTTTCACGGTTATCTAGTCCAATGACTAAGCTAACTCGGAAGGGTGTTAAGTTTATCTGGACAAAAGAATGTGATGATTGTTTTCAGGAATTGAAAAGAAGATTGGTGAATGCTCCAGTTTTGGAACTACCTTCCAGGAATGGTGAGTTTGTTATATATAGTGATGCTTCATTGAAAGGACTTGGTTGCGTCCTAATGCAGAATGATCAGGTAATTGCTTATACTTCACGACAGTTGAAAACTCATGAGGTAAATTACCCTACACATGATTTGGAATTAGCTACTGTTGTTTTTGCTTTAAAAATTTGGAGGCATCATTTGTATGGAGTAAAGTGTGAAATATATACCGATCAAAAAAGTTTAAAGTATATATTCACTCAGAAAGAGTTAAACATGAGACAAAGGAGATGGCTGGAATTAATCAAGGATTATGATTGTACAATTCATTACCATCCGGGAAAAGCAAATAAAGTGGCTGATGCTTTGAGTCGAAAAAGTAATGCTTCATTAACAATGTTGCGTTTGGAACGTGATCCTTTGGTTAAGGATTTAATGAACTTTGGCATAGAAGTTGTTGGTGCAGGAAGTCCTTCTGTTTTGTTTCAGGTATCAGTGAGATCTTCTCTATCAGACAGAATCAAGCAAGCACAGAAGCAAGACAGTGAGTTGCAGAAAAAGGTAGAGCTGGTTCAGAAAGGTAAGTTGCCTGAATTCAACATTGATAATGATTGTGTTTTGAGATTTGGGAAGAGATTGTGTGTGCCTTGTGATTCACAGTTGAAGAGAGAGCTGTTATGTGAAGCTCATAGTTCTCCGTTTTCAGTTCATCCGGGCAGTACTAAGATGTATAGAGATCTGCGGGAGTATTACTGGTGGGATGGAATGAAAAAAGATATTGCTGATTTTACTGTGAAGTGTTAGACTTGTCAGCAGGTTAAAGTAGAGCGGCAGTTACCGAAAGGGATACTTCAGCCTTTACCAGTGCCAGAGTGGAAATGGGAGAATATATCCATGGACTTTGTTGTTGGATTACCGAAGACATCTCGAAGTAATAATGCAATCTGGGTTATTGTTGATCGCTTGACCAAATCTGCTCATTTCCTTGCTATACGAGATACTTTCTCTCTTGATCAACTTTCCCGTTTGTATCTTAAAGAGATAGTCAGGTTACATGGAGTTCCTCTCTCCATTGTATCGGATCGTGATCCCAGGTTTACTTCTAACTTTTGGAAAGGCCTTCAGAAGTCGTTGGGTACTGAATTAAATTTCAGTACAGCTTTTCATCCTCAATCAGATGGGCAGTCAGAACGAACAATTCAGACATTGGAGGATATGATACGAGCTTGTTCTATGGATTATCAGGGAAGTTGGGACCAACATCTTTCTTTGGTTGAGTTTTCATATAATAACAGTTTTCATTCTAGTATACAGATGACACCATTTCAGGCATTATATGGGAAGCGGTGTCGAACTCTAGCTTTCTGGGATGAAGTGGGTGAAAGGAAGTTGAGGGGACCAGAATTGGTAGAAGAGATGGCAGAAAAAGTTCAGCTGATTCAGAAACACATGAGAATAGCTCAGAACAGGCAGAAGAGTTATGCGGATAACCGGAGGAAGGATCTATCTTTCGAGGTAGGCGATCATGTTTTCTCAAGGTTTCTCCTTGGAAAAGTTTGATGATATTTGGTAAGAAAGGAAAGTTGAGTCCAAGGTTCATTGGACCATACGTAATTCTGGAGAGAGTTGGATCAGTTGCATACCGAGTGGCTTTACCTCCGAGTTTATCTCAGGTACACAATGTTTTTCACGTTTCGATGTTGAGAAAGTATATGCCAGATCCATCTCATGTTTTGAGTCCAGAGGTAGTTCAGCTGGAAGAGAACCTATCTTATGAGGAACAACCGGTCCAGATTCTTGACCACAGGGAGCAAGTGTTACGGAATAAGGTGATCAAGCAGGTAAAGGTTTTGTGGAAAAACCACATGATTGAAGAGGCAACATGGGAATCTGAAAATGCAATGAGGGATAAGTACCCCCATTTATTCGATAAGTAAATAAATTGCGGGGACGCAATTTTCTAAAGGGGGGAAGGATGTAACATCCCAAGTAAGTAATGAATAATAGATATTTTTATCTATGTCTATTAATGATTAAGATACTGTTATAGAGGCTTAAAATGAAAATAAATACAATCTTATGCATGGAATACACTAATATTCTTAAAATATTGTTTTAGTGCCTTTTGATGGAAAACCATTTTTGAATCTATATTTTGACAATTTTATAAACTATGTTTGTCAAAATAAACTTATTCTTTATTATTGTGACATCAAAATTTACCTTGTGTGAATTTTTGGTATTTTTCTGACAATATTCATTTTTTTAATGAATTGTGAAAAATACTGAATTTTACATCAAACCTGCTTTTTAATCTAATTTATTTATATAATTATATTATGTTTTGAATTGTTTTTGAAGTGAAATTAGAATATATTTTTACCATTTTATCCAATGGTGGGCATTGGAATCAATTTCACTTTGAAATTAGACTTAAACTGGTGTCAATCTTTTGATACTTATTGTTTTGAAAAAACACGCTATTTGCTCTAGCAGTGGGAATTAATTATTAAATTAATTAATGTGACTTATATGATTTGAATTTTGTAAAATAGACTTCATTTTTGAATTCATAATATCAAATATAGCTTAGGGTGAATTTTTGATAATTTTCTGAAAAACTTCAATTTTTGATGAATAGTGAAACCACTAAGTGGTAATCAAGCAAACTGATTTTTCAGTTAAATGAAAATTTACCACTAATGTGTATTGAATTTTGAAAATCCGACATACATGGTTGTCATTAAGAAGTAAAATGTGGTTCAATGAGATTAAAATAATTTTTTGGTGAATAGTAACTTATTAAGTTTTTAATCGCGATTAGTGGTAATTAGTGTAGTTTAAGGTATAAATAATGCTTTAATAATAGGAAATGACCTAGACACATGTCCCAACCTTATTGGTTGTTTCATGGCCGACCAAGACATGCCATGGGTCAACTTGGGGACCCCATGGAGACACTTTGGTTTGGAAATGACATAAATAACTTTTTATTTAATGTAAAAGTAAAAATGACACAAACATGATATGTTTAACTAAAACAATTTTTAAATGGGGTTATACAAGTCAGATTTTTGATTATAAATAGTCATTGGAAAGATACAAAGATTTCCTACATCATAGTATTTGTTTATAATTTTTAGACGTTAAATAAATTAAATTATTTATGACATAATAATGATGCAGCGATGACATCATTATTTGACGATTTAAATAAAATGGAAAGATAATGTAAAATATATGAACTACACATGTCCAAAACTTATTGGATGAGTGGATTTAGAAGTCTTATCACCTTATCCACGAAGTATTTCAATGTGGGACCTTTTGAAACCGAAACACATTTTCAAATAAAGTAATATTTCTTTACTTTCCAAAAGTGCCCCTCCTCTCCTCTTATAAAAGGCCCCCACCTCTACCTCATTTCACACACTCCTCAAGCCTTTGGCTTGGCCAAACCCTGCCCATTTACTCTCTCCACATCCCTCTCCTCATCCTAGAGGATTCCCTTTGGCAATAATCCTTTCAAAGGAAGCCTTTAGGCTCAAATAAAAAGGAGTTACACTTTTAAAGGTAATTCATTCTCTCATGTTCATTTGTTTTATTTTGCTTCTCCAACCCCCTAAACTCTTTTTATTTACTTCTTTTGTAACAACACCAGTATCTTCAATATACTAGGACGTTGTTATAATATTTATTTGAGCTACACTCTCACACAACTACATCAAATGGTTAAAGAACATACGGTTTCCGTGGATGGCGAAATTCTGCCTCCCGAAACGATGATTGTTCAACACTCATTTAACACCTTCAAAGGTGGCCATTATGATGTCACTATTTTTATATATGATATATAATATGTTTATTTTTTCCTTAAGCTTATGTTTTTTTCATTTTGGGCATACCTTTATGGTTTCCATTATGGGTAAACACGATATCTTCATTTTAGGAAGTGTGGACTACCGCCCCCTCAAAGTGATTTGATTCGTTAAATACCATATGTGGGACATATAAAGGATGGAACTATGATATTATATATGATATTATACTGTAATTATAATATACCTTTATATCATTATGATTCCATTCTATAAAATACGAAATAGAAATGAAAGTAGCGTTCATGCGTACGTACGGCTTACCGTCTCCATGAACGGTGCATTTCATTTCTTACCTCTAAATGATTATGTAATATTATAAATGCATGTATGTACTGGATATATATGACATATATGATATCTACATCATGAATACCATTCTGGATATAATGAACCTTTTACCAAATTAACAACATGTAAGTGTACGAAGTCTATTTTTGACTTAAGAACCAAATACCGACAAAATGAACATTATTAACTTAAATGATTACATGATGTTCATAACATGGTATAAAAGGAATAATGAACTTGAAAAAGGTTCATAAGCAAGTAGATATTAACTCAAGTTTATTATTCAGGAGATTGAAGAACGGTCGGGTCAAGTCGGATACGAGGTATGGGACTTCGTCTCAATCTCCTTTCATTGAGGCATATTTTATTTTATACACAACTTTCTTTTATACGGTGTATAAACCACTTTGACTTTTACGTTTATTCAAAAGGAATATTTTTTATACGAAGCGTTTACTAAACGCCAAAAAGGGAATTTTTTTGTCGTACGTATGCGGCGACAACGACTTCTCCGCCATCGTGACCGTTATTTGAGTTTCGGCTTCCTCTACAAGCCATACCTTCGTTTTAAAAGAAAAATAAATACAATGTTTTACTTTTCTTTTATTTTGGTATTGAAAATGGTTTTCATAATGTATTTATTATATCAATGTGTTTTATTGATATCTTGTGATTGAAATGTGGAAATGTTATGTTTCCTTTATGTATGTTTTATGCGATACGATTATGTTATGGTTCTTGGGCATTATTATGTAGACGGGTGTTTCTATGATAAACTAAGGGCGGGTGAGCCCGATATAGCTCTCCAATGCATTGGGTAACGCGAAGGAGTGAAACGTTAAGGTTTCTCCGAAGAGATTTTAGGGAATATACTGTGATGGGTATTCCAAACGTAACCAAGAGGGTTACTCCCTACGTAAGAATGTTATGAATGCCTCAAGTTACCTTTATGTCTTATGATTTCTATGATCTATTCATGATTTTATGAGGTATGTTAAAGTGCCTATGTTTTATGGGTAAAGTATGATTTCATTCTTATGTATATATGAACTCATGTTTCCTTTCCATGTTTTTTTTATAACCCATACTGAGTTTTTATGCTCATCCCAAGTTTTTGAAATGTTTTTCACAGGTCAAGGGAAAGGTACATGATAAGATGATAGAGTCAAGGATGTGTCAAGAAATAATCCATGTTTTATTTTAAATGTGTTTCCATTGATGGGAATGAAGAATACTATCTTTATGTAACCACTATGTTTATATGTGGAATGTAATGCAAGTTTTAAGATCTAATTCTCTAAAACTCTAAACCCGAAAAGATCCTCAATGTGTAATCTTGTAATAACTCAAGATTAAGTAAGGTTTAAGGATGGGGCCTTATATTACATCTGGTTGATAATGAGACAATTATGCTTCATCGAGTGGGTCTTTGATATGTTTTTTAGGTTCTATGTACCAATTTTGTTTTCAATTTCACTTTTGGGGATATGGTTTGGCTTCATCAAATCAGTTCATGTTTTGTGGCATGAAAATCCATTATAAAATGGTCTATTTATAATTTCATGAAAGGATCTCATGAGGAATATAAAATTATATATTGATATGGGGAGATCATTCATTTTAGAAATAGGTCTAGGAATAACATTATCTCACTCCTCCTGTATGATGTTGATATCTTGTTCTTCTTAAATGGTATGAGTAGATCCATTGATATCTTTATGAATACAGTGAAGAAAATATATAAACTAGAATGGGAAGTGAGTGAACCATGAAAATAATACTGCATAAATTCTTAAAGGCTTCTCAACTCATCACATTCAAGATATCTAGAAGAATTTGGGCATGAAAATAAAAATATTCTGATTGAATATTTATGAGCTCCAACATCTAATGGGAGAATCAAAAAAGTGCATTTTGAGAGCATTATTAACCGAATCACAGGTCATGTATTCAATGGTAAGATTCATCTTCACTCATTTGGGGGAATAAGTATTTTATTAAATTGTTTTCTTACGGTCATGAAAATTCATGTTCTCTTAGCCATCAATGTTCCTATAGTATCGTTACAAAAATCGAGAAAATACTTAATGTCTACATTTGAGACAACCAACCAGAGGGGAAATTTCATTAGGCTAATTGTAAAGATAATGGAAAATATAATTTCTAAAGGATTTGTTAATTTAATAAGTGTGATGGGATCCCTGAAAGGAATTCTAGATAATCATTCATTAAACATCATTAAAGGTAATTTGTTATGGGAAAAGTTTCATGAAAGAAAAATTTGTGGCGGATTGGGAAGTTTGGGAGAATAAAACATGATTGATTTTGATATTGGTGTGACACATGATATAAATATTTTAGACATCTAAATAAAAGGAATAATGTATTATTGGATAGGGTGATATCAAGTTCTTGAAGTAAAACTTGGATGGACACACCATTTTCTTCAATAGATGCCCAATCTCGGTTATCTCTTTCATGTAAGAAATTAGGAACCAAAAAATTATTAGCTCCATTATAAATGAAGATAAAAATACTTTTCATGATAGTATCCATCTAGTTGATTAACCTAATAGGTGTGTTTTCATGGATTTAGCCTTGGTACTATTCAGTATGAAGGATTTTCACTCGTTTGTGAATTCTATGTAGGGTAATGAGGAGTGGTCTATAAGGTTATGGTGTGAAGAGATACCTATAAAGATGATCTTCATTTTTTTCAGAATTTGAAACTAGGATATATTTACTAAAAAGGAAATTCATAAGAAGGATATTCACCTAACATTGTGATGTTGGTTATATGAGGCTCTTAAAATGGAGTAAGCCTGGAATCTGTTCTGCAAGGTTGATTGGGAATGCATCGTATGGGTTCTCAACAACCTGTGATTTGGAAATTCGATTCAAGGAGGCTCTGCTTATGAGTTCATCACATCGTAGTTCATGGGAGTAGAGTAACAAAGAAATGAAATTAAATATTATTCCATGTTGTTTTTTGTGGTGAGTCGTGTGCTTTGGGGGGCTAGGAATAAAGGGTGGTAATTAACTCACTACTCTCTTCAATTAATTTACGTTAATGTGTTTTCTATAGTGGTGGAATTGGTGTTCTCTTCCCAATTACTGGGACCACTACTATAACTAGAGGATAATTCTAGGAAGTTTGTTTTTCATCGATGAGTGTGGAAGGGATTTCCAAGGTAGTTGGATTAAGTGGAATCCACCTAATGCTGGTCTAATTATCAATATTTGTGGGTCTCAAATTCATGGTATTATGAGAGGTGGTTTCCTTGTTTTCAATAAAAGAGTATCAGTTATCATTAGCTTAAATTCCTTTAATAATGAGGAAAATTATAATGGTGCAGATACTAGATCTATATATAGTGATCTCTCACTATAAAGTCTATATAGTATTGGCATTGGAGTGCTGGAATCAGATTCCAATATTCTCATTGAATTTAACATGGATATCACCAAATATATGTGTTAACTTGTCTATATCATTAGGAAAATCAATGTCCCCAATTTCCACAGCATAGAGTTAACTCACACATAGAAGGAGGGAAAAATGGTGGTCGACATCCTAGCTAGTAAAATGAACTATAGTGAAAGTATTATTCTTTATAATGGTACAATGGATTTTCCAAAAATATTCTAACCTTGTTTTTCATGGAGATACATTATGTCTTAATTAATTTAGATCTTCTTGAGTTTCAGGGCTTTCAGAATAAAAAGTAAAATTTTTAAGAACATATTTTGAACATTGATGGATCATCTTACATGAAATAATTATATTAATTTTCCAAATAGTCAATAAAATGTAATTACAGAACTATCAATATTAGTGTAAGGATAAGAAACCTATTATGTTAATTTACTTACCTCAATTATTTTGAATAATATATCCTTATTTCATAATCTCCATAAGAAAATCTATTTATGTGGTGGCTTAGTTTTGAGTCATGTTACATGGTTCACTTTATTGGAAATATCGTTATGTCAACTACTATTACATCGATCCAAATATATGGATATCTTCTCGACTCAAACTTCGGAATCATGAAGCTTCCATTGACGTCCTATAAACTCAAAGAATACAATTCTTCTTCTAATGGATCCTATCAAGCTTCTATAAGCACAAGCATGTGAATATTCCATAGTGATATTCATAATTCATTGCTCAAAATTCTAATGATCTTCATATTTTTATTCTCATTTCCGTTTATGTGTGTATAAAATCATAATAATATCACTATGCACTCAAATTCAACATGATAGTGTAACTTGATGTCGCTCCCTATTTAACGGTGGTGCATGACATAATATGTTTTCTCAGTCACTATGTAATCATTCACCCAAGGAAGATAATTGAATACACAGTTTAAATTCTAGCACGAAACCTCATGTTTTTTAAATGTTGGACAGTGTCACCCATCTACAACCATACATCAAAATATGTCTTAAACATTCCACATGTTTATAATCCACAACTGAAAAACACTGCTATAACCAAATCCCTTAGGTCCTTATTTCCCAATGGTTCATTATTCCACACCCCCACAATGCTTCACTCCTACCTATGAACACTTAAATTACTTATTCAAACTGCATAGTCTATGCCCCCTTCATTCCTTTCTCATTCAACTCATAACATTGGGCTTCTTTTGGTGTCTTCATAATAACAGGGATAATCATGTGATTAAGCTTCCTAAGAATTATATATATTGATTACCTTATCTAATATTCCATTTACAACAATAGTACAAATCTATTATTCTAAAGATAAAACTCTTATCAAAACTTCAGAATTCCAATTCTTCACTCAACATATTTTTCCCCGAACATCATCCACCTATTAAATTAATTAAACCTTCTAAAGTTTTATGAAACATGTGGATGGGACTTATTCATAAACTCTTCAAAGTATTTTCCTTTTAATCATACATAAATGTTTTCTAAGAAATGTATATACAAACATTTGTACTTTATAGAACCATATATTCACTTCAATAAACATGTACATTGGAGAATGGATATCTTACTTGATTAGGGACATGAAATTCTTCTCAACATTCTTGGGGACTTCCAATAAACTTCCATGAAACACTTCATCACCATATTATTATTATACATTTATGTCCTTAATCCTTATTAATAAAAAATGAAACACGAACACAATGTGGGTTAAGTAATATCCTCTATGGTATTTATTGTCAATTCCTCATAGACAAACGGTGTGTCTATTTGTGATTTAACTCTTCTTCTCTCCCATTTTTTCATTATGATCTTTCATTTTCTACTCTCCCCATTATTGATAATAAATGATTAGTGCATAGAATAAGGTATCACTTCTTACTTAAGTAATGTTCCATCAATAATTCCACTCTAATTCTATGTGATCCATGATCTCTGTAGAAAGTTGTAAGGTTTGATTTCGAAATTAATGTGGTCAAAATACCATGAAAATGATATCAACTCATACAAGTTACCATGAATCATTCAAAGGTTGTTCGTATGTGCTTGGGCTGAAACCAAATGGTTCCCCTTGATATCTTTATTACTTTTAGAATTACTACCTAATATCATTCAATCATATCAATATATAGGTTAAAATAAATCAAACA
Source organism: Viscum album (assembly GCA_963277665.1). NCBI lineage: Eukaryota > Viridiplantae > Streptophyta > Magnoliopsida > Santalales > Viscaceae > Viscum > Viscum album. The sequence continues at coordinate 515,870,021 of OY728135.1, forward strand.
CATATTCCATGTTTTATAAATCATCCTAAAATTCTCCTCATATATCCAATTTTATGTCACTAATTAAAATAAATTTCTACCTCTAATTATCAGAAGTTTTTAAGTAAACCAAGGGTGAGATAATAATAATTCATACCATTCCAATGATTTTAAAAAAATACCCTCTAGAAAACTATAAAATTGTATGAGAGATAGTTTTTTCTAATATTCTAAAAATGAACTACCCCTCAAAAGATGATCTCTATTTTCACTTCATCAAGGTAAATGTTTTTTCAAATGTGCTTTAGAATACCAATTGATAAATCATACCAATATGGTGACTTCTTCAAATATAGAATATTTATTCCAACTCACATCCATTCATTCGTTATCCTCTAGAAATAATCATCACCTTCAATTCCCTACAATGAAAGTATAAAAATATGACCCAAATAACATAACAATAAACTGGAACCTCTTTATCTCGTTAATGTGAGAAATATGGCTATAAATTTCTTATCAAACATAAAAATATTTCCTTTTTAGTTCCATTTTTAGGAAAATTCATCATGTTGGATTTTTTGGATTTCATAGAAGTCTTCGGTAACTTAGATTATTTTCTTATTTATCTGTATGGTGTTTTATTTTAAACATAATATATTAAGGCTAATACATCGCCTAGTGCAATATTCACATTCTTCAATACTTCTTGTTGTCCTGGTGTGATTGTTAAATAATCTTTAGAGTAGTGTCTAACCATATTTCCTCCCATAAATAACCTCATGAAATCTAAATTCTTTATATTTATAAAAACTCCATTGAAATTCTATTTTTCCTTTATATGGATTCTTTCCTTTCCCTTTAGCAAATGTCTTCTATTATGATATTTCCATTTAGTTATCATTTTCCAAATCATATAACCAAGTTATCAATCATTACTTGGTAATATGATCATCCCTTTTAGTTCTACCACATGGAATATTATAAATTTCTTTCACCAATCCAATTCTCCTATTTCATTCATGAATAGATTCTATTATTTATTTCTTTAGCTTACCTTCTCTAATAATAAATTCTATGGCATGTTTACAATAATATATTGTATATATTCTTATTCAACCAATGAAATATCTTATTCATTTTGGTACTCATCTCAGACATCCATGGTGTTCTTCTCTTAGAAGATTTATTATTTTTTATTATAACCCAAGGAATTATCATTACCCTTGTTTTCAAATTTCTTATGAATAATATTTTCAGCATTATATTCATGATTCTTTCCCATGGAAGTATGCCCTTATTTCATCAACATATATGGTATTTTCTATTATATAGTAATTGGAAAATTCTATATTTATTTTGTTGTTCATGATTTATTATTTTGAATAAATTGGTTGAAAAAATCACAGATATTATTAAAATTTTCAAATCTATTTCTAATAGTCATACTCTTACAAATTTTTTGTGATTTTTGAAACACCTAATCCCTAATACCAATTTATATATGCTTAAATGTTCTTTAAATTTTTGACATATTATATAAAAAATATAATTCTTTATGCACAAATCCACCATAGAACAAAAAATATCTCACAAACCTTGATCCTTCCCTTTTCAAAGTAATATAGATATATGTTCGCACTTAATATTTTTATGAATGTTATTTAAAAGGTTTGGAATTATTTGGGGAACCACACATCATATAAATGCTTCCTACCACCTTTTATATGGTGGAATCCTCCTCAATATTTTTCATGTTCAATATTTATAGAGATTTTTAATTTAATCTTTCATTATGAATATAAAAAGATTTAGCGAAACTAATGCTTCATGATGTACATGGTACTGTTACTTTTGAAGATGATTTTTATTTATCATTATATGATTTCAAGTTGTTCTTTAATTATTTTGTAGATGTTTTTACACAAATATCATCCTCATATTTTTTCATTTCATTAGTTATTTTATCAGTTTTTTTTAATACTCAGTATCAGATCCTTTCAAATTTAAAATTTTAATTCATAGTTCAATATGATTTTTTTTTAGAATACATCTCCCATAATAAACTAATCTTACCATTTCCTCATACTCCATTATTATCTTTTCAATATTTTCATCATGCATATTTTCTATTTCATCAATATCCTTTATCTTTTCTTGTTTCAATTTAAACATTGTATTCTTAATATAAATGAATGTATTCTGATGTGATTATAGATCATAGAACTTCTATTCAAGTCATCCAATGAATTCTTCCTTCTCTTTCATTTATTTTAGAAAATCCTTGTCAATATTGGAGAATTTTTCTTCAATATCCCAATTCCTTATTCTTTTAACCTTTATTTTTTAGTAAGATTTCTTCATACCAATTCAAATTTCATCAAATGATTTTTTTCATCATATCTGATTATTCCTCAAGGTGGGTGATCCCCTCCTAAAATACTTTAAATGATACAATAATAAATTAAACTATGTCTCTAAGAAAACACTATCGGATTTCTATAAAGTATCCATTTTATTTATCATATGATTTATCAAATAACTCTTATAAAATATGGAATTCCCCACCCATGCTTAGAAAATTAGTGGAACTATTATGAAAAGAATTTACAATTACCTCAGTTTCATGTAAGTGATATATTGTACTTGAGTTAGAATATTTATCCATATTATTTCCAATATATTTTGACACCAATTACTAAATATTGATGTAAGGTTTGAGATTTTCATGAGTGTTTCATGATGAATTTGAATTTTATTAATCTTTTCTCAATAGGGAATTATTCTTCATCTTTCTCATCCTGTTCTTCTTACAATTATTTTGAGGCTTGGAATATGTAGAAATAAAATTAGTATTTTATATGATTTGTCCAAATTTAAATTCTATATAAATGTTGGAAGGGAAAAACATAAATCTTTTAGAAACAAATAGAGGTGTGAAAAAATCCATTACCAATTAAAAGGATCACAAATGGATATTATTAGAAATAGGAGGGGTGAATCAATGTTGGTATTATTTTTAATAATTATTACCTCTTTACACATTAAGTCGATGGATATATCTCTTATTATATCTCACCTTTTATTAGTATACATACAGATATAAATAGGAAAAAACCAAAACAATGCACTATGTTTTTTAATGAGGTTTCCTTCATTAAGATGAGTATGTACCCAGTGTATGGTGGTTATTATCCTTTGTGAACATGACTGTATTCTTATTATCAAAATAATATCAAGTATGATTATATGCATGGACCCATTATCCTAGCACCAACTATGTAAAAATCAGTCACCTAATTGATTTTATATAAATAGTTAATGAATATAGTAGTTGGTCTGCACTATATGAAGTAGATCATCAATGAAAATAATGTATCCATCCTATATAGTGCAAGCGACCATATTCCTAAATTATAAAAATTAGATGTACTTCCCCAAAAAACATAAGACTTCTTCAAAAGATGAATATTGTGAGTGGAATCTCCAAAATACGTTTCTATATATATATATATGTAATAAATATGATTCTTAATTTTTCTTCTTATTCTACTTCAGTGTGAAAGCAATGTAATCTTCATGAATCCATGGAAATTATACTTCCTTTGAATTAATAGGATAATTAGGTCTATAAAAATTTAGGTCTCTTAAATTACTCATTATGTAAGGTTTATAAGTGTATATTGTATCAGGTTTCTCTTCATTTTTAGTTGAATCACATAGTATCATCGATAATTATAGTATCAAATCACATTTTTTTTTTTCTATACTTCTCATTTATACTAAAAATATTACACGAATATGATATTCATAAATTTCTAAATCAAAATCTTCCAATATTTGTGGTATATAGCATTATCTTAGATGATATTTAATTTAATTTAGCATAAATACATGGTCATAATGATAATTATGATTTTCGTGTCCTAAATATAAAATCTGCATGCAAATTACCATTAATAATTTTGAGGTTGTTTGTATATCCTAAATATGAAAATAAATGATTCCAATTGAGATCCTATTTCTATTTGGAATGAAAATCTAAGATCATGAAATCATCTTAATAGATAGGTTACAAGAATATAAACTCATATATAAGGTTCTCAAAATCATCCAAAACATTCCCTCATATTTCTTCACTTTTATGTGATTAATCTGAATAAATTTATCCCCACTAATATTTGAATTTATTTTTGTAAACCAAGGGAGATAGAATAAGAATTCATAACTTATTAATAATGTTTTATCAGATACATTCTATAAATTATATATTTCCATGAGATATAATGTTATGGATGTTTATAAAAATGAAACCCCACCCCCCCCCCCAAGGATGATCTCTATTTTCACTTCATCAAGGTATATATTTTTCTTTATAACTTCTATAGAATATCATTTCATAAATCATACTAAGATGGTTACTTATTTAGAATTGTATTAGTTATTCTGGATCACTTCCCTTTATTATTTCACATATTAATAATAATCATCACCTTAAATTCCCTGCAATTAAATATTTAAAAAACATATATATCATTGAAATAAAGTGGAACCTCATTTTATATTTAATGTCATAAACAGTGATGAAAATTTATTGTAAACCATGAAACTCTTTCCATTTTATCTCCAATTTTATGAAAATTATTCACATTTTATTTTCTAAATTTATATAAGAATTCAGTATCATTTCTTATTTTCTTCTTTATTTATGTGGTATCTACTTTTTTAACATGAGACATTAAAGAACATTCAATACCTTGTGTAAAATTTAAATTATTTAATATTTCTTCGTGGGATGGTGTGACTATTAAACAATCATTTGAGTTTTTTTCCATATTTTACCCTCCACATAGCACCTCATGAGATATAAGGATATCATCTATTGAAAACCTCACTTGAAAATTTGATTCTCCTTCATATAGAATTTTCCCTTTCCCTTTAGCTCTTCTCTTCTCATGTGATATTTCAATTTATTTTCATATTTCCATGTCAGTTTTCCAAATGATCAAGAATTCCCTGGTAATATGTTCTTCACATTTGGTTCTCGTACATGAAATCTCATAAATGTCTCCCACCTATCGAAATACTCTTTTTGTTTTATGAATTGGTCCTCTTATTTGTTATTTTTACTTACCACCTTTAATATTTATTTTTATTGAATTTTTATAATAATCCAATATATATACTCCTCTTCTACAAAAGAATCATTTGTTTACTTTTTTTGATGTAATCCTCTCAAAATTCATGGATATGATAATCTTAATAGGTTTTATATTTCTCTCATAAACTAAAGAATTATAATTATCCTTCTTTGTAAACTTCTTATGAATATTATTTTTATCATTATCTTATAGATTCTCTCTGGAGTTAGACATTATTTATTTTATTTTCTACTATTCCCTTTTCTATTTTGTAGATTTTGGAATACGTAGAATTTATTTGGGTATGCATGATCTACTGTTTTAACCACTTTGGTTGAAAACATCAAATATATTATTTAAATTCTCAATTATGTTTTTAATAGAAATACATTCCCCTCTTTTTTTGAAACACCTCATCTCTGGTCATCCTTGATATAGGCTTCCTTTTTCTTCTAGATTTTTATATATAATTACAGAAATATTTTTCTTTATATTGAAATCTATCATAAAACAAACAATGTCCCACCAACATTTGTCTTTACCTTTTTATAGTATTATAGCGATATTTTCACACCATCAATTTTTGGGAATTTTTTTCAATTTTATTAGGATATATTAGAAAAAACACATCACATATATTATTTTACCCACCTTGTATGTTGTGGTGGGTTACTCAATGTTATTCGTCATCCAAATTTGTACAAATTTTTAATTTAATATTACTCTAAGAATAAAAATATATTTATCATAGTTAATAATTTGTGTTCTGGATGGTATATTTTATTTCGAAGTTCATTTTTATTGATCATTAAAGAATACCATTTTCTTATTTACATATTATATAGATATTTTTACACAAATAACATCCTTGTAGTTGTTCATGGATGCATTATTTTCTCATTTTTTGTTAATAATCATCTTGTACGCCTTCAAAATATTAAATTTTAATTCACATTTCAAGATTATTCAAATTTAAAATATTTAACTCATCCTCAGATGATATTACCTTTTTGAAAAAAACAATACCACATTATCCTTATAACATTATCATCAGTAATCATGTTACTTTCTTGAAATTATTTATCATGATCATTTATCATGTATACATTGACTTTCAATTGTGAAATATTTATATCAATGCATGAATTTTTATATTCTTCTAGTGCATAGAACATCTCTACAATCCTTATAATTACTTCTTTCTTATATTCGATTTATTTTAGAAAATATTTCTCAATATTTATCTTTTTTCTTTAAACTTAAAATTCTATTTTCTATTGAACATTATTCTTTTTTTATGAATTTTTCATACCAATTAATTTTCATCCAAGTACATTTTCATCATCATTTATTCTTTATCAAGGTGGGTGATCCTTAATTGTAATTCTTTAAAATATTTAATAATAAATATACTTATATCTCTTGTAAAACCCTATAGTCTTTCTATCAATTATTCATATGATTCATCATATTATTTATCTAATAAACCTTTATGAATATATTCTATAACCCTTCTACTTTATTCACTAGTGGAACTATCATGAAAATAATTTACAATTACCTCATCTTTCAATAAGGTATCTGATGATCATGAATTGAAAGATTTAACCATATTATTTCTAAATTATTTCTCAATAAATTATTAAATATTCATGAAAGGTAGGTTATTATCTTTATTGTTGCATGATGATGTTGGATTTTTTTTCTATTTTCTCAAGAGGTTGGTATTCTCCATCCTTCATAACTCCAAGTTCCTTAAATTCTTTTGAGTATTGGAATAGGTGTAAATTAGATCAACTGTTGATACAATTTCTTTAATTTTTCATTACATGTAGACATTATTAGGAAAATAATCAACATTTTATAATCAAATAGAGGTGTCACCTTATCTGATTCCAATTTAAAGGATCAGAAGGGGTTGTATCTTAAACAGATAGGGGTGGTGAATAAGTGTTGGTATAATTTTTAACTCTTTTGACCTCTTCACTTATTTTATTAATGTATTTCTTTGTTTTTTTAAAGGAAAAAAATAGTTAAAGTGGTGTTTTTTATGAGGTTAGTCAACATTATGATGACTACATCCCTATTGTATGGTGATTATTATCCTACACACACAAATTTTTTCTTATTATCAAAAGAATCATAGGAAATAGTATGTCCATAGACATGTTATACTGGAACCAAATATCTATAAATAAATCACCCAATTTTTTTCTATAAGTTTTCAAAGAATATAGGATTTTGGATCTCACTATTTCAGTTAGATAAGTAATGAAAACCTTGTATCTATAGTAGAAAGTGTAGATTATATTATTACTCACATATGGAAATCAGATTGGTTTCCTCAATCATCTTCAGACTTCTACAGCAAATGTATATTGTAAGTTAGATCTCTCAAATATCAAGAATGTATGTATATGTGAAAAAAATTTGCATCTTTCATTATCTTCTTATTTTTATTTAGTGTGCATGAAATTTTTTAATCATGAAGAACTAAAACAAATTTTTTCATTGACTTCAAAAAATGAACATGTCCATAAAATGATGGTTCTATTAAACTATTTAATACTCAAGGTTTGTAAGTGGATTCTATATGAGGTCTCTATTCCTTTCTCCTTTACTCACCCAGTATATTTTATAATTTTAATGGTGTATTACTTTTTTTTTCTTTTCTATTCTCATTTATATTCATAGTATTGTGTGAATTTTATATCCATAATTCTTATCATCTCAAATTTCTTTTATTTTTTGTATTTATCTTTGTATCATATTATATATCATTTCACTCTACCAGAACACTTAGTACACATGATTATTATAATTTTTATGGCCTTCCCCCAAATATAAAATGCACATTAAACTTCATAACTGCATGTGATAATACAATAGAAACTGTCATGACTTTACTCTTTCATTTGTAGCATAGAACGTTTCCTCATTATTTTCAATGATTCATGATATACTTGTAAAACTATATCATTTATTCTAATCATTTAGTATCAAGAATCATGGTAGAAACTTAATGTTATTTTGAACTTCAATGTCTTAGATTACCTTGAATTTTCATATTCATTTTCTAAATAATCTAGAAAACATAATTCTATAATTATCAATATAAATGTAATGATAAAAAATAATCCTATTTTAATATCCTTACATTTATGAATCTGACAAGGATCCCCTTCTTTCATCATCTCCATATGTAGATATTTCTATGTTGTGGCTCAGTTTTGAATCCCCTTACATGGTTCAATCTTCTACATATCCATTTATATAAACCACTCTTACATGGATCTCTTATCAACTTACCCATATGAATCACCAGGCTTCTACTACATTCCAACAAACTCAATTAACCAACTTCTTGATCTTCTGATGGATCCTATCAATAATATAACTATGCATGTATGTGAATCTTCTGCATATATATTCACAAATCACAGATCAATATTCTAATGATCTACTTTTTTATTTTTCTCATTTTATTATATACTTACATGAACTATTAATAATCTCACAATGAAGTCAAATACATCATGAATTTGAAACTCAATGTATCCCCCTCTATAATTTTGGAACACAACATGACAAGATTACTGAATCAATGTATAATTATTTCTGTAAGGAAAAATATGGAATATATGTCATCAATTTCAACCATAAACTGTTTGGATTTTAAATTTTGAATAGTTTCAAGAATCCAATATCCCACATAGGAATATGTCTTGACCATTGGACTGATTTATAATCCAAAACCCACTAGAATAGTTTCAAACAAATACATTAAGTTCTTACTTCTCGATCCATCATCATGCCACCCAGTATAGTAATTTACTCATTTCTATGTGAACTGTATTGAATGTTCCATACTAAACTAGTTATTCACCCTTTATGACACTCTTGTTAGGTTACCATTATTGATAATGGAAAGGTTTCTTTAAGATATCTAGGTTTCCCAGGTGGCTGAGCTACGAAAGAGTTTTCCTTTTTTTCCCTTATGCAATATACCCTTTCCAAAAAATATATAATTCTATTCTCCTATAAATAAAAATCTTTGTACAACCTCAACATTTCACTTATTTATATGTCATTTTGTTTTACCTCAATATAATAAATGTATTTTTTTTAAATAACCATCTCATTTATATTTAAAAAAAGATGGGACTTATTGATAAATACATAAAAATCTTCTCCTTATAATCCTTCTCAAGATTCATCCAATAAATTGTATATAAAAATTTATAATTTGTATAACCATATCATCACTTCAATAAACCTTTCCATAATAGAATTTATATCTTTATTTAATTGTAAAACCAAATTATTCTCAACATGATTTGAGACTCTAAAAAACTTCTAAGAAACACTTCATAAACATATTGATATCATACTTTTATTTCCATGATCATTATGAAAAAAAATACAATAGAAACACAAATTTACCACAAAAATTATAATTAATTCCTTTTTAGGTCTTTGTTTTAAGATACTAAATAAATGATAAATTTTTATTAAAGGATCAATGATAAAACTAGAATCATTATAGTCATGTCTTGTGAATTTTGATTCATAAGTACCAATGGATTCTTTCTCCTTTTATTTCACTTCTAGTAATTCCCTCTCTTTTTTAGAGTAATGATTTCTAGGAATGTGTTTATTGAAAAATATATTATTAAAATCCTCCCTTTCCATGGAGTCATTTTATTCATCTTTCCTCTCATTCCTAATGAGATTACACTATTGAATAGTCTTATCAACCAAACTATAAATAGTTAAAACAAACTTTTCATGATTTGAGCACTGAAGAATAAAAAGTATCTTTTATATTGTGTCGATATAATTCTAAAAAATAAGTGGGTTCAGAAACCCACTAAAGAATATTGGATTCTTCCATATAAAAGGAATTAATTTAGATTTGTTTATTCCTTGGAGTGTGAGAGAGTTTGGAATTATTATTTTTATTTTTCAAATATTGAGATAATTTGGTGTGCAATGTTATGATGTTTTTCACTAAATATCCCACCTTGTTTTTTTACTCATTGGTAAAATAATTTCATTGCCATCATACTCATTTTTAATTTGACTACTCCTATTTCGGGCCATTGACCAAAACCAAAAAGGTTAATGTGAGTATCAAGAAAAAACAATCATTATAATAAATCTTATTATAAATAACATCAATCATAGGATATCCAAAATTATGACACTTATGAAATTTTAGGTTTATCACACATCACTTGTTGTTCATTACAGGTTGTTTTTTGTTCTATCAACTTATTATTAATATCATTATCCCCAAAAATTACTAAAAATAATTTAAATACTAGCTGATATAAACCAAGAATAAAATACATGCATATTATATCATTTTATATGAATAATCATTACTTCTCGCAATAAATAACTCCCCAAAACCTATAGGTTTAGTGTATTTTGAGATTAGATACATAACTAACTTATTTTACAACATCTCCAACATATTCCACAAATAGTATTCTCATGTGATTCCCTTTTAGAAATACATTACATAATATTCTTATTTATAACATGGGAAATTGGACCATGCAAATGGGTGATCTCATATGCCCAGTAAATGTAAATATGTGAAGAAAACAATTGAATATCTTAAGTGATAATAATATAGACTTAGGGGTATGAGAATATAATAAAGGTGCATGGACATAAAATAAAAGGATCATGGCCAATAAATCATAGATCATAAAACATGAGTCACAATATAATTATTTTAGAATGACATAATACATGAGTAATAATAGTGTTATAATAATACTAAATCATCATGATCCATGAAAACATAACATTGGCATAAGAATGTGTTGTATACATAATAATGGAAAATTATTCCTTATATCAAGGCTTATAACCAAGAATATCATCACATAGTGGAAAGAGTCCCATAGTGCATTGAGTTTAATACCAAATAACTAACATATCAACTAATGATATATAAGTCATTACCCAATTCATTGTAGGTTTATGTAATTTTAGGCCCACCCATCACTTAGTGAGAAAATTTCCATGGGGTTTGGGTTTACTCCTTATTTCCAGTCATATCCTTAATAATAATTTACCCAATAAATTGGATGGCTATATATTTCTAGGTCCACCTATCATATAATAAAAACCGTACATATGTCTACCATATGAACATGGAAACATCCATACTTCCATCATATCATAATTAACCTATGAGTAAGAAATGGGTTACATAATGATTTCCAAAAATCATGATCAAAATATATCCATAGGAATAATGGGGTTGGTATCATTAAATAATATCACAAATACTTCATAAAAACTTATTAAATTATATCAACATATATAAAAACATTTTATAATAAAATTATAAATTTTATTTCAAAAATTGGAAGAAATATAATTTACCTTTTTAAAACATTTTTTAGAAATAAAATATTTTATAAAACATGGAGGATACGATTTTCTATTTTAAAACCATGAAATATTTGTGAAGAAGTTTCAAAAAGGAAACTCATGAAGACCATGGGACAAATTTTCAGGTCAAAAATATATTAAAAATATATTTGTGTCACATCAATTTAAATAAATTGAAAGTAAATAGAAAATGAATCATATGGAAAATGTTAGGAAAAAATACTTTCCTTATTTTGAAAAGAGACTAAATTAAAATTGTAAATAATATTATTAAATCAAAAAATTAGTGATAAAAAACATCCATAAAACAATATAAATAATATAGACTTGGAGGTCAAAGATTCACAACCAAAAAGAAGAGATATGGTCGACTCCACTTGCAATAATCATTTTGATCAAATGGTAAACCAAAGGAAAGTGAAATGTCAAGAGAACATGTACACCATATAAAGAACTATATTAGAAGAAAATATATTTTGTTTGAGAGATAAATGATACAAAATTTACCTTAATGTAAAATTATTTATAAACAAACTTGACTTCAAAGTGAGATTGGAATGAAACTCTAACTATTACTCCAGACTTCCATGAAAACATTTTAACCTCCTATATAATAAACATAAAAATCATAATAAATTATTTCATAACATTATTCATATATATTACCTTTTATAATCATCAATTATAGTCATTCATTATGAATATATTAGTTAGTTATTATTTATTTTCATCATCAAATGTTATTGATTGGAATTATTTCACATGTTTTCATAATAGAGATGTAGATCCTCATTCTTTGATACCAACATCGTAATTATAATATTAGTCAAGGTAGTGGAATTATTTTTTTCAATGATATATTCAGTTCCATGTTCATTTTCGAAGATGTGATTATCTCACTAACTTTGAGGAATACAGGAAAATATATAATGTCAAGTGATACGATAGAAATAGAAGTGTCCAATCTTGAAGAAGCATCCACCTTCTCCAAAAATCACTTCAGTCAAGGCTAAAATGGTAGAATAATAGCTACCTATGTCAGTATCTTCCAAAAGTGCATCCACCCATGCCAGATAAAGTGGTTTGATATCTAATATGTCTATAGTAGGCAATGGACATGACTGAGTTGTCACCTCATCCACCTCCTCTACTTGAAAATATGGGACCGATATCAAAGGTTTTTTCAAATAAACTAAATCGTCCCATGAATCCTCAGGAGTAGATGTGTGCTCTTCCAAGTGAGCTTGGTAGGGACCTTCACATTTTTGAAAAATTAGGATGTGTTTCTAGAATAATCCAAAAGAATAAAGAAATAGAATACCACACTTAATTGATGATTCTAGTGGATAGGATCCTGACAATGAAAAGAAATTACTTTTATCCTTACCTTCTAAGGAAGGCTCTCCATAGGTTGCTGGATCCAAATCCATTTCTCTAGAAGTGGAAATTACTACCTTCATCTAGGCATGTTGACTGAGGGACCCCTCTTCACAGGTCCCCTGGTCACTACCAAATTCCTCTACCATAGTTGTACCATGGGGATAATATTTAGGGTATGGTAGTATGGGTCGTTCTTCAGTATCCTTGACCCATATCAACAAAATCACAACGGAATTTAGTATGGTTGCAATGGAACCATGACTTTTTAAAAATTTGGGTGATCTTAATATTACCACTGCCTCTATGGGAAATCCAAACTCTTTCATGACTATTTTCACTCTTCCGCACAAAAATATTTATTGGAAAAAAATAATATAAACTCAGGCCCTTAACAATTTCTAGGGTTACATCAAGGTCTATAAAGAAGTCCCTGACCTCTGTAGGTTAGTCTTTGAATGTAAAACCCATAGGGGTAGTGACATGTGAAAACCCTTCCAAAAGTAACTCTAATTGGAATATGATACCACAGGGCTCACCCCTTGAGTTCTATGTCCTCTAATAAATCCTCTATCGAGATGCGATATGAAATAATAAGTCTGTTGTGGATTTAACCTCTGGTGCCATACTCACTACAGTCGGGGTGTCTTGAACGGGGTGTCTTCTCTAGGAAGAATATGCTTCGAGAGGGACTTTTCATCCCGCCTAATCAGTTCTCGAGTGAAAAGGATGATTCATTGTTACATCATCCATGTTAGACCACATAGAAAACAACTTGTCATACACCCCATGAAATATTGGTTCACCACATATCTAGATAGCCTCATACATATCAATTTTATTCATATCCTTGGTTAATCTAGATGCAATGGATTGTACCCAAAAGGGCCATCCCCAATCAATTCCACAGATGCCTCTTGATTGGAAGTCCCAGTAGGGAACCCACCAAAACTTCTACTTGGAGGTGGACTTTCACAATATTGAGTGCTACATATGAACATATGTATCATGTTTCTTATTGATATCATCAAATTCTATGGGAATGTATATCAGCATATGTCTTTCTTCACGATCTCCCTGGATGACAAAGTACACCCCCTGAGATATTTTCACCTGAAAGGTGATTTGGGATTTTTAAACCCAAGAGGTATAAATGATGAATGAGGTGGAAGGATGGGAATTTCATTAGTTAGAATGAACACATAAAGGGGAAGGGAATACGAAAGGGTATTTTCACTAAGTTTATCCCACATTAGAGTTATCAGAATCAGCTAAAGTGACCCAATATCATCGAGATAGGTAGGATCTATGCTCGCTGTAATAATTTTGTGATGGTCCATAACTACTTTCACTGCCCTCTTTTAAGTTTTCTAAGATCTATGTCAATAACTAGAATCCATCCTAACAAAATTAAGTGGCATATATCATAGTGATAAAATAAAATATTTTCAATGAAAAGGCATAAACTGGTTGTATCAATCCCATCACACAAACTAATGGTGATTTGTGGACCACATGAAGGCCTCACAAATCACCCAACTCTTAAATATATTATAGGTCGCATGAACCTGAAAAATAATTGAAAGTCGTATGACCTCTCTAAGCCTTGTGATCATGTGAAAGTTACATGTTCACACTTTCCAAATTATATTCAAAGGATCATGTGATCAAGTATAAAGATCCTAGGGGACCCACAAGACAATTGTATACACATGAAAAAAGTTCAAACAATTACCAAAGATAAGTTTGTGGATTGTTTTGAGAAGGATCTTGGGAAAAGGAGGTCTTGTGAAGAGGTTCTCACAAAGAAGTATGGTGAATAGAACTCATGACCGGATCTTACGAAAATGTCTTGTGACAATGTTACATAACGGAATTAGGGTGAGAGAACTCTAGAGAAGTGAGTATCCATTTAATGAATCCCTATTTTCTCCCCTATTTAAAGTGCATCCCACAGAATATCAAAGGTCTCCTGGAAGACTAAGCGTCACCCAAGACACTAATTGGTGATAGTTTCAAAGACTCATGCAGGAATTTACTTTCCCTATAATCAAACCCTTATCCCCACAGACGTTGCTCCGGAGGGGGGAAATTTTTTTACTCCCAACAAATGAGCATAAGAAAAATCACATAGTAATAAATATTGTAATATGGGTATTAATTTCCCTACAAAATAAAAAGAAAAATAAAGTGATTGTGATCATGAGGATCATGTGAACCCCCATGTGACATGCGATCACATGACTAGTATAAGGTCAGGAAAAATGTCATGGACAACACATAACCTATGAAAGATCCCACAAATCCCCTTTTTACAAGTCCTTCTTCTCTTGCAAAGGCATCCTAGATAATCAGTGGTCATGCAGTGGCTACTTGGAAAGCACCACCCGGATGCAGAAGTTTTCAACCAATGGGCGCTTGAAAACCCGTCCAAATTTTCTTCAAAAAGAGAAGGAAATATCCAAAAGTTGGGAACCTATTGTAATCATAAAACTTACATGACGCATCACTGATGGGTAGAATTATTTTCCTCGAAAACATTCATACAAGCTCGTGAGAACCCAATCCTTTGTAAAATAAATGAAGGAAATAAATAAGTTAAGTTAGGTGTCCTCTTGAGTTCATAAAACATCATGGTACATGCCCCCCAGTAAATTTTAAAAACACCATAAGACACTGGTTACTTGTCCAGCTCATCTTCTAAAATCCTGCTCGCATGTTATCCTCATTATGCGAAGGGCCTCAGGTATGTCTAGGTGACCCTACCATCCCCCTTTAGCTCTATAAGGATAAACATATTGAATCATCCGTGAAATTATTTCACATATCCATATAACCTTTTATTATTCACACTAAACATCACCAATATATGGAGTGATTATCTTCAACAACATTCATACAACCTTGTGAGATCCCTAAACTTTGTAAAATTAAGAAAGGAAATAAAACGATCATATGACGGGAGCCTCTCATGGTCATAAAACTCACACAAAGCACCTAGGATGCCTACAGTGTGGTATTATAGTACCACTTGACAAGATGGATTTATTTCATGAATACCCCCTGACAGGTCATCATTATCTTTTAGAAATTCCCAGACAAGTCGCCTAAGATCACGTGAAGGCCTTTCTACAAGTACTATGATCTCACAAAATAACTTAGAAATATCATCCTAAAAATATGGAAATACCTTTGTAATGCAATTATGATTCATCAAGAATCCATTAATTGTAAATAATATAATAAAGAATTTTTTTATAGGATGATCTATGGTCGTTTAAAATCATGTGACACCCCCGAAAAAATTTATGTCGAGAAACCGTGGAGCGAATGATGCTGAAAGCCTCCACTGACTCCATATTGGTTTTTCATGATACACATCATGAAAAGTGGTGAACAACTTGGGTGGAGAGGCATATAAATCCCTCACCCCATCATGAAAAATTCATCAATACTCTCTAGAGAAAAAACATTCTTCGGATCAGAACCATTCATAGGAAATAGAGAATATTTTTTGAAGTGGATGATCTTCTAAATAAGAATTGTTCCATTACGTAAGTTATATAGAACAACTAGAGAAATCATTCGGAATTCATAGACACGTCGTGTGATCACTCATAGATCACATGGAGGACTACTGGTAGGTCACATAAATAATACCGTGTATATCTGCAAGACCATGCGAGACTTATAACAACATAACAATGATAAAACCTAAATCACCTGCAAAAAAGATTGAAAAAAGGCTGAAATATAGGATAATTATAAGAAAAAACATATTAGATAATCCTCATGCACTTTTTGTGAACCTCCTAGGACATGATACATCACCCAGACATGTCCCCCAGATCTCACGATACACCTTTGGTATATAGTTGGGATCATGCGAAGTCCTCTGGACATGTCAAAGAAAGTCACATGGTTCCCTAGGGCATGCCACTCTAGTATCATGAAACCCTCCTTTTGGTCAGATTAAGACACTCAAGAGTAGTGAATTTAGTTTCTATAAAAAATCTCTATCTAAAAATCATTATTTATGAAATCATTTAAAGTTCCCCAATTTAAAAAAATAGACCGGTTGACCAAAGTATCATATTTATAAAAGTTTTATTTATTCAAAATATTTATCAAAGATTTATTAGTTCTAAATTAAAACAATATAATTTATTATCTTAACTTTTGCAATCAGTTTACAAAAACAATTTCTAATATAAACACTATATATGATAAAATATCAAAGTGAATTAATGTTTTCTGAAATAGTAATAAGAACAGAGTACTCCAAACTTGAAATCACATAGTATAAGTGAACAAGAGTTTCGGTCTCAAGTTGAGTCCTAATTCTCTCCACATGGTGATCAACAGCCACCAAGCAGTGTAAATTAAATAAACTTGATCCACACCCTAGATCGGGGAAACAACTGTATACAAACTATCCAGGTCACTTGACATCTTCCAAAGTTTTTCTGGGGGTGTCAAACAAATAGAAATGCCACGTAGGGACCTCTTTCACTGTTATACATGGGAATGTAAAGAGATTAATCTGAGTTGGTGAATATATCTTTGTATCTTTAGGTTTAGAAAAGGA
Source organism: Viscum album (assembly GCA_963277665.1). Taxonomy (NCBI): domain Eukaryota; kingdom Viridiplantae; phylum Streptophyta; class Magnoliopsida; order Santalales; family Viscaceae; genus Viscum; species Viscum album. The sequence continues at coordinate 515,887,520 of OY728135.1, forward strand.
GTCTGTGTGTGTTTATAAAACAAGGATACACATACTAATCGAAATGTGAATAAGGTACACAAATAGATAAAAATGATAATAAGAGTTTATAATGCTCTGTTTGATGTTTAATAAAGCTCCTTGACTCCTTCTAGATCATAAAAATGAATTGGGAGTCGACATCTAGAAATAGACAGCAAAACAGAGAGTTGTTTTTGCTTCTGTGTTCAGTTCCGGTAGGGTATAGGATTCCTTCCTTGAAGTCTTCTTGTATTAAAAGTTGTTGTTACTGTAGTGGTTTTTTTCATTTTTGAATCTCATCAATTTATCTCAGTATGCATAGTTTTTTGATAGATCTTTTTCATAGTCATGCAGCTTTTTGTTCAATAACTTCTCTCTGTCTGGTTTTCTTTCACCCAGGAGCATGCTTTTTTGACTGCAGGATCGACAAGAAGCATGATCTCTATCATGTTCAGGTACCTTGTACCTTATATTGGTATCTGAAAATGTCTAAAAAATATAGACAAGTTCATTAATAAAATAATAATTACTAAGTTTCATAAATATGACCGTTAAAATTAATTTTGAATTTAAGATAGATCACTGATGACTCAATCTGTAAGCAGGTTCGACTATGGGCATCTCAGACTATTGGTAGGTCCGGCGTCGGTAGGTCAGGCATCAGTTGGTCAGTCTTCGGTAGATAGGGCATTGATTTATTAGGCTCCATTAGTTCAGACATCGGTAGGTTAGGCATCTGTAGGTCAAGTATCGGTAGGTCAAACATCAGTAGGTCAGGCTTAGAAAAAATTCGAAGTCGCTCAATTGGTGACTCAACTCTTCACTAGCTTATGTCGTCAGTGTCGAACCTTGGGACACCCTGAGAGGGGTGGGGTGAATCAGGGTGTCAACTATTTCTTTTAAAAACAAGGATCTTGTTCCCATAGTGGTAGGAACTCATTAATCATGTAAGAATAATGTGAAAAGAAATAAAAACAACCACAAGAAAAGACATCACACAACACTTTTACTTGGTTCGCCACTAAGAGCTACATCCAAGAAGCATATGCCAACCGATTTACATTAGTACCTAATTCCACTAAATTTCACAAGCATTGGATTATAAATTCTGGGTACAATAACACTGTCCTAGGAACACTACCATTACAAATGTTCTGGGATAGCTCACTGCATCCATCGGGTCACTCCCATTGACTCCCCCTGTCTCACCACCTTTGCTGAAGTCCCACTCGGTTTCCAAAAATGAAGGTCTCTTCAATAGATTTACAATGTAGTATTTTTCCTCTTCCTATCACAGGACTCTGCTTGCATTGAAGTCTTAAAAAGATGCACTTGAAACCACCGAACCACTGAACCGGGTATTCAGAACGCGCAAATAGGTTACACATATGATTTCACGCAACACCTACCCTTTGCATGAAAGATCTCACTTTTGCGTGCAATATTTTCTTTTTGCGTGGAAAATATTTTGCGCGTGAATCCCCTTTATTCTCAACTTTCAATTTTACATGATGCCTCAACTTTTACGCGCAGCTTCGCCTTTTTCAAACAACATCAACTTTTGCGCGCACCATAAAATTTTACGCGCAGCTTCTACTTTTTCATGAACCTTCAAATTTTCTTTGAAACTCCCTTTACATACACCTTTTACGCACATCAGAAATCGGATCTTCTCTAAGTCTTCATCTATGCCGAATGAGGGGGGTCACCTATTATTTATAGGCATCTTCGATCCCCCACGCACAATCCTTGTTGTGTCGCGCAAAACTCTCATTCGGCATGTAATCCCTTTTCACACAGGAACCATTTTTCACACACATATCTGGATTTTTCACAAACATCTCTGGATTTTTCACACACCTCATGCATTTTACATTCTTCAGTTTTCTAATCCCGAAACAAATTTTGAGCGAGAAAACCAACCAACTTTCACTATTGCATGCAAAACCAATTTAGCGCGCAATCCATGTTTTTCATGAAACACTCCAATATTTCATGCAACTCATGCCTAGACCATTTTTTGGCGATCTGATCTTGAAACGTACCTTGCATGAATGTTTCCAACATACCTACCCTTTTTCACACAAGTTCCTTTTCCAAACACACATTTTCCCATTTCCGGATTTTCAGGCCCAAAAATTTGGCAAACACTGGGAAATAACTCCATCTTCAAAATTATTGTATGCATGAACAGTATAAACAGATTACCGGCAAAAATTTTGAACTTACAATGAGGATTTACAAAAAACACACACCATACTCCAATATTGGCATAGAACGACCATGGTCCCAACAATCTCCCCCTTTGGGTTTGTTGGAAATCACCAAATAAATTCAATAGATCACCAGCCACATGCAAACCAAAAAATGCAATAATCAACTCAGCCAACACTACAAGTCTATGTGAGCAATGCTCGGTCTAAAAAACAAGAGGGGAATCATGAATTAGGATCCTGTGTTTTGGAATTATTAAGGACACCCAAGAAATTCTCTTACTCTGTCACAGAATCATTGCATGCCCAGAATGAATTCCGTCTCCTATGAATTCCTTCTCCTCATATCACTAAATTCGCATCGTGTCATAGAAGAATAACATGTCCATCACATGCCTGAATTTATTCCTTCTCCCCCATTGACAATAAATACAATGACCGGTATTTGTACATTGAATAGCTAAAAACACCCCTAGATAGTATCTCCCCCATAAACCTGCATCATATCCATAAATAAATTAAAAATAGTTAACATAACTGGGGAGATAGGAACTTCAGAACCTCCTTATTCATTGGGAGGTGTCCAGACACTAAGTTTCAACTGATGTTTCCCAAACACAGACACTGACAGTGGCATGGTAAGGATATCAGCCACTTGATCATTAGTTCCAACATGATCCATTTTAATCACACCTTATTCAACTTTTTCCTTGATAAAGTGATATATGATTTCAATATGTTTTGAACAAGAGTGCTGAACAAGGTTCTTCATAAGATAAATTTGACTCTCATTATCACAGTAAATCATCATTGGTTGTTTCACCTCATCACTAATATCTGTTAGTTGTTTCTCTATACATAGCACTTGAGTTCATGCCTTTGTAGCAGAGATATACTTAGCGTCAGCAGTACTAAGAGAAGTACTTTCATGTTTCTTTCTCAACCATCCAACACATTTTTTCCAAATATATAATGCTCCACCACCAGTGGAATTTTTGTCCACTACATCTCCAGCCCAGTCAGCATCAGAAAATGCTGATAATTCACTGTCCCTTCCTACAGAATCGTATAACCCAAAGTTATTAGTACTTTGAATATACCTCAAGATTCTTTTTACTACCTCTATATGTTCCTCCATTGGATTACTCTGAAATTGGGCCGCTAGACATGTTGAAAATACAAAATATGGTTATGTCATTGTCAGGAACAGTAGGCTCCCAATGATCCTCATATACATAGTTGGATCTATATAGGTCCCATCCTCATGATTTCAAATTTTGGTTCCAACTGAAATTGGAGTTGACATTATCTTGGAGTCATGCATATTAAATTTCTTCAGCGGCTCTATAACACCCCAAGATTTTATGAGAAAAAATTACATTTTTTAATTTCTTTGATGTCTTTAATTGTATGCTACACCAAATTTAGCTTGTTCTATATGCAACACCGTATTAGCTTGCAGTATACGCAACACTATTCTTGGCTCATGTTAAACCCAATTTCAAGTTCGTTTTGTAGAAATTATTCTACGCAACATTAAGTATAGATTTTTTTTAATGTGTAAATTAAATAAGTTTTCATTATGTTATACACAACAACAAATGGATCTTGGACTACATGCAACCATGACTTGGTGTGCGTTAAACACAATCACGACCTTCCTCGATAGCGTGTGTAGTATGCAATACCGGGTTTCACTAAACAACGATATATTGTTATAATATTATTATGGACAATCCGTTATGAATATTATTAACTACATTTTGAATTTTATAACATTATTATTCATCTCACACATTTTCTAGAACATGGTATGAGAACAAAATAAATTTTTCGGGTAAAATAAGTATTTTTCAAAAAATGCAGTTTTGCCACCTTTTGATGGCGCACCGATTTTAAATCTAGTTTCTGACATGTTTATAATTTCAATTTGACAAAATAAAATTCTTCTTTGGAATCAGGATATAAAAATTTAATTTGGATAAATTTTTCATATTATTCTGATAACTTCATATTTTAATGAACAATAAAAACACGTTATAGTTTAATTAAAAACAACTATTTTCATCGCAATAATCTATATAGTTAGATTATCATTTTAATTATTTATAAAGTTTAATTAGAATATATTTTTAACATTTAATCCAATTGTGGTCATTAGAATTAATTTCACTTTGAAATTGGACATAAACACGCGCCGATCTTTTGATAGTTATTGTTTCTTAAAAACACGCTATTTGTTTTGATAACGGGAATTACTTTTAAAATAAATTAATGCCACTTCTATGTTTTTAATTTGAAAAAATAGACATAATTTTTGAATTCGTAATATCAAATATATCTTAGGCTGAATTTTTGGTATTTTTCTGAAAAACATCAATTTTTGATGAATAGTGAAACCACTTAATGGTAGTTAAAAAACCGACTCTTTCATTTAAATGAAATTTTACCACTACTATGAATTGAATTTCAAAAATATGACATACATGGTTGTTATCAAGAAGTAAAATTTGGTTCAATAAGATTAAAATAATTTTTGGTGAATAGTAACTTTTGGCTTTTATTTACTGCTGTTAAAAGTAAATAGTGTAATTCAAGGTTAAAAGAATATTATAATAATTCAAAATTACCTTAACACTTGTTCTAACCTTATTGGATGAGTCGTGGACAACCATTTTCATCCTTGGGTCGATTTTGGGACCCCATTGAGCCACTTGGTAGTGATAATGACAATTTGGATTAATTAATTTAATTTAAGAAAAATTTGACATTAACAAATATCTTTTAGTAATTAATTTTTATAAGGGGTTATATAAATTATCTTTTAGACTATAAATATTCATTTTAAATTTAAAATCATTTCCTACATGATGGTATTTTTTTTATAATTTGTAGACATCAAATAAATTAAATTATTTATGACACAATAATGATGAAGTATTTACCTCATTAATAAATGATTTAAATAAATAAGATTATAATGATTAAAATATTATCCAAAACATGTCCAATTATGATTGGATGACTTTATTTATACCATTAGTCATATTATCTTCATATTTATTGATATTTGGACCTTTTGAAACCGAAGATAAGTTTATAATAAAATAATATTTTCACACTTTCCAAAAGAGCCCTTCCTCCCCCTTATAAAAGGAGACCATTTCTTTCCAATTCCTCACACCTATCAAGCCATTTTCCTCATCCAACCTATTCCCAATTGATCTCCCTACATCCCTCTCCTCCTCCTAGAAGTCTTACCTTAGGCATAAGGCACTCCAAGAAGTCCTTTTGGTTCAAACCAAAGGAAGTTTCCCAAATTATAGGTAACAATTTCTCTTAAATTGTTTTCTTTTATTATACTTTTCCAACCCATAAAATATTTTTAATCCTTTATTTTGTAACAACACCAGTATCCTCAATATACTAGGATGTTGTTATGAGAAGTATTTGAACTACACTTACACACACCTCCATCTAATGGATGAAGAACATAATGTTTCTGTCGATGGAAAACTAACGCCTCACGAAATGATGATTGTTCGAATTTCTCCTACCACCTCTCATAGTGGCCATTATGATGAATATGTATTTATATATGATATATATTATGTTTATTATTTCCTTATGATTCTTTAATTCCCAATTATATCAGGCCTTTATGGATTCCATAGTGGGTAAATACGATAATCTCATTTGAGGAAGTGCGGACAACCACCCCCTTAAAGTGATGTGACTCGTTAATGCCTTAGGTGGGATGTATAAAGGATAGAGTTAATGATATTATATCTGATATTATACTGTAATTATAATATACCTATGTATAATTATTTTTTATTTCCATTAAAATAATAAATAGAAATGAAATTAGTGTTCATGTGTACGTACGGCTTACTGTCTCCGTGAACGGTACATTTCATTTCTTACCTCCAAATGTTATGTACTATTATAAATACATGTATATTCTGGATATATATTATATATATGATATCTAAATCATCAATATAATTCTGTATATAATGGACTATTGACCGCATGAACAACATGTAATTATAAGAAGTCCATTTTTGACTCAAGTACCAAATTTCGATAAAATGAACTTTATTAACTTAAATGATTACATAATGTTTATAACATTGTAATAAGTGATATAAAAGGATTAATAAACATGAAAAATGTTCTTAATCAAGTATCAATTAAATTTAGTCTATTATTCAGAATATTAAAGAATGATCGAGTCAATTTGGACACGAGTTAAGGGATAACTTTTCCAATTTCGTTTTTATCTGAGATTGTTTATTCGTAAGTATTTACTGGGGTTATATTTATCATTCATTTATCTGTTTTATAAAAATGGTTTCATGTATGTTTAAAGTCCTTTTTACCCATTTTTTACTTTTACCACATCTTATGGAAGGAATCTTTCTTTTGTTTACCATACAATGAACTTTTTGACTTTTCCTACAAATGTACGAGGAGAATGTTTTTTTAACTTATACGGCATGAACGAATTTTAACAATTTCATAATGCCTTATTTTAATGAATATTACTCTATAAGATTTCATGACTATTTTCAACAAAATCCTTTTATTTTAAAATTTCATGGAATTTTGTTAAAAGAAAATTATTTTGAAGAAGAAATGATATTTTCTTCAAGAATTCATTTCAAGTGTTTTATCAAAACCATTTTCCATATAAGATGAAATTATTTCATATGTGTATGTTTTAAGTGTAATGTCTCTATGATTTACATGGTTTCACTTTTCTTATGATGAAATGATATCCATTTGTTTTATATGGATTATGTTATGATGAGATGATGTTTATGAACCCCATTTTATTCTTTGGGTTATGATGAATGATTTATGTTTATGTTGTGGCACAAGTAAGAATGATTTAATTATGAGATGGGTGGGACCTATATCTCCCTCCAATGCATTGGGTAAATATTTATATCTCATGAGATAGACATGGATGGAATGGAACGTAATTCTGGTTCAGTAATACAGTGTTGGAACGGCAAGTAAACTCGGTTCAGTAAGGGACTTAGTCCACATAGATGGTCTTGGCAGCAATGCCTTGGCTACTATGGAAATCATATAATGTGCTTAATGGTTTTCCACAATTACATGATTTATTCCCATGCTATTTTATGATGATTGATGTTCCATTATGATATATGCCTTATGTACTTCCAAGATTTATGTCTTTGCTCAAGATTTTGATGTTTAGATTTTTTTCCATGTTTTTGCATTCAAATGTTTACAGATTGTCTTATTTTATCTTTCTTTACCCTTACTGAGAATTTGAGCTCACCCTTTATATGTTTTCGTTTCCCTAATATTTAAATAAAGGATTTAGGTAAGAAAAAAAAGGGTGAGATCTTTATGGGATATGTTGAAAATCTTTCACCACGATTAGCAGATTATGTTCCATGTTTCCAAAGACACTAAACTATTAAGGTCCTTGAGTGTTGGTTTTTGTTATGTATTAGATTTTCTGAAAAAGTAATGTAATGCCTATGTACATCAAGCTTTGGGTCTCTATAGGCTCTCTTGCATATGTTTCATGAGAGATGAAAGTGTAATCATTCTTTTGAGTCTCATGCAGCCCCAAGAAGTATGTGAGCTTGCCAATCATTGACATTTAAAATTATGATTGCATGTGATTTGAAAATTCTTCCACTGATTTCTTCCTGTTTCCACCAAATATAATGTCATCAATGTAAACTAGAACCATGAACTGATCTTTTGGAGAATTATTCACATAGAGTGTGATATACTCCTCCTATTTTGAATTCCATCTTCTTGAGATAAGAATCCATCCAGGAATACAAAGCTTGTGGTGCCTTATTCAAACCATAGAGGGCCTTGTATAGTTTACAAACCATTGTTCCATCCGTACCAAGAAGATAACCCACTGGTTCTTCGATGTTGTCTTCTTCTTCAATAACACAATTCAAGAATGATGTCTTAACATCCATTTGATAAAATTTATATTCTCTTTGGATCTCCATAGCAAGAAAAATCAGGATTGACTCCAGTCTAGCCACTGGTACAAAGGTTTCTTCAACATCGACACCTTCAATCTCTGAATATCCTTTACATACCAGTCATGATTTGTATCTGAAAACACTTTTATACTGATCAAAATTGTTCTTAAAAACTCACTTTGTACCAATCACGTTATGACCTTCGAGTCTCTTGACTAGATCCCAAGTCTGATTCTTGTCAATCTGTTCTAACTCTTCATTCATGGATTTCACCCAAGATTCATCCTTTGTAGATTCTTCAAAAGAGGATGGCTCTACAACTAATAGAAATACAGATTGTGTGTTATTATTCATCCTCTTTGTTTGTGTGGGTGCACTCTTGTCCCCAATTATGTTAGATGGATCAATTTCATCTATTCTATTTCTCTTGTGAGGTTCAGTTGCATTCTCTCCAACCAAGGTTTCCTCTTCATATTCTTCTTTTGTTTCAACATCCGGATGTGACTCCTAAGTGTTTTGTACACCATCCTCTATTTCTGTATTTGTATTTACTCCATGTTCACTTTCTTCATCAGTTTCTATCATATCGGCATATTAAATCCTTTAAGCATTTTTGGTTTTCTCTTTAATGATCTTAACATCACTGCTTTCCACAATCCTTCCTAATCAAAAGTTGAAACACCTGTAGGATTTTTTGTTCATTGAGTATCTAAGGAAAATCCCTTCGTCTTCATTGTCTCTATATTTACCTATATTTTCTTCTTTGTTTCTGATTAAGAACTTACTTCCAAAAACATGAAAGTATTTCAAAGAGGGCTTCCTTCCATGCCACAATTCATAAGGTTTATTTTTCCCACCAATATAAATACTTGTTCAATTTTGAATATACATTGCAGATTTAATGGCCTCTTTCTAGTAATGTCATGGAATACTACTCTCAATCAGCATAGTTCTTTCCATGTTGTTTGTCTGTCGAGTTCTGCGCTCAACAACTCCATTTTTCTATGGAGTTCTCATAGTAGCTATCTTATTTTGTATCCCATGCTTCTCCAAGTAGTTTCCAAATTCAATGGACATGTATTCCCCTCCATTGTCTGATCGTAACACTTTGATTGTTCCTATAGTATAATTCTCATCAATTCGGTGATATGTTTTCATGCAGTCAAGTACTTGTCGTTTCCTATGTATAACCATAACACATGCCACTCAACTATAATAATCTATTAAAAGGACTAATTACCTTTCTCTGTGAGTTCAAAAATCATTTATCGGGCCACATACATCTGTATGAATGAGATCAAGAATATGTGATTCCCTTTTCTTCTTTAGTCGATATGAACTGCAAACTAGCGTCCCACGAATGCAAGCATCACAAGATTTTTCACGTTCACGCTTTAGGTTGGGAGTGTCCATGAAAATATTCAATTTTGATATTTTCTCCATGTCTTGTTGATTGATGTGCCCCAGTCTCCGATGCCCAAGATTATTTTCTTCTTCAACATTCATGTAACAAACGTTTTCTTTACTATCAACCTGATATAGGTTGCCTTTGGTTTTTCATCCCTTCATAAGTGAATTGCATATCTTTCCCTTGATAGTGTAGCCTTTCTGATTAAAAGTAACTTTAATTTCTGAGTCACAGAGTTGACTCATGCTGAATAGATTATGATGTAGTCCATCTACATAAAGGAATTCAGTTTTCTTTAGCTCACCATTAGCTAATCTAGTACTTCCACTTCCTTTGATTTTAAAAGCTCCATCATTACCAAACCGTACTATTCCATCAATCCTCCTTTTGACATCCATTAATATTCCTGCATTATCTATCATAAGAGACTAACAACCACTATCCAGAATCCAGATACTGTTGCTTTTTGTATCTTTGAGGGTCACCACAGCAAGATTGGATTTCTCGATCTTCTTCTTTTCTTTCCTTGAGATGTTAGATTGATTATAGAATATTTATGGAATTCTAATTCTTTCTTTCACATAATTAGACTCTTCAAACCCTTAATCTTCTTCCAAAGGATAAAACCAATTTATGAGAACAAGACCATCAGGAGGGTGAGTATTGACCCATCTCTGAGAGTTGTAGGAATTTATCATGTCATACCTCTGCCTACCATACATAGCTTTATAGCCAATGTTAGAACAATGAAAATATTATCCATAGAAACTATTTCTTATTTAAGATAGAGGATATGAAATTGGTCTCTTTTGTTGACTTCCCAGATCTTACCCATTCAATTAGCTCCTTGACTCTTCACAATATTACATGGTATGGATCAGATATCCACTGAACAGACACTTCATTATGGGAAATGTCTTCCCACTTATATTTCTCCTCATGCCTTCTTCCTTGGTAGAATGGTTGTACTGACTATCATTTCTGGAAGTTTGAGGATAATTTTCAGTTCTTTTAGTTTGGAGTGAGGGTTTCTTTTTCAGCACTTCAGGCATTGTTTCAACATGTCCAACTTTCAACATGTCTTTCTTTTGTCTCTCTTCACTTCCATCATTTGATGTCTCTACTTCACAGCTGATTCCACTCTTTCTCATGCAAGTCGTTATTTGATCAGTCAATATTTTTTCAACCCCAACTGAACCACGCTTGGCTCTTACCAGTAATTCTACATCTGAGAATCTTCCAAACTGAATTTTCCTCTTACCCTCAATTGTGGTTGATCGACACTCAAGTTTACTCCAAATACTAACAACTTCTTCCTCAAGACACTCAATAGTCATGGAATTCTATTATAGTCTGGATGTAAGGTAATTTATGACCTTTTATTTTTCTTTAATTATAAGCTTTAGTTTCCCAACATCATATGTGCTTTAAAGGAGTGAAGACTAATCTCTCACTAGTTCTTTTAGTCATTCAATTTCAACTTTAATCTCATCAACATATTCTGATGATTCTTCTACCGTTTCATTCCACTTATTGCATCTAATACATTTATTCTCAAGCTTGGAAAGGGAATCATTAATTTGAAACATGGGATCACCATTAGGAGTCATTTGAGTTTCTCTTCCTTTATCGATCGAGGGTTCGTAAATTTCAATGGTGGCCATCACGAAAGCATGGATTCTAGTTTTAAATTCTGGTTCTTTATCTTCACATAATTTCGTATCATCGTCTTCCTCTTCACAAACAAAAATATTCTTATGTACTTTCCTTCTATATTTGAAGTCTCCATTTTTGAAAGGCCTTTTTTGAGGCTTCTCAATGTCTTCAACTTTTCTCTCTTCATCATCGAACTTTCTTTGGCACTAAGAGGCAATGTTCCCAACTCTTCCACAACAGTAACATGACAGACGTAACTTACCTTTAAATTTAACTTTTCCCTTCTTCAGCATCTTGGAAATGAGAGAAAGAAATTATTTTCCCTCGTCATCTTCACCAACACTATATTCTGAAATTTTTAGTTTTTCTATGGATTTGAACACCATTTCCTTGTTAACATGAGTCATAGCATCTTCTGGTTGACTCTCATCTCATATTCCATTACACTACTTAGTAGATCATCCAGAGATAGTTTAGATAGATCTATGTCTTCAAGGGATGACACATTTTCATTGTAAATAGGATGAATTATTCTCAATATTTTCTTTACGATATCAATGTCTTTGATTTCCCCTCCAAGACCTCGAATTTCTCCCACTACTTCAGTGATTCGATTGAAGAATGAATCTTCATTCTCATCAGGATGCATATTTTGATCATCAAACCTATTTTGCAGGACATGAAGTTTTTCCCCATTCACTTTGTTGTCTCCTTCATAAATATTTTCTTGTTTATCCCACATATACTTTGCTGAGGTGAAACTCATCACCTTTAGATAGATTTGATCAGAAAGGGCCATAGTGATAGCATTCTGAGATTTAGCCTCTGCATCAAGAAATTTCTTGTTTGTATCAATCATAGAAATCCATGTTGGATCCATAACTTGTATTCAGTGAACAGTAGCAAAGAGGACTTCCATTCCAGGGGATCTTAAATGAGATCTCATTATATTCATTCAAATCTGAAAATTACTTCCATCGAATTGAGGGATTCCCCTATCATTGGCTTCATTCTCCATAACGGCAATGGATAGATCTAACACCAGTAACCTTCACCGTCTGATACCACTTGTAGGACCCCGGGACACCCTGAGAGGGGAGGGGTGAATCAGGGTGTCAACTTTTTCTTAAAAAAAGGGATCTTGTTCCCACGGTGGTAGGAACTCATTAAACCAGTAAGACTAATGGGAACATAAAGAAAAACAACCACATGAAATGATACCACACAACACTTTTACATGGTTCACCACTAAGGGATATGAAGCATACGTCGATAGATTGTCGTTCATTCCAAATTCCACTATACTTCACTGGCTTGGATTACAAAGTTCGGGTACAGTCTCTTTGTCCCAGGCACACTTCCTTTACAAATGTGTTGGGATTGCTCACTCCTTCCCTCAGTTAACTCCTGTTTACTCCCCCTGGCTCACTTCCTTTTGTGAAGTCCCACTCAGTTTACAAACTTGAAGGTATCTTAAATATATTTTCATTATAGTATTTTCCTCTGCTCACCATGAGACTCTACCTGCATCGAAGTCTTAAAAATATGCACTTTAAAGCACTGAACCACTGAACTAGGTATTTGGAACGTGTAAACAAGTTACACAGATGATTCCATGCAACACCTACCATTTGCGTGCAAGATCTCCCTTTTTCACACAATATTTTCTTTTCACATGGAAACTATTTCTCGCAACAACCTCCTTTATGTGAAACATTCAATTTTACGCGCAGCCTCAACTTTTACATGCAACTTCACCTTTTTCGCGCAACATCAACTTCTGTACGCACCCTCAAATTTTATGCGCATCTTCTTCTTTTTCATGACCCTTAAACTTTTCCACGCAACTCCCTTTAGGTGAACCTTTTACATGCATCAGAACTCAGATCTTCTCTAAGTCTTCAGCTGTGTCGAATGAGGGGGTTCACCTCTTATTTATAGGCATCACCGACCCCCGCTTGCAATCCCCGCCATGTCGCGCAATCCCCGTCCTGTCGCACAAAACTCTCATTCTACGTGCAATCCCTTTTCGCACATGAACCATTTTTCACACACATCTCAGAATTTCTGGCGCACCTCAGGCCTTTTCCATTTTTTAGTGTTCTGATCCTGAAACACATTTTGCGCATGAAAACCAACCTACTTTCACTATTGCATGAAAAATCTATTTAGCCTGCAATCCATGTTTTTCACACAACACTCCAATAATTTCCTCAACTCATGCCTATACAATTTTTCGGTGATCTGATCCCAAAACATGACTTGCGTGCAAGATTCAAACACACCTACCCTTTTTTGTGCAAGTTCCTTTTCCAAACACATATTTTCCCATTACCCAATTTTTAGGCCCATAAATTTGGCAAACACTGGGAAATGAAGCAACATTCAAAACTATTGTCTACTTGAACTCTATGTACACATTACCGTAAAACATTCTGAAATTCCAATAATTATTGACAACAAACACAAACCATACTCAAATTTTTTCATAGAACGGCCATTGTTCCAATAGTCGGTATCTCATGTATCAGTGACTTTACTATCGATAGAACAAGTATTATTAGCTCATACTTAACAAACAACTAAAATTTTGATTTATTGTGTAAACACTAACACCAAAGTTAAAGATTATAATTGAACATGGTTAAACACAATGTTTCTTAAGAAATCATAATTATCATAGTTAAGCATGATTTGTGAACATTAAAACTAGAGGATCCAAAAATCCCCCCCTTTTGATGATCATAAATCATGGAATTCTATACAATAACAATTGAAGTGACGTATGATGATCCGAACAAAAATATTCTTAACATATTACATAGATTATTGAGATGAAATTTTTAGAATAAACACAAGTACATATTACTTGATAAATCAGATTAGTTGTTAAATGGTCTTTGTCAATTATATGTTCCCTTTTAATCTTAAGCTCAATATTAAGATTCCCATGAGGGAGATTCCATATTATTTATCCCCTTTTGGGATAATCAAAAAGTAACATTAATTAAACCGATAAGTAAATAATAATTTGATGAAATTAGAGAGAGTAATTCATTAATCAAGTAGTACAAGGGTTCACACAAATAGTACAAATAAAGTACATCAAATCCCTATCAAAAAGTGAACCAACTAATTTATCTCGAAATCATCAGCCTTCCCTTTACCCTTACTAGAGTCAGTGGAATCATGGATAGAAGTAGTAGAGATAGAAGTAGTAGTTGTAGAAGGGATAGATCCAATAGTGAGTACAGGAAGACGTACTCATGTAAAAACAAAAGGATCTAATCTCGAGCTATAGGAGGAATTAGGTCCTATTTTCTCTAGAATAACTGGACTGATATGACTCAGATCCTGAGCATGGTTCATGGTTACAGGTGAAAAAAGTGTATAAGGAGACACTCAAGGCCGAATGGGAGTAGTATCTAGAGAAACAATAGCTATGGTATGATGATTCATTTATGGATTGAGCATATTAAGTAAATCCTTGACAACATCACAACCAAATTCCATAGCTTTCTCAATGTCATCATTGTTTTTCCTGAATTTCTCAAGAGTAGGAGTAAATAGTTTTAACTTCTGAACTTGTACTTTTAAATCCTTGGTCATTGGAGGAATCCTATAATTCTCCACTAAATAATTGAAGTGATTTTCCAGTTGATGCTTGGTATAAACCCTCATGAAATAGATCTACCTTCTTGGTAATTTCCTCTTGTGCAGTGGTAGCACCTTTAGTGAAAAAACTAAGATTTTCATAAATATGATCACAATTCTACTTAATTTTGGATATAATATCTTGGTCAGTGATACCCATCATGGTTTGTAGCTCTTCTATAATCAATGTTCTAACCATATCAACATCTAGAGAGTGAGAAACAAGAGTTTCAAAGATATTTTTACATTGCAATATATCTCTGATGTCTAGTCTTAACTGGTTCACTTCAAAAATAGTAGCATGAGCTAAAACAGAGGTAGGATCACCAGTCACGACATATTTTATAATAGATTTCAAAATTTCTAGGTCAAGGGTCGGAGGAGGAGGTGAATCGTCCTTAGAAGATTCAGAAGTAGTGTATCCAAGAGCTTTCAAAACTCTATCCAATGATTCTTTATAATCACTCTTGAACTTATTAATGGCTAAGACCATAAAAACTAATTCATTTATTATTTTATGATTGTCTGTGGCAACTAATTTCTCAAGAACTATCAACCTTGGCTCAACCTGAGATACAACTATTTTTTTAATCAACATAACATCTCTTTCACCAATTCTAGAAACTGGAGCAGGTGGCTATGAGGAGGTAAATGTCTATGCAGCTGATATCTCATCTCTAAAATCATTAAAATCATCCTCGGTTACATAATAAAATAGACTAGAGGAAGCCACAGGAACCAGAGTAGGAGATGCTCTCCTATCCTCTAGATTAGAATAGTCTAGTCTAAGGTTTACATACTCTAAATCTCTTATTGATACAGGTAGTATCATATCATTTAATGGTGTGAGCACATCAAGATTGGATCTTTTAGTAGGTTTATCCCCCTCATATGATTGCATCTTCCTCAAATACACTAACTCCCTCACTAGAGTTATATGTACATCTATTACCTCAGAAACATATTCTTCTTCTTGAAGAAGAATAGGAGAATTCATTTCCTCAACAACAACTACTTCATGAATTTCAGCATGGGTAGGAGTATTAGGAGCTCTCTCTTTTAGTACATCTTTCTTAGCAGCCTCATGGGATTAAACAACTTGTTCAACATGTGCATCAGGAGCTACATGCTGTGTCAAAAACAGCTCAGGTTCTGCTAGATAAGTTCTAATAGGTTTTGTATCTGCACCTAGATTATTATATGGATGTTCTGATTCACATTATGAACCATCAGTCCTTTCATCTTCCATTTCACTACCGTCTACTCTTCAACCTTCGTCAGATTCCTTATCATCTACTTCAACATCATCATAGTTTTAATCTTACTCAACATATTCCTCAACTTCATAAACTTCTTCATTAGCTTCTTTCTCACTTTTACTTCTTTCTTATTCTCCATATTCGTCTTCACTATCTGATCTACATTCATACTCAGCATCCTCAGACTCTTTAGATTCTTTATTTTCTTCTTTTGGTAAAAGTGGTTCCTTTTCATGTAGAGGTTTAGGTGTACTAAAAGATCTAGAGTTTACCCTATATGGGATATCAGTAATTTTAGGATCACTCATATCATTTATTAGAGAGTCATCTCTCTGAATTTCCTCAGCCACTCATCAAAGTAGTCAACAACCTCACCAGCTCCAAGATCAGGGTCTACCATATACCTTTACCACAAAGTATGGTCAATATGATTAAATTCTTCATATTGATTATCATTTTCCTCAACACACATTTCCTTCCATGGGTTCTAGTGAATCCTCATACTACTACAAATACCTTTATTTAAGTATAAACATTCACAAACTAAAATAGTTACTTCACATTCACTTACAAAGACATTGTCCTTCAACATGATATAGATAATATTTGGGTAAAACAAGGAGTTTTTCTTTCAAGAATTATTGATCATCTCACTAATATGAACCATTATATATTTTTCTAAATTTACCTTGTGACCTTTATTCAAAAGATACAGTGGATTAATATCCTGAAACTTAAGAGATGTAAAATCTTCATTCTTGGAAAACAATTGGTGTGGGATTAATTTTAACAAAAACATGCTCTCACCATCTATATCAGTTGCAATTGTTATTTTGTGTTCTCCATTTCCTATTAAATTAGCTAGATAATCCTTATAGATAAATAAATCACTTGTGGGAGGTGAACTCCCCTAATGATCACCAAATATACCTTCTTGAGGTACCTTTAGACAATCTTCCCAAAGCTTAGATGAGAAAGACACTCTTATTCCACATATTATTGACTTTATCTAGAACACCTCATATCCTTATAGCAAAAAATCAACATTGAGGTAGACCTCATGCACTAGACATGGATAGTATGGTCTCTTATTGTTGGAGAACCACTCCAACCAGCCTTGGTCATGAAATACATTCAACAGAAGGGACTTAATGAACAATAGCTTTTCTAAATGCACTTCCTTCTCCGGGGTTACAATATGGTTCATGAGTTTTGGATGAACTAATTTAGGCATCATCTTAGATCGACTAGATTCTCTTCTTGGATTCTTGGACATATGTGAATCGTCATCAGAACCTTGAAGTATGTTCTTAACATGAGGAATTAGATGTTCAAAGGGATTGGTTCAAGAGAGAAAGGTAGCAGATCATGAGAGAAAGGTTTCAGGGTAAGAGTTCGAGAGTAAGAGAGTGTGGAGAGTGAGTAGATAATTTGGATCGACCCTTACATATAACATTTAGAGATTTGAAATTGTAAAATAATAAATGCATGTAAAATAAATTAAAACAGCATTGTTTCAAATTCTAGACAAGGAAATAAAAAAATAATTAAATAAATATTGGTTGGTGGGACACATCGGTGATTCACTTCAGTGAGACATCATCAGTGAGTCATGTCGGTGAGACATCATCGGTGAGTCACATTGGTGAGACATCATCATCGATTCACATTGGTGATACATCATCGGTAATTCACATCGGTGATACATCATCGGTGTGTCCTTGAAAATTGACCATTCCCAACTCATGTCTAATATAACACATACTCTCAGAATTTAAAGGCTTAGTAAAAATATCAGTAAGCTGATGTTATGTGCCAATGAATTCAAGAGTTATATCACCTTTTTGATAATGATCTCACAAAAAGTGATGTCTTACATTAATATGTTTTGTTATAGAGTGAGAAACTGTATTCTTAGAAATATTGATAGCACTTATATTGTCACAATTTGTAGGGAAATGTATAAACTAATATCCAAAATCTAACAGAGTGTTATTAATCCACAATATTTGAGCACAACAACTACCATCACATATGTATTCATCTTTTTCAGTTGATAATGCAACAAAAATTTTCTTTTTTACTACACCAAAATACTAGAGAATTTCTCAAAAAGTGACCTATTCTAGAGGTTCTTTTTCTATATAAATTTCAACCACCAAAGTCTGTATTAGAATAACTAACTAGATCAAAAAAAATCTTATAGGATAGAACAATACTAAGTTGGTAGTATAAATGAGGTATTTAAAAATTGATTTAACAGTAATTAAATGAGATTCTTTAGGGTTTTCTTGAAAATGTTCACACATACACACACTAAATATAATATTAGGTCGGATAGAATTCAAGTATAGAATACTACTAGTCATACCTCTATAATTGGTTTGATCAACATATTTTTCATTTTCATCATGGTCAAATTTATAGGTGACACTCATTGGAGTATCACTACTTTTTGTGATATCTAAGTCTAAACATTTTAAAATATATTTAGTATGTATACTTTGATTTAAAATAATACCTTCTTTTTTTTGAAAATTTTAAAATCCAAGAAATAATTTAAGTTCTCCCATTAAACTCATTTCAAATTCATTTTGCATCATTTTTTAAAAATCAACACATAAAGAATGTTTTGAAGATCCATATATAATATCATCAACATATATTTGAACAACTAAAACATCTTTATAAATTATTTTTATAAAAATAATAGGATCAGATATTCCTTTTGATAACCTTTAAAAATAATAAAATAGTCGAGCCTATCATACCAAGCTCTTGGATCCTATTTTAGTCCATATAAATATTTAGTTAATTTGAAAACATGATTTGGAAAATGAGGGTTTGTAAAGATAGGGGTTTTTCAACAAAAAAATCCTCAACTATATATCCATTTTGGAATTCACTTTTAACATCCATTGGATATAGTTTTAAATTAATATGTTCTACATATGCTAGCATAATTCTAATGGATTAAAATCTAGCAAAAGGTGAAAAAGTTTCTTCATAGTCAATTTCTTCTTCCTGACTATATCCTTGTACAACCATTCTAACTTTATTTTTTTACAATAGTATCGGGTTCGTATAATTTATTCCTAAACACCCACTTAGTTCCTATAGTCAATATGTTTTTGGGTCTATCAACAAGTTTACAGACTTTGTTTCTTTCAAATTGATTCAACTCTTCTTACATATCCATTACCCAAAACTCATTATTGATTTCATCATCGATGTTCTTATGTTAAAGTTGTGACCAAAAGTCTTGATGTTCAACCCGGTTCCTTAGAGAAGCTCTAGTACATGTTCGTTTATTTATGTCTCCAACTACAGCATCTAAGGGATTGTTTTTAAGGGTTATAATGGATTTAGAAAAATTATGGCTAGTTATTTTATATTCTTCTATAGTTTTGGGTTCACTATGAACAGAGTCAAGTGATTTCTCAAAACTAGACTATTTTGTTGATTGATTAATAGCTGGGTCGTAAGGTTTATCAATTATGTTCAGATTGGAAAGATAATCCTCAATATTTTCTAGGGAGGTTTTAGTTTTATGTGGTTCTATTTCGTCAAATTTTATATGTAAATATTCTTCCACACACTTAGTTCTTTTATTGAATACCCTATAGGCTTTACTAGAGGTTTAATAACCTAGGAAAACTCATTAATCGCTTTTGGTGGAAAACTTCTTAAGATTATCTTTTGTATTAAGGATAAAGAATATAATCCCAAAAACATTAAAGTAATTAACCATAGGCTTCCTACTGTTACACTACTCATAATGAGTTTTCTTAAGGATAGGTCTAATTAAAACTCTATTAATGATATAACAAGTTGTATTCAAAGATTCTTCCAAAAAGTAAATAGGTAATTCATACTCATTGAGCATAGTTTGGGTAATTTTTTTAAGGTTCAATTCCTTATTTCTACAAATCCATTCTACTAGGGTGTCTTAGGAGCATAGAAGTTATGACTATAGCCATTTTGTGAGAAAAAAGACTCAAACTCTTGATTCTCAAACCCATGGCCATGGTTATTTCTTAAGGACTTAAGTTGAAGACAACATTGGCTTTCTATACTTCTTTCCTACTGGATGAAGTGCGAACAAGATTCACTCTTGTGAGCTAAAAATAATTTCCATGTATATATAGAAAATTACACTACTATAACATAGATGTAATGCTTCAAATTTAAACTAGAAACTCTATAATGTCCAAAAAAATCCATGTAAACCAACTCAAGTGGTTGAGAAATTGAAACTTCTTTCTTTGTTTTGAATGATATTTTGTGTTGTTTGCCTTTTTGACAAGGATTACAGACTTTGTCATTTGGAAACTCAGGTTTAGGTACATCCTTGACTAAAACTTTTATATTAATCATTCTAAGGGATTGAATATTGTAGTTTCCAAATCTCTTATTCTAGATCCAAGACTCTGTGAAAATAACTCAAGCAAGAAACATTTTGAGAAACTAAAGAATCCAGATTTACAGCATAACCATTCTCAATTCTAAATGTAATAAATACTAAATCATTTTTAGAATTAAAAACATTAAAAGCATCATTTTAAAATTTAACATGAAATCTAGAATCACATAATTGTTAAATGCTATGAATATTATACTTAATACCTTTAACAAAAATAACTTTAGAATAAAAATTGATTTAGTGTTACCAAATTGGACAAGGCCAATTTTTTTCTTTTTTCATTGTCACCAAAGGTGACATAATCACCATCAATCTTGATAAGGTTCTTAAGGTTTTAGTATTCCCCTATCATGTGTCTTGAACATCCACTTTACAAGTACCATATGCTTTGGGGATATCTTCAATTATTTTTCCTACAAAATAATCTAACCCAGAAAAGATTTCGGTACCCATACTTTCTTGGGTCCAGTAATATTAGTGATTAAAGATTTGGGAACCCATATTTGTTTCACGGTGTATTATAAAATATTTCTAAAGTATTAGAAAAATAATCTTTATTGGGTATAGAAAAATTAGAAGCAGTAAAGACATTTCTAGTGCTTGAACTTGCAGTAAATTTTTCAATTTTGGGCACGAAACCAAATTTTGAAGATCTTGATAGGAAATTTTGTTTAACAAAATTTATTTTTCCAGGTTGATAACCAATACCAGTAGTATGTTTAGGAGAAACCTGTTTTCTAAACATTTGGAACTAAGGTATATTTACAATTTGTGAACTTCTCCTAATCCTTCATCAATTGGTCGTTAGAAATTTTGAGTGAATTATTCTCATTGAGAAGTTGATCATTATTTTCTTTTTCAATAGTACATTTAGATTAAATAGAAATAGTAAGAGCATGTTGTTTCTTTAGAGATTTATACTTATCATTAAATTCATTTCATGTTTACCCAATCATTTTAAAATATTCAAAAATATATTTTTTTGTCATGTTTTAGGAATCATATTCATCTCCAGAATAAAAAAAATTTGTGCAGAATATTCTAGGGTTACCTCAAATGTGTTTGTCATGAAAAAAATATTAGCATTAGCAGCCTTCTCATCATGTGATTATTTAGATTCACTAGATCTCTCCGAAGAAGCACTTCAGGTGTCCTTCATTGCCTTTTTATAATTTCTATCTTTGTCTCCATATTTTCTTTTGAATTTTAATATAGGATAATCAACCTTTATATGTCCTCTTCTCTTACACTAATAGAAGACTATCTCATTAGAATTTTTAATTTTCTTCGAGTCTACTTTCCAATTTACTTTATTTTCATAAATTCCCTTGTATCTAGGTTTTATAATGAACATTTTCTTTATGTATAACTTTTTGAATATTTTTTATAACTAATTTATTTCCTCATCACTGTCACTGGGTGGGTCTTCATTTCTAGAACTTTCAGTATGAACTGGAAAATTTTCTTTTTTATTGGAGGAAGTGGTTTTCAAAGCCACTGAATTTCTTTTGGGTTCATCATCCTCCTCTATGTTTACCTTTAGTTATTCTTCATACATCATTAGCTTACCTATCATTTATTTAACTGGTAACTTATTGATATCACAGGATTCTCTAATTGAAATTGATATTCATATCCATAGTAAATGTATTAAATCTCAATTCCTTAATAATATTGGTTTCTTTGTGTGAAATAGCTAATTTATCCAAAATATCATAAGTATATTTATAAGTAGATATTCTATTAAATTATTCATCACCTAAAGCACAAAATAGGGTATTCATGGATTTACAATTATTTTTGTAATCATATTTTTTAGCTTCACTCCAAGTAGATCTTGTAGTTTCTGGTATCTCATATTTGTCTTCTATTATAGCCTAAATATCAAACCCCATACTTTATAAATGAATTCTCATTTTTATTTTACACTGGGCATAATTATTGCAATTGAAATAGGGATTTTTCTTGGTAACATCACCTTTTTGTCTAATTTCTATATTACAGAATAGAATACCTTTTTGAAGACCTAAAATTTTAGAACTAATATAAATTTAGAGATCATTAAAATCACAACAAAAATCACAGTTGAAAAAATGTTTTTTTAACTTTTAAACACCCTTTGATATGAAATGTTGGTAAGATTAGGACACTCAAGAGGGGGTGAAATGAGTTCCTATAAAAATTTTATGTCTAAAAATTTTTATTTAAAAAACATTTAAAGTTCCCCAATTTAAAATAAAATGGCCTAGTTAACCAAATTAGCATATTTATAAAACTTTTGTTTATTCAAAATCTTTTTCAAATACGGATTAGTTCTCAGTTAAAAAAAATATACTTTATTATCATAACTTTTGAAACCATTTTAATAAAAAAATTCTAATATAAACACTATCTATGATTAACTATCAAAGTGAAGTTAAGTTTTCTGAAATATTAATAAGAATAGAGAAAACAAAACTTGAAATCACAAAAAATAAGCAAACAAGAGGTTTATTCTCCAGATGATACATAATCCTCTCCACTTGGTAATCACCAAACACTAAGCAGTTTATATTAAATAAAATTTATCCACACCCTAGATCGGAGTAACAACATTTTAAAAACTATCGAGGTCATGGGACCTCTTCCACAGTTTTCATGGGAGTGTAAAACAAAAAGATAGTCCATGTAGGGACCTCTTCCACTATTATATGTGGGAATCTAAAAATCATAAAATGAGTTGGTGAAGATAACTTTTTATATTCTTGTTTAGAATAAGATTTAGTGTGTGTTTATAAAATAGAGATACACTCACTACTCAAAATGTGAATAATGTACAAAAACATATCAAAATGATAAGAATAGTTTAGAATTATCTTTGTGATATTCAATCAAGCTTCTAGACCCCATCTAGATGATAGAAATGAAACTGAAGTTGACTACTATAAACAGATAGAAAAATAGATATTCGTTTTTACTTCTGTGTTTAGTTCCAATAGGGTAGAAGATTCCTTCTTTGAAGTGTTATCTTCTTTCAAGTTGTTGCTATAGTGGTTTTTGGCCTTTTCATTATCATTAATTTGTCTTGGTATGTACAGTTGGTTGATAGATATTTTTTCACTATCATGTGGTTTATTGTTCAACAACTTCTCTCTATCCTATTTTCTTTCACCCATGTGCTTACTTTTGTCACAGCAGGTCAGACTATCGGCATCTCAGACTATCAGCAACATAGTTTGTTGGTAGGTTAGGTGTTGGTAGGTCAGTAATCATTAGGATAGGATTTGGTAGGTTAGGCATTGGTAGTTTAGGCGTGTTTAGTTTATCCCTTGGTAGGCTTGTCTTAACGAAAATTTTGATTCACTCTGTGGGTGAATCATTTCATCAGTAGCTTATGTCGTCGGTAGCTCATGTATTAGTGACTTTTGTATCGTTGGTACAAGTATCTGTAGCTCATACATTACCAAAAACTAAAATGTTGTTTTATGATGTAAACACTAACATAGTAGGTTATGATTATAATTGAACATGATTAAACATAATGTGTCTTAAGAAATCAGAATAGCATAGTTAAGCATGATTTATGAGAATTAAAACTAGAGGATGACAACACCTTCGGGTTTTCCATCCAATCCTCATGAATGTCCTCTAGACATGTCACCCAGATCATATGGAGACATCAATACATGTTAGCTAAGTCTCTGGATAGCATCAATGCATGTCCACTAGCTCTTGTGACTCCCCTCGGGCTTTCCATCCAAGTGTCATGATTTCCCCCAAACATGTCTTCCTAGATCATGTGTCACCCACTAAGACTTGTCACATTGACTCCCAAAACACCCTCTAAGTGTGTCATCCATTTTTCAAGATGACACTAAGTGAAATTTGGATGGGTCATGTGATGACCTCTGAACATGTCAGCCAGGGTCATGTGATGGCTTCTGGGACAAAATGGTGGAGTCTACCGATGTCCTCTGGACAAGTTATCCTAGATCATGTGATAACCCTAAAACATGACATCAAAGTTATGTGATTTTCCTATAAAAATTCAATAGGATCATGTGATTATACACGGATATTTCAGGAATATATTATTCGAAATAACAAATAGACAACCAAGGAATGTTGATTGGATAATCAACGCATGTCAAGAAGGAAAGAAGGCCAAGTCACGGTATCCTAGGACTTATTAAACTTGTTCATCCTCGGTGTGTAAGCCCTGGTTATAATGGAGGCCACAGTTTGTAATGCCAGATCAACTAAACTAATATGGCATTGATTCCTTCTATAACTAGAATACATATGACACTTTCCTAAGGCTTGATCTCTTTATTAAGCAACCCAAGGGTAGTCCCACCACATAAGTCCAGCTTCCACAAGCAATGAGACTAATTATTTTTCATCCCTTGTTTATCTAACTGAGCATATCACACATGGGATTGGGGAGTCATAATGATCATATCATTTATGTGGAAGGTCTCTATCAAGATGACAACAACATCAGTCTGTATTACCAAGTAAGTGGCATAATATGATATGTCTTTCATATAAGGGTAATTTTAGTGTGTAATCCCTAATCATTAGAATAATATGATATGTACCGCATATGAAGGAAAAAATAGTGTGTATCCCAAATCAGCAGCATAGTATAATATGTCCCGTATATAAGGGAAACCTTAGCATGTAAGCCCTGATCAATTAAAATATGAGGACTCTGATTCCATCCATAACTAGGATATGTAGGATGCAATTATAAGACCTGATCAATAACTCAAATGGGAATCAACTTAAATTTAATTCCTACTATATCTACAGCATTCCAACCATTGGGACTCATTCATTCCTAGGGGGTGATCATTTTACCTCATCCACTAGGAGACTGGGAAGATAGTTGAACTATAGTGGATATGAATCCCACCATCACTAGGATATAAAGGATACCTCCCCAAGGTCTAAGCTCTATATTAATACTTCCCAGGGCTTCCCTAGTAAAAAATTCCCACATCCTTGTGTAGTGAGGCTGATTACTTTCTGTCCATTATTTCTCTCAATGGGAATATCTCACATTAGATTAGAGAGGAGAAATAGTCACATGATTCACATTGTGAATCTTCACTTTCTAGGGAAATGTCATAATGTAATCCTTGATGAGTGGTAGGGTATGAAAATCCTTCATATGAAGGAATATACCTTAGGTACATCCCCAAAGGTGTGAAAAACTATGATGATAATGATTCATATTATAACTAGGATACTTTGTATGTCTCCTCAATATTCGAGCTCAAATATTCAGCACCCAAGTTTCCACACATATGTCCTCTCCATATGATGTTAAACTACACCATTTTGAAAAACTACATTGATTTTGATTCCTATAATAAATAGGATATGTAGGATATCTCATAATGGCTCAATACACTCCATTGAATATTAAATTCCTCCCTACATGGAAGAAAATTATAAAGTGTTTAGTTATACGGCTTCATCATATAATAAAATATTCATTACTAGGAAATGGATGAAGAACCTCATACACATATAGATGGATTCACTAATGAGATATACTTATTCTTTATATAAAACAGTCTTAACCTATAAATGTTTTATCAGTTTAATCAATCCCGTATTGGGATTATGAAGAGATTCTAGAACATATCGTAAATATATAAGAGAGTCTTATAGTATTAAAAATCCCCCCCCCCCAACAAGGTACGATGATCCTGACCTCCCATCCTATCGACCAATGTGAGTCCCTAAGTTTCAATGGGTCTGAAACCCCGGTTGACCACTTAACTTTTGAAAGCATGTATGTACACAATTATGGATGAGGGGACTATTGGGATTTTATATTTAGAATGATGACGGTAACCTGATGTTAATGATTATGAAAGAAATGAACCCATCAAAATCCACAATCGGGATAAATAGAATCAGCATCAAAAAGGGTTCTCGTTCATCTATTTCCTATCAAAAAAAATATCTATGATTTATTGGGTATAACGTTTTTTGGAATCTTGATTATACCCATATTCTCATATTTTTCTCAATTATGGTCTTTGATTATTTTAAATTATGTTTACCCTTACTGGGAATCAAAAATAACCAATTTCTAATGATTCAATTTCCCCATGTTATGAAGATGATTATAACATATAATATATATAGAAGGTAGTCTATTGTGGATTAATTATGGAGAAATGATCATAAGGGTTGTAAAATAATTTTCTTATATAGCTTATCATTAAATAAACTAAATCTTGTTTTCTTGGTGTTGTGTTATTATTTATGATATGTAATGATTGAATTATAGAAATATTATAAAATAATGATATGTTTATATTTTGTTTCTATATGTACCACTTAAAAGATATTTTCCATTCACCAATTCTCGGAGCATGAAAACATTTTTCTGGAAATGTACCATTTTAAAGGAAATGAAGACCAATGGTGGAATCATATTAAGAATATGAGTAAATAGGAAGAAAATGAATCCATGAAATGTGATTGGACTAAGAGGGTATTTTTTAGTAAGTATATTCCTTAAAATCTTTACAAAATATTGAAATACAGTTCCTTGATTTTAATATAATGATGATGAGACTATTAGTACCTATGTGGAAAACATGATAACTTTTGTAGGTACGCTTATGTTTTTATCATCCACCATAAAAAATAGATCGATTCTTTAGTATCTTAAAACCAAATATCTAAAAGGTATTGTTTATAAGTTTATTTATAATGTATAGAGAAATAATTTAATGTTATCTAAAGATTTAGATGGAGAGTTTAGATTCCTATTATTCTCTTTATTCAGATAAGAAGAGAAATATGTAATTTTAACTAAATTCTAGTAATAAGTGCCATGGAGGGAAAAATTATCTTTCTTCTTTCAATAAGTGTGAACGAAGCATAGTGTAAATTTATTTAAGGGGTATGGTAAATTTTTTAAGTGTAGAAAATAAGGTCATAAAGAAAAATAATATCAAATTCATATGATGAAATTATACAATGAAATGTGGGGAAATAATTATCAACTGACTACACCACCCAGTCTACAATTCTATAATTACAATTATTATGCACATTATGAAAATCATGGCATAGATACAACGGTTAATTATGATAATTGGAATCAATAACCTATTAATCCAAGAGACAAAAAGAAATCTCATGCAATCAAAACTGCAAAAGTGGGTCAATAGAATGAAGTGGTGAAAGGTAAATTTATCACCCACTCTCAAACTAAATAGGTCTTATTTGATTCTATTTTTGCCCACTCTTTTATATCTTAAAATTTTTATAAGGGTATCACATCACCACCTAAATGATTAAATGTTTAATTTTTAGTAAAAACTCTTAATGGTATATTGATTGCGTCTCAAGTCTATAGTTACTCTACGATAGAATTTTTTGGGAATTTTCTTCAAACAAATCTTTTCATTCTCCCTATAATTAAATTTGATGTGATTTTGTGAATGGATTCAATTTATTTATATAGAACCCATACCAATATTCAATGAAGGTAAGTCATATTTTATATTATGAATGAACCTATATGTATGCTCAACTAGGTTAAACACCCTAAAAGGACAGTTGAATCAGGGTATGATAGATTAAAACAATTACCCCAATGGATCTTGTTTTTTGTTAAAAACACTCAACATTCCCTTAATAGAAAAAAAATTATGATAAGAAATGAAATAATTTGTGAGACAGAATGATTTTATGTGGTTCACCCGCACTTGTCTATGTCCAAGGATCATACATAAGAAATGTTCATATTTACCAAATCCACTAAAGCGTACTATTATTACGAAGTTTGTGTTGCAAAAACTATCCATCCTGATTTAAAACCAATAAAAATTTAAAATCTCACTACTCTATCAACAAATGTGTGCTATCCAATCCTTAGGAACATTCTACTTTTGATCACTTGAATCAGTATTTTTTTCACCTCATGTGGTGCATCATGAAGCTCTAATTACCTACATTGGAGGAATACCACTTTTACATAAAAAATCATGGAAAATACTTGTAATTTATCACAAATTTGGATTTCATGAAACCTTTTCAGGGCTTGTACACAACTATACTAATTTTCATGCAGCTTTTATGTTTTTGTGAAATAATAACTTTCGTTCATTTTTTCAACTTTCAATTTTAATGAAAATTTTGGATTATTTTGGAACTCCCTTGGTTTTATAGACACAAGTCCCTTTTATATACACAACTAATGTTTGAGTTGTTACTTCACACAATAAATATCTTTGCCTAACTCTTACTTGATTCATGGCCCTGATATTTTCTAAGAGTTGAGGACCTCAAATGAGAGGGGTGGCTACCTACTTATAGACATGGCTGGACCTTTACAAAAATACCTTACGCACCTTCGACTATGTGACATTCCTTGGTTACTGAACTTCAACAATATGATTTCTCCTTTAGTGTGAAATTACCTGACTTTATGAAACTGAATCTCTATTTCATGGGAATGTAAAAAATATTCCTATGTCGTGCAACTCTGACATTCATGAAGGTTCAAAAAATGTGTAAAACATTATACTTTTACATATTTATATGTGAAGGCACTAAATATTCACTTGAATGCAACTTTTTAAAACACCCTCACCCTTTCACAAAAAAAATATATTTACATGAAAATTATTCTTTTTCCAAAAACACATTTTTCCTTTCTCAGAATTTTAGACCCAAAAAATTTAGCAAACACTGGGAAACAATGTCTCCTTGAACAAAAAACATATTGTACCACTTACAATGATTAAATTACTCTATCTTTATTGTTTTAAAATATTTTTCAAAATACCTAGTCAATAATCAAGATAAAACTTGACACTATACCTTATCAACCTTCTTTTTCAAATATCACAATCAACTGAAAAATGTTATAAAGTTACCTTGAGAGATTCTTCCCAATAATATGATTGAACATCAATATGAGTATGAATATTAAATTCCAATGGAAAATAATTATTTTATGTGGGTCTTACTACCTATTCACATAGGGTATTTATCAAAAATGGTTGGGCAGGAACTCAATATTTATTATGTGCAATTTTTTGGTAATATACCAATGTATTTCCTGAATAAATTCTTAGTCTTCCCCTGGATCATGGAGGAGAGTTTTTAAAACAACTAAAACCTATGGATATAACTATTTAAAATATTCCATATATAATATCCCTTATTAATTTTTAGGAATTTAATAATAAACTTCATTAGAATCAGGATAAGGGATCTATACACCCTAGTATGTCACCATGGGGTACACCTATTCTTTTTGCTGAGAAACATTATGGGTTAATGTGTCTTTTAATTGATTATAAAGAACATACAAAAATAACTATTAATAACAAGTATCAAACTCCCTATATTGATAATTTGTTTTATCAATTACAAGTACCTCAAAAATTTTCAAATGTTCATTTTCGGTCTGAATATCATAAATTATGGTTCAATAAAAAGGATATGTCCAGGAAATCCTTTATTATGAGTTATATTCATTATGAATTTATAGTTTCCATCTTGACTTACCAATTCCCCTTCTGTATTCTTACATTTAAATCATATATTCTTTAGAGATTTCTTGGATCAGTTTGTTTTCTTCTCTATAGATAATATTCTTATATATTCCATGATAAATGAAGAGCATGAATATAATTTGAGGATTGTTGTGAAGACTGTGTAGAAGGAGAAGTTTTATGTCAAATTTAAAATTCTTTAATTATTCCTTCATAAATTTCCATTCTTTAGTTATATAATCTCAAGAGAGCGTATATCAGTCGATCTATCAAAGAAAAAAGTCATCGATCAATGACCTAAACCAAACACGGTGACAAATATATATTTTTTTCTTATTTTTTCTAGATACTATCAAAAATTTGTGATATATTTGTCTTGGATATTTTATGTGCATTTTCCTGGGTACTCTTAAATGAAGTGTGATTTTTTGGGTACTTGGGTGCAGCATAGTAGCTGACCAAGGTCATCTCTCAGAGAAGCAAGTAAATTAAGACAACTTCTTAAATGTATTATAAAAATAAGACAAAAACGAATAAAAACACTACTTTAAAGGATGGGGTTGTTTATAATTTATAAAACTATAATAAGTTTTTTGGATGAATATTTCATTTTTTTGTTTTTAATTTTGAAATGAAGTTTGAATAAAAAGACGCAACAAGAAGATGTTTTTTTATAAAATATTTTAAAAATAGTAATCGATCTAACTCTACCTCTTCATTTACATATTAATCATTGTCATTTAAATTAATATCCAATTAATTATGATCCCCTTATTTGTTAACCCACAAAACCTACAGATGTTAACATAACCACAAAGTTGAAATTACTTAAACCCTAGGATAGATTCGGAAGACAAAATCATAGCACCCTGCATTGATTGATGTTATAGGGTTATCTTATGATAAGTGGTTAATTATAGCACATATCCTTTTATAAAATGAGTATTAATTGATTTTAGGGACTATATTTTAACTCTATAAATTTATCTTATGTGGTCTTGTATTACCGATTAAGTTCACGCTCTCACAATTTACACAAAATCTCAACCTCTCATATTTTTGCATTAATTGTTCAATTGCTTACTTAGTTTCTTATAATACAAAAACTCAATTCATGAATCATATTTATTGAATTAAATTATCTCATTGATTCAAAATAAATTAATTAATAAAGTAATAGGTAGATCGATTACTTAAAAGAACTACTCTTCTATGGGTGGTGTAGTCATAGTAGAAACGTTTTTCATTCGCATAGGGTTAGAAAGGGTATAACAAAATTTTCATTATACTATTGAATTACAGCCCAAAAAGGAAGATAATAAGATGAAAATGGAAAAACATAGAAGATTAATTGAAGAAAATTTCAAGATACAAGCATGAAAGAAAAAAATACACAGAAGAGGTGGGAGAGGAGAGCCTTTTGGGAAGATATGTTTGCACAAGGACTTA
Organism: Viscum album; assembly: GCA_963277665.1. NCBI lineage: Eukaryota > Viridiplantae > Streptophyta > Magnoliopsida > Santalales > Viscaceae > Viscum > Viscum album. The sequence goes on from OY728135.1 coordinate 515,919,093, forward strand.
ATTATTCCAAGAGTTGTGAGGGGCTCTCAACAGTCACCCTTTCTTCAAAACCTTTCCAATTCCTCTATAAACCCTCCCAAAGAGTGAAAATATCCTTTGAATAGATTTTTGGGGGTCTAGGGTTACAATACTTTTTCAAGTGTGAACTGGAAATTCGGCCAAATTGTTTAATCCCAATTTCACCACATAGTTTACCTATAAAACGGGTGACTTATCTGGTATTATTTAATGGTTATTTGTTCATATTCTGGTTCGCTATATTCCCTCCAAATTTGGGCTCAATCCAATCTCAGATGAAGAAGATACGACCCAAATGGTGAAGTGATATCCAATCTGGATTGTTCAGTCCAATGTTGTCTCCATGGCCCATTTACTCCACTCGAATGCACGATCCAACTCCCATGTTCTGGATAGAATTTATATCCCATTACGTTAGGGACACAGTTAAAAAAATTTATGTCAAAATAATATATATAAAAATATGAATTACTGAAATACTACAATAACTTTTAAAAGGTAAAACTGGAATTTTCAACAAATTGTAAAATGAATGATCTAATCACAAATATTTTATAAATAAACACATTTACCACAATGTGAGGAAATTATATCATTTATTATAAAATATATTCAATAAAATTGTGTTTTATCAACTCCCCCAGACTTACCCTTTTGCACTCCTGGGCAAAACCTCATATCATGTATTCGAAAAAATTGTGACAAGATATTCATGTTCATATTTCTCAATCCATAGTGGAAATATAGGAAAAGTAAGAATACCATAAAGAGTCAATATCAATAAATTTTAAATTCATTGTCACATAAACTGTGTTAAAACAAAATCCATTTAGATTCATAACACCAATCATAGTGAAACAAGTCATGGGTCTACCATGCCACTAGTTCTCCAAGTGTGTGTGTGCCAACCATTAAAATCTTTTCTCTCCACCCTTTATCTAGTATATTCAGTTCAATGAAAACATTTCTTCTTACCTAATTCTTTTCCACTGAACCTATTCAACATCATTTGCAATAAAATTCCAAAACCTGCTTATTTAATCATTCCCAGGAGTCAACCCATGATCTCCTGACCTAAATATCCCCACATGTTGTACATTTCATCACTCCCCTATTTTTTGATGGTTTTTTTTGGTTTTTTATTTTTATTTTTTTAGATGGTGTAAAATATTCAAATATTAGTTGCACACACATAGGTCAATCTGGAACAATGATGAAAACGACCATAAGAGAAACGAATGTATGGAAAGACGATGTTTAAAGCTAAAAAGAATTAATTACCCTGAATATACATTAAATTGGGTAAGATAAACTCACAAGTCATGATTGTCTGAAAAGGTGTGTGTAGAAATCAGTGACACAAATTACCATGAACAAAAATAAAAAATAATGGTGTCATAATCTAAAAAGTTTTATTATGACACAACTGATCGTATCATTGACGAATTCAATTTTTATAAAAATCAATCCTTAATGAAGAAGTCTTACTCATTCTTATCATTCCACCAATGAATTTTGAAAACATTCATTTTCCATATATTCCATATCTAAATGAACAGGTTATATGATATGTTATTTTTCTTTTTATAACTTTTGTTTGAAAAATTTAACCAATAACATAACAGAAAACACACACAAAACACACAAATGAAAATCCTAAATATCTAGCCCAAAAAAAATTTCCTCTCCCTCAAACATAAAATATTGAATTTTCCCCAATGTGAACCTATGAGATGATATAATCACATAAAATATAAAATTTTAAATAGGAAAAAGAATATAAAACTGAAAGGGTTACGAACAAACTGACATGCTTAAGTGATGATGGGGTCATGCAGTGTGATGAAATCCACTGCATCATTTGGATGTTCCTCAATTTATTTCTTTAAACATTTCGCATTGACTGTAAAGATCCTTCTAATGTACTCTTGTGCGATCTCCACTTCACCTTAAGGGAAAAAATTAGATACATTATAGGGACCTAACTATCTAGAATGCAACTTACCAGTCATCAACATCAGTCGTGAACTGTAGAGAAGGACTTTCTCTCCAATATGAAACTCCCTTTTTTGGATCATTTTATCATGAGCTAATTTTGATCATTCCTTGTAGAGACTTGAGTTCTCATATGAAGACAATCAAATCTTCTCAAGCTCTTGAATTTTCAGCTTCCTACGAATTCCATCTTTGGCCAAATCCATGTTGCATTTATTTATTGCCTAATAATCTCGATGCTCAACTTCTACGGGGAGATGACACGCTTTCCCAAAAACAATCTGAAATTGGGACATACCAATGGGTGTGTTGTATGTTGTCCTATAATCCTAAAGTGCATCATCCAAGTACTTGCTTTAATCTTTCCTATTCGGTTGCACGGTTTTCTCAAAAATTTGTTTCAACTCCCGATTTGAAACCTCAGCCTGCCCATTTGTTTGGGGGTGGTATGGTGTTGATGTTTTTTGTGTCATCCCATACTTTAGAAGGAGAGAAGAAAAATTCTAATTGTATAAATGTTTCCCCTGATCACTAATTATAGCCTTTGGAACTCCAAACCTGGAAAAATCCGTGCCTTGACAAAGTCAACTACAACATGAGATTCATCGGTCCTAGTGGCTTTGGCCTCCACCCATTTACTCACATAATCAATTGAAACCAAAATATAAAAAAACCCAAAGGAACTATGAAAAGGACCCATAAAATATATTCTACATACATAAAAAATATTATAGAATAGTATGGGTTTTTGGGGAATCTTCTATCTCCTAGAAATGTTCCTAGTGTGTAGACAACGAGAGCATCACATACAAAACACATGGGCATCATGGAATAAGCTAGTACAATACAATCCAGAGTCTAATAGTTTCCTAGCTGTCCGTTGGGGTCCAAAGTGTCCACTACAAGCAAGTGTATGAAACAAATTTAAAACAGAATCAAACTCATGATCAGAAAAACACCTCCTAATAACATTGTCACTACACATGCACCAAAAGTATGCATCATCCCAAATATAAAATTATAACTCACTCTTTAATTTTTTTTCTTGATGTTTCTTTAAATTTTCATGGATTTCGAATTCAACAAGGTAGTTCACTAAATCACCATACCAAGGATGTGTACCTGAGATGGAATAAAGATGCTCATCAGGGAATGTATCCCAAAGTGGTACCTGGTCTAAGGTTTCATCCTCTAGTGTGTGAGTAAGAATACTCATGTGATCTGCCACCAGGTTTTCTAACCCAATTTTTTCCTTTACCTCAATATCAAATTCTTGAATAATAAGCATCCATTAGATTAGCCTAGGCTTTCAATCCAGCTTCTTCAAGAGGTACCTCAGAGCTGCATGGTCAGAAAAAAAAACTACTTTAGAGCCCAATAAATATGAACAGAATATTTCTAATGAAAATATGATGGTAAGAAACTCCTTTTATGTGGTTGTGTAGTTTTATTGGGCTGAATCTAGTGTCCTTGATGCATAGGTAGTCACATGTAAATGTCCCTCCACCCACTGAGATAAGACAGATCCGACCGCGAAGTTGGATGTGTAACACATAAGATCAAAAGGAAGATCCCTCCGTGGAGGCTATACGATTGGTGGAGTGGTAATATGTTGTTTTAGCTCATCAATGGAATTACTACAAGAATCATCAAATACAAAAATCTAAATCCTTTTGAAGTAAACGTGACATAGGAAGAGAAATCTTACAAAAATCATTGATGAAGCACTGATAAAATCCTGTATACCCTATGAAAGATCTAACAAAATGGACACATGAAGGATAGGGTAGGGATGAAATAATATCTACCTTAGATCTATCAAACTCTATCCCATGTTTTTACACGACATGTTCTAATACAAATCCATACTCTATCATGAAATGACACTTTTCAATGTTCAAGACCAGATTCTTCTCAATACAACGATTCAAAACCTTTCCCAAACTATAGATACAATCATCAAATGAAGACCCATACACTATAAAATCATCCATGAATACCTTTATGTAAGACTTAATGAAATATGAAAAAAAAAAACTCACCATACATCTCTGGAAAGTACCTGGGGCATTTTAAAGTCTAAATGGCATCCTTTGGTAGGAAAATGTACTGAATAGAAAAGTGAATATTGTCTTCTTATGATCCTACTGATCAATTGGAACCTGAAAATATCTAGAAAATCCATCCAAGAAAAAATAGTGTATTTTCCAAGCTAGTATCTCAAGAATTTGATCAATAAATGGGAGGGGAAATAGTCCTTATGAGTGGACTGATTTAGTTTCCTATAATCAATATACACACACCAACTGTTTTTCACCCACATTAGAACTAAATCATCTTTATCATTTTTGACAACAATAACACCACCTTTATTAAGAACAACCTAAATAGGACTCACCCAATGGGAATCTGAAATGGGATAGATTATACCTGCCTCGAGAAATTTTTCAGCCTTTTTTCCGCAACATCCAGAAGAGTTGCGTTCAATCTCATTTGTGTCTACCTATCTGGCTTAGCATCATCCTCCAAAAGAATCCTATGCATGTAAATGGAGGGGATAATACCTGATATGTCACCCAAGGTCTATATGATTGCACTAATTTTCTTCCTCAAAAGATTCAAAATATTTTCTACATGTTCAAAAGTGATATTATTAGCAATGATAAGAAGTAACCTCTCACCACTCAACAAGTATGAGTATTTGAGATTTAGTGGAAATGGATTTAGTTTCAATGAAGGGGGTGAAATATAGATGGAGACAATGAAGGAACAAAAATATGTGCACAATGAATATCAGTACTAGAATAAACATCATCAGAATTAGAGAATAAAGCATCAAAACCATAAATATATTCAACATACAAGTCATAATCAGAGTGAACATGATCAAAATCAGAATATGAATCCATTTCAAAATCAAATCTAAGAGAGTATTTTTAATTAGAAACGTGTGTGTAACAGATCTTATACATTACAATAGAGACAATAATCATAATCTCCCTAATCATGGGACAACAAAATTCCTTGGGGTTTTTATTTGGTGGTTCAAAATGGGAGATAAAAATTTAGAATAGTCCTATGAGGGGTAATTCATGGAGTCCATAACATTAAATATCACAAATTCATCCCCAAACTCCATGGAAAGTGTACCCTCATTGACATATATGATAGATTTTTCCATTTTGAAGAAGGGTCTACCGAAGATAATGGGATCATGAGAACTTACCTGATCATCCTCCATTTTAATAACGTAGAAATATGATAGAAAGATCATGTATTTTACCCGAACAATTACATCCTTAGGGACACACACTAGATATTACATAGCCCTATTCACCAACTGAACCACTAATCTTGTCGACTTCAACTCACCAACCTGTAAATAAGGGAATACAGAGTGAGGCATCACATTTATGGAAGCTCCCAAATCACATAAAGCATCAAAAAAGTGTAACTCCCCTATGGTTCATGGGATGGTGAATGTCTCGGGATCCTTTCACATTGATGGCATCACTGGAGTTGGTGTAATGAGTGCTGACACATTCCTTCCAAGATTTATCCTCTCATTTCCCTTGAGAGCTCTTTGATTAGTACAAATTTCTATTTGTAATTTGGCATACGTTGGGATTTTCTTAATGGCTTCAAGTAGATGGATATTGATCTCCACATGCTTGAATGTGTCCAAAACCACTTTTTTTATTGCCTCATAAGTCATCTTATTGGTTTGTACAACCCTATTTGGAAAGTTAAGGGGTTTGTGATGTAATTCCTTAATCTTTTTCATAACTTAATATTTATCCTTGGGATGCTCATCAGTTGTTCTTTAATGGGGATTCTCCAGAGATTAGGTGAATCCCATTAGAATGGTAGGTGTGGAAGCATCATTTGTTTGCTTCCCGCTTCTCAATGTGATGGCACTGACATTTCTCTTTGTATTTGGAGTAGCTTTTGAAGGTATATTTCTATAATTACTACTTACCATTTCATAGAGGGAGGTAGGAATCTGGCTCATTTGTGTCTTCAAATCCCTCATCTCTGAATCTTGACTCTTCAGCTCATTCTGTTGATTAAGAACAATTTTATTAAAAATTTCATCCGTGTTAGAATCTATCTTGGGTGTGGAATTACCTTTTTGTTGTCCTGCTGATTCTTGGGATTCAAATCTCATCTCGGGTTGTTGGAAACCATGTTGGTAAGGTGGAGGTTGCTGGAAGTTTTGTTGAAAGGGGGACTTTGTTGTTGTCCAGAGGAATACCTAATGTACTATTGATCCTTCCACCCTTGGTTGTATGTTGGAGAAAATCAATCATACTTATTTTGGGGATACGGTTGTTTTTGCAGCTGAAATGGTCTCTCAAGAAACACTACTGCACAATATTCTATTTCTTGTAGTTGAGGGAAACAGTCTGTTGGGTGGCTTGTCTAAATGAAAATTCCACAATGCCTTACAAGAGGGGGTTGGGATGTTTTTTTATCCAAATAAATCTATCTCATCATACTTTACAATTCTTCCAACTTAGTATCAATCAAATTACATTCAAGAGAATATATACTTACCTGGTGTACTCCTCTTACCTATGGGGTACCTAGATCACCAAATTATTGATAGTTTTATGCCATCATGCCAATCAATGCACGTGTGGCTTCTGGTATTTTGTCCACGAATTCTCTTACAACTGTAGCATCCACAATGATCCTCACCATAGTTGTGATTCCTTCATAGAAGTATTGGATGAGGAGTTTCTCGCTAATTTGGTTATGTGGGAATCTTGCACACAACTTTTTGAGTCTATCCCAATACTCATACATTGACTCCCCATGTGTCTGCTTGATCCATGAGATCTCCTTTCAAATGGAAGTGTTCCATGATTCTGGAAAAAATCTCTACAAGAAAAGACGTTTCAAATCATTCCAACATGTTACATCTTGAGGTTGTAAATAATACATCCAATCCTTTGCAGGTTCATCAAGTGAGAATGGGAATGCTCTTAATTTTATTTGATTTTCAGATACATTTCATGGTTTAAGGGTTGATAAAACCACATTAAATTCATTTAAATGTATATCTAGATCCTCACCATATAATCCGTGAAATTTTGGAAGAACGTGAATTAATCCATATTTTAGTTCAAATTATGACTCGAGATTTGTGTATGCAATACAATTTGGTTGATAGTTAATATCAGGTACATCCAATTCTTGAAAGTTTATATGAAGTTCATTTACATTATTTTAAGTCACTGGTTCTTGTTTTAGGTTTTATATAGAGGTTTTTCCAATTTAAATGTTCTTGGAGTGGAGGAATTCCCCAACTGGTTGAATGTTAAAAATTCTCATAGACTAAGAATGTATGATTCGAGCTCGAAGGCTATGTTCAATCTTAGGGTCAAGATCTAAATGATCCTAGGTATTATTTCAGGTCATAAATAAAATAAAAATGAAAATAATAAAAGTGGACCATAGTAAAATAAAAATGAGAAGTCTGAGTTGATGGTCCAAAAAAAGATGAAGAAAATAAAAGAAGAAAAAAAAGTATGATTGGGTAAAAGGAGGAAAGAAGAGACGAATAGAATAAAATGTAAAACAAAATAAATACCTATAATTGGTTGAAAAAATTAAATTCATCCCCATAAATTGTTCCAATTGTAAGAGTATTTTTGTGGGCTCTCTCAAATGAAGTGTGATTTTTTGGGTACTTTGGTGCAGTAGATTAGCTGACCAAGGTTCTCTCACAAAGGATGAAGTAAAATAAAACAACTTCTTAAAGGAATTATAAATATAAAATAGAAGATAATAAAAACACTACTTGAAAGGATTAGGGGTTGTTTGTCATTTTTAAATCTAGAAGAAGTTTTTTTGATGAATATTGCATTTTTTGTTTTAAATTTTGAATTGAAGTTTCATTAAAAAGACTCAACAAGAATATGTTTTTTTAGAAAATATTTTAAAAGTAATAATCGATATAACTCTACCTATTCATTTAATTATTAATAATTATAATTTAAATTAATATCCAGTTAATTATGATCTCTAAATTGTTTAACCCTCAAACTCTATGGGAGTTAACTTAACCACAAAGATGAAATTACTTAATCCCTATGCTAGCTTTGGAACACTCAATCGCAACACCCTGATTTGATTGATGTTATAAGGTTAGATTATGTTAAGTGGTTAATTAGAGAACATATACATTATGTAAATTAAGATTAATTGAGTTTAGGGATTATATATTAACTCTACAAACTTATCTCTTGTGGTCTTGCATTACCGATTAAGTTCGCGCTCTCACAATTTACACAAAATCTCGACCTCGCGTGTTTTTGTATTAATTGTTCAACTTATTACTTAGTTTATTCAAATAAAAAAACTCAATTCATGAATCATATTATTTTAATTACATTATATCATTGATTCAAAATAAATGAATGAATAATTTAAGAGGAAGATCGTTTACTAAAAATGACTCTTCCATGGGCGATGTTGTCATCGTAGAAACGTTCTGTATTCGCAAGGGGTTAGACAATGTATATCCCAATATTGTTTCTAATATTGAATTTCAGAACAAATAGAAAGATAATAAGATTAAAATGGAAAAACACAGAAGATTAATTAAAGAAAAATTCAAGATACAATCATAAAAGAAAAGAAATACAAAGAAGAGGTGGGAGAGGAGGGCCTTTTTGGAAGAGATGTTCGCACAAGTCCTTACATATTACAAGAGTTTCTAGGGGCTCACAAGAGACACCCTTTCATCCACACCGTCCCAATGCCTCTACCAACCCTCCCAAAGAGTGAACATATCCTTTAAATAAATTATTGGAGGGATATGGGTACAATAAGTTTTTATGTGTGAAATGGAAATTTGGCCAAATTGTGTAATCCCACTTTCACCGCATACTTGACCTTCACAATGCACGAATAAGCAGGCATTCTAGTAGGATTATTTGTTTATAATTTTGTTATAAATTCTCCCTCCAAATTTGGGCCCAATAAAATCTTGTGTGAATAATATACATTCCAAATGGTGAAGTGATTTCCAATCTGGATAGTTCAGTCCAACTTTGTCTTCATGGCCCATTTACTCCACTCCAATGCACAATCTAGATCTCTTGTACTGAATAGAATATGTATCCCATTAATTCAAGAACACAATTACAAAATTTTGATTAAAAATAATATATATAAAAATATTTATGCCTGAAATACTAAAGTGAATTTTAAAAGGTAAAATTGGAATTTTCACCAAATTTTCAAATGAATGATCTAATCCCAAATATTTTATAAATAAACACATTTACCACAATGATGGGAAATTATATCACTTATTATAAATAAAACATTCCTTAAAAAAATTTCATCAATATCTTACCCAATAACCTATTTTTCATGGAAGGGATCCAATTTCATTTGGTTAGGTGAATGTGAGGAAAATTTCAAGCAGCTAAAAAGAATTTCGATTAGTGAACCTGTAATCACACAACCCTAAAGTAGATATGGGTTTGTGATGTATAATGATACATAAAATAAGTTACTAGGTCTTGACTTCATGTATAATTATATGGTGATATCTTATGTCTCAAGACAATTTAAAATTTAGGAGAAAATTTACCCAACTTGTGATTTAGAGTTGGTTGTGTTGATTTTTCTATTAAAAATATGGGGAAATTTTCATTATATAGAATTTCATGATATATATATTCACCATAAAATCATTAAGTATATATATTTAGATATAAGGATTTTAATATTCACCAAATTAGTTGGTTGGATTTGATTAAATATTATTAATTTTCAATATATTACCACCCTAGGAAGGCGAACATGGGGGCTAATGATCTGAGTTAAAAGGACCTTTCTAATTTATACATGATGTGGATTGAAAGAGATCCAAAAACATATGGATTTGAAGAAAATGGTTCCTGAAATAATGAAGAAAGGGGAAAAATGAAATCTTTCTCAATTAATTTTCAACCATCCATCCATGGGAGGCTTATAGAGTCATAAAAGGAAGATGTAGAACTACAGAAGAAGGTGAGTAATTCTCCTGAGTTTAATCATGATATTGATGGAATGATCTCGTTTGGGAACCAATTATGTTTCTTATTGATACCATATTTGAAGAATAAGTTATTGGATTAAGATTATAGTTCATAATTATCTATTAATATTAGAATTGCATAGATTTATAGAGATTTGATAGAGTATTTTTGATGTAGAAATATGAAAAGGGATATTTAATAGTATGTACTCATTTCATGGTATGTATTAAAGTTAAGGCTGAGAGACAGAAGTCTAAGGGGATATTGAAACCATTACTCATACCATAAGGAAAATGAAAAAACATAACCATGTATTTCTTCATTAGACTCCCCAAAAACATATAATGTAAATGATTTTATTTTTTATGTATTTGATCACCTTACGAATTCATTAGATTTCATTTCTACTAAATAATATTACTCTCTTGATTATCTTGATATAATATACATTAAAAAAGTGGTAATTCTATATGGGGTATTACATTCTATTGTATCTGATTGGGATATGAGCTTTACTTCAATGTTTTGGTGAAGTATTCAGTAGGAATTTAATACATCATTGGGATTTAGTATTGTATATCATCCTCATGCATATGGTCAGTCTAGGAGGACCATTCAAACTCTAGAAGATATGTTGACAACTTGTTGTGTGGATTTAAAAGGATTTTATGATCAAAACCTTTTTCTAGTTGAATTTAATTACAATAATAGATTTCACTTTCGAATTCAAATAGCCCCTTATAAACCCTCTATGGTAGGAATTACAGAACTCCAATGTGCTAGGATAAATTTAGAGAAGTAAATCTCTTGGAAACTGAGCTAGCTGAGGAAATGGAAGAAAAGGTTAGAACTATTCAATAGAACATCAGGGAATCTCATAGTTGATAGAACATTTGTAATGATAATCAAAAGTGTGATATAGATTTATAAGTTTGTGAAATGGTATTCCCACAAATATATCCTTTGAATAAGGTTATGATATTTGGATTGAAGGGTAAGCTGAGCCAGAGATATATTGGTCCATTTGATATTCTTGATCATATTGGAATAGTATATTATTTCCTATAAATACCATAAAACCTCTTTAAATTTCATGATTTTTTTATGTATCAATTTTTAGAAAGTTCATACCTGAAATTTCAAATGTAATGAACATATAGGTTATACCAATAGGTCATGATGTTTCTTATGTGAAACAACCAGTGGATATTCTAGATCAAATAGATTAAGTACTATAGAAAAAGAACATTAACATAGTAAAAGTATAGAGTAGAAACCATAAATTCAATTAAGAAACTTATAAATCCATTTATGTTATGAGGCAGTTGTATCCTCATTTGTTTTAATCAAAGTAACATAATTTCAAGGGTGAAATTCTTATAATGGGTATAATGTAGCACACTGATATTTTATAATATCTTTATCATTACTAAATAATTTTCTTTTGATAACTTATGAGGCATGAAACCATAAAATTAAGTGAATAATTACATTATATTATAAAATAAATAACCTTACTGGGTATTTAAATAAAATATAATTGATTTAAATAATTTCTACTTCTCTTAGGAAATACTAATGATCCTAAAGAACTTTTTTGATATATTTTGTTTATGATCATTGTTTTTCATATATTTTTTATTTAAAAATTAATTCATTGTATTAATATTATAAAAATGTAATTTTACACATGTATACAATGAATTAATTTGTTATACGTTAGTTATAAATTAAAATAAAATCATTTAAAGGTAAAAATATGTTCTTTTCTAAAAAATATGATTTTACGAGTATAGTGTGTTTTTATCATAATAAATTATATTACTCACAATTGAAGAATTATTTAATGAAATTTTAAGATAATATATATTATTTGAAATAATTTAACATTTATCTATTGTTTTTTACTATACAAGGAGTTAGATTACATTCACTTTTATGTTTAAAAATGCATTTTTATAAAAAACTATTTTTATTGTGTTTTGAACGATTATTTTAAAATTAACTTATTAAACTTATAGAAAATTAATTTTATAAAAAAATCCTATTTTTAATCAACATTTACACAATTTCAAATGATTCCATAATCATTTTTTGTTATTGTGAATAGTAACTATGGTAAATATTTGTTACCTCGGTTAAGGTTAAAAGGGTTAATGGGGGGGTTAAACTAAAACATTAGGTTTAAAATATCACATAAACTTTTCTAAATTTTATTTCTTGAAGATATTTACATCCAAAATTATCTTATATTCAAATTTTGGTTTCCTTGGTTCCACATTCACTTGAATATGTCTTTATTACACTACTAAAAATCCTGGCTTTTGCGCCTGGAAGCATTAGCGACCGCTTTTGGCGGTCGCTAAAGAGAGTATTAGCGACCGCCAACGGCGGTCGCTAATTCTGTCAAAAATCTGGCGGGATTTTTCCCGCTTCCAGTCGTCTTCTTCGTAGGTTACATCTTACAGCATGCCGCCGCCGCCCCTAACCGCCTCCGCCGTCAGCCACGTCACCAAGGGTGACCACCAAACAACCCTCGAAGTCCATTGTTGGACCTAATAGGTCCTTGCATCACTGTGGCACCTCCCCATGACATCCTCTGATGTATCTTCTTCCTGCCGACCACCGTGCATCCGCCATGGACGGCAACCGAAGCTTTTGGGATAGCTACCCCATCTCCCCTCGTGTCTCGACAGCAGGCCACACACAATGCCGCAATTTTCATGGGAGAGTTTTAGCGGCCGCCATTGGCGGTCGCTATTGAGCTTCACCGACGAAGCAACAGAGACCGCCAAAAGCGGTCGCAGAGCGGCCGCTAAAGGCCTTTAGCGACCTCTTTTGGCGGTCGCTAAAAGCTGTTATTGTAGTAGTGTTAGACTTTAATGTTTTAAGTATTTATATGTTTTACACCTACCTAACTAATGAAAGGGAACCTCATTTATTATCTTATCCACACTATGTGATCCCTTTATCTAAACCATTATCTACCCAAATACTCTCCTAATATTATTATCCATGACCTTAAGGTTATGTTTTTTCCAAAAGACCCATCCAAGAAGCCTTAAGGTTCTTTTCAAAGGAAGATACCTGAAGAAGAGTTATATGTTCTCATCAACCTTTTTCATGTTTATTTCTTTTTAAAAATATTCCAAATGTTATATAAAAATATTAACATGATATAATTAGTATATTTACTATATTTATATGTTTTTATGTTAATTTTATTCTAATTTTCTCTCTCTTTCCCATTCGTTGGAAAATGATAACATAGCTCTTGTGTACATGTGCACAACCACCTCCATGAAGTGATATGATTAATTTTACATTTACTATTTTAATTGATGGAAATAAAGATAGATTTAATGAATATATTTTTAACTTATTATATAATTATTATTATGAAAATCTGAATTATTATTTACCTTTTTTTGATTCCATCCATCAAAAACCTAAAACAGCACTCATGCGTATGTACCAACTATTGTCTCAATGAAATGATGTAAGCCATTTTTTATCACCATATTATATATCAAGTTATAAAAGTTTATATATTAAATAACTATAATAAAAATTACTATCATTATATATATGATGAAATAATGACCAAGTATTAAGAACTATAACTGTAAAACCAAAACATGCATGGAAAATAGACCAATTTTTACCATAATGTTCATTTTCATGACAAATTGTTGATATAATGGTAATTATAAATTATAAATAGATGATAAATAATAATTTATTCATAAATATAGTTCTATAATTGATTTATAATAAATATATATTAATTTAAAATTATGTTTTAATTCATATGAATAATTTAAATACATGAGGTAAGGGTTTATGTTGCCATCTAAATTAAAATAGGCACTGTTTATTCTTGAATATCCTTTAGAGAAATTATATTATATTTATCTATTAAACCCCATATATATTCTTATCCTATATTTATTTATAGGCTATTAATTCTTCCCTTTTATTCTCCCCACTTTCAAAATTATAAAAAAATAAGAAAATATTTATAAGAAAATCTAACCTTATATCCTCTTTGGTCAATGAACTTTTTCTTTCATATCCATGTTCTTTAAAAAAAATTCAATAATATTATATTATAAAATGAAATGATTATTTATTTTCATTTACAATAATATTTGTAATTATTTTAAAATTTCTAAAAATTAATTTTAAAAAATGTTTTCTAAACATGTGATTTAAGAATTTTTACAAAAAAGAGTGAAATGGGTTTTTGTTTTAAAATTTATCACATGAACGGATTTCTAATCCACGTGAAAATTATTTTATTTGAAGATTCATTTACAACTTTCCATAGTTATTCTCAAATAAAATATTTTCAAAAATATTAAATGAATTTTTATTTAAAAAGGCATCAAATGAAAAGGATATTATTCTCATGTTTTCAAGGAAAGGTTTGAATATTCCTTAAATGGTATTTTCTATCTATGTCAACATAATTTTATGTTATTTATGGTTTATTAGGGATATTATCTTATGATACATCCCACTTTTCCTGATTACTTATGATGATTATTGATAGAGTTAATATTCCACTATTTTTCATATTTATTTCAATGATTTAAACCCCACCAATTTAAAATTTTGATCTAAATTGTAATATTTTTTGGATTTTAGGAATGTTTTGAGTTTGAAATTGAAAATCTGGCACTTCTCAAATTTTAACTATTTAAATCACTTCTATAATTTTGGAATATCTTTTTCCATCTTGATCCAAATCAATTGATTATTTTTTTAGGCTTCCTCTTTGGGTGGGATAAATATTTTAAAACTGGAACAAGACGTGATTCGAATATCTGGAGGCCCAAATAAATCATGATTTTTGGAATGTTTTTTTGGCCAGCAGCATAGTCCCCACCATAGTATTTGATTCATAACTCCATCTACATGTGTCCACATGTGATGATTCTATCTTTATATGAAATATGACTCAATTTATAAGGTCATTGATGATTTTTAATGGAAAATTTGATCATTATTAAATGAAAATGTTAAATGATGTTTTTCTTGTTTTTTTAATAACACAAAACACAAATGAAAATACTAAAGAAAATACCCCAAAATAGTTTCCCCTCCCCCACACTTAAAATATTAAAGTATACTCAATGTCAAACTATGAGATGATATATTCAAATTGAATGTATAATTTCAAATAGGATGAAAAATATAAAATTTAAAGGGTTGGGTATATCCTTATGTTCTAAATTTGTAAATGGGTAATGCGGTGTGATGATAGAAAATTCATGTGTGGGAAGTATCTCAATTTATTTATTAAACCATTTACCATTCACTATATATTTACTTTATATGGTCTCTTGTGTGGTGGAAACTTCTCTATAAAGAAAAAAATTAGATACAAAATAATAGCCTAACCATATAGAAAAAAACTTACCAGGAATCAACTTCAATCATGAACTATAAATAAGAACTTTGTCACACTCATGAAACTTCCTCTTTTGGATTATCTAATCAGGGGTTACTTTTTTCACTGTTTATATAGCATTGATTTCTCAAATGATGATAATTATATCTCCTCAAGATCCTAAAGTTGTAGCTTACCTTGATATCCTACTTGGGATAAATCCATATTATGATTTTTTATCACCCAAAATTTCTAGTGCTTGACTTCTATGGAGAAATGAAACCATTTCCAAAAAACAATCTGAAATGGGGATATATCGATTTTAATATCTTATATCATCCTATAATCCCAAATCACATCATCCAAAGTCATTCTATGGTAGTTTTTATTCAGTTCAAGTCCCAATTTGAAAGTTTATCGTTTCCATTTGTTTGGGGTGGTATAAAGTAGATGTTTTGTGTGTAACCCCATAATTATGAAGTATGGAAGCCAAATTATGATTGAAAAAGTGTTTCCCTTGGTAATTAATGATAACCTTTAGTTTTTAAAACCTATAAATATATATTACCTAACACAGTACACTACAACATGATGATAATAAATCCTTGTGGCATTACCCTCCACCCACTTTCTAACATAAAAAACTATAACAAGGATATACAGGATTATAAATAATCTTGGAAAAAGACTTATAAAATCAATTCCCCATACATAAAAAATATTATATAATAGTATGGGATGTTAAGGCATCTCATAGCTCCTAGAAATGTTCCTAATGTGTTGGAAATTTATAAACTACATAAAAAATATGGGCATCATGGAACAAAATAGGCCAATTTAAACCCAATTCTAAGACCTTACTAACTATATATTGGGGGGGAATTATCTGATAAAATAAACTTTATGGTAGAAATGTTGAACAGACTCAAACTCATGATCATGGAAAAATATCCTAATAACATGTTCATTATACATGCACCAAAGATATGGGTCATCCCACACATAATACCAAAACTCACTTTTCAATTTCTAAAAATAGAACTTCTTTAGATTTTTAGGTATTTTAGAGGTAATAAGATAGTAAACTAAATCATAATACTAAGGATGTGTACCTAAAATTTAAAAAATATGATAATTAGAAAATGTGATCTAAAGTGGTACCTGGTCTAAGGTGTCAACCTCTAGTATGTGAGTGATATTACTCATGTGGTTTTCCATCAAATTATCTAAACCATTATTTTCCTTTATCTCACAATTGAACTCTTAATGAATAAGAATCCAATGGACAAGTCTGGGATTCAAATTTGAATTTATCAAGAGGTGCTTCAAAGCAGTATGATTAGAAAAAACAACTACTTTATAGCCTAATAAATAAGAGTAAACTTTATTTCAAGAAAATATGATTGTAAGAAGATAATTTCCTATGGTTTTTTAGTTTTCTTAGGATGAATGTACTTGAATCATAAGATATCACATGAGAATATCCCTCTACCCTCTAAGATAATAACACTCTAACTGCTAAGTATGAAGCATCACATATAATCTCTAATGAGATCTCACACTGTGGGGGTGAATGATCGGTTGTGTGGTGTGACTTTTATTCATATTATGAATGGAATCCCTACAAGATTTGTCCAAAATAAATCATAATAATTTTGAATAGATATCGATAATAGAAGATAAATCATAAAAAATATCTAATGAAGTTTCAATAAAAAAATTCATTCCATGAGAAAGATATAACATCATCCACACATGTACGATATGAAAATATAGAAATAAATTTAACTTTTGATATTCCCACCTCAATACCATTTTCATAAAATACATTCCCTAGGAAAATTCATTTTTCTACCATGAAATAAAAAATTTCAAAGTTCAAAACAAGATTATTCTCAATACAAAAATGTAATACTTTTACCAAGATATAGATATACTTATCTAATGAGGGGACAAATATAGTAAATTCATCCATGAATACCTCTATAAATTTCTTAATTACATCAAAAATGATACTTACCATACATCTATGGAAGGTACCTAGGGACTAAAAAGTACAAATGGAAACTTTCAATATGCGAATATACCAAATGGGCATGTGAAAGTTGTATTCTTTTTGTTCTATTGTTTAATTAGAACCAGAAAGTAACAAGTGAATCCATCTATAAAATAATTTTTTTGTCTTACCAAAAAGTATCTCAAGCATATAATAAACTAATGGGAAAGGGAAATGATGCTTTTGATTGGATTGATTTAGTTTCCTATAATCAGTACATACATTCCATATATTTTGTACCATCATTGAAACTAACTCTTTCCTGTCATTTTTTATAGCTATGAAACTAGATTTTTTTGGGAACAACTTGAATGGGGCTAACCCACTTAAAATATGAGATGGGATAAATGATACAGGCCTCAATAAATTTCTAAAAAACATTATTTACAACTTTTGATAAAGTTTTGTTGGAATCCCCATGTTTAAATCATGATTTAATGATCAAAAATCATATACATCTTGTTTAATATATTTCAAGTCATGTATAAAGTTGGTTGGTTTCTTAATGTTTTAAATAAAGTTTCTCAAGATCTTGATTCCTATAAGTCATGACTGATTTTTGTAAAATATATGTAATTTTGTTTATAATGATTTATTTAATGAATGATTAAGTCTAATCCATTCTTTGAATATTACTTCTTAAGTATATATACATATATTTGGCTAAGTCTGAGAAACTATGAGTCTCCCACTGGTTCTGGTTTTCTTAAAAAGGAACCAGACACCGTGAACCAGAAACCGTGACCAGACACCGTGAACCAAAAACCCTGACTCAGACACTATGACCTAGACACCGTGACCCAGACACCGTGACCAGACACTGTAACCAGTTTCAGATATGTTGAAGCATGTCGTACCAGTTCCTTGCTAAGACATCATTCGAAGTTTGTCAAAGGATCAGACACCGTGATCCTAACATTTCATTTGTGCTACCGTTTCCATATCTATACAACCATTCCATTAAAACTGTCTCACCGCTCAAAGTCAATGAAGAAGACATTGTTTCGTGGTGACACTATTTCCAAGTGAAATTGTTTCCAGATAGACTGTGACACCATTATTTAATCTATATTTTTGTTTTCAATTTAATTTCTAACAGTCATATTAGAGTTTTTTAAATAAACTTAAATAATTAATATTTCTTTGTATACATTTCAACTAAAAGTACGAGGTACAAGGTACAAGGTGCAGAATTCATGCATCATGTCGGCTCCAACACATGAACTCCAAAAATAAGAATAAAATCGTGTCCTCGAAACATAGAAGTGGTAGAGTAACATAAGCATGAGTATTCTTGAGAAAAGAACTGACACATGCAACAAGATACATATGAAGAATGCACGAAGTATTCACGAATTCAAAAGCTGGGATGCCATAGATCAGAGTCAAGAACATCCTCCCAATAAAAATTCCATGAATAACACGAGCCAAATCTAACTGGAAACCAGAGTAACAGACTTTCGATACTCTGTTTTTTCACAAGAGGACTTGATTCTTGTATCTCCTTCATCCTAGACGTCCAAAGTTTCATTGAATATCACTCAGAGCACTTCTAACCTTATCTCATCATCTTTTCTCTATTGTGTATTGTTTTTAGCTTTTGATCACTATGTGTGTGTCTGTATTAAAACACACACTATCTCCTACACTAAACTGGACGATAAAATATATACTTCCTCTCATATCTTTTTACACTTGTTTACTCCCATGGATAAGTGTAGAAGAGGTCCCTATGTGACCTGGTAGTTTGTACCCATGAAGAACTATAGAAGAGGTCGTGTGACCTGGACAGTCCTGTGCATTTTTGTTTACCCTGATCTAGGTTGTGGATCATGTTTATTAATATAAACTACTTGGTGGTAGGTGAACACCAAGTGGAGTGGATTAGGTCTCGGCTTGAGACTAAACCACTTGTTTTATATCTGTTGTGTTGTTTAATTTAGTTTTATCTGTTTTACTGTATAATTCAGTAATCACTATATTTACTTTAATAGTTAATTGTGGATAGAAGTTATAATTGTTTTTCCTTATTAGAATAGCTTAAAAAGTAATATCAATAACTAATATTTAGATTACTGATAATTAATCGATCTTTTGAGAAGTTATTTGAATAGTCAAACTTTCATAATATTATTACACTGATTAATTTGGCTGTATTTATTTTTATTGGGGAACCATTTAAGAAAACTTTTATAACAGAATTTTTTATAGATACTCAATTCACCCCCCCCCCCCCCCCTCTTGAGTACTCTACTCCAACCAACATTTGGTATCAAAGGAATTTTTTTTCCTATTAAGACTCGGTTATCGAAACAATTAAACTGTGATTTTAGTTATTCTTTAATGATCTGAAAATTTTTTGTTAATTATAAATTTATAGATCTTTCAATGTATTTCTTTATTATGGATAATATACTTGAAGTTGATGCAACAAACAGACCACCATAATTTAATGGTACCAATTATTCCCAATGGAAAATTTAAATGAAAATGAATTTAGAATGTTTGGGTTTTGAAATTTGGTCTTCAATTATAGATGAGTATAATATTCCTGCTACTGATATAATCACATGGAATGACCCAACAAAGACAGCTTATAATAACAATTTCAAATCCATCAATGCTCTATATTTCTCATTAGGAGATGAGGAATTTAACACAATTTATGCATGTAATATTTCCCATGAAATTTGGGATACTTTGTCTATTTCATATGAGGTAACTTCTAGTGTGAATGAAATGAGACTTAATAATTATACTATTAAATATGATAACCTTAAAATGAAACCTGATGAGCCTACTTATGACATGTATTTCAGGTTCAACGAAATTTTCAACACAATGATTTCTCTTGGAAGAGAAGTAACTACCAAAGAAAAAATTTTGAGGATTCTTATATGCCTACCTAATAGATGGAGTGGAACCTCTGTCTCTATTAGAGAGTCATGCGACATCAACAAGTTACCTGTAAAAGAACTCATTGGGAAACTAATGGTGTTTGAATATGAGTTGAAAGTCAAAAAGGAAGAGGAGGATGAACCCAAAAGAAAATCTGTTTCATTTAAGACCACCACCTCTAAACACAAAGAAAAATGGAAATTGGAAGTATCTATAAAAATTTCCGGCAGCGAACAATCATCACCTCACAGTGATGAGGAGATGACTCAATTAGCTAGAAGGTTTAAGATATTTTACAAGAAGAAGAAATTTTTCAGAAATCCTAACTTCAAAGGAATATATGATCAAAAGGGAAGATGGAAGAAAGATTGGAAAAGAAGCGACAAGTCTAATTAGATAGTATGATATGAATGTAAGAGAAAGGTTTTGGAACCATGGATGTTCTATTCATGAATTAGAGTATGGTTTGTGTTTGTTGTCAATCGTCAGTGGAAGTTTAGAATGTGTGCCAGCAAAGTGATCATACAGTTCGAGCAGACAACTGTATTGAAGGTGGCGCTGTTTCCTAGTCTTTGCCAAATTTTTGGGCCTCAAAATCTGAAAATGAAAACACAGGTTGTTGGAAAAACACAAAGAGTAAGTTGTGTGAAGAATGTCGGGAGGCGTGCACGAAAAATAAAGGGTTGCGTGAAAAACAGCGGGTTTGCATGAAAAACAGTGGGTTTGCACAAAAAACAGCATAGTGCGCGAAATAGAGGATCGAGGGTATTCACGCAAACAGTGTTTCGGAATCAGAATGTTGAAAAATGGAAAAGGCATGGGCTATGCAAAAAATATGGAAATGTGCATGAAAATCGATACGAACGCGAAAGATTACGAACCGGATGGGAAGTTTTATGTGCCATAATAGATTTTGTGTGCGGGGGTCTCAGACGCCTATAAATATGAGGTGACCCCCCTCATTCCGCACGGTTGAAGACTTGGAGAAATCTGAGGTCTGTTGCGTGTAAAAGGATCGCGTAAAGGGGTTTGCGCGAAATATTTTGGATTGCGCGAAAATTCTGGGATGCGTGAAAAAAGGAAGAGTTGAACGTAAAAGTTTAGGTAGCATGTAAAATAATCAGGGGCGTGAAAAAGGGTGGGGTTGCATGAAATATTTTTCCACGTGAAAAGAAAATTTTGCGTGTAATAGTAAGGTTTTGCACACAAAGGGTTGGTGTTGCGCATAATTGTCAGTGAAGCTTGTCTGCATGTTCTGGTTATCCGGTTCAGTGGTTCTGTGCATTCTAGTGCATCAATTCCCGACTTTGATGCAAGTAGAGTCTCGTGCTGAGTAGAGGCAAATATTTCAATGAAAATCTATTGAAGAGACCTTCATGTCTATAATGTGAGTGGGACTTCACCAAAGGCAGTGATCTAGGGGGAGTTAACGGGAGTGACCCATGGGACGTTGTGAGCTATCCCCGAACCTTTATAAAGGCAGTGAGCCTGGGATAGAGTGACTGTGCCCGAACCTTTGTATTCCACCACTAGTGAAGTTTAGTGGAATTTGGTATGACCAACAACCTGTTGGCATATGCTCCTTGGACGTAGCCCTTAGTGGTGAACCAAGTAAAAAGTGATGTGTCGTCTCTCTGCATGTGAATGTTTACTTTCTGTTCATATCCATCATATAGGTTTAACAAGTTCCTACCAATTTAGGAACAAGATCCACCAATTTAATAGAAAAATTTGACACCCTGATTCACCCCTCCTATCTCAGGGTGTCCTGGGGTCCTTCAAGTGGTATCAGAGGGAGATTGCTGGTGTTGAATCTGTCTTTTGTTGTCATGGAGAATGCAGTTAATGTTAGGGGAGTCCCTCTCTTCGATGGAAGTAATTTCCAAATCTGGAAGAACAGAATGATTTCTCATATAAGATCCCTTGGAATGGAAGTTCTATTTTCCACTATGCAAGGTATTAATTTTTTTTATCCAATAGGGCTTGTTATGACTGATACAGATAGAAAAATTATTGATGCGGATTCTAAAGCACAGAATGCTCTCACTGCAGCTCTTTTTGATCAGATTTATCTAAAAGTGATGATTTGCACCTCAGCAAAGTCCATGTGGGATAAACTTGAAAATATTTATGAAGGTGATAGCAAAGTGAAGGAGGCGAAACTACAAATGCTACACAATAGGTTCGATGATCTGAAAATGCATCCTGATGAGAATGCAGACTCCTTCTTCAATCAAATTATTGAAGTAGTTGGATCAATTCGGGGCCTAGGAGAAGAAATCAGAGATATTGATATTGTGAAGAAAATACTGAGAAGACTACCACCCTTGTACAATGAAAAGGATTCAGCCCTTGAGGAAATAGATCTTTCCAAACTTTCTTTGGATGATCTATTGAGAAGAATGGTGGCATATGAAATGAGAGTCAAACCAGAAGATTCTACTACACGAGTTAGCAAGTACATGGCATTCAAATCCATGGAGAAACTGAAAATATCAAAAGATAGTAGTGGTGAAGATGATGAGGAAAAATAAATTCTTTCTCTAATTTCCAAGAAGTTCCATAAGGGAAAAGGGAAATTCAAAGGGAAGATACCTATAGCTTTCTTTTTTTGTGTCAAAATTGGTCACATT
Organism: Viscum album; assembly: GCA_963277665.1. NCBI lineage: Eukaryota > Viridiplantae > Streptophyta > Magnoliopsida > Santalales > Viscaceae > Viscum > Viscum album. The sequence goes on from OY728135.1 coordinate 515,942,127, forward strand.
GCTTCTCATTTCTTAAGAAAGATCAATGATGATGATAGCAATGCTAAAAACGATGATAATCCTCAGAAAAGGTTTTTCAAGAAAGGAGACTTCAAATATAGAAATAAAGTTCTGAATAAGAGTTTTTTCTTGTGAAGAGGTGGAAGATGATAATGAATTCTGTGATAAAGAAGATCCAGAATTTAAAACTGGGAAACATGCTTCCATAATAGCCACTATTGAAAAATCAGAAGATACTGGTGGAGAAAATCAGTTAAAAACTAGTGCAGATCCCGAGTTGCAACATAAGGATGTTGTTAGAAAGCTTAATATTAATTGTAAGAGTTGCAATAAGTGGAAATCAATGGTAGAAGAATCAACTGAATATGTTGATCAACTTGAAGCTGAAATTGAACAGCTGGAAGAATTTGTGAAAGAACATTCTAAAATTCTTGAAAGCAATGATGATGTTGTGGATCTGAAGATGAGAATTGAAGAGCAGGAAAAGGTCATCAATGACCTCACCTCCAGACTAGAATAAAAATCAAAGACTGTTGAGGGTCATGAGGAGTATATTTTTACTCTTTGGAGTAAACTTGAGATTGAATCAATTTCAAAAGAATCAAGGAAGAAAATACTGTTTGGAAGATTCACAGATGCAGAATTACTGGCAAGAGCCAAGAGTGGTTCAGTTGGGTAAGAAAAATCATGAGTGATCAAATACCCTCTTTCATGGGAAAAGGTGGAATTGGTTGTGAAGATAAGACATCAACTAGTGGAATAAAAGAGAGCCAAAAGAAAGCCAAGATGAAAGTTGGACATGTTGAAACGTTTCCTGAAGTGCTAAAAAGAAAACCCTCAATCCAAACTAAAAGGATAACTAATAATTACCCTCAAACATTCATAAATGATAGGCAGTCCAACTATTCTCCCAAGGAAGATAGTATGAGGATAAATTAAAGTGAGAAGACATTTCCTCTCATGAAGTGTCGGTTCTATGGCTATCTGGGCCATACCATGTCATATTGCGAAGAAGCAAGGAGTTGTCTGAATGGGGAAGATCTGGGACATCAACAAAGTAGACTGACTTCATATCCTCCATCTTATAGAAGAAATAGTTTCTATGGATACTATTTTTATTGCTCTAAATTTGGTCATAAGGCTGTTAATTACAGGGAGAGAATGGATATGGACACCTCATACCAGAATTCAAGAAAATTCAGATCTCATCGACAAGATAGTGTCGCTCTTTCAAACAGGTTTTCTCCTCTCTCAGAAGACTTAAACTATGAAGAACCAATGTACACAGATGAGATAATTGAAAGTCCATCAGTGCTCTATACTCATTCCAATTTCTCATGGAAAGAAAGGAAGAAAATTGAGAAATCCAACCTTGCAGAGGTGGCCCTCAAAGCTTTAAAAAGCAACAGTACTTAGATTATGGATAGAGTTTCTTCATCCCATATGACAGGTAATTGTGTCATGTTGATAGAAATCAAAAGGAAGGTTGATGGAATGGTTCGATTTGGTAATGATGGAGCTCTGAAAATCAAAGGCAATGGAATTACTGAATTAGATAATGGAGAGCTAAAGAATATTGAATTCCTTTACGTAGATGGCCTACGTCATAATCTACTCAGCATGAGTCAACTCTGTGACTTGATACTTATTGTTACTTTTAATCAAAAAGGATTCACTTTCAAGGGAAAGATAGGAAATTCACTTATGAAAGGATGCAGAATAGAAGGCAACCTATATCAGGTTGATAGTAAATAAAATGTTTGCTACATGACTGTTGAAGAAGAAAACATTTTGTGGCATAGGAGACTGGGTCACATCAATCAACAAGACATGGAGAAAATATCAAAATTGAGGATTTTCATGGACATTCCTAACCTGAAGTGTGAGCTTGAAAAATCTTGGGATGCTTGCATTTATGGAAAGCTGGTCTGTAGTTCATATCAGCCAAAGAAGAAAAGGGCATCTCATCTTCTTGACCTAATTTATACAGATTTATGTGGGACGATAAATGTTTCCGGAACTCATGGATAAAGGTACATTGCCCTTTTCATTGATGATTATAGTAGAATGTCATGTGTTATGGTCATTCACAGGAAATGACAAGTGCTTGAATGCATGAAAACATATCATTGAATCGCCAATAATGATACTGGATAAACAATCAAATTTTTGTGATATGATAATGGAGGGGAATACATGTTCATTGATTTTGATAATTACCTTGAAAAACATGGAATACAGCATGAGGTATCTATTGTGAGAAATCCATAGCCAAATAGAGTTGTTGAGCGTCGGAATCGACTGGTCAACAACATGGTTAGGACTATACTGATTGAGAGTGGTATCTCTCTCCATTACTGGAAGGAAGTTGTTGAAGCTGCAGTGCACATTCAGAATCGAACAGGGCTTTATATGGGAGAAACGAAGACACCATATGAGTTGTGTCATGGAAGGAAGCCTTTGTTGAAATACTTTCGTGTTTTTGTAAGTAAATGTTTCATTCGAAATAAAGAAGGAAATCAAGGTAAGTTTGGTGACAATGCTGATGAAGGAATTTTTCTTGGATATCCAATGAACAGCAAAGCCTACAAGTGTTTCAATAAGTGATTTGGAAGGATTGTGATAAGCAGACATGTTAAGATAATTGAAGAGAAAAACACAAATGCTTCATGAGTGTCATATGCTAACATGATATAAAGTGAGGAATAAAGTGAATGTGGAGAAAATATGAATACAGAAATAGAGGAAGCTGTACAAAACACTCAGCAGTCACATCATGATGTTGACTCAGAAGAAGAATCTGAAGAAGAAACTGTGGGTGGAGAGAATGAAATTGAACCACACAGAAGAAATCATAGATCTAAGATTGATCCATCAAATATAATTGGGGATAGGAGTGCACCCACTCAAACAAGGAGGATGAAGAATAACACGCAATCTGCATTTCTGTTAGTTGTGGAGTCATCCTCATTCGAAGAAGCTGCAAAGGATAAATCTTGGGTGAAATCCATGAATGAAGAGCTAGATCAGACTGACAAGAATCAGACATGGGATCTTGTCCAGAGACCCTAATCTCACAATGTGATTGGTACAAAATGGATCTTCAAGAACAAGTTTGATGATCATAGAAGAGTTATTAGAAATAAGTCTCGACTGGTATGTAAGGGATATTCCCAGATTGAAGGTTTTGATATTGAAGAAACCTTTTCTCCAGTGGCTAGAGTGGAGTCTATCTGACTTTTCCTTGTAATGGAACTCCAAAGAGGATATAAAGTATATCCAATGGATGTCAAGACAACATTTTTGAATGGTGTACTCGAAGAAGAACTCTACATCGAACAACTAGTGGGTTTTGTTCTAGGTACCGATGAGACAAAGGTCTGAAAACTGAAGAAATCCCTATATGGTTTGAAGCAGGCACCACCAGCATGGTATTCTCACTTGGACTCATATCTCAAGAAGCTGGAGTTCAAAAGAGGAGGATTGGATCACAATCTATATGTTAATAATTCTCCAAAATATCAATTCATGGTTCTCATCTACATTGATGATATCATATTTGGTGGAAGCAGAAAGAAATCAGTGGATGAATTTTCCAATCACATGAAATCAAAATTTTAAATATCTATGATTGGGGAGCTCACATATTTCTTGGGGATATAGGTGGTTCAAAAGAAGGATTACACTTTCATTTCTCCGGAAAAGTATGCAAGAGATATGTTGAAGAAGTTTAATATTCAAGACTCCAAACCAATGTCAACTCTGATTGTAGTTGGAACTAAACTTGGAAAGCATGAGGATGGGACCTCTATAGATCCTACCATGTACATGAGGATCATTGGGACCCTACTGTACCTGATAGCGACACGGCCAGATATTGTCTTTTCCACATGTCTTGTGGCCCTCTTTCAGAGTAATCCAAAGGAGGAACATATGGCGGAAGTAAAAAGAATCATGAGGAACATTCAAGGTACACAAAACATTGGGTTATATTTTGCTTCAGGTGGGAACAATGAATTATTAGTGGTTTCTGATGCTGACTGGGTTAGTGATGTAGTAGACAGAAAGTCCACTAGTGGTGGAGCCTTCTATATTGGGAATAAATGTGTTGGCTGGTTGAGCAAGAAACAAGAAAGTACTTCTCTTAGTACTGCTGAAGCTAAGTATATATCTTCCAAAAAGTCATGCACTCAACTACTATGGATGAAGCAGCAATTTACAGATATTGGTGATGAGGTGAAGCAACCAATGGTGATTTACTATGATAACAAGAGCGCAATTGATCTTATGAAGAATCTAGTTCAGCATTCTCGTACAAAACATATTGAAATTCGGTATCACTTTATCAAAGAGAAAGTTGAACACGGAGTGATTAGAATGGATCATCTGGGAACTGATGAGTAAGTGGCAGATATCCTAACCAAGCCACTATCAATGGATGTGTTTGTGAAGCATCGGTTGAACCTCAGTGTTCAGCCACCTCCCAGTGCATAAGGAGGTTATGGAAATCCCCTCTCCCCAGTTATGTTAACTGATGTTCATCTATTTTTGTCTATAATGTAGGTTTGTGGGGGAGATACTATCCAGGGGTGAGTTTTGAGCTTAACAATGAACAATTACCAGTCTTTAGGTTTATTGTCAATGGGGGAGAAAAGAATAAATTCAGGCATGTTTAGGACTGTCATGGACATGTAATACTTCTGTAACACGATGAGAATTCAGTGTCGGTGATAGGATGAGAAGTATTTGAAGGAATACATTGGACATGTAATGATTTTGGGACACTGTAAGATTTATTCTTGGCCTTCATTGAGAATTCCAAAACACGGGAACCCAATTCAAGCTTCCTCTCTTGTTTTCTACACCGAGCATTGCTCGCGTATACTTAGAGTGTTGGTTGAGATGATTCTTGAATTTTTAGTTTTCATGTGGCTGGTTCTCTATTTATTTTATTTGTTTATTTCCTATAAACCCAAAGGGGGAGATTGTTGGAACCATGGTTTTTCTATGCATGAATCGGAGTATGGTTTGTGTTTGTTGTCAATCATCAGTGGAAGTTCAGAATGTGTGCCAGCAAAGTGATCATATAGTTCAAGCAGACAACAGTATTGAAGGTGGTGTTGTTTCCCATTGTTTAACAAATATTTGGGCCTCAAAATCGAAAAATGAAGACATGGGTTGTTGGAAAAACGCAATGAGGAGGTGGTGTGAAGAATATCAGGAGGCGTGCATGAGAAATCAAGGGTTGCATGAAAAATAGTGGGTTTGCGTGAAAAACAGTGGGTTTGCATGAAAAATAGCATGGTGTGCGAAATAGAGGATCGAGGGTTTTCATCCAAAAAGTGTTTCAGAATCAGAACGTCGAAAAATGGAAAAGGCATGGGCTTCATGAAAAATCTGGAAATGTGCGTGAAAAATGATACTGGCATGCAATATTATGCACCAGATGAGAAGTTTTATACGCCACATGGGATTTTGTGCGTGGGGGTCTCAGACGCCTATAAATATGAGGTGACCCCCCTCATTCCACAGGGTTGAAGACTTGGAGAATATCCAAGGTATGATGCGCGTAAAAGGATCGCGTAAAGGGGCTTGCGTGAAATTTTTTGGATTGCGCGAAAATTCTGGGATGCGCGAAAAAAGGAATAGTTGCACGTAAAAGTTGAGGTAGCACGTAAAATATTCAGGTGCGTGAAAATGGGTGTTTTTGCGTGTAATATTTTTCCACACGAAAATGAAATTTTGCGCACAATAGTAAGGTTATGTGTGCAAAGATTTAGTGTTGCACGTAATTGTCAGTGAATCTTGTCTTCACATTCTGGTTATCCGATTCAGTGGTTCTGTGCGTTCTAGTGCATCAATTCCCAAATTCGATGCAAGAAGAGTCTCTTGCTGAGCAGAGACAAAGATTTCAATGCAAATCTATTGAAGAGACCTTCACATCTATAAACTGAGTGGGAAGTTACCAAAGGCAGTGCGCCAGGGAGAGTCAACAGGAGTGACCCGTGGGATGCTATGAGTTATCCCTAAACCTTTTTTAAAGGCAGTGAGCTTGGGACAGAGTGACTGTGGCCGAACCTTTGTAATCCACAACTAGTGAAGTTTAGTGTAATTTGGTACGACCGACAACCTATCAGAGTATGATCCTTGGATTTAGCCCTTAGTGGTGAACCATGTAAAAAGTGATGTGTCGTCTCTCTCCATGTGAATGTTTACTTTCTGTTCATATCAATCATACAGGATTAACAATTTCTTACCAACGTGGGAACAAGGTCCATCACTTTAAAAGAAAAATTTGGTACCCTAATTCACCCCTCCCCTCTCAGGGTGTCATGGGGTCCTTCAAAAGGGATGTATAAAGGCTTACTGTCCCAAGCTCAAGTACAAAAGAATTATGAGGGAAAAGATAGAAAGTGTAAAAAGGAAATGAAAGAAATGTGTAGTGATTTTGAGGATAGTTCAAGTGACTCAGAATCTTCACATGATGAATAGGCTAACATATCCAGTATGTTTTTTATGACATGCACATCTGAGGTAACACTGGAATATCTTATACACAATTCCTATTAGTCTGGAGATGAAAGTGATTCAGAAAATATTTCTAAAGAATAAATGTTTGAGTATTGTAATATTCTTGAAGAGACATGTAATTAACTAAAAGATAGATATAAGTCTTTAAATAAGCATTATCCTCTTTCCTCGACTATTAAATATGAACATACTGTAGAAATGGAGAAAAAGTTCAATTACTCAAAGAAAACAATGCACTAAATCTATCTAATAAGCAATTGAAAAAGGAAATTGAATGGTTTATTAATGGTAAAGATACTTTGGTAAAAATTATGGGTAAATATATCGCTCTTAAATATACTAATGGTATTGGATATCAACCTAGTAAAATAATTTTGGAAGAACCAATTTTATTCTAAATCTAGGATGTACAGCTTTACTCCTAGTTCAGGAAAACATTCTGTTAGTTCAAATTATGATACACTCTCAACTGTTTCAATATTTTCTAGACCAAATAGAGTTTATTTTTCAAGAACTTTACATAATTCTAATAGGAAACCTATGATGAATATGTGGGTTCCTAAATCACTAGTCACTAATAATACTAGACCCAAATAAATATTGGTACCAAAGTCAATTTTTATCTAACTATTTTGTAGGAAAATTTCATAAAGAGCTCCAGTAAAAGATTATAGTATTGGGATAGTGGATGTTCAAGACACATGATAGGATACTATTCATGCTTCAATAACATAATAAAAATTGATGGTGGAAATGTCACCTTTCATGACAATGCCAAATGAAAAATCATTGGCCCTGGTCAAGTCAGTAACTCTAACTCAGTTTTAATTTCCAAAGTACTTTTTGCTGATAGATTGAAATATAATATTTTTAGTATTTCACAACTATGTGATTATGGATTTCATGTTAAATTTGAAAATTATTCTTGAAATGTTTTTAATTCTAAAAATGAATTATTTTTTTCTGTATTAAAAAATGAAAATGTATGCTTTGTTAACTTAGAGTCTTTAGTTTTTCAAAATGCTTCATGTTTAAGTGTATTTTACAAAGCGTCTTGGATTTGGCATAGAATACTAGGATAGTGTAATATTTACTCTCTTAGAAAGATAACTGGGAAAATATTTGTCAAATATCAATCCAAACATGATTTTCCAAACGATAAAGTGTGTAATCCTTATAAAAAGTGAAAGCAACACAAAATTTCCTTCAAACCAAATAAATAAGTGTCAACTTCTTAACCTCTCCAATTGGTTCACATGGATTTATTTTAACCATCTAGAGTTTCTAGTTTAAATGGGAATCACTATGTGTATGCTCTTGTAGATGACTTTTCTAGATATCATTAGACATTCTTTTTGGCTCAAAAAAGTGAATCATGCTCTCGTTTCATCAAATATTATAAAACTATAAAAAAATATTACTGGACTTAGAATTAAATCCTTAAGAAGTGATCATGGACGTTTGTTTGGAAATCTTGAGTTTGAATCCTTTTTCTCACAAAATGTCTACAGTTATAATTTCTCTTCCCTTAGAACACCTCAACAAAATGGAGTTGTAGAATGAAGAAATAGAACCTTGCAAGAGATTGCAAGAACCTTGCATAGTGAATATGACTTACCTATTTATTTTTGGGCTGAAGTTTTAAATAAAACATGCTATATTATTAATAGAGTTCTTATTAGAACCATTATTAAAATAACTCCGTATGAGTTATTGAATAATAGAAAACCCAAAGTAATTTACTTTAAAGTTCTTGGTTGCAAAGTCTATATCCTTAATACTGAGGACAATATTGACAAATTTGCATCCAAGAGTGATGAAGGAATCTTTCTAGAATATTCAATCTCTAGTAAATCCTATAGAGTGTTTAACAAAAGAACTAAATGTGTGGAAGATTCTATCCATGTCAAATTTGATGAGACAGATCCACATGAGCCTAAGACCACTATAGAGAACCTGGAGGATGATGTGTGACATTAATTCAAAATCCTTTAACCATCCTGTAAAGGAATCTGTGAAAACTTCCAATTCTAGAAATTCTTCAGACTCAAGTCAAAATGAACCTGAACCTGTTGAACAACGTGAAGTCACTAGTCCTTATTTTTCTATAGCTATTAGAACTTTAAATAACCATCATTTATATGTTTTGTGGTAGATTTAGATAAAGGAACTCAAACTAGAGATTCTCTTAGAAATCAGGTTGAACATCTAGTCTTCTTATCACAACTTGAACTTAAAAACATTAATTTTGATATCAATGATGAATATTAGGTGATGTCTATGCAAGAAGAACTTAATCAGTTTGAAATGAACAAATTTTTGAAACTTCTTGATAGACCTAAAGACACATTTACCGTAGTCAATAATTTGGTGTTTATAATTAAGGTAGATAAAGTTGGTAACATAGTCAGAAACAAGCCTAGATTGGTTCCACAAGGCTATAGTCAAGAAGAGGAAATTGAATATGAAGATACCTTTGCACCAGTAGATAGACTTGAAGCCATCATAATCCTACTTACTTATGTTACACATCTAAATTTCAAACTATATCAAATGGATGTTAAGAGTGCATTCTTAAATGGGTATATATTTGAGGATGTCTTTGTTGAGAAACCCCCTAGTTTTACAAATCCTCATTTTCCAAATCATGTATTTACATTATCAAAATATTTATATAGTTTAAAACAAGATCTAAGAGATTGGTATAATAGATTAAGTAATTTTCTTATTTCCAATGTTTTTACAAAAGGAATAGTTGATCCTTCCATTTTTTATAAAACGAGTTTCCACTGATGTTTTAGTAGTTCAAATTTATGTAGATGATATTATTTTTTATATTAAAAAAATTCTTTATGTATTGAATTTTCTAAAATGATACAAAATTAATTTGAAATGAGTTTAATGGGTGTACTAAAATTGTTTATTGGATTTCAAATCTTTCAAAATAATGATGGTATTATTTTAAATCAAAGAAAATATACTAGAGATATTTTAAAATGTTTTGGATTGGATAGAACTAAAAGTAATGACACTCTAATGAGTACTACTTGTAAGTTGGATCTTGATGAAGATGAAAAATCTCTTGATCAAATCACTTATAGAAGAATGATTGGAATATTACTCTACTTAACTTCTATTCGACCCGATATTATGTTTAGTGTATGTATTTGTGCTCATTTCCATGAAAATTCAAAGGAATGTCATTTAAATGTTTTTAAGATAATTTTAAAATACATCAAGCATACACCCAATATAGGACTATTCTATCCCAGAGGACAATCATTTGAGTTGGTTAGGTATTCTAATGTTGATTTTGGTGGTTGTAAGTCAGATAGAAAAAGAACCTTTTGAACATGTCACTTTTTAAGAAAGTCACTAGTATCATGGTGTAGTAAGAAACAAAACTTTGTTTCATTATCTACTACTGAAGCTGAGTACATAGCTGCTGGTAGTTGTTGTAAACAAATTTTTTGTATGAAACACATAATAATAGATTATGGATATCAATTTAGGCATGTACCTATAAATTGTGACAATACAAGTGCTATTAACATCTCAATAAATCATGTTTCACACTCTAGGACAAAACATATTAATGTAAGACATCGCTTTTTGAGATACCATTATTAAAAAGGTGAAATCACTTTGGAATTCATTGGAACTGAATATCAGCTCGTTGATATATTCACCAAACCGTTAAATTTTTAAATAATAGATTACATCATACATGGATTGGGAATGATAAATTTTAAGTAGGAAATGTATGGTTTCATAACTTATTGTTTAATTATTTACAGTTTCACAAGTCATTGTCTTAAAATTACTGTCTAACTCTTAAAGTTCTATATTTTACAGAATTAAAAGTTTCTATATCATGTTTATGGTCTCACAGTTACTATCTCTTGGTTATTATCTGGCACACACTGTTTCAAACATACAGCCACACAGTTTTGAAGTCACACAGAAGATATGACAACATGAAAACCTATTATGGTATCATCGTGAAAACCTGTTATGGTCTCACCATAAAAGTATGATTTGGTCTCACCATAAAGATGCTTTTCATTTTATTTTGCATAATATAACCTATATCACTGTAATTGATTATTTTGTTCGTTTACTTTCTTGCGCTTTTGAATTTGCGACGCTCGAAATCCCTAAATGATAAAAATGAAAAGTTTCACACTTTTTTTCACCCGATATCTCTTCTCTCAAACCATAAGCCCTCCTTCAACCCTTCAGTTCTCTATCTCCCTCTCAAACCTTCTTTGAATTCCCAGAATGAAACGCATGTCCTAATCAACTCCTAAGAAGCGTAGATCAAAGAATAATATGAAAATAGCACCGAAGATAGTGCCTGAAGGTCTTTTGAATCCAAACCTTATTGACAGAATAGTGGTTCCAGAAAAGGAAATCTGCCCCAAGTTTCTACTGTCAAATAATAATTTAGTATTAAAAGTTATAAAAAGAAGTTATGGATATATTGGTTCACAAAGGAGACTAGTCCGATTTAACCAAATCTAGTTGATCAGTTTTATCAGTTCATTCAATTCTCATTTGATACAGAAGATGGTTTTGTTGTAAGAAGCTGGATCAGTGGTCAAATATGTAACTGTTCTTCAAGTTTATGGGTTGTTTGCATAAGGATACCTCATGAGGGATTTTTTAGGACTACCAGAGAGGTCCTCATCCTCCCAGTGATATCCTTGTTTTAGAAGAATCCTTGGGAAGCTTGACTGGAAATAAAACAAAGAGAAGAGATATTTCTACTGAGCTAGATGGTGAAACCAGACTATTGTTTAAGTTTTTTCCAAATCTGATTAGTCCAAGAAAAGGAGATTTTGTGACACTCAAGTATCAATATGTATTTTTTATACATATTATGAAGAATGGACACAAGATTAGCCTATGTAAGTATGTTATACGTTATATGTGTGAGTTGATAAAGACAACCTCAATGTCATCGTACTTGTTCTACTCAAGGTTAATCTCTATTGTGCTTAATTCTAAAGGGTTGGATAGACCATATGAAGTAGTCATTAAGGACTATCAATTTTGTAACTCAAATCTTACAGTCAAAATAATGAAAATCAGTTGAAATTCATGGAGAAAATAATGGGTGGTGGATAATGACATGTTTTATGAAAAGTTTAACCTAGTTTAGCATTCTTAAATACCTAAGTACATTTGTGATCCTGGTCTGGAACCAGATGAAATTTTTGACTATCCTGTTGAAGAAGAAGAATAATATGTTTTTACACCTACAGGGGAAACTGTCCGGGATAAGGAAGACTATTGACCTATTCCTCAAGTCAAAATTGAGAAGGAAGTACTTATTACTAAATAAATTATTGATTTGGAAGAAGAACCTACTTCTAAAGAAGAATCTATTGTTAATGTAAGGTAAAAGGTTGTTCTGGAAGAGCATTTAGAAGAAGAACTTCCTATTGAGAAAGAAGCTACTTCTAAAAAAACACTTAAAGGAACAATATGTTCCTAATATTATCCCATATACTGAGGAAATAATGGAGAAAGGCTTTTAGTTGTCTAGAAAAGAAATGTGTGAGGCTGTTGGGGATGAAATTTTGGAAATAGATCAAAGAACTAAATCTATTATTCATGTGAGAGATGCACTTGTTGAGGGGGAGCATCAACCTAGTCTTGAAAGTGTTGAAATTCCTAATCCAGTTGATCAAAGCATTATGGATGCATGGTATAAATTCCCTATATATTTTGAAGTGGATGATTCCCAACAAGCCTCAAATAAAGATATAGATCTATCTATTGTGTTTCAATTGAAACTGGTCAGTTCTTTTGAAGTTATCTCTACAAAGGAACCTGGGTATATCATATCTCTTGTTCCCGAACCATCACAAGAACTTTAGACCTTCGTGAGTAAGGATTATTTGTTAGCCTTTGGATCTACCTTATAGGATGGAGTTTAAAATCTCATAAACACTCAACATCCTCCTATAACAAACCTAAGTGAAATAGATGATACCCTTTTGTTATAAAAGATAATATGGAAGATTTAGCAAAAAATGCTTCAAGAAATTCAATAGGTCAGAATTGTGAAAAAATATCTGAGTGATGAAGTGAAGTCTCTCAGAGCTATGGTTGAAGATATACAGAGAGTGTTGAAATCAATACCAGATCATGTTGCTCATCCTATTGAGGATGTTAGTGGTCATATTCCCCAGGAAGTTGTCTCTCTACTTCAACTTAACCTAACTTCCTTAGTTGAAAAGGTTGATGAAAGAAACAAGAAAATAGTTCAATAAATCCATGAGCTTGTTATTGGTCTTAACAAATTGACTCATGGTTATAAGGGATGTCTCCAGAAAGTTATAGATCAACTAAAGTACCTTACTTCAGTTGTTACAGCAAATAGTACCTATAGATAGTCATCTCTACCCTCCTTGGACCGTGATCTTCTTAGAATGGTTATTAAGTAAGAACTTCAATCAGTGCTCAGTGGCCTTGACAAAGAGTCTCTATATGTGGTTTTCAAGAATAATGACAGAGTTATTCATTTGGTAAGAATTCATTCCAATATTACAAATGATGCACATGAAGAAATTACTAAGAATGTGGATTTATACTTCAATAGTATTTTCTCTAAGCATGATATGAAAAACAATTTCAAGTACCTTGTATAGAATCTGAAAATCTCTCATGTCACTCAAGCTTTCAATACTCAAGTTCACAAGCTAAAATATTTCACTCCTTTGTTGGAAAAGTTCATAGAGAACAAAGATGACTTTGAGAAATCGATGTAGTATGGTGGTGACATTATTGCTGACTTTATTAAGTTATTGAGGCCATATCTTCATGTCCAGAGAACTGCTATTGTGGCTCTTGTAGCTGCACCCTTGTGACCTGGTTTTCCTCCTTCCTCATTCACTACCTTTTTCTCTACCTCTATGTCTATCTCTTAGGCTCTGAGTAAAATCATACCTATTATATTTGACTAACAATTTCCTCGGTCTTTCACTGAACATACCTTGGCCCCTTCTATTTTTGAAGGACTCCCTCATCCTTCTATGACAGTTTGTTCACTCCCTTCTTCAACTTCTACCTCTTCTCCTCTGGCTTCTCCGGATGATGTTGCCAAGGGAAAAGAAAAGACATCCAGTGCTAAAGAAAATTCAAACATATCTTTTGTAGGGATATTTTTGTATTTTTGTTTCCTATTGTTTGTAATGACATGTCTTTCTCCATCTAATGCACTGTGAACTCTTATTGACTATTCTCTTATTTACTTTTGTATTCTTTTTCATAATCCCAAAAGGGGGAGAGACACGTACACTAATGGACACACAACACACTAAAAAAATATCTCAGTCATATGATTTGTGATCATCAAAAAGGGGGATATTGTTGGACTCCTCATGTTTTAATCATGTTTTAAGGATCACAAATCATATACATCATGTTTAATCTATTTCAAGTTATGTATAAAGATGGTTGGTTTATTTATGCTTTAAATAAATTTTCTCAAGATCTTGATTCCTAAAAATCGTGACAGATTTTTGTAAACTATATTTAATTTGGTTTATAATGATTTTTTTATGAATGATTAAGTATAATTAATTCTTTGAATATTACCACTTAATTCTATATATAGATATTTTTCTATGTCTGAGAAAACATGAGTCTACCACCAGTTCTGGTTTTCTGGAAAAGGAACCAGACACCATGAACCAGACACCGTGACCAGACACCGTAAACCAGACACTGTGACCTAGACACTGTGACACAAACATCGTGACCCAAACACCATGACAAGACACCAAAACCATTTTCATATTTTTTGAAGCATGTGACACTGGTTCCTTGCTAGGACACCGTTCGAAGTTTGCAAAGGACCAGACACCGTGATCTTAACACTGAATTTGTGCTACCGGTTCCTGATCTCTACAACCATTCCATCATAACATTATCACCGCTTAAAGGAAAAGAATAAGACATCGTTTTGTGGTGACACCAATTCTATGTGACATTGTTTCTCGACATATTGTGACACTGTTATTTAATCTATTTTGTCATTTAAGATTTAATTTATAATGGTTATATTTGAGTTTTTTAAATGAACTAACATAATTAATATTTTCTTATTAGACGTTTTACCTAACAGTACGAGGTATGAGGTTCAGAATACATGAATCATTTCATCTCCAACACATGCACTTCAAGAATGAGAAGAAAAGCGTGGTCCAGAAACATACAAGTGGTAGAGAAGTAGAAGCATGAGTATTCTTGCCAAAAGGACTGACACATGCAACCAGATACATCTGAAAAACACACAAATCATTCATGAATCCTAAAGTTGGGATACCATAGATCATATTTAAGAACTTATTCTTAATAAAAACTCCACGAAGAACACAATACAGATCTAATTGGAAACCAGAGCACCAGACTTGTGATACTCTATTTCTCGCAAGAGGACTCTATTCTTGAATCTTTTTCATCATAGAAGATCAGAGCTACATAGAATAACACTCAGAGCACTTATAACCTTATCTCATCATCTTTTCCCTATTGTGTATTGTTTTTACCTTTTGATCAGTGTGTGTGTGTGTCTGTATTAAAACACACATTTTATCTTACACTAAATTTAAGGATACAAGATATCCATCCTATCATATCTTTTTAAACTTGTTTAATCCCATAGATAAGTGTGGAAGAGGTCCTTATATGACCTGGTATTTTATACCCACGAAGAACTCTGGAAGATGTCATGTGACTTGGACAGTCTTGTGCACTATTGTTTACCCCGATCCAGGGTGTGGATCAAGTTTTTTAATAAAAAAAATTGGTGGAAGGTGATCACCAAGTGGAGTGGATTAGGTTTTGTCATGAGACTGAACAACTTGTTTTATATCTTCTATGTTGTTTAAATTAGTTTTCTCCGTTTTACTATATAATTCATAAATTTATATATTTATTTTCATTGTTAGTCTAGGATAGAAGTTATAATTGTTTTTCCTTATTAGAATAGCTTCAAAATTAATATCAATAACTGATATTGAGATTACTAAGAATTTATCAATCTTTTGAGAAGTTATTTTAAGAGTCATACTTTCTTAACCGTATTACTTTGATTAACTGAGCTGTATTTATTTTTATTGGGTAACCTTGTAAGAAAACATTTCAAATAAAGTTTTTTATAGATACTCAATTCACCCCCATCTTGAGTACTCTACTCTGACAAACATGTTGTATTAAGCCTCTATTGTGTCTATCTAACTAGTTTGGAACCATCCTCTAAATGAATCATGTGCATGAAAATGGAATGAATAATGCCTGGTATAACTATTATACTCCACCCAATAGCTTTAATGTTCTAAAAAAAACTATCCAAAAGATTTTATTCTTTAAAATAAAATATATTATTTGAAATAATAATAGGTAAATTCTCACCACTCATCAAGTAAGATTATTTATGATTTGGTGGTAATGGATTGAGTTCTAATGTGGGAGGATGTTGTATGTATTGAATAACTGATAGAATTCCCAATGAACATCATGATCTGAATATATATCTCCAAAATTAGATAATAATGCATAAAATCTATAAACATACGCAACATCTATAGCATAATCATAAATTTAATGGTGAAAATCATAATACTAAACCACATAAAAAATTAAACCAAGAGAGGATATCTCATGAAAAATAGGTGTGGAAATATTCTTAGGCATAAATACAGAACCACTACTCAATATATATATAATAAGGTAGTAATAAAAATCATAGTTATTTTACAATATGGTTCAAAATGGTATACAAAAAAAGTAGAATGATCCTCTCAGGGGTACTTCATAGAGTTTATAATATTAAATATCAAAACTTCAACTGAAAAATCTATTATAAGTGTACACTTATGGAAATATATGATCATTTTTGTAGTTCAAAGAAAGTTCATACCTAATATAATGGGATAATGAGATTATACTGAATCATCCAACATGTTAATCATTAAGAAATATATAGGAAGGATCATGTCCCTTAACTAAACAAGTACATCTCTAAGGAAACCTATCAGATATTTCATAGCTCTGTTTTCTAGTTAAATTAATAATTTTTTTGTATTTAACTCAAAAAAATTTAAAGAATTGAAAAAAAGTGAAGGAGTACATTTATTGAAGCTACCAAATCACAAAAATCATCAGAAAAGTGAAACTCCCATATAGTTCATGGTATTGTGAATGTCTTAGGATCCTTGAACTTTATAGGCTTCGATTGAGTTGGTCTAATTATTTCGGAAACATTATTTTCCGAGATTTATTAATTCATTTATATTGATCCCTTTTAAATTTATATAATTTTTTTTCAAGAATTTATCATACCTTGGGATCTATTTAATTACATTGAGAAGTGGGATATTGATCTCACCTCTCTTGAATGTGTCCAAAACTTATTATTTCCATTTTAACCTTGACCATATTCTTTGTCTGTACCATACAAATAGGAAACGGAAGTGTTCTATGAGGTACCTTATCAAGATTTTATTTTTCCTTCAATTTCCCCTTTATTTTATCATCTACCCAATGTGATGGTGGAATCTCACATGGTGGGTTTAATCATGGTGGACTACTAGGAACACATTTCTTGGTTTTTTTTCTTCCCATAACTTAATGATATCATGCTGACATTCCCTTTTGGATTTAGAGTGGGTTGTGAAGGAGTATTTCTAGAGTTATTTCTTACCCGTTCACAGATAGAAGTGTTAATTTGGTTCATTTTCATCTTTAATTCTCTCAACTTCTTACCTTGACTGTTTAGTTCTTTATGTTTATTAAGAAAAATTCTTTTTAAAAATATCATCATAATTAGAATCTATTTTTTTAACCCTTACTATTTTTTCCTTGTTGATACTTTTTATTTCGATCTCCTCTCGGGCTATTGAAAATCCTATTTTCAAGGTATAGGATAATAGATGTTTTGTTGAAATGGGGGAATTTGTTGTTTCAAAAGTCTTACCTCATGTCTAAGTGAAATTTCCACCCTTAGTTATAAGTTGGTGAAAAAAATCATAATGTTTTAGGGGTGTGGTTTTTGTTTCTACTGATATGGACTCCTAGGGAATATGGATTTATAATACTCTCCCTCTTGTAATTGGAGGAAATGGCCGATAGGGTGGTTTATTTCAATGAAAATTTCACTAGGCCTTATAAGAGTGGTTTGGAATATCTATTGATCTAAATAAATATATCTCATAATATCATTAAATTAAACTAACTCAGAATCAACTAAAATATTTTCAAGGACATACCTGGTGTACTCTTCTATTAGGTGGTGTTCATATATCACCAAAATTTTGGGATTTTTCTTCCATATTTTCAATTAATGAACATATAAATACTAGTGTTTTTTACCAATGATCCTCCTACCATAGAATCCACCTTGATCATATCCATAGGTATGAGGAATTCATATAATTACTAGATGAGTATTTTCTTGTTAATTTGGTGTTGCAAACATCTTTCAAAAAGTGTATTGAATTCCCACCAGTACTCATATATTAACTCCCCTTATTATTACTTGATCTCTGGGATCTCTTTTGGAATGGTAGTGGTCCTTGATACTAGAAAAATCACTACAAGAAAAGACATTTTGAATCATTCCAACATGTTACATCTTGAGGTTGTAGATAATACATCTAATATATTTAAATTCAATCAAGTTAGAATGGTAATTCTCATAGTCTAATTTGGTATTTGGATTCATTCCTTGGTTCCGGGGTTAAGCAAACCGCATTAAATTATTTCATGTGCTTTTTTATATCCTCACTATAGTGTTAGAGTTGGTTCCCTAGAACCAACTTCTATGTACTTTATGATTCCTTTTATTCAAGGTTTTTAATATTAATAAACTACTTTTCACATCATGATTGGTCTTTTGCATGACATAGTATGTGATAATGTCCTAAGAGTAGTGGTCTCACTAAAAGGTCATAGCAGTTACCCGCTATGATGAGAACCCAAAAGTGATACGATGCTATTCTTGAGTAAATGTTCTATAGATGGATGATAAATTTTAGGGACACAAATGATATATGCTATTAGGGGTGGATACTCATAGGACTTTTAGGAATCTTCTCATGGTGTACACCCTTGGTAATATCCAATAGGATATTATGAGAACAATACCTGGCAGTAGGAAATCCACATTTATATGTGTCATTGTTTGTTTATATCTTTGGGTGTCTGTATTAGTCCCTAGACTTTATTATTATTATTAATTAGTATTATGAGTCGTGAAATAAGATGTATTGATGAAAACTATGTGGAAATATGTTCACGGTGCGGTAGGATATTTTGGGTATGTCACGAGTAATATTGAATTAATGAATAAAATGAGAAATGATTTATCCCTTCTATTAATTAATGAATGTTAATATCTCAGTCCCTTTGATGGAAGTGATATAACTTAAATAAATCTTTTTCCATGGTGTTATATAGAAAATCTCTACTTCTGGAAAGTCAAAGAAATAGATATAGAGCATATAGGTTGATGGAACTGGAATGAAACCTACTAGATTAGAGATATTGTGATAAAGGGATTATATTGCACTGTAAGAATATGTATGAGGTATAATGTCATTTTGACCTTAACTTCTTTCTTTATGGGTTCCCTGGCATGTTGCTAGATGTTATGATTGGACTTTAGTCCGCTTCACCTATTTCCACTGAGGAAGAGGCCTAGAGAGTCAAACACTAATTGTATACATAATCTCAGTTAAATAATATATTATTATTTATTATTTAATAGGTTGAATAAATATTATTCCTGTATGTGGTTTAATAATTATTCATGTATTCTTGATCGTATTTATTCTTCTGCTTGTTATTATAGAGAATATATTGTTAGCAGAATATTTAATAAATATTATTTTCTATTTAGTGAATAAAATATTTTTTTATTTATTGGTGAATAATGCAATGATATTTATTTAATAAATATATAGACATTTTTCAAGACCTGATAAATATTTTGGTGGAATATATGAAAAAGTTTAATGGTCCAATGAGAAATAATAAATATTGAATATTATTAATTAAATAATATTTATTTATAAGTTGAAAGTTAAGAACCTCTTGATAAGTAATAATATTATTATTATTATTTGACATGGAGTTTTTCTTGGATTAAATAAAATAATCAAAGGAACTTGTGAAATTATTGTATTTTAACCCTAGTAATATAAATACCCAATTATGTTATTTTCTCAAAGAGAGAAAGTTCATTTTTTTGGTTGTTCAAAATAATATTAGAGAATCCTCTCAATCCTAGATAGCACCGATCTCCAAGAACGATCCCATGAATAGAGATCAATCCTACTCCACCAGATCAAGGAGAGCGCTTTGGAAGTGGTTCTTGAAGTGATCAAAGGAGGAAAATGCAAGGGAATGGATATGTCATGTTAGCACCCCGAGATTCCTTCTACGGTGTTCCGAGATTCATAGAACATGTGTTGATCAACACTATTGGAAATATATAGTTAGTTTCTACAATGAAATGGTGGTCGACCACAGATCTCTCGCCGAATTCTTCAACGAATAAAGAATTAAAATAAAGGTAATTCTATATTTAATTAAATTAATTATAAATAATATGTGATGATCCTCTCTCTGGGTTCCGACATAATTCTACATTTTCTATTTCTTTGAATCAATTCTATGGATCATGTAATTTATTGTCATATAGATCTTGGATTGATCATAAATTATAGGGAAAAAAAGAAAAGTTTGGCATCACCCAACACATGCCTCCACTGCACCTGGAACCTAAAAGTAGTATCAAATAGATGACATAATTATTTATAATTATTCAAATATTGTAAGTGATTTGTGAATTTTAATTTAGTTATTTAAATTCTTGTTTAATCGTTATTTTAATCCAAAATGTGAGATATTATTTTTCCACATTTGTTACTCACAGATCTAATCAAAATGATTAATTTTATTATTAAAATAAAATCGAGGGACTCATCTAGAGGTACTAAGGTTTCTGGCTGGACAGCACCGGACTACACACCGTGTAACTAGAGTTACACGTCCTGTATTCATGTTCAATGTACAATGCATGAGGAATTAGTTTAGAAATTAATTTTGGTCATATGCATTGAATACACGCATTAAATACTCCACGTGTAGACCAGAATACAATAGTGCATGATCAAATGAATTACACACCGTGTATCCCATGTACACGGTGTGTAGTCCCTTTGAGTCATAGATGGGACATATATTCCATACATGGCCTGCCAGACTAGTGACCATGTAACTCGCAGTTCACACAACATTTGGTCCATTGTACATGCCATGTACTCAAAACATTTTGAGGCATATATTATATGTTGATTCCCTAGGCGTATGTCTTGAATAGATGGTGAGATATGTACACACTGTGTATATCAGATCTACATGTCGTAAACTTTCACCAATTATAAAGATATAAAATTTATTTATTATATTATGTAAATCATTAGACATGTTCTTGAATGTGGTCATTAAGTTGATAGGACACTCCATGTGATGGGTTTTAATATTCATATATATATATATATATATAATAAAATTCTACGTAATGTTCAATATCTTCATATCATTTATGAGTTGTATTTCATTTTTTTCTATACCTACATTAAATCATGACACTTTATAGAAAAAACACTTAATTCATGTAATCATTAAGATGATACTATATGTCATGAAAGTACGTGATAATTCATGTATGCTAAATTTCATAGTGAATAAACTGTATATGCGTATAATACATGTTGGGTATATTTGGATAGGTATTCACCATGTTTCCACCAAGGTACATTTATGTAGAAAGTTAATTTTAAATTAATTTATTTAATTTTTTATAAATTATGATGGATGAGAATCTCAAAGAAATTTGGATCAGAATTAAGATAAAATTATTGATTAATTAAAGATAATAATTAATATATTTTAGCATGATTTATCTTAAATAAGATTCATTAAGAATTTAATTCTTTTTTTATTCATTTCATAATTTGTTTCATACATGTTGATGTTCATGAGCTATAAAAGGCCTTTTGTGTGTGATTAGTTTCATTTAATTTATTATTAAATTAAATTTTTGTATTGTGTGATTTCTCCACTTTCATTATGTTGGACCTACATGCCCATGGTTTGTTTTATGTAAACTCTTTCTCCCCTCACATGTGTGTGAGTAGAAGGAATATGTAATTGATGGATATCCGGAGCTAGTGGAGGTAGTTCATGTTCAAAGTCGAGGAAAAACCAATCCAAGGAGATACGTAGGTGGATAGGTGAAAAGCTTCAACACTAACCTTAATTAGTTCAAGGTGTTTTTTCCCTAGTTCAGCGATTATTTTATCAACCGCTACATAAACTAACCAATAGTATAATCTCAGGATCTTGTCACATTATTATTTTATTTTTATCAATTTCATGTTTATTACATTATGGATGTTTTTTCATGGTCACATAAATTAATGAAATTAGCAAGCATTCAAGATAGAATTAAAGTAAACTTGCTTATGTGAGTAAATTATCTAAGACATGGTTAATCACTTAAGTAATACCAATTAATATTAAAAAACATGTGATAAAGATAATAATTATATATTTACACATAAAATGATAAAATCAATAAATAAAATTTAAAGTCAATATAGCCTTCCATTACTTTGGTTAAAATCGAACCAGAGTTCAAATTTATTGAAAATCCAAAGTTAGGGTGATTTCAATTTTTGAAAAATTATAACATGAGGTTTTGTGTTGAATTAACTTGTTTCATGTCAAGGGTTTATTTACAAAGTAGTTTTTGGTGTAACTAGGAAAAAAAATTGAGGAAGTCAGAATTAATGATTTTCGGATTGGGGAGTCCACTCACCAGATCAAGGAACTGTGAGTTAATGTAGTTGGAGTTTGGAATTCTTAACAAAACCATTAAATTTTCTTGACCAACCAAACATGGGGTAATGATAAATATAATATTTATCCTTGTCACTAGAATATCCAAGAAACATGATATTCGAAATCCAATGGTGAGGGCTATTGGGTTTTGATAAAATAGTGGTAGAGTAATAAATATAAAATTTATCTATTTATCTAAATTTTATCTGATAAATTACTAAAATTATATATATCTTAATTGTATAAATAGTCTTAAAATGGAATCAAACATATCATTATGATCCATACATGAGAAGGAAAACATTCTCACGAGTAAAAAATTCTATGTGTGGAAAAGGTACCTATGTGTCATCCTTCGCCATGAAAGTAAATTGTATGTGCTGGAAGAACTTTTACCAGTTGTGTCTGGTAATGAGGCAAGTGATGAAGATTTATCTCTCTATGAGAAACATCTAAATAATTCCATATATGTTCAATTCTTCATGCTATCTTCCATGTCCAATAAGCTTTTATATAAACATGAGGATATTGATTCTTATAGAATGTCCTCTCACCTTCAGGATCTCAATCAATAGAAGGAAAGACAAGAGACGTATAAGATCTCCAATACATTGTTCACAACTAAGAAGGAAGATTATGTGCTAGCTAGGCCTCATCTATTCAAGCTCATTTAAAACATTGAACACCTGGATATATTATGGATGAAATTCCAAGATGAGTTGCATATAGATCTCATACTTTCTTCACTTCCCAAGACCTTCCCCAACTTTATTATTAATTAAAATATGATAAATAGGGATAATAGTCTTCTGAAACTTCTTACTTCAATTATCCAAATAGATAAGGAGATGGGGCATGAAAAACATGCAATCCTTATAGTCAATAAGAAAAGGACGGAAAAGTAAAAGCGATACAAGACTTATAAAAATTATAAAGCTCCCAAGAAATGTCCTACCAAGAAGAAGAAGATCCAGGGGAAGGGTAAGTTAGGACACTAGAAGAGGAACTACACCCATAAGAAAGGGGAAGCTAAAGGTTTGTTCATTATGGGGTGTAACCATTCAATATCTACACATTAGGTATTAGATATAGCTTGTGGGGATCACATCTATATCCAAATTAAGGAACCAAGTAGATTCAAAAAGATTACCAGTGGAAAGGTGTATGTTAGAGTTTCCTTGGAGCGAGGCTAGGTGCCCTATCCATTGGTGACTATCCCCATTAATTTATAATAGGAATGATTTTTTTTTGAAAATTTTTATTATGTACCTAGAGTTACCAAAAATATAATTTCATTGTCATTCCTAGATACAGATGGGTTTATTTTCAAATTTGGAAATAAAATTTGTTTCTTTTATATGGAAAACATATGTTATGGTATGAAGAATTTAAATAATGGTATTTATGTATTAAATTACAAAAACAAAGTGTTGTAAATTGATAATGAATCAAGTTCACATGAATCATATAACACCAAATTATGGCATCACCATCTTGGTCATGTAAATGAGAAGCGTTTGACAAATATATGTCAAGATGGTTATTTAGACTCTTCTAATCTAAAACCACTTGGTAGTCATCATTCTTGTTTACAAGGGAAAACGGCCGAACCATAATTCTGTTGATAGGTTGAAAGGGACATAGAGCTTCTAGGATTTGTACACACTAATGTGTGTCGACCATTTACAGTAGAATCTAGAGTTGGATATTCTTAAATCATAACTTTTACTGATGACATGAGTAGATATGGATATTTCTACATTATGAGGAATAAGTCTCCTTTTATAAATTCAAGGAATTCAAGAATGAATTAGAGAATCATCTTGGTAATAAGATAAAGAAGATTTTATCGGATCAAGGTGGTGAATATCTTAACAAAGAGTCCATCGACTTTATATGGAAATTTGGGATTCTATATCAACTCACTAAACTTCTATAGTCCATAGTGGAATGGTTTTTAGTGATAGGAGGAACTAGACCTTGTTAGAAATTTTAAGGATAATGATTAGACATGAAGATCTTCCATTGTTATTTTGGGGACATACATTACAAACTGCAGAATACACATTAAAATGAGTACCAACTAAAGTGACAAATGGAATTCTCATCTAGTTATGGGGTGGAAAGAAACCCATTTTATCACATACACCTGTATAGGGTTGTGAGTCATTTTTTACGGCCTTCTTAGGAAAAAAACTAGCACCCTAGGGCATGAGGTGTATATTTATATAGTGTCCCAAGGAAACAAAGGGATACTACCTATACAACTCCTTAGACAAGAAAGTTATTGTCAGCTGACAATGCATATTTCTCGAGAGGGAGAACATCCTAAAAATAGATAGTGGGGGAAATATTGACATTGATGAAGTTGATGATCAAGATACAAAAGAGTTGGTATAGGAACATATTCCATAGGTCCCCGTTGAAGAAGTAGTTCCTGAAACAAAAGTACTATGTAGAAGCGTAAAGAGGTAGGAGAACCATAGAGATATGGTTTTTTGGTCAATGAGGATGGTGAGTCATTATTGATTAATAATGGTGAACCTTTCTACTAAAAGAAGTAAATAGAGAGCTCAAAAGATATAATATAGAAATAAGGCATGAATTCTGAATTGGATTTCATGTTTCAGAACCAAGTTTGGATTTTGGTCAATGCGCCAGCTAATGTAAAGTTTGTTGGATGAAAATGGGTATTCAAGAAGAAATTAGACATGGAAGGTAAAGTAAGTACCTATAAAGTAAGGATAGTTGATAAAGGGTTTAAACTGCATCATGTAAATTGACTAGGATGAAACCTTTTCTCCAATTTTCATGTTTAAATCCATTAGAATAAAAATTTCTATAGAATCTTACCATGAGAATGATATTTGGCACATGAATGTCAAAACTACATTCCATATTGGGAACCTTTAGCAAGATATATATATGACACAGCAAGAAGTGTTTATGAATCCAAATGTTTCTAAGATGATTTTCATGTTGTAGATATCCATGTATGGATTGAATCAATCATCCAGGTCATGGAAAATTTGATTTGATGAATCCATAAAACAATTTTGTTTCATTATTAATGAATGTGATCCATGTGTTTGCAAGAGGTTTAGTGGGAATGAGATCATTATCCTAGTTTTATGTGTTAATGAAAAATTACTTATTACAAATGACATACCAGTATTATAGTCCCCTAAGGACCGGTTAAACAAGTGCTTATCCATGAAGTACATAAGTGAATTAGTCTATATTCTAAGGGTCAAGCCCATTCGTGATAGATCTAAGAGGCTGATTGGACTAAGTCGAAGTAAAGATATTAACCATATAAAATAGTTATTTGTTATGGAATAATCCAAAATGGGATTGGTTCTAGTGTAACATGGTTTACATATTTATAAGAAAATATGTCCTCAGACATAACAAGAGAAAGAGAGAATGAGTAAGATCCTATACACATCTATGATAGGATCAATCATGCATGCCATGTTACGCAAGAGACTTGATGTTGCCTATGCACTAAGCATGGTAGGAAGATACCAAATAAGATAAAAGAGAATAGCATTGGAATATAATTCTATCCTTAAGTATCTAATAAGAACTAAGGATATGGTCCAGGTGTATGGAGGAAAGGAGGAGCTGGTCATTAGGGGTTATATTGATGTTGGTTTTGAAATAGATCGGAATGATCTGAAGCTAAAATCACGATATGTTTTCTTTCTCAATAGAGGAACTATGATCTAGAAGAGTTAAACGTATCCATTTGTCGCTGATTCTACCATAGAGTCAGAGTACATAAAGGTTTTTGATGTAGCCATTGAAATTTTTTAAAGTGTCTAGTCAGAGTATTGTATCACTGAGAGGGGGAGGGTGAATCCGTGATACTCTTTTTCTTTTATGTTTCTTTACAATTGAAACAACCTTCGCCTCTTGTTAAGGATTTCAATTCCCTGCTGAGAAACAAAAACAACATACATTCACAAGAACACAAAGATTTACAAGTTTTACTATTCAATAATAATAGCTACGTCCTTGGTATGGTTTGGAAATGATCCAATAGCATACAATCAACTAATAAAACAATCCTTGGATTAAAATGAGTTGGATGTACCCATTCACTAATGTATCACTATGAAACAATCCCACTAGTGTGTGTGCACCCTATTAACACAATAGAGTAATAAAATTGTTTTGTAAAAACTCATGTTACTTGTGGTACTTTTCAATTCAACAAATGTATTCAAATTGTAAACTAATTATTATTTTCCGTACCAAGAATAAAGGTAAGAACCACCTGGACTTTCTTATGATGCACTGAGTCTGATCTTCTCTAAATACGATTCTTTCAAAACATAGCTCATATTCTGATTATTTCAATACAATGATTCCATTACGATTTTATGATAGAAAATAAATAGAGTTGAATCAGCACCACTTAAATTCCTGAATACAATTGTTTAGCTGAATAGAATATGAATGAATCAGCACCACCCAAAACAATTGTCAATTCGAATGGAATTGATCTCTTATTCAATTTAGAAACCTGGAGCTTCTCTATCTTCTTCAAGCCACACAAGTAAAATGTACTTTACACCTTTTATAGGTGACCCAAAAAATGTTCAGGCAGGAATCCAAAAACAGTTTCCTGATCACTTAAATTCACCCAAATATGAATTTCTCCTGAAATCTCGGATCAATTATGACTTTGTCAACGCTTCTTGATTCTTCTAGAATCTTCTACAATCTTTATATCTTCTTTTACATACTCTCATTTCAATTTTCAATACAATTACAATTGATGAGAAAAACATGAGTCTGAATCTGATTCTCTCATACTTATTTCTTCAAAACATTGCTTGATAAAAATTCAACTGAATGTGTATGAAGAAATGCACATCTCCACTTGACATACAATAACTCTTTTAAAAGAAATGCTCCCCTTTGACAATTAATTCATCACTATCCTTATCTTTTCTTTTCTCTTTACCCACATGAGAAAAGAAACTTTATTCTCCAACATGTGCTTGTATCAAGATTACCTTCATGACTTTGAAATCATTATGGACCAGCTTTAGCATCATCTGAATTTAATTGGAAATCATTGTGACTTTACAACCATTCCTACTTCTTTCTTTTCATCTCAACACAAGCATGGTATTTTCTAAATACAAATGGTCTGGATACTATTATCTTGATTCTAATCATGTCTGGTAACAATCATTTTGGGCATGATACAAAACAATCTGAATTTGATTCATTCTTAATTGGCACCATCTCTTCCATTGTCACCACTTTCCATCGGTACCACTTCTACCTGGTTACGATACATCTGGGTATGATCCTCTACTAATCAGCAAGATATCTTACTCTGCATTTGACATCGTGTTTTCAATTTTCACCCCCTGCTACAGTGAAATCATAACCACACTGCTACAGTAAAATCATAACCATATTCTACACTAAAATTGTAAGCAGATTTTACTCTGAAATCGTAACCAGCTTTTACCCTAAAATCATAACTGGATTTTACCATAAAATCATAACCATATTTTACCCTGAAATCATAACCAAATTTTACGCAGAAATCATAACTAGATTTTAATTTGAAATAGTAACCAGATTTTACTATGAAATCATAACCAACTTTTACTCACAAATCGTAATGAGCTTTTACACAGAAATCATAACCAGATTTTACACAGAAATTGTAACCTTATTTTTCTTAGAAATCATAACCATCTTTTACTAAGAAATCATAACTAGATTTTACACAGAAATTGTAACCATGTTTTACTTTGAAATCGCAACCAGATTTTACTCTAAAATCGTAACCATATTTTACTCATAAATCGTAACCATCTTTTACTTATAAATCGTAACCATATTTTACACTAAAATCGTTACCATAGTTTACTCAAAAAACATAACCAGATTTTACTTAGAAATCGTAATGTGCTTTTACACAGATATCATAACCAGCTACAGTGAAAACCCCACCACTTCTTTTACTTCCACCACTTTCTTTTCTTATTTTATTGAAAAAAAATCTGAATACAATTATTTTTTGATTGGTATCATCTATTTCACTCTCCCTTTCTTCTATCAAGATTGCATCATAAGTTCTCAATAAAAATCATGATTTATATGAAATAAAAAACATCAAAGCATCATAAAAATTAACATGGGTCTGATTATTTTCAATACAAACCCAAAACAATTATTTCCACAAAACAAAGTGAAGTGATTTATTTTCTTTAAAACATACCTTGATAACAAAAGAAAACACTTGAAACCTTAATCACCTTGATCATCAGCTCGGTCCCAATAATATCCCCCTTTGGATTTTATTTTCAACCAAGTTTCATAAATAATTGAACTTTGTAAACTCAAGAATGGGATTACATATCAAAAATCCTAAGCCTACGTGAGCTAACTCATTGTAGGAAACAAGAATCATTAATAGAAAAAACATGCTATCCAAAATAGTAATCATGACCACATATTTCTTTTCTTCATTATTCCTGGAAAACAATTCAATTTCTTTTCCTAAACCCACTCTAACAAATAGATAGAATAGTTCACACAGTAACTAATGCTGAATTCACAGCTTACCCACAACTCTCTCTTTTGTGAAATACATTTATTAAACAAAACAATTCTACCCCTTGAAAAAACAATCCAAAGGTAAGATGAGAGAGGGGACATATAAACATACCACAACCTTGAAGGGAAAGTGGTTGGACACCCATGTTCAACCTCATTTTTTAGAATGATTCCTTCGATAAAGGTTTTGTGAAGATATCAGCAACTTGTTCCGATGTTGGAACATACTCATGCTTCAATTCACTCTACTCCACATGCTCTTTTATGAAATGATATTTGATATCAATATGTTTTGAATGATAATGTTGCACTGGATTTCTGGTGAGATTGATTTTACTTTGATTGTCACAACCCAAGAGAAATGGTAAATTCACTTCCACAAGTAAGTCTTCTAATTGTGTTTTCATCCACATAAGTTGAGTAGAGGATTGAGTAGTAGAAATATAATCAGTTTCATCTATATTTAGAGTTACTGAGTTTTGTTTCTTTGAATGCCAAATAACACAATTCTATCCCAAAAAGAATACACCATTAGATGTAGATATTCTATCATCAACATTTCCTACCCAATCTGCATCAGAATACCCAAATAAATCAATATTATCTGACCTGCAATAACTGATTATGAATTATTTTGTGCATCCGATGTATCTAATAATTCTTTTTCCAGAAATAATATGTTATTCTCTTGGATCACTCTGAAATCTTGCACATAAGGTAACAGCATAAACAATGTCAGGTCTTGAGGAAGTCAAATACAATATACTTTCAATCAGCATTCGATACTCTTTCTGATCCACTTATTTTCCATATCCATCTTTACTCAGTTTTTTTCCCACTGAAATGGGTGTGGAAATAGGTTTTGAATTTTCCATTTCGAACCTCTTGTGTAGTTCTTTTGCATACTTTTCTTGGGAAAGGAAAATGTATTCTTTCTTTTGATAGATTTGTAACCCAAGAAAGTATTTCATTTCACCCAGCATGGAGACTTCAAAAACATTCTTCATTTCTTTAGTAAATCTTTCACACCATCCATCATCATTCCCAGAAAAGATAATATCTTCAACATAAACAATTACAATGAGGGAATAGTTTTGACTTTCTCTGATGTAAAGATTGTTATCCACCCTTCCTTTGTTAAAATTTATCTTTCTTAAGAATGTATCCAATTTAGAATACCATGCCCTCAGAGCTTGTTTTAGGCCATAAAAATCCTTTTTAAATATGCACACTTAACCATCATCTTTTTCAATAAAAAATCCACATGGTTGTTCAATATAAACTTATTCTTCAAGATCATAATTTAGGAATTCAAATTTAACATCCATTTGAAAGATCTTGTAGCCTCCTTGTGTGGAAATAGCAAGAAAGATTCTGATGGTTTAATGTCTTTCCACTAGAGCAAAGGTTTATTCAAAATCAATACCGTCAATCTGTGAATACCCTTTATAAACCAATCTTTCTTTGTTTCATATAAATTCACCTTTTTCATTCAGCTTTCTCTGGAAAACCCATTTTGTGCCAATGATGTTTTTGTTTTTAGGCTTGGGTATAAGTTCCCATGTATTGTCCTTTTAAATCTAATACAATTCGTAATTCATAGATTGAACCCACTATGGATGCTCAAAAGCTTCTTTCACATCATTCTGTTCCACCTTTGAATAAAAAGAAGTATGTGTAATGGAATTGGTTGTTCTTCTTGTTTGAACCTTCTGATGTTGATCACCAATTATATTTCATACTTCTATATGTTTCCTCATCCTTGGATAAGATTTTTAATTTTCTTCATCACTTGAAATAGTTGAGTCTGATTCTTCTTCTTGAGAAGGAACACACTTGTCTGTATCCTTATCAGAATTGTTTTCTTCAACTTTCTCAACTTCATTGTTTACTTGAACATGTTTCTCTTTATTAGATATTTTAATCTCTTTCACATCAACTAAATCAAAAATTCTTTCTGTTTCTTTTTTGTAGCATCTATATCCTCTTCCTTCTAGAGAGTAGCCGAGAAATGTTCCATCCTCACCTTTTTTCTCAAACTTAATAGAGTTTCTACCTTTCTTCTTTATAATAAAAGGACTCCCAAAACTCTAAAGTTATTCAAACATGGAGTTTATTCATAAAACAATTAATAGGGAGTCATATATGATTAAGGTATTTCAAAACAACAGTTCTGAATATAAATAGTAGTACTCATGGACTGCCTCTAAAAGTAATGATAAAGATCATGCTCAAGTAACATGGTTCTTCCAATTTCCACCAGGATTCTATTCTTTCTTTCAGAAACCCCATTTTTTTGGGGGTGTATGGAGATCTATACTCATACCAAATTTGATTCTTCTCAATATTGTTTTCAAACTCTTAGCTTCTGTATTCCCCACCATTATCAGTTCTCAACTTCTTCACAGAATACTCACATTCCTTCTCAGGTTTTCTTCTGAAACTTTTAAACATTTTCAAAGCATATTATTTGTGTTTCATGTATATAACATAAGTAATGTGAATAAAATCATCAATTAAAGTAATGAAGTACATATCTCCATTTGTTTATTGTTTTCTCATTGGCCCACATATATCAGAATGGATCAGCTCTAGGGTTTGTTTTGAACAAATATCTACATTATTATGCACAACATTTTTAGTCTTTCCTTTCTGAAAAATAGTGCAACACTGATCTATACTTCTTGGAAAATCATGAATATCTCGAACAGTTTCACATTTAGATAACTTACTCATGTTGCTTTGACACATATGTCCAATCCTTTTATGTCGTAACAAATTCCCTTCCACCATACTAATGTAACAAGAGTTTTAAGAGTCACCAACCGAAAACAAGTTTCTTTTCAAATGTTGACCTCTTGTAACAATCTTTCCATCTTCTTCACTATTTAAAACAAATCCATCTTTCTTGAAGATAACATTTTTATCCTCATCGCAAAATTGTGAAACACTTAGCAAATTGTGTTTCATCCCATCAACATAAATTTTTTTCTTTGATTTCATCTTTTATTTTCCAATAATGGCTAGCCCAACACCTTTTATTTTCAATGATTCATCATTTTAAAATGCTACCATAACTTCTTTAAAATCTTTCACATCCTTCAACAATTTTAAGTCTCCTCTCATGTGAGAAGAACACCCATTAACAAGTATCCAGGGTCGTTCTCTTTTCATGGATTTTAATGCAGATTCAACAACAAATTCCATTTCTCCATTCCTTTCATTCTTCACCTTCAACTTTTGAGAATTAAGAATCTTATTATGAGCCGGTAATAGAACAAGACAACCTTTTTCAAGGTTTCCAGGTTGTTCACATATTTTACAAATAGTCTCCAGGGGTTGGAACCTATATTCAGTATTCACTTCATTCTTTTAAGATTTCTTCAAGAAAACATTCTCATTTTTTTTCTTTGAGGAGATTAACTCCCCCTCAATCTCCTCCTTTCATAACTTGTGGGATAATAGTAGTGTTTTTTATTGAACCAACACATACTTGATGTGTTCCCAGATCTCCCAAAATACCAGTAATACCCATATAAAGACTCTTTTCCTCTGAAACCTCCATGCTGATCAGAATTTTAAATGTGTTTCTCATCCACCTTCTTCTCTTTATTTTCCGATTCACAAGAATTTATATTATCAATCAGATTATTTCTTTTATTTTCTGAATTAGTGGTACTAAAAGCATTGGAAACATTTTCAGATTCAGAATGTTTCAAAACATTCCCAACCTTGTTGGTTTTGGCAACATAAATAACATTCCCACCTTTCTTCATTTCAAAAACAATTCAATTCTTCTTCTCACCCTTTGAAGGTATCTTTTTTTGATCCTTATAAAGTTTCTCATTATGAGAAAATTAACCAAATTTAGTGGTAGAGTTTTGGAAGCATATAATTTTCTTTTCATCTTTAGTGAGTTTTTGTTCAACAAGTTCTAACTCTTCTTCTTTTACTATCAACTTTACCTCTAAATTCTCATTAAGATTATTTTATTCTTCAAAATATTTCTTCAAATCATCAACCTCTTTAATAATCTTTTATTTCTCAGTAGAAAAGCATTCTTGGTTGATTGACCATTCAAATTACATCTTTTTATTTTCTTTTTCAAGTCTTCTAATATTTCAAATACATTCTTTCAACTCTTCTTTCAGGTGAATTTCAATTTGAGTTTCTTCTTCTTCAGAACTACTACTTAAAAATTCTTCATCATTTATTGTTTCATTGAAAGTATTTTAATTACCATACTCAATGGATTTGTCAGATTCAACATCACTCTCTTCTTCTTCTTCAACTTTGGAAAAGAAACTTCTTCTTTTTTATTTGAAGGATTTCTTTTCTTTTCCTTTGTCTCTCTTTTTCTTCCACGATCTCCTCATATTTCTTTCTTCAATATCACTATCATCTTCTTTAATTCTTAGAGAATAATTAGATGAAAAGTGAGTAACACCACCACATTCAAAACAATTCAAGGGAACTTTCCCTTTTTATTTCCATGTACCTATTTTCACATTGTTCGAAGACAAGGATAGGATTTCATTGATATCTTTACGTACCTCTTTTTCACAGATAAAATCACCAGCTTCATCTTCAAAAACAATCTTCTTTGACTTTTATTTATTCATATACTTGAAATACATTTCTCTTTCAGCCTTTTTTTTGTTCTTTATAGTATTCTCTTTTCTCATTTCACAAGTCATAAGAGTGATATATAAATCATCAAGAGACAATGTTTCAGGATCTCTATCTTCCAATGAAGAAATTTTTTCATTGAATTTGTCAGGTATGATTCTCAAGATCTTTTCAGCAAATATATACTCTTTCACCTTTTCACCAAGACATATGATAGTACTCACAGTTTTATTCACCCTGGTAAATAATTCTTCAATAGATTCATTCTCACACATCTTTAAATCTTCATAATTCAATCACTATATATGTAAATTTTCCTTCTTCACTTTTTTATTGCCTTTGTATACATTTTTCAACTTATCCCACATATCTTTTGTTGTGGAAACACATTTAACTCTCAAGAATTCACTTTCAGAAAGTGATGATAATATAGCATTATTAGCCCTTCCAACATTCTCAAGAAACTTCTTGTCAACAAGTGTAAGTGGATCACTATCATCAATGGGAGGAAACCCAAATGTTGTAGCTTCAAGAACATAATAACTGATAGACATAAGATATGGAAGCATTCTATCTTTCCAGATATGATAGTTCTTTCCATAAAAGACTGAAATACCTTTATTATTCACATAGTTCACGTTCTAAATCAACAAGAAATAACGAAGGGAGACTCCCTCAAATACCAATTGAAAGTGTCCAGTTGGAGTATTGTATCCCTGAGAGGAGGAGGGGTGAATAAGTGATACACTTTTTCTTTTATTTTTCTTTTCAATTGAAACAACCTTCTCCTCCTGTTAAGGATTTCAATTCCCTACTGAGAAACAAAAACAACACACATCCACAAGAACACAAATATTTACAAGGTTCACTAATCAATAATAATAGCTACGTCCTTGGTATGGTTTGGAAATGTTCTAATACCATAAAATCCAATAAGAAAATAATAATTTGATTACAACGAGTAGTATGTACCCTTTCACTCATGTAGCACTATGAAACAATTCCAATAGTGCATGTGCACCCTCTTAGCACAATAGAGTAATACAATTGTTTTTTAACAACTCATGTTACTTGCTCTTATTTTCAATTCAAAATATATATTCCAATTTTAAAACAATTATTATTTTCCATACCCAGAAGAAAGGTAAGAACCACCTAAACTTTGTTATGATGCACTGAGCCCAATCTTCTCTGAATATGATTCTTTCAAAACACATCTCCCATTTAGATTATTTTAATACAAAGATTCCATTCTGATTTTCTGATAGAAAACAATAGAGTAGAATCGGCACCACTTCAATTATAGAATAGAATTACTGAGCTAAATAGAATACGAATGAATTGGCACCACCCAAAACAATTATCAATTCAAATGGAATTGATCTCTTATTATCTCTAGAAACCTGGAGCTTCTCTCTCTTCTGCAAGTCACACAAGTAAAATGTACTTTACACCTTTTATAGGTGACCCAAAACATGTTCAGGCAGGAATCTCAAAAAACTTTACCACTCACTTAAATTCACCCAAATCTGAATTTATCCTGAAATCTCGAAGCAATTATGACTTTGTCAATGCTTCACGAATCTTCTTGAATCTTATAAAATATTCATCTATTATTTTTCATACTCCCATTTCAATTGTCAATACAATTTCAATTGATGAGAAAAAAATGAGTCGGAATCTGATTCTCTCATACTGATTTCTTCAAAACATTACTTGATACAAATCCAATTGATTGTGTTTGAAGAAATGCACTCATCCAATTGAGATATAATCACCCATTTAAAATAAATTCTCTTCCTTTGACAATTCATTTATCATTATCCTTCTCTTTTCTTTTCTCATTACCCACATGAGAAAACAAAATTTATTCACTAACATGTGCTTGTATCATGACTACCATCATGACTTTGAAATCATTTAGGATCAGCTTTAGCATCGTATGAATTGACTTGGAAAGCATTGTGACTTTCCATCCATTCTTACTTCTTTCTTTTCATCTCAACTGAAGCATGATAGTTTCTAAATACAAATGGTATGGATAATATTATCTTGAATCTGATCATATCTGGAAACAATCATTTTGGGAATGATACAAAACAATCTGAATTTAATTCATTCTCAATTGCAACCATCTCTTCCATTGGAACCACATTCCATTGATTCCACTTCTTTCTTTCTAGTACATGGTTACGATACATCTGGGTATGATCCTCTACCAATTACTAGGATATTTTACTCTTTATTCGATATCATGTTTTCAATTTTCACCCCTTGCTATAGTGAAATCGTAACCACACTACTAGAGTGAAATTGTAACCAGATTTTACACTAAAATCGTATCCACAATTTAGCTTGAAATCATATCCATCTTTTACACTAAAATTGTAGCCAGATTTTACATTGAAATCATAATCATCTTTTACACTGAAATCGTAACCATCTTTTACCCTAAAATCATAACTGGATTTTACACTAAAATCATTACCATATTTTACCCTTAAATCGTAACCAGCTTTTACACAGAAATTGTAACCAAATTTTACATTGAAATTGTAACCAGACATTACACTGAAATCATAACCAGCTTTTACTCAGAAATCGTAACCATATTTTACATAGAAATCAAAAAAATATGTTACCCAGAATTCATAACCAGATTTTCCTCAGAAATTATAACCATATTTTACTCAGAAATCGTAACCAAATTTTACATAGAAATCGTAACCATATTTTACTCTGAAATCATAACCAGATTTTACTCTGAAATCGTAATGAGATTTAACTCAGAAATCATAACCAGCTTTTACTCAGAAATCATAACCAGATTTTACTCTGAAATCGTAACAAGATTTTACTCAAAAATCGTAACCAGATTTTACTTAGAAATCATAACCAGCTTTTACTTAAAAATCATAACCATATTTTACACAGAAATCGTAACCAGCTACAATGAAAACTACACCACTTCTTTTACTTCCACCACTTTCTTTTCTGATTGTTTTGAAAAACAATCTGAATACAATTATTTTTTTATTTGCCACAACTCTTTCACTCTCTCTTTCTTCTATCAAGCTTGCATCACAAGTTCTCAATACAACTCATGATTTATATGAAATACAAACCGAAAAAGCATCATCACAATTAACATGGGTCTGGTTCTTTTCAAAACAAACCCAAGACATTTTTTTCCACAAAACAAAGTGAAGTGATTTATTTTCATAAAAACATACCTTGAAAACAAAAGAAACCACTTGAAATCTTCGTCACATTGTTCATCATCTTGGTCCCAACAACAGTTTGGATTCAAAACTTTTCTAGGATCTTGATTTGGTACTTATAAATAAAGATCATATCACATTGTATTGTGATCATAATAATGTAGTGGCTCTTTCAAAAGAGCCAAGGTCACACCAATGGACAAAGTACATACTCCAGAGGTATCACCTCTTGAGGGATTTTCATCATAAGGGTGATGTTTCAGTAAGAAGAGTACCCATGGAAGAGAACGTGGTGAACCCCTTAACTAAAGGAATATTTCAGAAAAATCATGAGTATCATGTGAGAGTAAGCAGACTGAAGGTTATTAGTAGTTGGATTTAGTGAAAGTGGGAGTCTGTGGGAGTTGGTTCCCTAGAACCAACTTCTATGTACGTTATGATAACTTTTATTCTTGGTTTTTAACATTAAAAAATTAATTATCCCATCCTGATTTTTCTTCTATGTGACATTTTATGTGATAATGTTCTAAGAGTAGTTTTATCACTAAAAGTTCCTAGCATTTCCATGCTATGATGAGAAATCTAAAGTGCCATGACAATATTATTTAATAAATTTTCTATAGATGCATGATATCATTTGAGGGACAAAATGATATGGGTATCAGGGGTGGAGACTCACAGGACATTGAGGAGCTTTCTCATGGTGCACACCCTTGGTAATATCCAGTATGATATTATGAGAACAAGACATCCAGTAAAAAATCCACATTTATATGTGTCATTGGATATTCCTATATACATACATGTGTTTTGGTCCTTATAATTTTAGATTATTACTAATTATTATGATTTGTACACATAGATGTATTGATGGAAACAGTGATGACAGATGTTCACGGAGAGGTAGGATACGTTGGGTGTGTCACGAGTAATATTGATTTAATGAATAATGTGAGAAAGGATTTATCTATTCTGTTCATTAACAGAAGTTAATATCGCAAGCCCTTTTATTGAAATGATGTAGCCTAAATAAATCCATGGAGATGTTGTTCTATATGAAATTTCTTTTTTCAGACAGTCAAAGATAGAGATATCGAGCATATAGGATGGCCGCACTGGCATACAACTTGCTCGATTAGATTTATTGTGATAAATGGATTATATTACATAGTAAGCATCAGTATGAGGTAACATATCGTTGTGACATTAACTTATTTCTCTATGGGTTCCTTGGAATTTTTCTAGATGCTATCCTTGGACCTTAGGCTAGTTCACCTAATTACACATAGAAAAAGCCCTAGAGGGTCCCATACTAAGTGTATCCATAATCTCAGTTACATAATATATTATTATTTATTATTTAACATATTGAATAAATATTATTCCCACACATGTATTAATAATTATTCGTGTATGGTTGATCACATTTATTCTTTCACTAGTTATTCGAGAGAATATATTTGAGCAGAATATTTAATAAATATTTATTTGATATTTATTGAATAAAATATTTATTTATTTATAGGAAAATAATGTGGTGATATCTATTTAATAAATAAATATACATTATTCAAGGACCTATAAATATTGTGGAGGAATGGAGGACTGATTATAATGGTCCAGTGAGAAATAATAAATATTGAATATTATTTAATTAAATAATATTTAATTATAATTCACTAGTTAAGAATGTATCGAGAAATAATAATATTATTATTATTATTATTTGACGTGGGGTATTTCTAGGATTAAATAAAATAATCAAGAGAACTTTTGTAATTATTTTATTTTAACCCTAGAAATATAAATACCCGGTTATGTTATTTTCTCAAAGAGTGCCAATTCATTTTGTTGGATGTGCACAAAACTCATGGAGAATTATATCATGCCTATAGAGATCTCATCACTAAGAACTCTTCCAAGGGGGAGAGAAATCCTCCTCCATCAGATCAAGAAGATCATTTTGGAAGTGTTTCTCAAAGCGATCAAAGACGAATGACTTAAGTTCAAGGATCTAGCATGATAGCACCCGAAGATTCCTTCAGAGATGTCTCGAGATTCATGGAACACGTGTGGGTCACTAATAGAGAAAATCTATACTTGGTTTCTACAAATCAATGATGTTGGACCACATATCTCTCACCAGATTCAGAAATAAATAAATAATTTGAATAGAGGTAATTATTTATTTAATTAAATTAATTAAACACAATTTGTGATGATACTCTATCTCGGTTCTAGTGTAATTCTTCCCTATATTTTTATTTGACTTAATTTCATGGATCACAATGTTCATTGTCATATATATCTTAGATTGATCATCTATTATAGAAAAAAATGTTGGGCATCACCCAACGCATGCTTCTGCTACATCGGAAACCTGCACATAGATGCCATTAAATTTTATAAGAAGGTGTATCAATCTAGATTTTAATTAAAATTCTAATTCCATGATTGGGTATGAAATTCAATTTTGTTTATAGTTAATTCCTAGTGCATATAATTTTAAAATGTTTCAGTCAAGTTCATTGTTATTATTTGCATATGTTAAATCTGGTTTTATGTTTTATTTAGAAGTTCTTCCAATTTAAAAATTCAAAAAATGTTGTATTTTATATTTTGGAAAATGTTGACACTTCCATTAGACCAATTTTATCTGATTTTATTTCTAAGGATACATTTAATCTTGAGATCGAGATCAAATAGATCCTCAGGATGGTATTGCTTTATAAATTAGAGAAAAAAGAGAAAATAAAAAAATTTGACCATAATATAAATATAATAACTTTGATATGATGGTCCCACAAATTGAGAACATGGAAATAAGGAAGAATAAAAATATAATGATTTAATAAAATTAACTTAAAAAAATACCATCAATTAGTTTAAGAAAATAATTTCCTCCTTAGAAATGGTTCCAATTTGAAAGAAACAATTCTGGGTGCACCCAAATGATTTTTGGTTTTTCCTTGTACATAGGTGCATCAGAGTATCTAACCAAGGTCATTCTATATGTAGGAAGTACATAAAGCATCATATTAAAGGTATTTTGAAAAAAATAAACTCACTACTAAACCTTCTGTGTTTTTTATTAATTGTTCAATATATTCAATAAATATTTTAAATTAAAAACCTAATCCATGGGTCTTATTAAATTAATTATTATAATATAATTAATTAAAAAAAATATGGTTATAAGTATATCGATTAAAATGAAAAACTACTCTTTCATGGGTGGTGTAATCATATTAGAAACAATTTACATTCGAAAAGGTTTAGAAAGAGTATACCCAATCCAATTTATAATCTTTATTTCAAAAAAATAATAAGTGATTATAGA
Organism: Viscum album; assembly: GCA_963277665.1. NCBI lineage: Eukaryota > Viridiplantae > Streptophyta > Magnoliopsida > Santalales > Viscaceae > Viscum > Viscum album. Next base: position 515,982,363 of record OY728135.1, read on the forward strand.
AGAAGAAATTTGAATAAAATAGATTAAATAAAATAGAAACTATGGTTTTTATTATGAAAACACAAACATTACAGCATCAATAATAATAAGAAAAAGGATTTGATGAATGGATACTTGCTTCAGGATATATGCATCATTAAATTCTTGGATAAATATAGTGAAAACACTTCCCATATTCATACAATTACCTAATTCATAGTAACCCCCTCCAAAATAGAAAAAAAACCATTTATAGAGTGGAGGGGAGGCTAGGGTTCTATGCCTTTACAAATGTGAATGGAAAATAAATCTAAATAGTTTAATCCAAATTGCACTAACTTGTTGAACTCAAAAATGAATGAAAAATATATCCTTTTAGGATTATGATTTGTGAGGAATTGTTTTCTATCTAATTTCAAATTTTCATCCCAATAAAATCAAAAATGAAGAAGATATTTCCCAAATGGTGAAGTGAATTTTATTTTGATGAGTCAAATCCATTTTGGACTTCATGACACATTTACTCCAATAAGTTGAAAAATCTAGCTCCAATGTCTGAAATTAAAGTTTTATCGAATTAAATATATATTTATTTAATTAAATTTTATATTCAAATAATTCATAGAATAATTATTCATGGACAAAATACTACATTGAGATTTAAAGGGTCAAAGCTGGAATTTTCGTCAACTTTTCAAATGAATAATCTAATTCCAAATATTTCATAAATTAACATATCTAACACAATGTGGGGAAATTAATTCATTTATTATAAAAAAATTATTCAATAAATTTTATTTTACCACCCAATATTACACACATGTTTCTCTTCCCAATCCATCCTCGTCATTCCAAGAGACCCTTGTCAAGTCTTATACTCAGACAGACTATATCATCATACTCTGGTCCATTTCTGATGTATCCTCTCACCATAGAGGGATACATAATATTATTTTCAAAAACTCATACTTCCATTCCAATGTAGACCTCATAAAATCCAGTATTCCTTGAACCATACATGACTTCTCACAAATCTAGAAACCCAATAGGCACCACATATAACTGTTGTGAACTTGCACTCAAGCATTGAGGATTTTCTTAAAAATTTATACCAATCATCACTCTCCTCCTCCCAAGCAAAACTAAACCACTAGGAACCCAGAAACACTTTCTTATTCCATGATCAAACTCGATCCCATCCAAAACCAATGAGTGTACAGTACCTTACTACTCGGTTTCATAGCCAGACTCATATTCCCTTGAATTGTAACCGATCAAACCTATGATAACATGACTGAACCTCAAACCACGGTTCCCACACATGTCAATCTCTTCTAGATAAAATCATCAAGGATGCTTCTACTCCAAAATTGTGAGTCATCTTAGTCATTAAAAGGCCTAACACACAATCACCTGCTACCTAGGCATCATTCAAACACCATAAGCATCTACCCATGATTTAACCAACCTAGATCTTAGAATCTAGGATTAGGATCCACAATTTCATCAATAACATCACCCAAAATAAAATATTATAGGTATCTAACTAGTACTTCACATCTTAGAATCCAAAGGAATCTCGTTTGCCTTTATTATACCCTCTCAGTGATATACATATCCTCAATGAAACTTGTTCCCATATCAAATAATCTCTCTAATGTATCTCAGCATTACCAAATCATCACTGAAGAATTTAATTCCTAAACCAACCTACCAAAGGTCAGCATACATCCCACACACAGAAGGACTGCAAAGCTATCCATTGAGAAAATACTACCATAAGATCCACATAACCTGGCATCAGAAAAAAATACCATGGTAAAGCTGAGTAAAATTAAACTGATTAATTATATAGGAAAACACTATATAATATTTTATTGAAACATCATACAATTGAACCCCAATCCTTAGTGAAATCAATCACATTCAAGAACACATATATCATGTGAAAAATATATGAAAAATATGATTCATGTATATAGACTTCTTGTCACTATGGAAAAAGTTCCAAAACCATAAATATTAATCTCAAATATACACATCATACTTGAGTAACCATCTCAACCATAATCGAAAATACAATGAACATAAATTTCATAGCCCTGGTAACCTATACTTATCACCAAAAAGGTGTCATAAATCACCAATATAATATATATCACAAGTTTCAACACGTCTATATTTTATATCTACGATATCAAAAATAGTAATACATAATAAAATACACTCTGATACAATTTTTAATGCCCCATATGAAACCACTCGATAGTGTTCCAGTCAGAGTGCCAACTGACCATAGGCGTTCCTCCCCATATATAAGAGGCTTATGACTAACAGAAATACCCTAAATATTATATTGGGGAGAATATACCCTTTATATCATAACCATAAATAATAATAATGATAACTAATCAACATCCATTGAAGTAATCAATGTAGGTATGATAAAAATAAAATATACTATATCAAACAAACAATGTGGAAGTCCTAAAATGATACATCCCATAGATTTTCCATCAAGATAATCACATATAAAAAATAAATAATAAATAAATATAATGAGAATATAGTACCATCCCCGAGCCCAACCAACATATCATCACCCTAATACTCATCGAGTTTCTTTAATTTGATCCACTACACAACATGTACTTAGACCTTTATAATAGATATAAGTTCTTCATGGAAAAAAGTTTTATCATGAATGGTGTGATAAATATGTCTTAGTAGGTGTAACACCCAAATAGTTTAATATACGATTAAACTTAAATAACTCATTTAGTTCAATAAATTTCTACACACCCAACAACGAACATAAATGAAACATAAAAATATTTAGATAAAATATAAATATTTAAGTATTATTTCTAAAACATAGTCATTGAATTAATGGTAATGAATAAGAGTGATCACTTTATGAAATATTTATAAAAAAATAAATGATACTTTTAATATGAATGAAATTTAATTGGTATAGTTAAAATTACTACTAATATCATTTTAATCTTAGAATTGTATTTTATAAAAATTTCGTTTTATGCACTATTTTTTTCTCATAAGAAACTTATGATTATTTTTTTCAATATATATTGATATTAATAATTAGGTAACACAAATTATTAATTTATATGAAATAATAAGATTAATATATTTTTTTAAACAGTTGTTTTCCTTATAAAATTAGTTTTTCAATATACTCTATAATTTTATTTGAATGTTAAATTAATATTTTCTCAAATTTTAATTTTAAAAAAATTAAATTGGTTTTGGATTTATCATATTAATATTTTATTAACATTATTTTATGTGATTTTTCAGAAAATATTTAATTTAAAGTTAATAATTCAATATACCATTTTTACAAATACAATGATTTAATGAAATTATTAGTATGGAGGAATATCATAGAAATTTATTAAAACTTTTTTATAACAAAAAATGTTTATTTTATAAGTGAAATTTTAAACCTAAAGAATTTTATTCTAGTTAACATACTTATATCTAATATTTTAGAACATAATTAATATTTTTTTCAAGAAATTATTTTTAATTCATAATTCATTTATTATTTTAAAATTAATTTTTATCATTATTTGAAATTGAATAAAATAAAATTTATTTTAAATTATAAATATAATGGTCCAAAATATGTAATAAGGTCAATTTTATATATATATTCATAAAGTATAAATTACTCAGTGAACAAATAGTTACCATAGTAAGAGTAAATTATGGTTAAGAGTTTAACCTATTGAAAAAGGCTTAAACATGTTTAAAAAATGTGTTAAAAATTTTTTTAGGAATTTATCAACCTTGTAACTTACTAACTAAATTATTTCTCAATTTTAGAGCCACTATCCTTGATATTGACATCCCATTATTAAATGGTTATGGGTATTTACAAAAAATGGCCTCCCTATTCACGTATAAAAGGGGTCTCTTGCTACACCTTCAATAACACTCCTAAAATTTGGTTACCTCTTGAAAAATAACTTTTTTAATTCCCCAATAATAATTTTACTACTAAGTTAGCTTATTTTCACAAGTTATTTTCTTAATCCCTCATTTTTCAAGTAATTCTGTAAAGAAAACTCAAATTTCTCAACGTGAGTAATCATTTTTCCTTAGCTTATTTATTTTATATATTACCTTTACAATGCTAATTTTAAAATAAATATGAAATCAAATATTTATTGGTAATATACTTAATTTTATTATTCTAATGTAATAAATATAAACCACACTTCTCCTTTTCCCTTAAGGAAAACAAAAATGACATTCATGTGTGTGTGGATTGTCACTTCCACAAAACGTCATGTTTATGTGTCCTTAACCACCACACAAAGTTTCTCCTAATATTTAATATAATAAATAATTATTATATTTATAACATATTTTAAATTATAAAATTATAAAACATACTATTTATTTCTCATGTTCTATGGAAAATGAAATCATCAACCATGTGTAATTGTGGACTACTGCCTCCATCAAATGATTGATTTCCATTTTTCTTTTCATAACCACCATACAAGGATGGTCATGAGAATGGTTTTAATAGATAAATAATATTATTATGATATCATTAAGTTTTTGGTATGAAAAATTAGAGAACCATTTAATGGTATGATTGTGACGACCCAAACTCTTATAAATAAAATTTGACTTTAGATTCAATTAAATGTATTATTAAGTAATATGGATATTTAAAACACATGAATTTATTTTGTTTTATTATATAAAATTATTTTTAAATTACCTTTTATGTATCATTATTGTTGATAATATATTCATTGAATAGTGATCACGTGATTTGTATAAATATAGGTTTTTATAAAATCCAATTGACACAGACAAAGAAAGTGATGGCCTCAACCAGTATGATCTCACCCTATGAAGCCCATTTTTTGGAGAATACAAGGGAGATATAATTTTTTGGATTTTCCCTTGACCAAGACAAATCTGTGATCCAACAATTTAAGCATGAGTGAAATATTTCATGGGAGAAGTTCAATCTCATCGAGATCGTGGCCCAAACTAGGTTCACTAAACCACCCCATGAAAGTCCCCCCATCGCGCACCTTACTCTTAGAGAATTTGATGGTGTATTAAATGGATATCTATCAAGAGCCTATAAATATGAATAATTACATTATTTTTTATAGATTAATTAATATATTTTCATCCTATTATTATTACTTTGTAAATGATTTTTTATTTTGATATAATAAATCCCAAATTATATTTTTTGTTAATATAAAAATTAAATTAATTAATTTATGACTTAATGTATTTTTGAGATATATAATAACATAATATTTTTAAATAATTTTTATCAAATATAAATGATCATATATTTTTTATGAATTCAAATATAATTTTTATAAGTGTTTGAATACAATTATTGCCAAAAAACAAGAATTTATAAATAAATTTCAATTTTATTTTAAAAGTTAAGATTCTAATATTTATAAAAAATAGATAAAATGATTAATAATTTTGGTATCATAACTTTTAGATTATCAAATGGTGAATTTTTCATAATTTTCTGAGATAGTCGAATTTTCGAGTAAAAATTAAATTTCTCATAAATATTCTTTGTGTTTTATGACATAATAATGAACCAAAGTGATTTAATATTTGATATAAATGGGATAAAATACCAAATAAATGTTTTAACTTTAAAATAATGTGATTTTAATTTTATTTGGTTCTTTTTATAAAGCCATTATGAATCCTTCAAAACCTATTATATATTTTATGGTTTTAAAATAATTTCTTAAAGAGTTTGACTCTCTTTCACATAATCAAGGGAATTATTTTAATAATTTAATCCCCTGAAAATAAAAAATAAAAAAACACTTTCATTTTTCCTAAACTATGGGATGGTTTGTGGTTTTGGATATTTTATTATGTAGAGTCCAAAACCAAAATAATAAATAAATCCCCCTCCTTTCCTATATAAACTCACAAATTATCTCATTTATATTCACTAAAACTCATTTTACCATGCCCATACTCTTCCCTTAACTCCCTAGAGTCCTCTCAAGGTGCCCCAAATCTCCCAATAATCCCCTCTCAATCATTTATAGTCACACACTCAATTAAAGGATCCTCACCTTCCTCTCTTTCAATTTTAGAAACTTATTTGAAATTAGTCTTTATAACTTCAATTGGTTATATTTTAATTTATTTGTTATCATTAACAAACTATATAATTTATTATATTTTAATGATTTACCATTTATACTCTCATTTTTACACTTACCTAGGCTATTACTATGCTGAAATTTCGTAATGGGTTTCTCTCTTCCCATTGTCGTTCAAGAACTTATTTTATGTTATGTATCTTAAATTTCATTTTATTATGTTGTAATATGTTCTTATATATTATACTTATTATCTATTTAATTTATAAATGATGATATCCTATTTACCTCTCATTAATCCTCCCATTATATTTTATGTGCACCTGTTATTATGCCAAAATATAGTTATGATTATTTCTCTATTAAAGTTTCTTCATTATATTTTACCTCTTATTTCCAAATTTATAATGTTGGGATATTATTTTCCATGTCCCTATGGCTTCCCATTTTATATCTATTTGATTATAGACCCATTTATCCCTTATCAACCCTTTTTTAATAATCTTTATGTGACGTCATTGTGCTATCGAAATTTCACTGCGATCTTCGATGTCAAACCAATTATGTAGCGAATACCATACTCGTTTCCTATCAATGGTATTCACATTTATGCACATATAAATTTTGATTGAGGACTAAATTTTTTTTATTACACCCTCCTTAATATTGTAATAAATTATGATGATGAATTAATCCACATTTTTTTATCTATGTGGCATACTTAAGTATGAGAATGAAATGAATATGATGAGTGCGCTCAGATAGCGCTCCAATGCATTTGGGTAATGTTTAATATAATGATATTTTAAATTGGTATAGGAATTGAATATTATTACTTTATGGTACTTATTCCATCATAATGTCTTTTTGGGTTTATCCTTGACCTATGTTTATGATTCAGTGTTTTAAGTTGTTTCCACATTTCCAATGTTATGAATATCATGCTATATCATACCTTATTATTCATGTTACTTTTATTCCCCATTGATATACCTATTGTATAACATGTATTATATTAATCATTATATACATTCTTTATTCCCTTATTGGGATTTATATATCACCCCTTTCTTATGTTTTTTCTTAGGATATCTCGTGCAGTTTTAAAAAGCCATGGAATTTTTGAAGCATGTTAAGGAAGTTGTCATTAATTTCATTGTATCCCATGTTCAATATGTTATTCTATTTACCTAATTCCCTAATACACTATACTTATAAATATTTTGTTTTTTATTATGTATACTTCTATATAATAAATTAATTATTAATGTGTAATAAATATATGGTTTGTTATAGTTTGTACTAGAGAAAAATTTTAGTTATTTTTGGTATTAGGATTAGACAACTCTAGAGAAAACAATTGGGATAAGACTAGGTATAATAAAATATCCCTAATTGTTAAGTATATATGAACTGGTTTATAAAGAAAATACCCCCATGTTTGGATACTACAAGTATATGTGGTTCCGTCAAAGATATACCTAGGAGTAACAACTCTGACAAGGTGTCATGGGCCTAACTCAGGGTATCCTGGTACATGAAAATGGGCCTTACTATGCACTTAGTCTGACTCTCCTAGGGTATATGATCCAGTAAATTCATAATCTCATTATGAACCATTATTAATGGAATAAAAAAAATTCCATAAGTATTTATATAGGGAAATAAATCAAGGATAACATAGATTGAATTTTAGAAATTCATAAGTTATTAAAAACATGTAATTTATAATTTATCCATTTAATGTAATTTGATTAACCTTTATGTGTTTAATAGTTTAAATTTACTCATTTCTAATTTTCATTTTATTTTAGAAAATGGCTAGAAATAGGATAAATCGAGTAAACAATCAATGTGACAGGCGATGTGATGACTGCCCCAATGAGATTCCCAACCCAATGGGAGAAGGGATCACAAACTTTATGAAGAAACTCTCTCATATTACTCAGGTTATGAATAGAAACATGGATTAAGAGGATTCACCAACCCCCCCCCCCCCAGATAGAAAAAACCACAATTGAGAGCTTCGGGCACCAAATCCCTCTAAAGTTCAATGGATCATCTGATCCCCTAAATGTAGAACAATGGATCAACTCCATTTAGAATATCTTATCTATCAATAAATGTTTATAAAAGGAGAAGGTTATATTGGATATTTATCATATAGAGGGAGAATCTGATTTATGGTGGACCATGATCAATAATACAAAGCCTGTGGAATAGATCTATGTGATAGAGTGGAAGGAATTCCATAAACAAAAATCGATTAAAATTTCCCTTACTGTCTCCAACTTAAAATAGAAATGGATTTCCTTTCCCTCGAGAAAAAAATATAATGAATCTATCATGGTGTGTGAGTAAAAAATCACAAGACTTGCATGATATTCCTCCTTCATTGTTGTTACCTCCAAATGCAAGGTTTAATGCTTCTTTGGTGGTCTAAAACATATTCTAAAAAAATCCCTTGAAATCCATGTCTTTGATAGCTATGAGGAAATTATCTAACGTGCACTCAATGTCAAAAGGGGTAGATCATAAAATCTCAAGAGTATCATTGGGATAAGAAGTTTAAAGTGGATTAAAGTGTGCCAAGAAATTCCAACATCCCACTTGTTAAAGGTGTGGAAAGAAGCACCCTGGAAATTTCCTAAGGCGAATGAATAAATTATTTAGGTGTGTGAAGGAAGGACACCTAGCTAGAAATTACCAAAAGGAGAAGCCCAATAATTTGACATAGGAATGTAATTCTCTCATCAACTCTTAGTTCATTGTTCATTAATTCAACTACAATTAAATAGTTAACTTTTCAAACCAGTTCCCAAATATAATATTTTTCGGATATAACTATCAACATATAAGGAAGCAAGGGTGACCTTTTACCATCACTACAACTGAAGTGGATCAGAAAAATGAAGTGGTAAAGGTAATATATTCATTTATTCAATAATATCAAACATAATTTTTTATTTTTGTTCTACATATTCCTTCATATCATTAATGATTTTTAAAAATATTCAGACACCACCATAAATCATGGAAGTAGATTTTTTGATGAAAATAGAAGATAGGAAAATTATTACATCTGAACTATATAACTCATCCCTTTTCAACTTTTGTGGGACGAAATTCCCAGGAACCCTTGTCATACATCCTTTTAGTGGAATTTGATGCAATTCTGGACATGGATTGTATTTCCCTATATATATCCAACATAAATTTTTGTGATAAGGAATTCACTCTATGTATCATGAATCGATCCGTGATTTTTTACAAGAGCAAGGAGGAGGATGAATCTTATTTAGAACCAATATATCAATCATGGATATTATTACTATATTATAAAGAGTATTTAGATCAAATTATTGAGTCTAATGAAAGACCCATCCTTAAAGACATTCCTATTGTTATGGAATATTCTAACGTGTTTCTTAAGGAATTTTCTGGTCTTCCTCCTAATCGAGAGGTTGAATTTTCCATCAAACTTATACCTCGGGCATTACCAATATCTATGAATCTATATTGAATGGATGTTGTGGAACTTTAGGAGCTAAAGAAACAACTATAGTATAATCTAGATAAAGGATTCATTTTCCCAAGTTCTTAACCATGGGGTTCACTAGTTCTCTTCATCAAGAATAAGGATGGGTCAATGCATATTTGCATTCCTTATCATGAGCTCAAAAAGATCACGATAAAGAACAACTATCCTCTTACACGGATTGATGACTTGTTCAATCAGCTAAGTGGAGCACAATACTTATCCAAGGTGGATCTTCAGTCAGGATATTATCAAGTAAGGGTGAAGAAGGTAGTTATGCCCAAGATTGCATTTCATACAAGGTATGGGAACTTTGAGCTCATAGTGGCACCATTTTGACTCACTAATTCTCTTGAAATATTCACATACATGGTTAATATATTCATTTGAGATTACCTTGAAAAATTATGGTAGTATTTATAGATGATATTTTAATATACTCCAAAACCAAGGAGAAGCATGAGGAGCATTTGTGCATTTTGATAAAGACCCTATGAAAAGAGAATATTTATACCAAGTATAGAAAATGTAGGTTTTGGTTGAAGGATGTATCTTTATTATGGAATATCATCAAAATAAATGGGATATCAATGGACCCTTCAAAGAATGATATAATTGAAGGATGGCCAAGGCCAGCATTTGTGACATATATCTCTAGTTTCCTTAGGTTAGCTGGGTTTTATCATTGATTTGTTAGAAATTTAATAGGATTTTAATCCCATCTTACTAAGATAAATCATAAGGGAGAGATGTTTTTATGGATTCAAGAATGTGATTAAAGCCCAAAGGATCTCAAAAAGTGTATTATCATTGCCCAAATTCTCACACTATCTACAAGTGAGGAAATATTTATGGTATATAGTTGTTATTCAAAGAATTTCTTTGGTAGTGTACCGATTCAAAATGATAAAGTAATAGCATGCACCTCAAGGTAGTTGAAAATTCATGAGAAAAACTATCTCATTAATGATCTGGAGTTGGAAAATGTGATATTTTCATTGAAAACCTGGTATAATTATCTCTATGGGGAGAGTTTTGAGATATATATTGATCACAAAAGCCTCAAATATATATTCAAAAATAAAGAGATAAATATTCTTTAGTGAATATGGTTAGAGATAATAAAGGACTATGACTACAAAATTCACTACCATCCTAGGAAAGAAAACAAAGTGTTGGATGCTCTAAGTATAGAGAATCCAATAATTCTATCATTAATGATAATTGAGAGGGATATGGTCTTCTTATATTTGGAAAGCATGGACATGGGAATCATAAAGGAAGGAACATTATCAATCCTTTCGTAGATTATTTCTCAACCTTCTCTTCTGGAGAGGTTAAAATATGCTCAAAGATGTTATAACGGAATTCAAAAGAAGGTGGAAACTATTAGAATGGAGAAATAATTTGAGTTTAAAATTGATTAAGTAATTGTGATATATGGGTCAAGACTATTTGTTCCATCCAATCCCGAGTTAAATAAGTAACTTTTTAATGATGTAAATATTTTAACTTTCTCCATTCACCTAGGAAGCACAAATATGTACCAATATCTTTGTGACCAATATTGGTGGGACAATATGAAGGAGGATGTCATTGAATATACATTAAATATTTTTTATGCCAGTAAGTGAAGGTTAGAAGGTATAATTCTAAGGGGATGATGAAACCATTATCCATAGAAACATAGAAATGGTAGAACATCACTATGGACTTTTTCACCGTACTTTCAAAGACATCTAGGAGAAACATTGCTATATGGGTTTTTATGGATTATATTTTAAAGATATCTCACTTTATCACAATTTGAGAGGACTTCTCACTAGATCAGCTTGAATGGACATACATAAGATAATTGTTATGGATGCATGGTGTACAGTTACCGATTTTATCTGATTAAGATATGATATATACCAAATTATTTCAGGAAAAGTCTCCAACATTCTCTAAACACTAAGTATATATTTAGTACATCCTATCATCATGAAAATAATGGTCAGTCTGATCATTTTATTTAGACATTAAATACTGGTTTCAAGAATGTTCTATGGTCTTTAAAGTTAGATGTGACCAAAATATTCCTTTGGTTAAGTTATCTTACAACAATAGTTTCCACTCAAGAATATAAATGGCTCCATGTGAATCCTTTTATGGGAAGAGGATCATAACATTGTAATTTTGGGGTGAATTTGGGGAACGAAAACTTCTAGGTCCTGAAATGGTCGAAGAAATGGTGGAGAAGGTTAAGACCATTTAGTAGTACATCAAGGCTTCTCAATATCAACAGAATAGATATGTAGACAATCATTAATGATACCTATAGTGTGATGTTAGAGACAAGTTATTACTCCACATATCTCCATGGAAGAAAGTGATTATATTTGGGAAGAAGAGAAAGCTTAGTACAATATACAATGGTCCCTTTGAGATCCTTAATAACATCACAGTAGTGGTCTATCAACTAGAACTCCCACCAAACCAATATCAGGTTCATGATGTATTCCATGTATCCTTATTGAGGAAGTACATACCAGACCCCTCACATGTACTCAATCCAAAGGTAGTAACATTGGATAATTACCTTTTCTATGAGGAGAAATCGGTTAAGATCTTATATTATAGAAAACAATTCTAGGAAACATGACAATGTTCCTAATCAAATAGTTGTGGAGAAACCAAAATTTTGAAGAAGAAATGTGAGAACTAGAGGAGGTGATGAAGTACATTTACCCTCATTTTTTAGTGTAAGAGAAGAAAATTTCAAGGGAGATATTTCTAAAGGCGGTAAGATTGTAACAAACCAAACTGTTATAAAGAAAATTCAACTTTTGATTTAATTAGATGTCTTATTAAGTAATATGGTTTTAGAAAACTCATGAATTTAGTTTTTTTGTATCCAATTGGTTTTAAATTACCATTAAGTACCATTACCATTGATAATATAGTTTTTGAATAGTGATCACATGTTAGTATAAATATAGGGTTTTAACAAATCCAATTAACATGGACAAACAAAGTGACGACCTCCACAAGTAGGACCATACACTATGAAGACCATTTATCAGAGATTTCAAGGGAGTTATAATTTCTGGTATTTTCCATTTACCAATCCCAAGATGATATCCAACAACTTAAGAATGATCGAAACCATTTACGAGAGAAGTTCAAGCTCATCGAGATCGCGGCCCAAACCATGTTTGTCGAACCACCCAACTAAAGTCCCACCATCGCACACCATACTCTTAAGGAGTTTTTTGGGGTATTAAATGGATATGTATCTAGACCCTAGAAACATGAATATGTATTTTTTTTAATATATTAATGAATATATTATCATCTTATTATTGTTACTTTGTAAATGATTTTTATTTTGATACAATAAAATGACAAATATTATTTTTGGTTCATATTCAAATTCAATTAATGAATTTATGAATTAGTTAATTTTTTAATTAAATAAAATCTTAATATTATTAAAAAAATATAAAATATAAATGATCATATAATTTTTATGAATTAAAATGTAATATTTTTATGTGCGTGAAAACTGTTATCATCAAAAACCTAGAATTTCTTAATAAAAATCAATTTTATTTTAAAATTGAAAATTCACATATTTTGAAAATTATTTTGAAAAAATGACTATTATTTTTTGAATAATAACTTCAAAATTATCCAATGGTGAGTTTTTTATAATTTTCTAAGACAATCAGATTTTTGGGTAAAATTTAAATATCGTATAAATATACTTTTTGTTTTATGACAACATAATGAACCAATGGTGATGTAATAATTTCTATAAATGGAATCCATGAACAAATAAATTTTTTATTATTTAAAATAATTTTATTTTAATTTCATTTGGTTTATTTTGTAAATCCATTATGAATCCTTCGAAACCTAAAATATATTTTAAGGTTTTAAAATAATTTCTTAATGAGTGTGACTCACCTACACATAAGAAAGGGAATTATTTTAATAATTTCATCCCTTATCCATAAAAGATAATAAAAACCACTCCCATTTAGTATAAAAAATGGTATGGTTTGTGGTTTTTTGATATTTTATTATGTAGATTCCAAAATCAAAATAACAAAGAAATCCCCCTCTTTTCCTATATAAACCAACATAATATCTCATTTCACTTAACTAAAACTTCTTGGATCATGTAAATAATATTCCCTACACTGTATAGAGTGCTCCCAAGGTTCCCCCAAGCTCCCAATAATCCCCTCTCAATAATTTTGAGTCACACACTCAAGTAAGGTTTACTCACCTTCCTCCTTTTCTTTCAATTCAAGAACCTTCTTTGAAATTAGTCTTTATGATTTTAGTTGGTTATATTTTCAATCATGTATCATAATTACCTTAATGTAAAACTAATATTATTTTAATTTTAGACCATATATACCCTCTCAATTTCACCCTTACCTAAGCCATTACTATGCTGCAATTTCATAATGGATTTCTCTCTTCCCATGTCCATTGAAGATCTTATTTTATATTATGTCTAATAATTCTATTTTCTTATGTTGTAATATATTCCTCCATATTACTGTTATTATCCATTTAATGTATAAAATTTTTTATCCCCTTTCTCTATCATTAATCCTCTCATGATCCTTTATGTACACCAATTACCAAGCTAAAATATTATTATAATTCTTTTCTCTATTCAAGTTTCTTCATTACCTTACGCCTCCTATTGAAAAATTTATAGTGTTGGGATATTATTTTTTGTGTTCATATTACTGCAAATTTTATTTCTATGTGATTAGAGACCCATTCTTATCTCATCAACCCATTTTTATGAATCTTTAATTAACATCGTTATACTGCCAAAATTTCACCGTGATCTTCCATGCCAAAACAACAGTGTAGTTAATACCATACACATTTCCTATCAAGGTTGTTCACATTTATGAACATGTTATTTTTTATTGGTTACTTACACATATTTATTATACACTCCTTAATAATGTAAAAAATAATTATGATGAATGAATCCATTTTTTGATCTATGTGGCACACTTAAGCGTGAGAATGAAATGAATATGATGGGTGCGCCCAGATAGCGGTCCAATGCATTGGTTAATGTTTGGTATCATGATACGTCTGGCTGAGATAGGTATTGAACCTGATTCCTTTATGGTACTTTTTCCATAATAATGTATTTGAGGGTTTATCCTCTACCTATGTTTATGATTCTATGTTTTATGTTTTTTCCATATTTCTCATGTTATGATTATCATGCTATGTCATTCCTTATTATTCATGTTATTTTTATTCTCCATTTATATGTATATTATTAAACATGTATTATCTTATTCACATTATGCCTTATTTATTACCTTTTTGGGATTCATATCTCACCCCTTTATTGTTTTTCCCCCAATATATCCCATACATTATTAAAAATCCATGGAATTTTAGAAGAATGTTATGGATGTTTTCATTAATGTTGTTTTATCCCATGTTCATGATGTTATGTTATGTAAAAAATGTAAAAATACACTATAATTATAGATACTTTATGTTATATTATGTTTACTTTTATGTAATAAATCAACTATTAATTTTTAATTAAGATCTGGGTTTTTATAATGATAAAAAAATAATCATTGTTAATTTAATAATTTAAATCAAGCGTTCTAAGAGGAAAATATTTTATTACTATTATGTAATATTTTCATATCTATTACTTCTTCTTATAATTCCTTCCAATTATAATATATCACACTAATAAACACTAAATTATATCATTATGATTCTTATATAATTATATTACAACTAAACCACCACATAATCATCCATTAATCCTGGAATATCTATGTTTGGGTCAGTTTAACCACCTACTTGAACAATGCTATGCGTTTATATCATCTATGACTATGGGAAATTAATTTTGCGTATAATATGATATATATATATGTAATTAATTATTATATTTATGGAATAGTAACATTATTATTAATCCCATTAATTAAGATAACACCTTTTTTTGTTAAGAATCACTGAAACGTTATCATCATTGGTTTTATCTTCATGGATTGAAACCAAAAGTACCATAGAATGAAATTATACCTTTATAGAAATCTTGGAACATATATTATAGTATCTTTAATTAACTTTTAATTATGAACAACGTAAAAATAATAAATATCAACACCTCTTTTACAAAACTAGTTCAAAACAATCGAGATTGCTTATCCCGATATTGAAAATAGGTAATATCTAACTAAAAGTGGCATTTAAAAATACCAGAACATATATTTATAGGAGGTAAAAGATGACTATAATTCATATATATAATTATTACAAATTAAGAGTATAATTTTAAATGAATGTGATTAATGTTAGGAATTATGCGATTAAGTTGTATGTGTTTTTTATACAAAAAGTTAAAGTGAATTCATGGAAGCCTAGACAGGAGGTAAGGGTTTCTCTTTGTCCCAATTCAAATTTTTTGAGACAAGCTACACGTTAGGAACCTTGTTTCCTTTGTATGGTTTTATATTAATTTAATAAACCATAAATTTTATGTACTTTATTTCCTTGTAATTATTAGGATATACTAAAACAAATAATGTTCTTTTCTTAAAATTTCTTTTGACTCAAGTGTTACATCATTCGTAAGAGTTTTTAGTAAATCAATTATTTTCATTAATATATGGTCATTATATTCAACAAATTTCATATAATTTTGGTAAATTTCATCCTTTAATTGTATTATGTGGTATTTATTAATTTTTTACATGTTTACCACATTAACCCCTTTTAATATATTTCATGTTTCATAGAGTATGTTTCCCAAAATTGAAATTGATAGCTCAAATATCCTTTCTTTTAGTTATAAAGATTTATCGTGAACTTTTTTATTCTATTATTATGTTATTAAACTCTAATATTTTATTATATTTCATTTTATAATCCTATTTGAGAAAATTATGTTTCAACACAAAGAATTATTTATTACTCTTTTTACAATATGGGTTTTTAACAAAGGTAATTTTGATGCAATCTTTGGAAATGATGTTTTTCATCTATGTCAACATCCCGATGATTTTCTTTTGTTACACTGGGGATATGTTCTTTTTAATCCATACAGATTATTTCTTTGAATGTGTTATGTAATTTTATTTTATATCAAAAATAAATTATTCATCATATTTTTTATCTTTCCAAATCATCCACTTTATAAGAAATATTTTCCTTCTAATTACATTCCTATATGAACACTCTATATTTCCATCCTTTTATTCAAATGTGTTCACATAGATTTTATATATTTATTGATTGGGGATATTATTGACATGATCATTTACCCATTTCTCAATATGGTGTTAGTTTATGGGATTCTTATATATAAAGAAATTCTATTCATTGATTTTGTAACTATTGAAAATCTGTATATTTATTACTCTTATATGGATGTTTATTGATTACTCGGGAAATTTAACTATGTATTGTTTAACCATCCACATTATTTCTCTTGATGGGTTATGATAATTTTATCCCTTTTACTAACATGGGGAAAAGTATTAGCATCATGTATATTGTTTTTCCAATGTGGATAACTAATAAAAAAGTTGTTTATATATTGATTAATTATTATCACATATGATAAATATGTTGTAATTAAACAAGTGATGAGTGGGGACTAAAATTATATCACCCCTTGATTCATATATAGGTCTCATTAGACAAAAAATTTTGGTTATTTTGGTGTATTCTTTCCAAGATCAATATATTTACTAGATATAGGGACGTGATGGTAACATCATGATGATTAAGACCATGATTATATGGCTTAGGTCATGGAATTATCTACCCAACATTATTCATTTCATTGGTAAGGAACCTATTATTTTTGTTTGTGTGATCTATTTATTTTCATTTCTATCCACATATATATTATAGTCCTGGTTTATGTTTATTATGGAATTATTTTTATTATTTATTCCCAAAATAATATTTACACTCATATTATGATCACTCATGATCTTTAATTTTCATTTTTCTTATTTACCCTTATTGGTTGTTTGATATTACACCTTTTATGTTTCAATTTCCCTAAGTTATGAAGAAATTTATTACACATTATGTGTCTATGGAGAATATGTGGGATATTTTGAACACTTTTTATGGATTAAGAATTTTCTTATATAAGGGAAACATATCCATTAGTTAATAAACACATGAGCCTTATTAGTTTATAATTTTTCCTAACTATAAAAATATCAAAACCTAAAAGGTGTTAGGAATTTAAGTAATGCAATATTTTCAATAATTCATGTAATTATGGGATAGTTCAATCTATGAATATATGGTTGGTATCAAAGATAGTATGTAGAATATTTTTTATGGCATAAAATCTAGGGGTGTCGGTTCAGGGCATCACATTTGGTATCAGATCAGGGTTTTGATAACTTTTGAGATTATGAAGTTTGTTTAGGATAGTTTAAGGGTTAATAAGTTAGGGTTTATCATAATTTAAAAGGTATAGAAAACCCTTTAGGAGAGTATATGATTTAATTTTAAGATAATAATGTTCATTTTAGTTAGGTATTAAGATAAGATAATATAAGAAAAAACATAGTTATAAGTCTTATTGAGAACCATAAGTATAAGATAACATCCAAAAGTTTTGGTAAGGTGCATATTTGGTGGTTCTCTTAGAAATTATAACCATATCTAGATACTAAAAGTGGATGGAGGCTCTAGAATAAATGTACCTAGGATAAATCATTAAAATGGTGGATTGGGTATTAACTCGATCACCACCTGGTGCATAAAAAAGTTGCCTATCTTCACACCTGGATTTTCACTCCTAGGGAATATACTTTGGTTAATAAAATTCTCTTTATGAACCATTATAAATAATTTGATGTTTATTTTAACTAATTAAGTTAAAGAAAATAATATAAATATGACCATGGATAACCAAGTATTGAACAAACAGATCCATAGGTTGAACCTAAAGTATCATATATTAAAATTAAGGTTTTGTAGGGGAAGACATATTTAGATTGATGTTTTCATATTCATATTTTATATATTATCATAACCATTTTTTTTTATTGTACTTTTTTGAAACAGAATCATGAAGATGAAGATGAGAGAGGTATGTATCTATAAACCACTATGCCTTATAACAAAATAATGGAGAATACTTAAGCTTTTGATAATTTTAGTATATGCCTATTATAATGGAAAAGTAGAGTTTATTACTATTTCTTATGGTAGTGAGGTTAACATGTTAAAGGATAATAAATCTTGACACTCTTAACTATTTTTATTATAGACTAATATTTTTCAAGGATATTCTGGTATATTCTAAAACGTTATGAGGACTATGTGAAGCATCTACATATTTTTCTTTAGTATCTATTTTTTAAAGGTTTGAAAATAGATATTAAATGGTATTAATAACCATGAAAAGTGATGTTATGGAAAGTTTATTTTTTGGGAGATAACTATTAGTGAATTCATTATTGAGTTATGGAAAACTCTTAGGTTTAATATATTCTTGATGTTAAGGTAACAATGGGTGGATTGATTTTTTGAAAAGTGAGTTAGATGGTTTTGATAGCCTTGTAATTGATTATTTTTTTAATGAAAAATTAATCCCTGATATTTTTTGTATTTTATATAGTTTTTGGGATTATGGTATATATTTAATAGTTTTGACTTTATGAAATAGTTATTAATACATTTGATGTTTAAATATAGAGTTAATTTTTTGAAGAATATATATTCTCATTATGGTTTAATTTATTAGAGATAAAAATGGTTTTGGGAAGGTATGTTATTGAGAATATATGATTTAGGTATATACGTACTTGGGTATATGATTGTAGGAATTATTCATATTGTTTGGAGAAGGATAAGTAACATGATATATCTTAAGAGAGTAATGTAAAGTTCATATTAGGAGTTATATCCCAAATGATAAATATGTTAATATACCCTCACCTACTTTCGTCAATCTATAATAATTAAAATTTTGATGATGAAAATTATTTAAGGGGGTGCTATTTAACACCACAGGATTTTGATATAAGGTTAAATTCAAATAAATCAATTTTTTCAATAGCTTGCTCCACATGAAACATCGAAGATAAATGAAACTATGATAAATTTAGATTGAATGAAAATATTTAAGTATTCCTAATAATCCATAGTTTTTTATTTAGATGTAAATAATAAGAGTAACCACTTTATGATATATTGATAGTTTGAAACTAATTTCTACATTTAAAATTATTTAAATTGAATTCTTATATCTAAAATTACTAATAATATCATTTTAATCATTGAATTATATTTTTATAAAAAAAACTTTTTATGTGTTATGATTTTTTTATCACAATAAATTTATAATTAATTGATTTTAATAAATATTGAAATGAATAATTGATCAATACATGTAACGACTTTTTCCTTTCCAGACCATTACTTTTTTGTTTTTGTGGCTAGAGTGTTTTTGAAGGTGGATAGATAAGGGCTCAAAGGTGTTGGAGCTTTATGAAAACTACAACAGGGAATTAACAATGTAAAATGGTAATTTACATAGTTAATGTATGTTTTGTGTCTTGTGTAGTTTGTGGTTTATGTCATTTTTGCAATGAGGTACAAATCATGAAAAGTTTCATGTACTAAAACAAGTAATTAAAATGTAAATTATTTTTAGATGAGGTGATATGTTTTTCATCATAAAACTATGACATTGAGAATTCATGTCTTAAAATCACGATTTAAAATTTTAATTATATAGACCTGTGGAATTCACATCATAAAATTTTAATTTAAGATATGAATTGGGAAACTTATAGTCTTTATAAAACAGAAGGCTCGCTTAAACCCTTCCATTTTTTCATTTCTTCTCTCTATTTTTGGATGAACCCTATGGGGTTTTGGGAGACTTTCTGATCCCATTCTCCATTTGTTGGTCTGTGGGTTCTATTAGATTCTCATTAGTGATTGGTAATGAGTTTTTTCCCTTTTCCTTATATTTTCATTTTTTTTATTTGTGGTTTCATTATGGCATTGTTGTTTTGTTTCGAGGTGTGTTTGGGATACATTTTATAAAACCCTTTGGTGTAATCTAGGCTAATCAATAGTTTCATTGTATGGTTTTGTGTTTTGGTATGATTCTTCTTCATCCCATGGGGAACAGTGAGTCAAAAAAAATTCTTTGAGGTAGATAATCCCCCTTATTTTATATTACGTTCAATGTGTGGGGATTTTAGGAATATTTATTCCTTTGGGTGTATGTTAAGGGTTGTATTAATGAATATAATTAATTTTCTTAACTTGAAATTTATGGGATATGGAGTAATCACATTTTTACTACATTGATGTTATTTGTTTTGAGTTTATTCCATGTTTTGCCTTACTGATAATCATGGGTATTAGGAGCCTTGATTGGGTTTTAGTTTATATATGTGGGACCCTTGTTGTGATGCTTTTTAATATCACCCTAAATAAAAGGATAATAACATATATATACAAATGTCTAATGAATTTATTTCCCATTTAAACCCAATTTTTGTGATAATACCTATGTGAAATAATAGAGTAATGGAATCCCAGGAATAAATTTTGGAATCTAGAATCTATTGTTGTGTGTGGTCTTGATTATTGTGTTTCTTTGTATGAAGTGGTCCATGGTTTGATGATAGTGGTGATTGGTTGGGATATGAAAATAATTGGGGTTGTGATGTTTGAAGTATAGGTTGGTTGTCATGGATGTGATATAGGAAGTTTTATAATGGATATGGTCTACAGTGGTGGATATGTGTGATGGTGATGATTTGTGGTGGTGTTGTTCCATGTGGCAGCATTACTTGATGAGGATGTGGTACGTGTAAGTTGTGATGTGCAGCAGTTTAGTTATGTTGTTTTTCTGAGGATATGGTTTGGTTTATGTGGTGTTGTAGCAATGGTTGATGTGAGATGGGTTGTTTTCGTGATGTGTGGTGTTTATGGGGAAGATGTTTTGTGGTGATATGGTTTGGTCTACATGGTGTGGTAGAAGTGGTTGTTATGAGATAGGAAATTAATTGTGTGGCATGGTTTTGTTATTTTCTCAGATAAAAATGGAATAAATTATGATGATAAATTAAATGAATAAATTAATGGGTTAAAGATGAATACGAATGGTCTATGTAAATATGAAATACATTTCTTAGTAATGGGAGTTGTTGGAAACTCATTAAATATAGAAATGGTGGCTGAAAGTGTGAATGTCTGGTTTTTATGGTGGTTGTGTTGTTTGTTTCATATAGTGGTGGTTGTGGTTATGATGGGTTATGGGTAGTGCAATTGTGTTTTTGGTGTGTACATTAATACAGTTGTTGTGATCCCATAGGTTGGGTAATGTGTTTTTGTCTATATATAATGTATTTTATGTTATTTCTATATGAAAACCTATTGAGTTGGATAACACTATAAATGCATAAAGGTTTTGGGTTCTAGGTGTTTTCCCCAACATCAGTGATGGTGCTAATATGGATGGTTGGCTACCCCCTCTTCCCCACTCTTCCTTCGGTAGTAGTGATGACCCTCATGTCTTTGAGAAATATGTGATGTGTTTACCTAGGTTTCTTTAGGTGAGATGTTATGTTATGTCCTATGTGTCTATGGGTGTGATGTGGTGTGATTAGGAAGTGATGATAAGTGATATGTGGTGGGGCTCATGTGTGGTAGGAGGAGGGAATGAGGCTGATTTCCTTCATGTTAATGATACTATGATTCTTTTTTTATGTGATGAAATATGGTTTCATGGCCCATGTATCATTAGTTAATATTTTATATGACATGATGTTGTGTGATGTGATATGTATGGAAGGTATGGGATCACAAGATGTTTGATTTTGGGGTGTTGGAGTGGAAAATCATTAGGTAAGTGGTAGCCAGAGAACTTTATTAAATTTATGATTATTACATTACTTTATATAATGCATGATTTTGTGAGTAATACATGGTAAGAATGGGATTGGTTATTTGTCTGGTTTAGGTTCTTGTTAGTTCTATTTTTTATTCATTGGCACATTAGTATGCTATTTCACATGTGCACTTGAGACCTTGGGTACGTTCTAACTAAGTATACATTTTATACTCAGTTAACATATATAAACTATTTTCCAGGTTTCTAGGAAGACTTTGGAGACTATCTGGATATTACTAGCTTTGGATTTGGTGCTTCGAATGAATCTTTGTTGTAGGACCTGTCTTTTTTGTATTTACTTAGGGACTTTTATGTATATCTATTGACATTGTTCATGAATTGTGAGATGGTTTGGGTTTAATTTTATATTATCTGTTGTAATTTCATTATGTTTTTTATCATATATCCTAATCATATATTGTTATAGAGGGTAATGCCTCTAATATGTGTGATTTTTATACCCCTAGTGCTTGTCACCATCCCAAGGCCTACTGTAGGTGGGACTCAGGGTTCATTATCTCTCTTCCTTCACTACCAACACATGCAGG
Source organism: Viscum album (assembly GCA_963277665.1). Taxonomy (NCBI): domain Eukaryota; kingdom Viridiplantae; phylum Streptophyta; class Magnoliopsida; order Santalales; family Viscaceae; genus Viscum; species Viscum album. Next base: position 516,005,529 of record OY728135.1, read on the forward strand.
GAATATTTGGAGTGAGGTATCATGATAGAGTGGTATGATAAGTTTTGGTAATGATATAGGATAGATTTTGGAGTCAGGAACTGTGAAAATTACATGGGTTTGTAGGGAGACTATCTATGAAAAGGGATATTAGGTCCCTCTTTGATCCAATTCATGAAGTTTGATATTATAAAATGGCCAAGTGAGGTGTAATTGTTTTCATGTTAGATACTTAGGATAGTTATATGTATCATGATTGATTGTATTCATGTCTGAGTTGGGAAATTGTGTGAAATTAAAATGAATTAATTGAATAATATTTTAAAAAATTCAATGATACCATGATTAGGGTTCCTCTTTGATTTTTAAGGATATCTCATGTTTTTCATATATATGTATCTTAGGCAGTTGATGTTTAGTAGGCTGATCTGGTTGATCATTAGAGGATTGAACAGATAGGGGAGTATGAGGCATGTAAGAGGGTAATTCATTCCTTTTAGCAATAGAGTTTGAGTAAGTATGAGGTTAGAATATTAGATCTAGAGATGTATCACTAGTTTTAGGATATCGAAATCACTTTTATACTTGTTCGAGGTTTAAGTAATTTTTGGGTGTCACTGGTAGTTAGTTAGTTGCGAGGAGTTTCGCATCTGTGGTGGGTACTATAAATGGGTGACTAAATATAGGTATATGTTTTATAAATAGGATTTCAAAAATAGTTCCATTTAGAGTTCATTCCATAAAAAACAAAGGTACTAAAGTGTCGGGATTTATCTATCTTATGTAGGGGGACCTAAATGTGTGTGATCTTTGAATCAGGTTCATGGAGAACCTGTGATTTTCCATGAATATCTTTCCTTAAGTCCAGAGTGTGTTGTCTGGGGGAGGTTTTTCACCTGGTTATTACATATGAAGTCACCCGGTTTACTTTTTCTACATATCCAGAAGTGTAAAATAAAGAATAAATTGCCAATTGGATATTCTCCTTGGGAGTTGAGCCCCAATATATTATCCATAAAGGCTTCTTGAGGATTAGAGTTTCAGATAGTGGTTTTTGGGTGATTAGGTAGTCAAGGGTTTGACTAGTGCAGAGTCGAATATAGTATATATTTTTCATCTTTCTGGGATAGGTGGATTCCAAAAAAATGTCGGGGGATTTCTATTTTTATGCTATGTATATAGAGGACATGGTTACCTCTGGACTCTATGTTGACCACTCAAGAATCCTAATTTCATATGGGTGTTCAAGCCCCTTTTTGGATGTAGTATAAGTTTCCTCCAAGGTATTTTTAGAAGCAAGGACCACTGGATCATGTTTAGTAGACAAGGGAATATGGTGTTGGAAGAGGCAGCATTATGATATTCCTATTCTATAGGTACCTAGGCCAAAGTGTGTTTGTGGTGGCTGAAATCATAGAGGTGGGGGATATGGGTGTCATCAAATGAATATGTTGGAGGTATCATCGCTATCAAGTCCAAAGGTAATATGAGGTAAGCTCAGTTTATCATCTACTCTTTCTTGTGATTTGATTAATTCAAGAGCTTTATAATCCTCTTATACTCCTAATTTGGTTCATTCCTTGGGAATAGATGTAGAGATACTTGTATTTTCCCTAGTATTATATACACTAGTTATAGATTGGGTTTCTTTTTTTGATGTGTTTCGGTGGAGTAGAATGGTGATGGGGAAACACCAGTCAGTGGGAGATTTTTTTACTGTATATACAGCCATATGATGTTGTACTTGGCATTGATTGTATTTATTCTATGTACATAGTCATTAACTATTTCTATATGAGAGTTTTTTCTGATGTGGAGGGACAATGACTGGCATTCATTGACGAATGAGTATATTAGAAGGGTGGTAGGAAATTGGATCCTCTTTTGTCTCAGTTGAAAGATCTATCAGTGGAATCTCAGGTTGAGTATTTTTTCAGGGTTGTGGAGGAGTACCTAGATTTTTTTCCCAGATTTAGTAGTGACACTACCCATGCGACGCAATTTCATGTTTGGGATAAAATTATAGTTGGGTGTTTCTCTGATTTTAATGTATCCCTCTCTAATGAAACCTATAGAGCTGCATGATTTGAGGTTGTGGGTGGATGATCTGATGCAGAGGGGTTTTATCTAACCTAGTGTGTCCCATTGGGGTTCTCCAGTGTTATTCACTAAGAAGACAGAAAGTGGTCTAAGGTTTTTTTATAGACTACAAGAGGTTTAATCAAGTAATAATTAAGAACAAATACCCCTTACAAGGATTGATTATTTCTCAACCAGATGAGAAGATATATTTGGTTTTTGAAGGTTTACTTGTCGTATGGATATCACTAGATGAGGGTGAAATTGTGGATAACCCAAAGACAACATTTGGGTGAATGTATGGGTACTTGATGCCTTTTTCATGTCCTTTAGTGTCATGAATTCACAATTCGTGTTAATGAGGTTCATGAACTCCATATTCAATGAGTTCATGTACCAGTTTGTCATGATTTTCATTGATTCCATATTGATCTACACGAATTCAGAGGAGAAGAATATGTATAATCTAATAGCTATATTATAGGCCTTTTGACACCACCATATCTATGGAAATCTGTACAAGTGAACGTTCTAGATGTGATAGGTGAATTTACTTGAAAATGTGGTGTCCCATTAGGGTTTTTTCATAGACCTGTCAAAGATCATGGCTATTGTTTCGGGGTAATAACCCAAGAACATGATAGAGGTTTTCATTTTTCTCAGTCTGTATGGATATTATTAGAGGTTTGTATCGAATTTCTATCAGTTTTTCACCCTGCTGATAACCTTGACTAGGAAGTACGGGGATTTTTTATGGAATAATTAGTGATAGACATCATTCTATTACCTAAATGAGAATTTGGTCAGTTCTCGGGTTCTTTGATTTCATAAGGAGGGTGTGATGTTTGAGGTTTTCTATGACACTTCCCATCTGGTCTTGGGATGAATATTGATGCAGTAGAGGGTGGTGAACTCTAATGGTTATAGTAAATTATTTTCCCATGAGAATAACTATACCACCCATGACCTAGTGCTAGTGGTAGTTGTGTTTTCACTAAAGTTGTGAAGGCATTACCTTATTAGAAAGCACTTTGTGGTTTTCAAGGATCATAAAGGACTAAAATATATATTTTATCAGTAGTATTGAAATATATTCAAGTATAGGTGTATTAAGTTTCTTCAAAATTTCTATTTTAAAATCTCTTACACCCTTAGAAAAGAGAATGTTGTTGCTGATGTGCTTAGTAGGAAGTCCCAAGCAGATGTGTTTTATGAGTCTTTTCATGTTTGTAAAGGGATGGAGGAGCTCACTACTATACATCTTGATGTTGGAGAGAGTAGTTATCATAGTTTTCTTGAACATATGATTGTATATTTTTTCTTGATATTTGAGGTGGAAGAGTCCTAGTGGGGATACTCAAAGGAAGAGGTCATGCATGATAGTTTTTTCCATGGTGATACTCCAAAGGGATTGTGGGAGGATTCTTAGAATCATGTTTTGTTTTTGGAGAGGTTTTTTGTTCCATTGGTAGTTCACGTGGGAGTTCTTATTGAGTTTCATATCTCACCTTTATTAGTACATCGTAGTATGAAAAAATGTATCATGGATTGAGAAAAAACCTTTGGTGTCCTCAGATAAAATGGTCAATGGAATAGTTTTTAGTAAGGATTCTTGTTTGTTAGTAGGTGGAAGTAAATAACAATGCTTCACGAGGTTTTTTATAGTCCTTATATGTTATTGAGTGTAAATTAGAGAATATAGCAATGTATTTCATCACTGTATTAACCTGGGATTTGGGAGCATGTAATTCATTTTGTGTGATAGTGGACCGAATGGAAAAGTCAACTCATTTTATGTTGATCCATATGTGGAGTGTCTTGGAGGTCCTGGGGAGGCAGTATAGGGATTATGTGGTAAGGATTCATGGGGTACCAAGTAAAATCATCTCTGATCTACATCCTCATTTTACCTAGCAGTTCTTGAGATTTTTTTATCATTATTTTGGCTCTTAATTGAAACTTAGCACTACTTTCCACCCTTGTGAGGATGGGCGGATGGAGTAGACCATAAAAATTCTAGATGATATGTTCTAATCATGAAACTTGGATTTTTTTGGATCGTGGGTAAGAAACCTTTCATTTCTTGAGTTTTCCTGCAATAATATATATCACTCATCTATTTTCATAGATTCATTTGAAGTATTGTATGGGTGATCATGTCATTCTATGTTGTGCTAGATTGAGGTTGGAGAGTTGGTAGTTCTTGGTCTTCATGTCATGTAGAACATAAAAGAGAATATATATTTGTTTAAAGATATGATGAGGGTGTTGTAGGAAAATCAAAATATATATGTTGGTCATAGGTAAAGGCCCTTTTAGTTCGAGGTTGGAGACCGGGTATTCTTGAGAGTATCCCCTTAACATGGGAAGTGGAGGTTTGGTGGGGGAGTAAGCCTTCTCCCCTGTTCGATGGACCTTTTGAGGTGTTGGAGAATATTTACATGGTGTAATATCGGTTGGAACCTCTTCCATGAAAATAAAGTATCTACAATGTCATCCATGTGTCTCATCTTCATCGGTATCTTTTAGATGACTCTGACATCGTTGACCGAGGAGAGTTGAATATCAAGGATGATGTAGCATTCATGGAGAAACCTATGGAGATATAGGATTGTAAAGATAAAGTGATGTATGGATGATCCATTCCCTTAGTTTTAAATTTTTGAAGGCATGGTGTCCTATAGTAGATTGCATGGGAGCACGGGGCGTGTACGCCTTCCCAGTACCTAGAGATATTTTGATCTTTCATTATTTTGATTTTCTTTTATAATTTGATGTTTGGATCTTACTATTTTATGAGATGTAGTTTTTCCTTGTTGATGTGATGTTTGAATAAGATTATGATATGTGAATAGAGTAAATCTTAATTCCTAATCAAGTAACAATATACTATGATATGTATTAAAATTGTGTGGGTGATTCAATGTTTCCTAATGCGGATAATATCTTAACATAGAAGATATAATTTCTTGGTTTTTATGATCAATGAAGTGTTCTGCGTTGGTTGTGGTAGTTTTTTGGTTGGGATGTGTAGATGTTGATGTGGTTGTGTAGATATTTAGAGTAACATATGTGTCTTGTGGCTGGTTCTAGGTTATGTGGTGTTGTACCTTGTGAGGGATGGTGGTGTGGCAGTGTGGAGTGTTTTTGGATGTTCGGTTTGGTGTGTTTGGATAGTGGTATTGTTTTGGGTGTAACAAGATCCTTGAGATGAGTCTAATTGGGTGGTTGTTCTATTCCTCTTATTCTTTTGGTTTTGGTTTTTATTCTTGATGATAAGGATCATTTGAAAGGCATGTAATGTAATAGTGTGTTCCTTTTCAGCCCGTTACATTGCTGGTTTTGTGGTTGGAGTGTGTTTAGAGGAGGTTGGAGAGAGGCTCAGAACAGTTGGTATTGCAGGATAACTACAGCAAGGAATTCAAAATATAAAAGTAAAATCATTTCATCAATGTAAGTTTTATGGCTTGTGCAGTTTTTATTTTTTGGCTTGTATGTAGTGATGGACAAAACATGAAAAGTTTTTATGTCATAAATAGGGATTTGTGATATTAATTAATTATGGATGAGAATCCATGGGTTTTAGTGGAAAACCAATACTAAAATAAATAATAGCTTAAAATTTGGTTTTAAGACATGTATTATACAAACCCATGGAATTCACTTCATAAAATTGTAATTTAAAATTTGAATCAGGTGACTTATAACCTGTACAAAACGTGAAGTCTCGGTGAACCCTAACCTTATAATCTTACCTATATCAGTATATTAAAAACCCGTAGGCAATTTTGGAAGACTATTTAACCCCTTTCTCCCAACATTGATCTCCAGGTTCTGGTGGGTGGTCATTAGCGATCGTTGGTGAATTATTTACCCTTTCCGTCATTTTTTCCATCCATTGTTCTTTAGTATTTCACTATAGTGTTGTTGTTTTTTGGTTTTGGGTGAGTTTGGGCTGAATTTTTTATAACCCTTTGGTTTAATCCATATTGATATGTGGTTTCATGGTGTGGTTGTGGTTTCTAGGTTGTTTCTTCTTCGCCCTGTTGTGTGTATAAATTCTGAAATGCTTTTTTGAAGTAAGGAATTCACATCCTCTTCTTTTAAAAGTTATGTGATGGGATTTCTGGATTTTTGCTTCCTTTGGGTTAATATTAAGGGTCACATTAATAAATATAATTAATTTTCATAACTTTAAATTGAAGGGATGAGGAGCAATCCAAAGTTTTAATACTTTTGATTATATTGTTAATGAATTTATTCCAAGTTGTTTCCTTGATAAAAATATTGGTTTTTGGGAGATTTTTGTACTATAGTTTATATATGTGAGACCCTAATTTTGTTTTTTTATATCACCCAGAATAAAAGGATAAAAAATATATATGGCTAATGAATTGGTTTCCCATGTAAACCTGGTTTGTGTGATAATATCCAGGGTAAATAATGAAGTAAAGTAATTGTAACACCTTGAGATTTTATGAAATAATTTTTTCAAATGAATCTAAATTCTTCTATATCTTGTGTTACATGTGACATCGAGTTTAGTTTGTGTTACATGCAACATCAAGTTTTAATGAAACACAAAATACTATTATTATTTAATATGATAGTTATCCCCTAACCATTGGAATGGGGGGTATGAATATGATCAACTAAATTATCAAAATATTTGGTTTGAAAATATATATAAAATTAATTCTTTTTTACCAAATAATTATAAATGAAAATAAATACAATTTGAAAATAAATGAAATTTTTTTCTAAAACACTATTTTAATGCACACAAACAGGTTTTATCTCAATAAATAAATAAATAAAATTTTTAAATGATTATAATGAAATTTATATATTTTATATTCAATAAAAAAATTTATCATCCATCTAGTATTTTTCTTATGTATTCGATAAGAATAAATCCAAATTTACATTTAAAATTTGTATTTTTCTTAAAAGCATTTTAGTCAAATTTTTCCCACTTATTTTAAAATAATTATTTTCTAATTTTATAAAATATATTTGAAAATTTAAATAAATTTTTGAAATAGTCATTGAAACTTTATCTTAGGGTTAATTTTTGAATCTTTTTTTGAAAGATAATTTTTTCCATGAATAATGAAAAATAATGGTTTTTATTAATAAGTATCTTTTAATTTAAATAATTTAAAAACATAAAAATAATTTTAATATGGTTTTAAAAGTTAAATTAGTTAAATTATATATTTAATAATATAATTTTTTTATTTTAATCAATTCCATATTCATTTGGCATATTTAAAAATTCTATATTTATGATAATTTTCTCTTGGGAAAACCGCTTTTTTCGTGTCTATGGGTTTAATTTTAAATTAAATTATGCCACTTATGAAAAATTAATTTAAAAAATAGATCCCAAATTTGGAATCATCATAATTTATATTTTATAATAAGTTCAATTAATTTTTTCCCATTATGAATAGTAAAAAACTGTAATAATTAATTACCCTAGTTAATGTAAAAATGGGTTTACTAAGGGGTTAAAATAAAATGACAGGGGGTTAAAAATGACCCAAAACTTGTAATAAATCTATTATATGGTAATATGTAGACCATATAACCTTTAATTTCCAATAATTATCCAATTTTTCCTTTTGTCATGTGAAATATGTGGTCACACCTTTTTATTTTTAAAAATTTCAAGTGTGTCTTATCCCCCGCTTATAAAAGGATACCATCTATCCTTTCATCTTAACACTTCCAAAAACCTTTGGTTAATTCAGTAAATGTCCAAATCCATTCCCTTATTACCTCCCCATATCCTATAGTCCTTTTTTTATTAGTAAAAACTCATACTGACTCTTTAGGTGTAAACCTATAGGAGCTCCCCAAAGAAGTGGTATAGTCCTTAACTATGTGTTTTCATTTTATTTCTTCTTCTTAAACATTAAAATATTCTTCGACCATGATGTAATAATAATACCATTATATTTAATATTCTTATATTTTATTATTTTGATGTCATTACCTTAACCTATCTCATCTTCCTTCAAATAGTTAAATGAAACCATCAATCGTGTGTACGACAGACAACCACCTCGTGAACCGACATAGTTCGTTTTCCGACACAAATTATAATGACATTTTAGGATAAAAAATTTAAATTATACATATGATATTTATAAAATAATTATAACTATTTAATTATTATATCACATATACCTTTTTAATTTACATTTCATGGGGGATACAATAACGTCCCTCGTGTATACGGCGGACTACCGCCTCATGAAGAGATGTGATTATTTTTTCACTAATTATCTGTATGGAAGGTAATATGGATAAATTTAATGTATATATTTGATATATATGACCTAAAAATAATTATAAAAATATAATCTAACATATAAACTTCTTACCGTCCAACCATTCAGAAAACAACCACATTGCTCATGGTTACGGCTGACTACCACCTCACAAACCGATGTAATCTGTTTTTATTTTCTGTTTTACATGTGTAGTAATAAGGATGGATTAAATTAATATATGTGGTATATATGAAGTCATAATTATTCTATAATTCTGAAATATTATTTACCTTTCTTTAATTCCATCCATCAAAAAAATGGAAACAATATTCATGCATACTTATGGTCGATCATCTCTATGAAAGGTGTACATCATTTTATACCTATAAATTTAATATATGTAGAATATATGAAATCATAATTATTATTAAGGTCTCTAAATTATATCCAAGGATGGTGGTTATGTTATAACAAAGATGTGTGGTACCTATATCTTCCTACAATGTGTTGGGTAAAGATTTATATTTCATGAGATAAAAAGAACTCAAATGGGGATTGAACCGAGTTCAGTATGGGAATTTTTCCACCATGATGGTCTTTTGAGTGATCCTTGAAAACTATTATGGTTTGGGGAGTGAACCCATTCCACTATTAAATACATTTACATGGTCCTTGACTTATCTAAAAATTATTTTATATTCTTATAAGTATTCCACAATTTCATGTCTTATTATAATGTTATGCTCTCACGAATCATATTCTTTGATTACTTTTTGATTTATGTCTTATGAACTTCCAATATTTATGTCTTGACTAATTTTATGATCGTTGATATGCATGGTATGATTTTTAAATTTTATGTCTATGTTCTCATACCCTTATTCTCTTTTTATTATTACATATATCACTTGTTTACCCTTACTAAGTATCATATCTCACCCTTTCTTATGCTTCATTTCCCCAAGTTATGAACAAAAGGTTTAATTAGGGTATGTATAAGAATCATACAATATGGGACTATATTTTTGAGAGATGTTTAAGGTCATTCATGAAATAGAAATATTATGTATCTAGTCTCCAAAGACACAAAAATTTATGATCCTCACATGTTTATTTGTGTACTAAAATAAATATTCAGTTGGGATAGAGAGATGATTGATTTGGATAAATTAAATTGGATCATATTGATGACCTTTGAACTCATTAGTGATTTGATGACAAAGTTGTTTATGTTATCTTTGATAAAGTTTCAAAAATTTTAAAATTAATGAATATATTATAAAATCTCTTATTTTATTTAAGGAATAAAGAAAGACTTAATTTTTTGGAATCAAGTATGTTTTCATTAAGTTTTCATATTAATTCATGTTTAAAGAGAATATTTGGTCAATTTATTCACATAATTGGAATTCTATAATTAATAGATACTTTATGATATTTTGGGGATTAATATTAAGTTTATTTTCAAAATTTAGTAAAAATTTTCATATATTTTTGAATTCGGGAAGGGTATTAAGGTTAGACATTTATGTAATGGTATAATTTAAAATCTTAATGAGGTTTTAGAGATTAATGTGTTATTTAATTATGTGGTGATTTATCTATATTGGATAACTTACGTAAACCATTATTGTTATGATAATAACTAGAGAAATAAGTAAGTACATATCATTATTTAATAGATCATATTAACTTTTAGAAGTAAATTTTAGTGATTTAGGAATGAAAAAAATCAATGTTCATTTCTTGGATTAAGATATGAAGTGGAAATTGATCAAACCACACCAAAAAGATGATATTTTTCTTCTGAAATGGAAAGAAATAAAGTATATTTTACCTTGTTACCTATCTTAATAGTAAAAATTACATCAACTTTAGGAAAAGTATCCTAGTAAAAAAATCACAATTACCTTCATTTATGAGGAATAAATGGTCTTTTACATCCTCATGTATTTATGGTTTTGTGGTGGTTAACCTTATCATGACCATGTTCTATATCACACACTATTAATCCTTAGGCATTAGTATTCTCTTTTAAGTCCATATTTTCACTTCCTAACTATATTATACTTATAAGAAAATAGGGTTTTTTTATTCTATAAGACCTTCATATTTTTTAAGAGGAATTTCTATTAAACCATTTTACAATATGGGTTTTCAATAAAATAATTTTTCAGTATCAAACCCTTGATTATCATGATAAATTATAAATTATAAGGATGTAATTTATTTAAGGGGTAAAATGTAACACCCAAATTTTTGATGAAATATTTTTTAAATTAATTTAAATTCATCTATAGCTTATGTTACATGCAACTCGAATTTTACCTTGCATTACATGTAACATTTAGTTTTAACGAAACACAATATACACTTAAAGTATTATGATTTAATAAGATAGTTTTCACCTAACCGTTGGAATGGTGGGTATGAATATTATTAACAAATATATGAAAATATATGGTTTACACATATATATAAAATTAATTATTTGGTTAAAAATTAATTAAAAAAATAAAAACCATTTCAAAATAAATGAAATCATTTTTTGAAAAACTATTTGTATGCACACAGACAGATTTTATAGCAATACATTAAAAAAATAAATTTTTTGAATTATATTAACAAAATTTATATATTATATATTAAATAAAAAATGTATCCTTCATATAATATATTTTATAGGTATTTTATAAGAATGAATCCAATTTTACTCCAAAAAATTGTATTTGTCTTAAAAACAGTTTGATCATATGTTGTGCACTTATTTAAAAATTAATTTTTTACAATTTTAGAAAATTTATTTCAAAAATTGAACTTATATTTTGAAATCATCATGAAAAATATCTTAGTGTAATTTTTTGAGAATTTTCTGAAAAGAAAAAATTTTCATTCAATAGTGAAACATATTGATTTTTATTAAGAATTGTATTTTCATTTAAAGCATTTAAAAACATAAAAAAATTATATGGTTTTAAATGTAAATTTTTTTCAATTATATATTTAATAATAAAATTTATTTAATTTTATTCAATTCCATATTTAATTTGGATATTAAAACTTTCTATAATTATGAGAATTTTCTCTTTGGTAAACCAATTTTTCGTCGCATCTCTAGGTTTAATTTTAAATTAAATTATTCCACTTATTTGAATTGAATTTCAAAAAAATGAATTCAATATTTTGAATCAGAATTATTTATATTTTCTAATAAATTTAACTTAATGTTTTACTATAATGAATACTAAAAAATAGTAAAAATTAATTGTCACGGTTATGATAAAAATGGGTCTACTAAGGGTTAAACTAAAAATATAAGGGTTAAAAATAACAAAACACTTATCCAAAGCCCATTATATGTCCATATTTAGACATTGTAACCTATAAATTTCTATTATTACCCATTTATGATCCTTATATCATATTTAAAACATTATTACACCATTTTCTTTTGAAAAAATTCATGTTAGTCATCTACCCCATGAGAGGACCAGTTTGGGATATACCTAACACTGAGAGGGGGGATGAATCCGTGTTGGGAACTTTTTAAACCAATTTTCAACTTTTATCCCTATACCTCTTGACCTGTTGGGATCTTGATTCTCTTATTCTCTTTTCCCTGTCGCATGCAATAATAGAAAGCAATAAAAATATGCACACAATATTTTTACAAGGTTCACCACTCAATAAGAGTGGCTGCATCCTTGCCATGCCTGGATATGACAAGTGCATGGATTATCCACTATGATGTGATATGCAATTACAGTGGAGTGTCTAGAAAAACAATCCTCTAGCCAGTGTGAGTCCCTACACTTTGGAGGGGGGTGGGAAACAATCCTCTTCCCTAGACTGGTGATGGACTAGTCCAACTTGCAGCTTCTAGCTGGTTCTTTATACTGCCTATGGAGACAGTCTTATTCCTTCTTAATAAGGTAGGTTCTGCTCGTGTTCTTCTTTAGTGCTCTTCACTTGATTACTTGCAAAGCAGTAGGCAAGCAATTCTTCCTTCCTTCTTTCTCTTCTTTTCTAGTGCAACACTAACTGCACTAGACTTCTTCTTTATTATTCTTAGTGAAACAACCAACTGCACTAAAACCTTTTCTTTCCTTAGCAAGAATCACATACACCAATGTGATTATTCAATCACTGAGGATCCTCTCATAAAGCATCATCTGAATTTAACTTCCCTGAGCAATTTTCAGCATTCAATTGGGCATACACTTTTATTCTTCTTCTTCTCTTCTTTTTCTTTGACACGATAGAATATGGAATGGCACTGTAGTGTCTTAATCTCTTTCTTCAGTTCTCAATACCAACACGTAAGTGTGTCGGTATACTACCTTCTTCCTTTGTGCAGATGTGAGTTCTATTGCACGATTAGTTCTTCTTTACTTCGCAAAGTACAACAGAGGGTGATAAACCCACGTCGTGTCAATGCGGTTCAACTTCTCTTTGGGAAACTGAATGGTTCACAATTCTTTGTTCATCGCAAAGCTACTTCGAGAGTGATGTGCACCTATCGAAGGCCTGAGGTACCCTCAAATTTTTCGTGCAACCTTTTAGGTGGCTTGCGCGTAAAATTCAAGCCTTGCGCGTAAAAAACACCTTTTGGCGCGAAAAACCCCTTTCGCGTAACCCTTATTTTTCATGAAGAACTTCCCCTTTTCGCGCAACACATTCTTTTTCACGCAACAATTATTCTTTTCGCACAATACTCTATAATTCAATTTTTCCGTACGTCAGAGCTCGGGATTTTTCTATGTATCGAGTCTCACCTAATGAGAGGGGTTCACCTCATATTTATAGGCATTTTTAACCTTGTGCATAAAACCCCTTCCTGCGCGTAAAAATGTCTCTGACTTCTTCAGATTACGCACACCATCCTGGATTTTTCGCGCACCTCATGATTTTTCCATTTTTCATCATTCTAATCATGAATACACTCTTGCGCGGAAAACATCAAACCAAAATTTTGCACACAACCAATTTTCCTATGTACAATTCTAATGTTCCGTGCACCTAGCACAAACATCTCCAATTTTTCACGCACCCCTTACCTTTGTCATTTTTCGACTTTCTAATCACAATGCACCAATTGCACGCAAAATTCCACACCGCGTTCCATATTGCGCACAAACCCAATCTTTCCTGCAACATCATATTTCGCGCACTGCTCCAATCTTTCGTGCATTTCATGCCTTGGCCAATTTTCGAGCTTCTGATCTCAAAACACCTTTTGTGCGAAAACTTCATTCCTCTATTTCGCGCACCACGCCAATATTTTGTGCAAACTTCATTCTTTTTGCACAGCCCACTGATATTATGCACAAAACATTCTTTTTTGCGCATCCCACTGATATTTCGCGCATCCTGCTGATATTTCACGCATCCCGCTACTATTTCACGCACCGCTTTATTTTTTCGTGAAACTCGTCAAGGTTTCCGCGCACTCCATGCCTTTTTCATTTTTCAATGTTATGGCCTTGAATAATGCCTTGCATGCAGAAATCTAAACCATCTTTAATCCTGCGCGCAACATCCATTTCCAAGCACATTTCTTCATCTCCCGATTTTCAGGCCCTAAAATTTGGCAAACACTGGAAAACGGCGCCACCTTAAACTGTTCTTTTCTAACGCCTCCAGATTTTCCATTGCTTTGTCATTTTCTCTCTTCACTGCTACCCATAACCATTCTTCTGCTTTTATCACGAATCCCACTATCGTGATATTTATCTTTTGATAGATCAACTTTAGCATCGTCAGAGTTTCAATGGGATGTACTGAAACATCCCATCTTCTCGTAGCATCATTCCTTCCAATCAAAACTGTATATGATTGGAATCATCATTTCTCACCCTTTCCTTTATAAGGCTTGCATCACAAGTTCTCCTAACTTATGATATTTGTGAAATACAAATCAGTAAATCATCATCCGATTGGGATATAATGTGAAATGCATGGCTACCTCAGAATGTCAAGCCCTTACACATTCTCTCTTATTCTTCATCCATCATTCTACACTTCATGCAAATCATATGATTTAATTCTTAAAGTAATCGCTTTCATGGATTTCTATCATGAAGAATTTCATGGTCTTCTTCAAATCCTCATTCTTCTTCAATCATCCTCATATGGATGATACTTCTCCATTCTTCATTGTTGTAAACAATGTGTCACCATTGACACGTGTTCTTTGAACTTAGGATCAGCTCAACAATCGTCCAAATTGATCTTATTAGAGAATTGCTCAAGTATGACATCCAATGCTATGATTCCATAACAATTCTCCAGGAAACCTCACTTCAGCGGATCTCAATTAACTTTGGAGTTCTTCTTCAAATCCTTCTTCATTTTGACCAGCATTGAAAATTGTTGAATACAAATACAATATTCAAACACAAAGTGGTCCCAACAATCTCCCCCTTTGTATTTTGTTGTCAATACCTTAAATTATCTTCAAATGAATGTGTCAATGCCAAAATGAGAATCTTATATCTCCCCTTTACTTCTATCTCTCCCATAGACATTCATTTCATTTCTCTCCCCCTTATTGACAAGAAATACAAAGTTCATGGTAGAGAGGGTATCATTCCATACTTAAGCAAAGTGACATCAATCATTTCACTCTAATTCTACTTGAGCAATGCTTGGTGTAGAAAACAAGAGGATTTGATTTAGACAACAAATCTGTCCATTACCCACTGAATATGACACCTCGTGAAATGAGAACTTATACACTTGTCTTCAAGGGTTCTCCACTTTAATTCCAGGCCGAATATATTGAATTTTAGAAGAAATAATCAACCTGAAATTCCCGCACTCACTACAACAAACAGATCAAAAACATTCATGTGTAATTGACAGGATAAGTTCCCTTGGGGCACTTTCACTCTTCTTATGTCATTGATTATTTTCATTACTCCCCCTTTGTATAATGATCTTTATTTTGAGTAACCAAGGATGAGAGATTTATAAATAACATACCATTTCCATAGACGTGATCTTTAGACAATCTTCAGATTAGTAGAATTTAGTACCAACTGAAGTTGATACTTATTGAGATAATGACTCTGGAAACTTATTCACGTGTCTCCCCCTCAAGGGAACACTTCTCATCATTGAATCTCAGGTTCTCCCCCTGAGATCTTTCTTAAACTTCAATTCCCTATATTTAAAGAAACAATACAATACACAAACATTTAAGGGAATAAGGTGGATCCTCCATGCTTCTTCAATGTGAGTTGGATGGCTAAGATGATTTTCTCAACCAAGATGCTCCATTTTCTCCACTCCTCACACTTTCACTTTTGATCTTTAATTTTGAATGTGGCTATGTGGATCTTAATACTTCTTCTATCTCTTTGTGTGTGAATCTCCTTTCTTCAAGAGATTTCAAAGCACTAGAATATCCTGGTGAAACTTTCATCTTTTTGAGGAATTCTTGTTGGGCTGGAGTAAATTCAAAGCACTTTCTGACAGTATAACCAGCCTTATTGCACCTCACACATAGAACATCTTTGTCTTCATGTAGAATCATCTTTTTGGTTTTAGTACTAGCCTTAGCATGTGCATCTTCTATTTTCTTCATTCTTTCCAAATCTTCTGGCCAAATCACCAGTATATCATTAGGGACTGGGGCATCAAGATTTTATCTTCTACATGGCTTCTTCTGAGTGGATTCTGTTTTAATAATTCTTTTGAATGCACCACCCTTCACCTTTTTGGATTTAGAATCCCAGGACTTCTCATCTTTCCTTCTTGAAATCTTCTTGGGAGAATTTGTTTTCACATTATCCATCTAATTTCTTCCCAAGGATGCTTCTTCATTTTTGGCCATCTTCTGTGGTCTTCATTTCTTATCATCTTTGGGTACCTTTTGAAATGAACATGTACCACTCATGTGACCACTCCTATTGCATACATCACAGATGTTATCTAACATTCCAAATCTGTTTGCATTATACAGATGTTTCTGGATCTGTGGATGTTTCTTCTTCTTCTCTGGATTTCTCCCCCTTGAGATGGGATTTCCTTGTGCTTTTACATTTAAGGGATTATACCAACAATCCAGTGCACAATTCCCAAACCTATTGCAGCACATACATTGACCAACAAACCTTGACTTCTTGTCATCTCCTTGATAAGGTTGTTGAGTCTTATTCTTAGTATGTTGTGCTTTCTGTGGGGATCTATCTTCCACACTCTTTCCCCTATCCACCCTAGCCATGGTGGTAGGTTTCTTCTCACTTTTCTTCATCTATACTTGTTTATAATTTTTCTTCCAACCTGCAATTTTTGTAAAAACAATTTTAGAAACATTAGTACAAGTTGGTATGGATGGTACCTTTACTTTCACAGCTGCTTGTGACAGATCAATGAGTGAATCCATGATCTTCTTATCACATTTTGGAGGTCTTTTGATAGTATAATCTTCCAGTGAACATTGGGTACTAGAAGCAACTGTTTCCTTCTTTTGTGAAGACTTAATATATGTCTTCTCAAGATTGGTCAACTGATCTTCCAACTCTAGACATCTCATATTGAGGATGACCATTTGGTCTTCAATCATAGTCATCTTATCTTCACAATACTTCTTTAATCCTTCAACTTTATCTTCATGCATCTTTACTTTGTTTTGTAATAAAGAGTCAAGTTCTCTGATCTTCTTGGAGTCTTCTTCCAAATATAACTCTTTGACATCATTGCTCTTTTTCAGCTCTGCTTCAAGTGCATGGATCTTATCTTCTAGAGTCTTGTTGACTCCCTGCTTTTCTTCAACATCTTTGAGCCACTTTGAAGAACATTATTCAAATCCTATCTTGGTTGCTTCGAAGGCTCCAACTTGTTTGGAGAGCTTTATACATTCAACAATTTCTTCTTGTAAGCCTTTTTCCAAAACATCAATTTCTTCTTCCAGTTGAGTGATATTTTCCTGCATGCATTGAAATACTCCAAAAACCAGGGATGCACTCTCTTCAGGAATACCATGCAGAATCATTCTTAATCTATCAACTGATATTTCTTTAGATGTTGTAGATTGTTCATCACCACTTGTGCTATCATTTTCATAATGATGATACTTTCCAAATGTACTAACACATACCTCTTGATCAGTTGAGGTAGGAAGGTTGTCCATATTCTTGGTGGGGACTTGAGACACCTTCTCATTACTTTCCAAATCTGGTGTTTCTTCAACGTCAGCCAGATATGGAGAACCAGATGCTTCCTCTTCTTTAGATAAGAGGGAATTCTTCTTCAATTTTCTCTTCTCTTTCTTTTTCCTGTTCATCATGGTCTTGGTAGATATATCTTTCTGCTCAGAGATAGTTGAATATTTACAAACACTGCTCTTCATTGTTGACTCGGGAAAGGAACTCAAGTTTTCATAAGATAATAACTTCACTATAGGGAATCTAACAGAGGTGAACCTCCCTTTGATACCAATTGAGAGGACCAGTTTGGGATATACCTAACACTGAGAGGGGGGGTGAATCAGTGTTGGGAACTTTTTAAACCAATTTTCAACATTTATCCTTGTACCTCTTGACCTGTTAGGATCTTGATTCTCTTATTCTCTTTTCCCTGTCGCATGCAATAATAGAAAGAAGTAAAAATATGCACATGATATTTTTACAAGGTTCACCACTCAATAAGAGTAGTTACGTCCTTGCCATGCTTAGATATGACCAGTGCATGGATTCTCCACTATGATGTGATATGAAATTACAGTGGAGTGGCTAGGAAAACAATCCTCTAGCCATTGTGAGTCCCTACACTTTGGAGGGGGGTGGGAAACAATCCTCTTCCCTGGACTTGTGATGGCCTAGTCCAACTTGCAGCTTCTAGCTGGTTCTTTATACTGCCTATGGAGACAGTCTTCTTCCTTCTTAATAAGGTAGGTTCTGCTCGTGGTCTTCTTTAGTGATCTTCACTTGATTACTTGCAAAGCAGTAGGAAAGCAATTCTTCCTTATTTCTTTCTCTTCTTTTCTAGTGCAACACTAACTGCACTAGACTTCTTCTTTCTTCTTCTTAGTGCAACAACCAACTACACTAAAACCTTTTCTTTCCTTAGCAAGAATCACATACACCAATGTGATTATTCAATCACTTGGGATTTGCTCACAAAGCATCATCTTAATTTAACTACCCTGAACAATTGCCATCATTCAATTGGGCATACTCTATTATTCTTCTTCTTCTCTTCCTTTTCTTTGAGACAATAGAATATGGAATGGCACTACAGTGTCTTAATCTCTGTCTTCAGTTCTCAATACCAACACGTAAGTGTGTCGGTATACTACCTTCTTCCTTTATGCAGATGTGATTTCGATTGCATGACTAGTTCTTCTTTACTTCTCAAAGTACAACGAGGGTGATAAACCCATGTCGTGTCAATGCGGTTCAACTTCTCTTCGGGAAACTGAATGGTACACAGTTCTTTCTTCATCGCAAAGCTGCTTCGAGAGTGATACCCACCTATCGAAGGCCAACGGTACCCTCAAATTTTTTGCGCAACCTTTTAGGTGGCTTTCGCGTAAAATTCAAGCCTTGCGTGTAAAAAACACCTTCAAGCGCGAAAAATCCTTTTCGTGCGACCCTTCTTTTTCGCGCAGAACTTCCCTTTTTCATGCAACACTTTCTTTTTCGCGCAACAATTCTTCTTTTCACACAATACTCTATACTTCACTTTTTCCACGCGTTGGAGCTCGGGATTTGTCTATGTATCGAGTCTCACCTAATGAGTGGGGTTTACCTCATATTTATAGGCATTTTTGACCTTGCACGTAAAACCCCTTCCTAAGCGTAAAACTGTCTCTGACTTCTTCAGATTACGCGCACCTTCCTGGATTTTTCGCGCACCTCATGACTTTTCCATTTTTCATCATTCTAGTCATGAATACACTCTTGCACGGAAAACATCAAACCAAAATTTTGCGCACAACCAATTTTCCTACGCACAAGTCTAATGTTCCGCGCACCTAGCACAAACATATCCAATTTTCTGCGCACCTCTTACCTTTGTAATTTTTCGACTTTCTAATCACAATGCACCAATTGCACACAAAATTCAACATCGTGTTCTATATTTCGCACAAACCCAATCTTTCATGCGACATCATATTCCGCACACTGCTCTAATCTTTCGCGCATTTCATGCCTTTGCCAATTTTCGAGCTTCTGATCTCAAAACACCTTTTGCGCGAAAACTTCATTCCTCTATTTCGCGCACCACGCCAATATTTCGTGCAACCTTCATTGTTTTTGCGCAGCCTGCTGATATTACGCGCAAAACTTTCTTTTTCGCACATCCCACTGATATTTCACTCATTCCACTGATATTTCGCGCATCCCACTACTATTTCACGCACCGCTTTATTTTTTCGCGAAACTCGCCAAGGTTTCCGCGCACTCCATGCATTTGTCATTTTTCAATGTTCTGGCCTTGAATAATGCCTTGAATGCAGAAATCTAAACCATATTCAATCTTGCGCGCAACATCCATTGCCAAGCACATTTCTTCATCTCCTGATTTTCAGGCCCTAAAATTTGGCAAGCACTGGAAAAAGGCATCACCTTAAACTGTGCTTTTCTGCCGCCTCCAGATTGTCCATTGCTTTGTCATTTTCTCTCTTCACTGCTTCCCATAACCATTCTTCTACTTTTATCATGAATCCCACTATCGTGATATTTATCTTTTGATAGATCAGCTTTAGCATCGTCAGAGTTGCAATGGGAAGTACTGAAACATCCCATCTTCCCGCAGCATCATTCCTTCCAATCAAAACTGTATATGATTGGCATCATCATTTCTCCCCCTTTCCTTTATAAGGCTTACATCGCAAGTTCTCCTAACTTATGATATTTGTGAAATACAAATCAGCAAAGCATCGTCTGATAGGGATATAATGCGAAATGCATGGCTACCTCAGAATTCCAAGCCCTTACACATTCTCTCTTCTTCTTTATCCATCATTCTACACTTCATGCAAATCATATGATTTAATTCTTCAATTAATCGCTTTCATGGATTTCTATCATGAAGAATTTCATGTTCTTCTTCAAATCCTCATTCTTCTTCAATCATCCTCATATGGATGATACTTCTCCATTCTTCATTGTTGTAAACAATGTGTCACCATTGACACATGTTCTTTGAACTTAGGATCAGCTCAAAAATCGTCTGAATTGATCTTATTAGAGAATTTCTCAAGTATGACATCCAATGCTATGATTCCATAACAATTCTCCAGGAAACCTCACTTCAGCTGATCTCCATTAACTTTGGAGTTCTTCTTCATATCCTTCATCATTTTGACCAGCATTGACAATTGTTGACAACAAATACAATCTTCAAACACAAAGTGGTCCCAACACCCCACATATAAAAGGCTACCCACTCTCCTCTAATCATTACATATTATAAACCCTTTTGGTTGGTCAATATATACCCAAATAAATGCCAAAATATTATACCCACATCTTAGTTGAATTTTTTATTATTATTGAACCCTTCTAATAAGGCTTTAGGTGTAAACCTAGAGGAGTTCCCCAATGAATAGGTATAGTCCATAACTATGCATTTTCATTTTATTTTTTCCTATAAACCCTGAAAATATTATTCAAATATTATGATATTATATTAAAATTATCTAACATATAATTATATGTTATTATGTTAATTTAATGACCTATATCCATCTCATCATCCCCCAAATGGGAAACGAAATCATCGATCGTGTGTATGGTGGACTACCGCCTCACAAACCATTGTAATTCGTTTTCCATCTTCATTTCTCATGGATTTTTATAATGATTTATTTAAGGTGTATATATTATATATATAACATAATTATACCTCTGGTATTATTATATCACATATACATTTTTTACTTTCCATTTCATGGGGATACGATAACATCACTCGTATCTATGGCGGACTACCACCTCACAAAATGATGTGATTTTTTCACTAACTCTCTATATGGAAGGTAATAATGATAAATTTAATGAATATATGTTATATTTATTACCTAAAAATAATTCTAAAAATATAACATCGCATCTAAAATTATTTTCATTCAACTTTTCTAAATACAATAATGTCACTCGTGTATACGGAGGATTACCACCTCACGAATCGATGTAATGTGTTTTTCATTTCTGTTTTACTTGGATGGTAATAAGAATGAATTAAATAAATACATGTGATATATATTAAATTATAATTATTATTTATTGGTGAAATATTATTCATATTTCTTGGTTTACATCAATCAATAAAATGGAAACAGTGTTCATGTGTACGTACGACCTACCATCTCTAAGAACGGTGTAATTCATTTTCTATCTATAACTTTAATGGATAACTATAAATAAATATATAATGAATATGTATAATATTTTTTTAATGGTTAAAATTATGTAAATTATGGAACTATGATCAAATTAAATGGATCAAAAATACCAAACCAAAACATACATAAAAAACGAAGCACTTATTACCCGAAACGTAATTTTAACAAGAAATTGTTAATAAATTGGTAATAAAATGTCAAAATTAAATAATATATGCTATGATATATATAATTATTTTTCTTTTATATATGTATTATAAGCCTATATTTATTATACCTGATGTTTGAAAATGTTTGAAGGAATTAAAGACTTGAGGTGAAGAATTTCTAGTCTCTCTTTTATTTCTGAGAGACAAATTCCATATTCATCACACATTTCATTTATGTGGTGTATGTTGTAACATCCTAGGAAAATGAAGAATAAGACATATTTCATATTTAATAATATTTTTGAATTAAATATTAATTTTACTTTAAAGGGGTTGCTATGTTCGATAGCGTACCCGATACGCAACAGCGGGTTTCTTTGGAAACTTACGTTGCACACTAATAATATAATATTATTATTTTAAATGGTAGTTAACTCCTAGCCGTTGTATTGGCGGGAATGAATGAAACTAACTAAAATATTATTAGACATGATTTTTAAATGAATTTACATTTATCTAATAAAATTTATAGGCTTAAAATGTGAATGAATCTAATTTTAAGCATAATTTACATTAAAAGGCCAATTTATTGCCTTTTAATGGAGAACCCTCTTTCAATATAGTTTTGGCCAGTTTAATACATTATAATTGAACAAATAAAATACTTCTTTTGAATGGGGACATCAAATTTTACTTTGGGTAATTTTTTGGTATTTTTCTGATAAAGTTCATTTTTTAATGAATAGTGAAAAATATTGTATTTTAATTCAAAAGTGCCTTTTAATATAATTTATTTATATGGTTATATTATCTTTTTAGTTGGTTTTAAATTGAAATTAAAATATATTTTTACCATTTAATCCAATTTTGGTAATTGGAATTAATTTCACTTTGAAATTAGACATAAACAAGTATCAATCTTTTGATAGTTATTGTTTCATAAAAACACGCTATTTGTTTTGATAATGGGAATTAATTTTAAAATTAATTAATTCCACTTCTATGTTTTGAATTTGAAAAAATAGACATAATTTTTTAATTCAGAATATCAAATATAGCTTCGGCTGAATTTATGGTATTTTTCTGAAAAACTTCAATTTTTGATTAATAGTGGCACTACTTAGTGGTAGTTAAAAAAACTGACTTTTTCATTTAAATGAAATTTTATCACTTCTGTGAATAAAATTTTGAAAATATGATGTACATGGTTGTTATAAATAAGTAAAATGTGGTTCACTAAGATGAAATTAAATTTTGTTGAATAGTAACTTTTGGCTTTTATTTACTGCGGTTAAAGGTAAATAGGGTGATTTGAGGTTAAAATAATATTATAATAATTCAAAATTACCTTAAAACTTGTACAAACCTTATTGGTTGAGTCATTTACGACCATGGGCATCTTGGGGTCGATTTTGGAACCCCATTGATCCCCTTGGGAGTGAAAATGACAATTTAGATTAATTAATTTAATGTAAAGACAAAATTGACATTAACAAAAATATTTTAGTAAATAGTATTTATGTGATGTTATATAAGTCATATTTTAGACTATAAATATTAATTGGAAAGTTAAAAATATTTCCTACAAGATAGTATTTTTTTAATAATTTTTAGACATCGAATAAATTTATTTATTTATGACACAATATTGATGCAGTATTTACCTCATTAATAAATGATTAAAATAAATAAGATTATAATGATTAAAATATTATCCAAATAATTTCCAATTATTATTGGATGATTTTATTTCGATTATGAGTCATCTTATATTAGACCTTAATGATTTTTGAACCATTAGAAACCAAATATCATTATATAATAAAATAATGTTTTCACACTTCCCTAAAGAGACCCTCCTCTCCCTTATAAAAGGAGACCATTTATATCCAATTCCTCACACCTCTAAAGCCTTTTGGATCATCCAGACTCTGCCTAATTAAGCTCCCTACATCCCTATCCTCCTTCTAGAAGCCTTAACTTAGGCAGAAGGCATTTCAATAAGTCCTTTGTTTCAAACCAAAGAGAGTTACCCAAATTAAAGGTAACAATTTCTCTGAAATTGTTTTCTTTTATTTTACTTCTCCGACCCCTAAACTCTTTTTATTTCCTTTATTTTGTAACAACACCAGTATCCTCAATATAATAGGATTTTTTATGAGAATTATTCTAACTACACTTACACACACCTCTATCTAATGGATGAAGAACATAATGTTTCTGTGTATGGAAAACTAAGGCCTCACGAAACGATGATTGTTCAATTACATCTTACCACCTCTCATGGTGGCCATTATGATGGAACTATATATATATATATGATATATATTATTTTTATGATTTCCTTATTCTTCTGTACTTCCCATTTATATCATGCCTTTATGGTTTCCATAGTGGGTAAATACGATTATCTCATTTGAGGAAGTGCGGACTACCACCCCCTCAAAGTGATTTGATTCGTTAATGCCTTATATGGGATGTATAAAGGATGGAGTTAATGATATGATATATGATATTATACTGGAATTATAATATACCTATGTATCATTATGTTTTATTTTTATTAAATTAAGAAATACAAATGAAAGTAGCGTTCATGCATACGTACGGCTTACCGTCTCCATGAACGGTGCATTTCATTTCTTACCTCAAATGTTATGTACTATTATAAAAACATGTATATAATGGATATATATGATATCCAAATCATTAATATCATTCTGGATATAATTAACTATTGACCACGTGGACAACTTGTAAATATAAGGTGTTCATTTTGACTCAAGTACCAAATATCGACAAAATGAACGTTATTAACTTAAATGATTACATAATGTTTATAACATGGTAATAAGTGATATAAAAGGAATAATAAACATGAAAAGGGATCTTAAGAAAGTATAAATTAACTTTAGTTTATTATTTAGGATATTAAAGAATGATTGAGTCAAGTCGGACACGAGGTAAGGGACTTCGTCTCAATCTCCTTTCATTGAGGCATATTTTGTTTTAATACACGATTTTCTTTTATACGCTATATAAAACCCTTTGACTTTTTCATTCAAAGGGAATATTTTTATACGAAGAGTTTTACTAAATGACAAAAAAGAAACGTTTTTTTACGTAAGCGGTGACAATGACCTTTCCGCCACCATGAGTATTATTTGATCTTTGGATTCCTTAACAAGCCTAAATGTTTTTTAAGGAAAAAAAATAAATACCATATACTCTTTTTATGTATTTTGTCATTGAAAATGATTTTTAGAATGGATTTATTATTTCAATATCTTGAAATGATATTTTTCTATTACAATGTGGAAATGTTATCTTTCTTTTATGCTTATGTTATGTGTTATGATCATGTTATGGTTCTTGGGAATTATTTATGTATACGGGTGGTTCTGTGATAAACCTAGGGCGGGTGAGCCTGAGATAGCTCTCCAATGATTTGGGTAACGTGACGGAGGTAAACGTGAATGTTTCTCCTAAGATATTTAGGGAATATATTGTGATGGGTATTCCAAAGTAACTCCCTATGTTGTTGTGATAGCTACAATGTAAGTATGGTATGGATGCCGCAAGTTACCTTTATGATTTATGATTTCTATGTGTCTTTCATAAATCTTATGACTTCATGAGGTAAGTAAAAGAGTTCATGTTTTGTATGTATTTATGTAAAAATGTTTTCATTCATTGTTTTATAAACCTTACAGATCATTTTATGCTCATCCCAAGTTTTGAAATTTTTTCATAGGACTTAAAGATGAATAGGGTCAAGGATGGGATCAAGGAAAAGTCATTCTGTCTAAAACATGGAACTAGACATGACTCTTTTTTTCAAGAGTTTTTATTTTATGAAAAAATGTAATCATTGTAGAAATGTCTACCTTGTAATATTTTGAGATGTAATAGTTATGTACTAATTCTCTAAAACTCTAAACCTTAAAAGAACCTCAATGTGAATTATTCATTTAATTCAATTTTATGTAATGTTTAAGGCTAGGTCCTTATAGTTGGTATCAAATGTCGGTTTAGAAAAATTTAGGAGTTAGGGTATTGTTAAATTAATATCCATAAAGTAATTTATGTTAATATTGACATCATATAGCATTTCCAGATTACCATGTTGCTTCGCCTAAGATATTTTTGTGTTCAGAAAGGTTTTCCCAAGAGGAAACAGGGCAGCTATGTTGAGATGACATCAGGAGGAAGACAACCTTCCAAATCAGCAACCTGGGATGGTCGGAATCGGAACTGAATAGTTTGTTGCAGTGATGTAATAGTTGACTCAGGCTATAAATGGTGGTGGTATCCATGTACGAGATCATCCAGATCAGCCGCATAGGAACATTTCAGTAGTGGATCATTTCATGAGGCAACATCCCCCATCATTCAGAGGATCATCAGACCTTGTGCTAGCTGAAGGATGGATTAAAGCACTGGAGAATATTTTTGATGTCATGGGTTGTTCAGAACATCAAAAGGTTAGTCTTGCAGTTTACCATTTTGAAGGTAAAGTTGATCAATGGTGGTTGATGGTGAAAAATATTTGGGATAGTGAGGAGATTGATGCTCTCGATTGGGATGAATTCAAATGTATGTTTCTTAAGAAATATTTTCCTAAGGTGGTTCATCATAGGATAGAAAAACAATTCCTAGAATTGAGGTCGGAGGATGACTCAGTGGCTGCTTATGAAGAAAAATTCACTCGAATGGCAAGGTATGCTCCAAATTTCATACAAGATCTTGATATTAAAATCAACCTTTTTTACTTAGGATTAAAGCCAAAGTATCGAAGGGATTTATCTTCTCGTGAGTTCAAAAGTTATGAAAAACTTGTTCGTTGTGCGGAGAAGGTGGAAATGGAGTTTTCCTATGATCATGTATTCTTTGACAAACAACAGAATAAGAGGACGAGGTGGTAGGCGAAAGGGAAGAACTCTTCAAAAAAGTATGATGGTAAGAAACTTAAGTTTACCAATTTGTGAAAATTTTGGTAAAAAGCATGCTGGGAAATGTCTTTTGAATTCTGGTAAGTGCAATTGATGTGGTAAAATGGGACATAAGGCTTGTAATTGCACTGAAAAAGATCAGGGTAATGATAAGACAAAAGATGATTTATAGTCAGTAAAATGTTTTAAGTGCAATGAAATGGGTCATTATGAAAATGAGTGTCCAACAAAGAAATCAACCGAAGGAAATCAGCTAGGGTACAAGCAGAAAGGGGTGGAAAAATCCTTTGCAACTACTTCAGCAGATGTTGGGCCATAAAATGAAGTTGTATCAGGTAAACTGTTTGTTTTTTCATATTATGCCAATGTGTTGTTTGATTCGGGGTCTACACGATCTTTCATTTCTGAGAAATTTTTGAGTAAATTGGGAATTCCAACTCAAGATATGAATACATAACTTAAGGTAAAAACACATGGAGGAAATGTTGAGACAAAAAGAAAACATAAGAACATTCCTATCCTTGTGTGCGGAAAGAATCTACCTGCAAACCTTATTGTTTTTCCTCGAGTAGAGTTTGATGTTATTTTGGGCATGGATTGTATTTCTGTTTATCATGCTAATATTGATTGCGGAGCTAAAGAGGTTTCTTTTCAGAATGATTTTCAGTTTGTGTACAATAATGAACCCTTTCTTTTGATAACATATCAGGAAGTCGAAAAACTGGTAAAAGATGGAAATGAATGGTACCTTGCACATATTGTTGAAAACTAAGGAACTGTTCATATTAATGATGTGTCAGTGGTAAATGAGTACCTTGATGTTTTTCCTGATGAGTTTCCTTGTATTATACCTGATCAGGAAGTTTAATTTACTGTTGACTTAGTTCCTTATGCTAAGCCAATTTCAAAACCCCCTTATCGAATGGGTCAAATTTAACTTTTAGAGTTAAAGAAGTAATTGCAGGAGTTATTAGATAAAGGTTTCATTCAACCTAGCACTTCACCATGGGGTGCTCCTATCTTGTTTGTTAAAAAGAAAGATGGTTCAATGATACTTTGCATTTATTATAGAGCATTGAATAACATCACTATTAAGAATAAGTATCTTTTGCCTCATATCGATGATTTGTTTGATCAGCTCCAGGGAACACAGTATTTTTTGAAGATAGACTTGAGATCGGGGTACCATTAGTTGAAAGTAAAGGAATCATATGTTCCAAAGACCGTCTTTCAAACTAGATATGGCCATTATGAATTTGTAGTTATGCCTTTTGGGTTAACCAATGCACCTGCTATATTCATGGATCTTATGAATAGAATTTTCCGTGAGTTCTTGGATAAGTTTGTGGTTGTGTTCATTGATAATGATTTGGTTTATTCCAAAAGTAAGGAGGAACATGAAAGTCATTTAAGGTTAGTCTTGAAAACCTTAAAAGAAAAGAAACTTTATGGGAAATTCAGAAAGTGTGAGTTTTGGTTACAACAAATTTCACTCCTTGGTCACATTGTTTCAAAAAAATGGCATAACGGTTGATCCTTCTAAAACAAAAGTTGTTGAAGAATGGCCAAGACCCACAAATATGACCAAGATTCGTATTTTTCTTGGTTTGGCAGGTTATTACAGGAGGTTTGTTGAAAAAAAATCACGGTTATCTAGTCCAATGACTATGTTAACTCGAAAAGGTGTTAAGTTTATCTGGACAAAATAATATGATGATTGTTTTCAGGAATTTAAAAGAAGATTGGTGAATGCTCCAGTTTTGGCACTTCCTTCTAGAAATGGTGAGTTTTTTATCTATAGTGATGCTTCGTTGAAAGGATTGGGTTGTGTCCTAATGAAAAATGATCAGGTAATTTCTTATGCTTCACGTCAGTTGAAACCACATGAGTTAAATTACCCTACACATGATTTGGAATTAGGTGCTGTTGTTTTTGCTTTAAAAATTTGGAGGCATAATTTGTATGGAGTGAAGTGTGAAATATATACTGATCACAAAATTTTGAAGTATATATTCACTCAGAAATAATTGAACATTAGACAGAGTAGATGGTTGGAATTAATCAAGGATTATGATTGCATGATCCTTTATCATCCGGGGAAATCAAATAAAGTGGTTGATGCTTTGAGTCGAAAAAAGTAATACTTTTTTAACCATGTTATGTTTGGAACGAGATCCTTTGGTTTTTTATTTGAGGAACTTTAGAATAGAATTTTTTGTTGCAATAAATTATTCTGTTTTGTTTTAGGTGTCAGTGAAATCATCTCTATCAGACGGAATTAAGCAAGCACATAAGGGAGACAGTGAGTCACAAAAAAAGCTTGTGTTGGTTCAGAAGGGTAAGTTTTCTGATTTTAACGTTGATAATGATTGTGTTTTGAGATTTAGAAAGAGATTATGTGTTCCTTGTGATTAACATTTGAAGAATGAGTTGTTTTGTGAAGCTCATAGTTCTCCGTTTTCAGTTTATCCTCGCAGTACTAAGATGTACAAAGATCTTCGGGAGTATTACTGGTGAGATGGAATGAAAAGAGATATTTTTTATTTTACTGTGAAGTGTTGGACTTGTCAGCCGGTTAAAGCAGAGCAACAGTTACCAAAAGGAATGCTTCAGCCTCTACCGGTGCCAGAGTGGAAATAGGAAAATATATCTAAGGACTTCATTGTGGGATTAACAAAGACATCTTGAGGTAATAATGCAATCTGGGTTATAGTTGATCGATTGACTAAATCTGCTCATTTCCTTCCTATCAGAGATACTTTGTCTCTAGATCAACTTGCTTGGTTGTATGTTATAGAGATAGTCAGGTTGCATGGAGTTCTCCACTCCATTGTACCTAATCGTGATCTCAGGTTCACTTATAACATTTGGAAAGGCCTTTAGAATTCATTGGGTACTGAATTAAACTTTAGTATAGCTTTTCATCCTCAATCAGATGGGAAGTCAGAATGAAAAATTCAGACCTTGAAAGATATGCTACGTGCTTGCTCGATGGATTATTATAGAATTTGAGACCAACACCTTTATTTGGTTAAATTTTAATATAATAATAGTTTTCATTTGAGTATACAGATGGATCCATTTGAGGCGTTATATGGAAAACATTGTCGAACTCCAGCATTCTAGGATGAAGTAGGTGAAAGGAAGCTGATGGGACCAGAATTGGTAGAAGAGATGGCAGAGAAAGTTCAGTTGATTCAGAAGCACATGAGAACAGCTCAGAGCAGACAGAAAAGTTATGCAGATAACTGGAGGAAGTATCATTCCTTGGAGTTATGTGATCATGTCTTTCTCAAAGTTTCTCCATGGAAAAGTGTGATGTGTTTTGGTAAGAAGGGAAAGTTGAATCCGAGGTTCATTGGACCTTATGAAATTCTGGAGAAAGTTGGATCAGTTGCATATAGAGTGGATTTACATCAAATTTTATCCTAGGTACATGATGTTTTTCATGTTTCGATGTTGAGAAAGTATATGCCAGATCCATCTCATGTTTTGAACCAGAGGTAGTTCAGTTGGAAGAGAATCTCTCTTATGAAGAACAACTAGTTCAGATTCTTGACCGTAGAGAGAAAGTGTTGTGGAATAAGGTGATTCACCTAGTAAAGGTTTTGTGGAAAAACCATATGGTTTAAGAGGAAACATTGGAATCTGAAAATGCTATGAGGGATAAATACCCCCACTTATTTTGATAAGTGAATAAAAATTGCGAGGATGCAATTCCCAAAAGGGGGGAAGGATGTAACATCCTAGGTAAATAAAGAAAAAGGCATATTTCATATTTATTAATATTTGTCAATTAAATATTAATTTTACTTTAAAGGGGTTTCTATGTTCGATAGCGTACCTGATACGCAACAGCGGCTTTCTTTGGAAACTTACATCGCACACTAATAATATAATATTATTATTTTAAATGGTAGTTAAATCCTAGCCATTGTATTGGTGGGAATGAATGAAACTAACTATAATATGATTATACATGATTGTTAAATGAATTTACATTTATCCAATAAAAGTTAGAGGCATAAAATGTGAATGAATCTAATTTTAAGCATAATTTACATTAAAAGGCCGATTTATCGCCTTTTAATGGAGAACCCTCTTTAAATAAAGTTTTGGTCAGTTTAATACATTCTAATTGACCAAATAAAATACGTATTTTGAATGGGGACATCAAATTTTACTTTGGGTAATTTTTTGGTATTTTTCTGATAAAGTTCATTTTTTAATGAATAGTGAAAAATATTATATTTTAATTCAAAAGTGCCTTTTAATCTAATATATTTATATGGTTAGATTATCTTTTTAATTGGTTTTAAATTGAAATTAAAATATATTTTTACCATTTAATCCAATTTTGGTCATTCGAATTAATTTCACTTTGAAATTGGACATAAACAAGTATCAATCATTTGAAAGTTATTGTTTCTTAAAAACACGCTATTTGTTTTGATAACGGGAATTAATTTTAAAATCAATTAATTCCACTTAAATGTTTTGAATTTGGAAAAATAGACATCATTTTTGAATTTGGAATATCAAATATAGCTTAGGCTGAATTTTTGGTATTTTTTTGAAAAACTTTAATTTTTGATGAATAGTGACACCACTTAGTGGTAGTGAAAAAAAACTGAATTTTTCTTTTAAATGAAATTTTACCACTTATGTGAATAGAATTTTGAAAATACAACATAAATTATTGTTATCAAGAAGTAAAATGTGGTTCATTAAGATGAAAATAATTTTTGGTGAATAGTAACTTTTGACTATTATTTACCGCGGTTAAAGGTAAATAGGGTAATTCAAGGTTAAAAGAATATTATAATATTTCCAAATTAACTTAACACTTGTTCAAACCTTATTTTTTGAGTCATTAATGACCATGGGCATCTTTGGGTCGATTTTGGGACCACGTTGATCCACTTGGGAGTGAAAATGACAATTTAGATTAATTAATTTAATGTAAAGACAAAATTGACATTAACAAAAATCATTTAGTAATTAATTTTAATATGGTGTTATATAAGTCCTATTTTTGACTATAAATATTAACTGGAAAGCTAAAACGATTTCATAAAAGGTAGTTTTTTTATATAATTTTTAGACATTGAATAAATTTATTTATTTATGACACAATAATGATATAGTATTTACCCCATTAATAAATGATTAAAATAAATAAGATTATAATTATTAAATTATTATCAAAAACATGTCCAGTTCTGATTGGATGATTTTATTTCGATTATGAGTCATCTTATATTCGAACTTAATGATTTTTGGACCATTAGAAACCGAATATCATTATATAATAAAATAATTTTTTCACACTTTCCTAAAGAGCCCCTCCTATCCCTTATAAAAGGAGACCATTTCTATCCAATTCCTCACACCTCTCAAGCTATTTGTCTCATCCAAACTCTGCCCAATTAAGCTATGTATATCCCTCTCCTCATCCTAGAATCCTTAACTTAGTCAGAAGGCATTTTAAGAAGTCCTTTGGTTCAAACCAAAGAGAGTTACCCAAATTAAAGGTAACAGTTTCTCTTAAATTGTATTCTTTTATTTTACTTCTCCAACCCCTAAACTCTTTTTATTTACTTTCTTTTGTAACAACACCATTATCCTCAATATACTAGGATGTTTTTATGAGAAGGATTCTATCTACACTTACACACACCTCCATCTAATGTATGAAGAACATAATGTTTCTGTGGATGGAAAACTAAGGCCTCACGAAAAGATGATTGTTCAATTACATCTTACCGCCTCTCTTAGTGGTCATTATGATGGAACTGTATTTATATATTATATATATTATTTTTATCATTTCCTTATGCTTTTGTACTTCCCATTTATAGCATGCCTTTATGGTTTCCATAGTGGGTAAATACGATAATCTCCTTTGAGGAAGTGCGGACTACCGCCCCTCAAAGTGATTTGATTCGTTACTGCCTTATGTGGGATGTATAAAGGATGGAGTTAATGATATTATATATGATATTATACTGGAATTAGAATATACCTATGTATCATTATGTTTTATTTTCATTAAAATAAGAAATAGAAATGAAATTAGCGTTCATGCGTACGTACGGCTTACCGTCTCCATGAACGGTGCATTTCATTTCTTACCTCAAAATGTTATGTACTATTATAAAAGCATGTATATATTGGATATATATGATATATATGATATCCAAATCATGAATATCATTTTGGATATAATAAACTATTGACCACATGGACAACTTGTAAATATAAGGTGTCCATTTTGACTCAAGTACCAAATATCGAAAAAATGAATGTTATTAACATAAATGATTACATAATGTTTATAACAAGGTAATAAGTGATATAAAAGGAATAATATTCTTGAAAAAGGTTTTTAATCAAGTATAAATTAACTTTCGTTTATTATTCATGATATTAAAGAACGATCGAGTCAAGTCGGACACGAGGTAAGGGACTTCGTCTCAATCTCTTTTCATTGAGGCATATTTTGTTTTAATACATGATTTTCTTTTATATGATGTATAAACACCTTTGACTTTTTCATTCAAAGGGAATCTTTTTATATGAAGAGTTTTTCTAAACAACAAAAAAAGAATGTTTTTTTACATAAGCAGTGACAACGACCTTTCCGCCTCCGCGAGTATTATTTGATCTTTGGCTTCCTTAACAAGCTGGAATGTTTTTTTAAAGGAAAAAAAATAAATAACATATACTCTTTTTTATGTATTTTGGAATTGAAAATGATTTTCAAAATGGATTTATTATTTCAATTTCTTGAAATGATATTTTTCTATTGCAATGTGGAAATGTTATCTTTCTTTTATGCTTATGTTATGTGTTATGATCATGTTATGGTTCTTGGGAATTATTTATGTATATGGGTGGTTCCGTGATAAACCTAGGGTGGGTGAGCCCGAGATAGCTCTCCAATGCATTGGTTAATGTGACGAAGGTAAACATGAATGTTTCTCCTAAGAGGTTTAGGGAATATGCTGTGATGGGTATTCCAATGTAACTCCCTATGTAGCTGTGATAGCTACAATGTAAGTATGGTATGGATTTTGCAAGTTACCATTACGATTTATGATTTCTATGTGTCTTTAATAAATCTTATGATTTCATGAGGCAAGTAAAAGAGTTCATGTTTTGTATTTATTTGTGAACAAATGTTTTCATTCATTGTTTTATAACCCTTACTGAGCCTTTTACACTCATCCAAGTTTTGAAATGTTTTCACAGGACTTAAAGATGAATAGGGTCAAGGATGGGATCAAGGAAAAGTCATGTTGTCTAAAACATGGAACTAGACATGACTCTTTTTTTCAAGAGTTTTTATTTTATGAAAAAATGTAATCTGTGTAAAAATGTCTACCTTGTAATCTTTTGAGATGTAATATTTATATCCCAATTCTCTAAAAATCTAAACCTGAAAATATCCTCAATATGGATTATTCATTTAATTCAATATTATGTAATGTTTAAGGATGGATCCTTATAGTTGGTATCAAAGGTCAGTTTAGATAACTTTAGGAGTTAGGGTATTGTTAAAGTAATATCCATAAAGTAATTTATATTAATATTGACATCATATACCATTTCCAGATTACCATGTTGCTTTGGCTAAGATATTTTTGTGTTCAGAAAGGTTTTCCGTAGAGGAAACAGGGTAGCTATGTTGGGATAACATCAGGAGGAAGACAACCTTCCAAATCAGCAACATGGGATGGTCGGAATCGGAACTGAACAGTTTTTTGCAGTGATGGCACAGTTGACTCGGGCTATAAATGGTGGTGGTATCCATGTACGAGATCATCCAGATCAACCGTAGAGGAACACGTTAGTAGTGGATCATTTCATGAGGCAACATCCCCCATCATTCATAGGATCATCTGACCTTGTGCTAGCTGAATGATGGATTAAAGCACTAGAGAAGATTTTTGATGTCATGGGTTGTTCAGAACATCAAAAGGTTAGTCTTTCAGTTTACCATTTTGAAGGTAAAGCTGATCAATGGTGGTCAATGGTGAAAAATATCAGGGATAGTGAGGAGATTGATTCTCTTGATTGGGATGAATTCAAAGGTATGTTTCCTGAGAAATATTTTCCTAAGGTGTTTCATCATAGTTTGGAAAAACAATTCCTGGAATTGAGGTAGGAGGATGACTCAGTGGTTGCTTATGAAGAAAAATTCACTCGACTGGCAAGGTATGCTCCAAATTTCATATGAGATATTGATAGTAAAATCAATCATTTTTACTCAGGATTAAAGCCAAAGTATCGAAGGTCTTTAGCTTCTCGTGAGTTCAAAAGTTATGAAAAACTTATTCGTTGTGCGGAGAAGGTGGAAATGGAGTTTTCTGATGATCAGGTATTCTTTGAAAACTAATAGAATAAGAGGATGAGGTGGCAAGCGAAAGAGAAGAACTCTTCAAAAAAGTCTGATGGTAAGAAACTTAAGTTTACAGTTTGTCAAAATTGTGGTAAAAAGCGTGCTGGGGAATGTCTTTTGAATTATGGTAAGTTCATTCGATGTGGTAAAATTGAACATAAGGCTCGTAATTCCACTGAAAAATATCAGGGTAATGATAAGACAAAATCTGATTTATAGTCAGTATAATGTTTTAAGTTCAATGAAATGTGTAATTATGCAAATGAGTGTCCAACAAAGAACTCAACCGAAGGAAAGCAGCTAGACTACAAGCTGAAAGGGGTGGAGAAATCTTTTGCAACTACTTCAGCAGATGTTGGGCCATCAAATGAAGTTTTTTCAGGTACAGTGTTTGTTTGTTCAGATTATGCCAATGTGTTGTTTGATTTGGGATCTACACACTCTTTAATTTCTTAGAAATTTTCTAGTAAATTGGGAATTCCAACTTAAGATATGAATATAGAACTTATGGTAAAAACACATAGAGGAAATGTTGAGACAAAAATAAAACATAAGAACATTCATATCCTTGTGTGTGGAAAGAATCTACCTGCAAACCTTATTGTTTTGCCTCTAGTAGAGTTTGATGTTATTTTGAGCATGGATTGGCTTTCTGTTTATCATGATAAGAAAGATTCAAGAGCTAAAGAGGATTCTTTTCAGAATGATTTTCAATTTGTGTACAAGAATTAACCCTTTCTTTTTATAACATATTAGGAAGTCAAAAAACTGGTAAAAGATGGAAATGAATGTTACCTTGCACATATTGTTGAAAACAAAGGAACTATTCAGATTAATGATGTGCCAGTGGTAAATGAGTACCTTGATGTTTTTCCTGATAAGTTGTCTGGTATTATACCTGATCAGGAAGTTTAATTTACTGTTGACTTTGTTCCTGATGCTAAGCCAATTTCAAAACCCCCTTATCGAATGGCTCAAATTGAACTTTTAGAGTTAAAGAATCAATTGGAGGAGTTATTAGATAAAGGTTTCATTCAACCTATCATGTCACCATGGGGTGATCCTGTCTTGTTTGTTAAAAAGAAATATGGTTCAATGAGAATTTGCATTGATTATAGATAATTGAATAACATCACTGTTAAGAATAAGTATCATTTGCCTCATATCGATGATTTGTTTGATCAGCTCCAGGGAGTTCAATGTTTTTTGAAGATTGACTTGAGATCGGGGTACCATTAGTTGAAAGTAAAGGAATCAGACGTTCCAAAGACTGCCCATCATACTAGATATGGCCATTATGAATTTGTAGTTATGACTTTTGGGTTAACCAATGCACCCGTTGTATTCATGGATCTTATGAATAGAATTTTCTGTGAGTTCTTGGATACGTTTGTGGTTGTGTTCATTGATGATTTTTTGGTTTATTCCAAAAGTAAGTAGGAACATAAAAGTCATTTAAGGGTATTATTGCAAACCTTAAAAGAAAAGAAACATTATGGGAAACTCAGCAAGTGCGAGTTTTGGTTACAACAAATTTCATTCCTTGGTCACATTGTTTCAAAAAAATTACATAACTATTAATCCTGCTAAAACAAAATTTGTTGAAGAATGTCCAAGAACCACAAATATAACCGTGATTCATAGTTTTCTTGGTTTTTCAGGTTATTACCGGAGGTTTGTTGAAAATTTTTCATGGTTATCTATTCCAATGACTAAGTTAACTCGAAAAGGTGTTAAGTTCATCTGGACAAAAGAATGTGATGATTGTTTTCAGGAATTGAATAAAAGATTGGTGAATGCTTCAGTTTTGGCACTTCCTTCTAGAAATGGTGAGTTTGTTATATACAGTGATGCTTCGTTGAAAGGATTGGGTTGTTTCCTAATGAAAAATGATCAGGTAATTTCTTATGCTTCACGTCAGTTGAAACTACATGAGTTAAATTACCCTACACATGATTTGGAATTAGGTGCTGTTGTTTTTTATTTAAAAATTTGGAGGCATCATTTTTATGGAGTGAAGTGTGAAATATATATTGATCACAAAATTTTGAAGTATATATTCACTCAGAAAGAATTGAACATTAGACAGAGGATATGGTTGGAATTAATCAAGGATTATGATTGCATGATCCTTTATCATCCGGGGAAATTAAATAAAGTGGTTGATGCTTTGAGTCAAAAAAGTAATACTTTATTAACCATGTTATGTTTGGAATGAGATCCTTTGGTTTTTGATTTGATGAACTTTGGCATAGAAGTTGTTGTTGCAGGAAATTATTCTGTTTTGTTTTAGGTGTTAGTGAAATCATCTCTATCAGACAGAATTAAGCAAGCGCAGAAGGGAGATAGAGAGTTACAAAAAAAGGTTGTGTTGGTTCAGAAGGGTAAGTTTCCTGATTTTAACGTTGATAATGTTTGTGTTTTGAGATTTGGAAAGAGATTATGTGTGCCTTGTGATTTTCATTTGAAGAATGAGTTGTTATGTGAAGCTCATAGTTCTCTGTTTTCAGTTCATCCTGGCAATACTAAGATGTACAAAGATCTTCGGGAGTATTACTGGTGGGATGGAATGAAAAGAGATATTGCAGATTTTACTATGAAGTGTTTGACTTGTCAGCAGGTTAAATCCGAACGACGGTTACCAAAAGGAATGATTCAGCCTCTACCGGTGCCAGAGTGGAAATGGGAAAATATATCCAAGGACTTCGTTTGTGGGATTACGAAAGACATCTCGAGGTAATAATGAAATCTGGGTTATAGTTGATCAATTGACTAAATCTACTCATTTTCTTCAAATCAGAAATACATTGTCTCTAGATCAACTTTCTTGGTTGTATGTTAAAGAGATAGTTAGGTTTCATGGAGTTCCCCTCTCCATTGTATTTGATCATGATCCCAGGTTCACTTCTAACTTTTGGAAAGGCCTTCAGAAGTCATTGGGTACTGAATTAAACTTTAGTACAGCTTTTCATCCTCAATCAGATGGGCAGTCAGAATGAATAACTCAGACCTTAGAGGATATGCTACATGCTTTCTAGATGGATTATGAGGGAAGTTGAGACTAACACCTTTCTTTGGTTGAATTTTCATATAATA
Source organism: Viscum album (assembly GCA_963277665.1). NCBI lineage: Eukaryota > Viridiplantae > Streptophyta > Magnoliopsida > Santalales > Viscaceae > Viscum > Viscum album. Next base: position 516,043,826 of record OY728135.1, read on the forward strand.
ATATTTTTCATTCTATTATACAGATGGCTCCATTTGAGGCATTATATGGAAAATATTGTCGAACTCCAGCATTCTGGGATGAAGTAGGTGAAAGGAAGCTGATGGGACTAGAATTGGTAGAAGAGATGGAAGAGAAAGTTCAGTTGATTCAGAAGCACATGAGAACAGCTCGGAGCAGATAGAAAAGTTATGCAGATAACCGGAGGAAGGATCTTTCCTTGGATGTAGGTGATCATGTATTTCTGAAAGTTTCTCCATGGAAAAGTGTGATGCGTTTTGGTAAGAAGGGAAAGTTGAATCCGAGGTTCATTGGACCTTATGAAATTCTGGAGAAAGTTGGATCAGTTGCGTATAGAGTGGTTTTACCTCCAAGTTTATCCCAGGTATACAATTTTTTTCATGTTTTGATGTTGAGAAATTATATTCCAGATCTATCTCATGTTTTGAGCCCAGAGGTAGTTCAGTTGGAAGAGAATCTCTCTTATGAAGAACAACCAGTTCAGATTCTTGACCATAGAGAGCAAGTTTTGCGGAATAATGTGATTCACCTGGTAATAGTTTTGTTGAAAAACCATACGGTTGAAGAGGCAATGTGGGAATCTGAAAATTCTATGAGGGATAAATACCCCCACTTATTTTGATAAGTGAATAAAAATTGCAAGGACGCAATTCCCAAAAGGGGGGAAGGATGTAACATCCCAAGTAAATGAAGAATAAGACATATTTCATATTTATTAATATTTTTGAATTAAATATTAATTTTACTTTAAATGGGTTTCTATGTTTGATAGCGTACCTGATACGCAACAACGGGTTTCTTTGGAAACTTACATTGCACACTAATAATATAATATTATTATTTTAAATGGTAGTTAACTCCTAGTCGTTTTATTGGCGGTAATGAATGAAACTAACTATAATATGATTATACATGATTGTTAAATGAATTTACATTTATCCAATAAAAGTTAGAGGCTTAAAATGTGAATGAATCTAATTTTAAGCATAATTTACATTAAAAGGCCGATTTATCGCCTTTTAATGGCGAACCCTCTTTAAATATAGTTTTGGTCAGTTTAATACATTCTAATTGACCAAATAAAATACTTCTTTTGAATGGGGACATCAAATTTTACTTTGGGTAATTTTTTGGTATTTTTCTGATAAAGTTCATTTTTTAATGAATAGTGAAAAATATTATATTTTAATTCAAAAGTACCTTTTAATCTAATATATTTATATGGTTAGATTATCTTTTTAATTGGTTTTAAATTTAAATTAAAATATATTTTTACCATTTAATCCAATTTTGGTCATTGGAATTAATTTCACTTTGAAATTGGACATAAACAAATATCAATCTTCTGATAGTTATTGTTTCTTAGAAACACGCTATTTGTTTTGGTAACATGAATTAATTTTAAAACTAATTAATTCTGTTTCAATGTTTTGAATTTGGAAAAATAGACATCATTTTTGAATTTGGAATATCAAATATATCTTAGGCTGAATTTTTGGTATTCTTTTGAAAAACTTCAATTTTTGATGAACAGTTACACCACATAGTGGTAGTGAAAAAAAAACCAACTTTTTCATTTAAATGAAATTTTACCACTTCTGTGAATAGAATTTTGAAAATACAACATACATGGTTGTTATCAAGAAGTAAAATGTGGTTCATTAAGATGAAAATAAATTTTAGTGAATAGTAACTTCTGTCTTTTATTTACTACGGTTAAAGGTAAATAGGGTAATTCAAGGTTAAAAGAATATTATAATAATTCAAAATTAACACTTGTTCAAACCTTATTGGTTGAGTCATTTACAACCATGGGCATCTTTGGGTCGATTTTGGGACCCCATTGATCCACTTGGGAGTGAAAATGACAATTTAGATTAATTAATTTAATGTAAAGACAAAATTAATATTAACAAAAATCTTTTAGTAATTAATTGCAATATGGTGTTATATAAGTCCTATTTTCGACTATAAATATTAATTGGAAAGATAAAAAGATTTCCTAAAAGATAGTATTTTTTTATAATTTTTAGACATCGAATAAATTAATTTATTTATGACACCTTAATGATACAGTATTTACCTCATTAATAAATGATTAAAATAAATAAGATTATAATGATTAAAATATTATCAAAAACATGTCCAATTCTGATTGGATGATTTTATTTCGATTATGAGTCATCTTATCTTCGACCTTACAGATTTTTGGACCATTAGAAACTGAATATCATTATAAAATAAAATAATTTTTTCACACTTTCCTAAAGAGCCCCTCCTATCCCTTATAAAAGGAGACCATTTCTATCCAATTCCTCACACCTCTCAAGCCATTTGTCTCATCCAAACTCTTCCCAATTAATCTCCCTACATCCCTCTACTCCTCCTAGAAGACTTACTTAGGTAAAAGGAATTTCAAGATGTCCTTTGGTTCAAACCAAAGAGAGTTACCCAAATTAAAGGTAATGGTTTCTCTTAAATTGTTTTCTTTTATTTTACTTCTCCAACCCATAAAATATTTTTATTTACTTTCTTTTGTAACAACACCAGTATCCTAAATATACTAGGATTTTGTTATGAGAAGGATTCTATCTACACTTACACACACCTCCATCTAATGGATGAAGAATAGAATGTTTCTATGGATGGCAAACTGAGGCCTCACGAAACGATGATTGTTCAATTACATCTTACCGCCTCTCATGGTGGCCATTACGATGGCACTGTATTTATATATGATATATATTATTTTTTTGATTTCCTTGTGCTTTTGTAATTTCCATTTATATCATTCCTTTATGGTTTTCATAGTGGGTAAATACGATAATCTCATTTGAGGAAGTAAGCACTATCGCCCCCTCAAAGTGATTTGATTTGTTAATGCCTTATATGGGATGTATAAAGGATGGAGTTAACAATATGATATATGATGTTATACTAAAATTATAATATACCTATGTATCATTATGTTTTATTTTCATTAAAATAAAAATAGAAATGAAAGTAGCGTTCATGTGTACGTACGGCTTACCGTCTCCATGAACGGTGCATTTCATTTCTTACCTCTAAATGTAATGTACTATTATAAAAACATGTATATACTGGATATGTATAATATATACGATATCCAAATCATGAATATCATTCTAGATATGATGAACTATTGACCACATAGACAAATTGTAAATATAAGGTGTCCATTTTGACTCAGGTACCAAATATCGATAAAATGGACGTTATTAACTTAAATGATTACATAATGTTTATAACATGGTAATAAGTGATATAAAATAAATAAAAAACTTGAAAACGGTTCTTAAGAAAGTATAAATTAACTTTAGTTTATTATTCATGATATTAAAGAACGATCGAGTCAAGTCGGACATGAGGTAAGGGACTTCGTCTCAATCTCCTTTCATTAAGGCATATTTTGTTTTAATACACGATTTTCTTTTATACGTTGTATAAACACCTTTGACTTTTTCATTCAAATGGAATCTTTTTATACAAATAATTTTACTAAATGACAAAAAAGGAATTTTTTTTTTACGTAAGTAGTGACAACGACCTTTCCGCCGCCACGAGTATTATTTGATCTTTGGCTTCCTTAACAAGCCGGAATGTTTTTTTAAAAGGAAAAAAATATATACCATATACTCTTTTTACGTATTTTGGAATTGAAAATAATTTTCAGAATGGATTTATTATTTCAATATCTTGAAATGATATTTTTCTATTGCAATGTGGAAATTTTATCTTTCTTTTATGATTATGTTATGTGTTATGATCATGTTATTGTTCTTGGGCATTATTTACGTATACGGGTGGTTCCGTGATAAACCTAGGGCGGGTGAGCCTGAGATAGCTCTCCAGTACATTGGGTAACGTGACGAAAGTAAATGTGAATGTTTATCATAATAGATTTCGGGAATATACTGTGATGGTTATTCCAATGTAACTCTCTATGTAGTTGTGATAGCTACAATGTAAGTATGGTATGGATGCTGCAAGTTACCTTTATGATTTATGATTTCTATGTGTCTTTCATAAATCTTATGATTTGATGAGGTAAGTAAAATAGTTCATGTTTTGTATTTATTTATGAACAAATGTTTTCATTCATTGTTTTATAACCCTTACTGAGCCTTTTACGCTCATCCCAAGTTTTGAAATGTTTTCATAGGACTTAATGGTGAATAGGGTCAAGGATGGGATCAAGGAAAAGTCATGTTGTCTAAAACAACGAACTAGACATGCCTCTTTTTTTCAAGAGTTTTTATTTTATGAAAAAAATGGAATCTGTGTAGAAATTTCTACCTTGTAATCTTTTGAGATGTAATAGTTATTTCCTAATTCTCTAAAACTATAAACTTAAAAAGATCCTCAATGTGAATTATTCATTTAATTCAATATTATGTAATGTTTAAGGTCGGGTCCTTATATATATAAAAACCATTTTATAAGTTATATTATTAATATAATACTTTTAATGATATTTAAAGTTTTATTTTATGTTATAATTTAATGTGTCTTATGATTTAAAAGTTACCAAAGCGGTAAGGTATTTTCTTCTCACTTTTATTTTCTATCAGACACGTGCCATATTCCCCATGTTTTTATTTTATGTGGTGTATATAATACCCTTGAAATTATTTTATGATTGTTATCCTGAAAATTATGTGTATCTAGAAATTCATTTTAATATCTCTCTTTTATGAGGTTTATAGTTTAGAAGTTACCAAAATGGTATGGTATTTTTGTCTCAATTTTACTTCTCAAGGACATAAGTTATGTCATGCGCCTATGTTCTTTTATGAGGTGTATATATATTTCTCATTGAAATGATATATCATGAATTAATTTTTTTCCATTATATATAATGTTTTTTTATTTTTATTCTTCATGGGGCTTGAGATTCAATTGTTACCAAATTGGTAGCGATTTTATGTTACAAACTCATTGTTTATCAAGATTGTTTATGATTAAGCCTCTAATTTTTGATATTATATGATCTATCTATCAATAAAATAATTAATTTTATTTTCCCCTAGTTATTTATTGAGAATACATGTGTTTATTTCATTTTTCTCTTTTATAAACTCAAGATTCCAAATCAATGTTTTTAAAAAAATTATATTTTATTTCTCTCTTCGGTCAAAACCCTTTTTTCTTCCATATACATGTTTTATAAAAAAATTAAAAATATTATAAAATTCTCGAAAGGATTTATTAAATATATTTTCACCCATTTTTTACTTTTTATAAAGTGTTTTAAAAGGAATCATAATTTATTTTTCGAAATAAGGACCATTTTTCTTTTAATAAAAGTGTGAAAGGAATATTTGTTTTAACTTGTGCAGCATGGATAGAATTTCCTACTATATTGACCAAACAAAGTCTTAAATAATAATTTATATGTTTTAAAGGTTATTTTAAAATAAATGGTTTTTTGATTTTTTTTAACTTTTAGTTTTAAACAGGTTATTTTCCACAATAAATGTTTTAAATGTTTTTTAAAAGGACCTTAATAAGATTCCAAAGTTATTTTAAAAGATAAGAATTTTGAAAATACTTATTGGTTTAAAAAATATTGTGAAAGGGTACTTTCCTTGTAAATTTTTTTAAATAATCTTTAAATATTCCCTTATAAGTTTCCAAAGTATATTTTCAAAGAAATTATTTTAAAAATGATTTTCATTTTAAAAAGTGTTTTTCCAAGAGGAAAGGATATTTTCCTAGAGAAATAATTTAAATTATATTTAAATATTTATTTATATATTTCCAAGTATATTTCCAAAGAAATTTATTTTGAAAATTTTTTATATTTTAAAAAGTTTTTTCAAAGTGGAAATGAAATTTTCCTCAATAAATGTTCCATGTGATCTCTCAAAATCATTTTATATCTAAGATTACATCCTTATATGTTAATTATGATTTAATAGGGATATCTTCCAAGGATACCATTCTGACTGAAAATTAATTTTTTTTATTAAGATAAACCCCCTTTAAAGGGTAAAGGGGGAAACCTCCATGACATCGAAGACATAAACAAACCAAAAAGGCCCGAACAGACCAAAAATACAAGACCAAAGAACCCAAAATACATGAGAAAAAATCCTCCCAGTATCAAAAAACATGAAATCCAGCTTCCACCTTACATCGCTGATCTGCTAGTTGTCTTGTGCAAAATTGCATGGGCCTGGTACCGATGGCCATAGGCATACCCTCTCAAACATCAAATTCTGTAAAGTAGTGGTACAATGGAAACTCTTTCCCCTAAACCTCATTTAGAGTAGCCTCATTTAGACGATCCGATTACAGAATCCTTTGAACCGTAGACCACTGAGGCCAAATCAAAACCAAGCATCAAGAAAAACCAACCACAAAGAAAAACCACTGATTTGAAACTTCAAATCTTCACTGCCTCCATGGTCTTCAAACACATTCAAAATCAAATCGCACCCAAATTCTATAATTTCTTCAAAATCACTTATCTATCACCAAATTCAATCCACAAAATTAATAGTTCAAAAAGAACAACTCACTACAGACCACAACCCAAACCAAATCACGGATCAAAAATAATAGAGACGAAAACCAGCACCTTTAACATTCACCACACACCGGAAGAGAGACCCCACTACAAGAATACCTTCTCCACCTTAGTACCACACAATACCACATCAAACCCCTCAACTCACCCACAGCTAATGTAGAATCAAGGCTGCAACCCATAGAGGATCTGGTACTCAAGCACTGAATCTTCATCGCGTCGTCGAGGAAATCCCTAACAGAGGTCACAAGCCAACAACGAAATTATGAGTGTTTTTTGATATTTTAGAACACATATTTATGGTTTTTATTATGCTATACTGGATATACTATAAAAAATGATGATTTTTTAATTATAACCAAGATGGTTGGGACCTATATCTCCCTCTAATGCATTACATAAATATTTATATCTCATGAGATAAACAAGACTATATTGGGGAGTGAACCCAGTTTGGTAAGGGACATTTTCTCATTATGATTGTCTTGGGAATGAACCTTGACTACCACAATGGTTTGGGAAGTTAATCCATTCCACTATTATAACCTTGACAATGATTCTTTATTACTATATAAATAATTTTCAATGCTTATTTATATACCAAAATTCAATGTCTTATGCCAATTTTATTCTCTCATGGATTATGTTATTTGATCCTTTTATGATTCATGTCTTATGAACTACCAATTTTGTTAAAATACTTAATATTATAATCCTTGATATGTATAGTATGGTTTTATAATATTATTATCATGTTCTCATACCCTTATTCTCATGTTATGTTTACGTATCTCCCTTGTTTACCCTTAATGAGTATATAATATCACCCTTTCTTATGGTTCATTTCCCTATGTTATGAATAAAGGTTTAAGTAGGGTATGTCTAAGAAGGGTACTATGTGGGAATATCTTGGTGAGATATTTTGAGGGTATTTTATTAAATTATAAGATGGTGTATCTAGTCTCCAAAGACACTAACATTTATGATCCTCAGGAATATATTTGTGTAATGAAATAAATATTCATATAAAAATATGTAACTTATATGTATGAAAAGTATGGGTCATTATATTAATGGAATCCCTTGAATAAATTGTAGAATTTGGAATGTGTTTTTATGAGTAGTTTTTCTTGTTGTGCTTCTTTGCATGATGTTGGTCATAGTGCAATGATAGTGGTGACCTGATGGAATGTGAAAATAAGTACGGTTATGATGTGTGATACAGTGCCTGGTTGGTATGGATGTGTTGTGGGAACATACATGATATATATGGTGAGTGGTGGTAGACATGAGTGATGGTGATTATGTGTGGGGGTATTATGTTGTGTGGAAGCACTGTGCGATGAGGTTGGGGTGTGTGGTGGTTGTGATATCTGGTTGTTAAGGCATATGGTTTTTGTGATTATATAGTGTGGAAAAATGTTTTTGTGGAAACGGTTGATGTAAGATGGTTTTTTTCTATTGTGTGGTATTTGGGGAAAAATTTCTTATGGTGACATGGTTTAGCTGACATAGTGTGTTGGTGGTGGTTTTTGTGAGATGGGCGAGTAGTTGTGTGGCATGGTTGTGTTAGTTTCTCAGTTAACAAGGGAATAAATTATGATGTTGAATGAAATTAATAAATCAATTGGTTAAAAAATTAATAAGAATGGGATTTGTAAATATGAAATAAATTTAATATTAATGAGAGTTAGTGGAAACAAATTAAATATGGAAACAATGGTTAAACGTGGGCATGTTTGGTTTTGTGTGGTGGTTGTATGATGTGTGGAATATAGTGGCGGAAGTGGTTTTGATGGTTAATGTGTGGTGAAATTGTGGTGTTTTAGTGTAAATTATTATTGTTTTTGTGATCCCATATATTGGGTAATGTGTGTTTTCAATATATCATGTATTTTATTTTAGTTTTATATAGGTATTATTTGAGTTGAATAACCTTACCAATGCCAAAAGGTTTTTGGTTCCTAGTGTTTTTTTCCAACATCTAGGATGGTGGTGATACGGATAGTAAGATACCCCCTCTTCTTCACTCTTCCTTTGGTAGCAGTGATAGACCAGTTTTCTTTGGGAGAGATGTAATTTGTTGGACCAGGTGTCTTTGGGAGAGATATGATGTGATGGCCTGGGTGTATGTGCATGAGATGTGGTGTGATGAGGTAATGATGTGATGAAATATGTGGTGGGGATCTTGCATGGTTGGAGGAGAGAATGAGGATGATTTTCATCATGAAAATGATACTCTAATGCCTTTATTATTTGACAAGATGTGGTGTGATGGACCAGGTGTCTTCTAGCGATATGTGATGTGATGTGATGTGGTGTGATGTGATATGTATGGATGGGATAGGAGAAAGGGACATTGGATTTTGGGTTGTATATGTGAGAGCAGAAAATCAGTAGGTAATTGGTAGTGGGGATCCTTTGTTATTCATTATTATTACATTACTATATTGGATGCATGATTTGGTGAGTGAGATATATGAGGCTAGAATTGGTTAGTTAACCTGTTTAGATGCTTGTTGGTGCTTCTACTTATTGACTGGCGCATTAGTATGCTATTTTCACATGTGAACATGAGACATTGGGTATGTTCTTATTGGGTATTCATGTTATTCTTACCCTACATATATAAACTAATTTTTAGTTTTCCTGGTGAACTTTGGGGACATATCTATACATTACTAGCTTGGGTTTTGGTGTTGTTGTTGAGTTGTTTTTGTAGGAATTTTCTTTTTTGTTTTTACTTGGTGGATTTTTCTTTTATCTTATAACATTTTTCATTCATTGTGAGATGGTTTGGGTTTATTTTTTGTATTATTTTATAGTGTTTCTTTGTGGTTTTTTATCCTATCTCTTGATCTTATATTGTTATATAGTTTAATGCCTCCCATGTGTCAGTTTTTTATACCCTCGATGCATGTTTCCAACCTGTGGTGTATTAAAGGTAAGACTTGATGGTCAATATCTACTTTCCTTAATTACTATACCAATAGGGTCGTCTTTAGAGGTTGTGGTTCTTGAAAACACTAATTATTAAATTATATGAAATAAAAATAAGAATAGATAATGTTCTAAAGAGTTTTTTCCCCTATAAAGTAGTTTTTCATTATGTTTTATAATTTTATTTAAAATTTAAATTTAAAAAATTTAGAATTTTAATGTGAAAAAAACAATATTATTTTTATATTCATCATATAAATATTTTCCTAAGATGAAATTTTGGAATTTTTTTGAAAAAATTGATTTTAAAGTGAATAGTGTAATATATTGTTTTTACAAATACTATGATTTAATGACATTTTTTTTAAGGAAAATCTAAATTACTGATCAAAGAAGTCAGGATTACAAAGACAATCAGGGAACGAGTTCACCCAACAATGATCACCCCAATGTTTCCCAAAACGAGCCAAATGATGGGCCATTTAATTACCATCTCTTTTGATGAAAAAAAATTTGCATGCATCGAATCCATTGGTCAGGGACCAGATCTTCCTCAAGATGAGGCCATAAGGCTGGTAATTCTCATCTTTTGTTGAGAGAGCGATCACCACTTCGAGGCAGTCGGATTCTACCAGAATCTTAGGCCAAAATTTTGAACGGTCAAAAAGAATCCCTTGGAGGATGGCTGAGGCCTCTGCCACCACAGGGATCCATGAGTTAGGCGCTTCCCTACACTGGGATTCCACAATCTGGCCCAAACTATTATGAGCAATGATCCCAATACCGACCCTTGAATTAGTAGAGATGGCAACATCAGTATTAATCTTGAAGAAACCCTCAGGGGGGGAGACCAAAAAGGAGTCACTCGTCGAGTGTGGCTCAAAGAATACCCTACATCATTTTTATTCCAACCATTCATCCACTACAAAGCTTTATCCACCCATAGGTGATCAGGGGTCACCTTCATCTGGAAAATTCATTCATTCTGTCGAGTCCAAACCAACCAAGCAAGTGTGCATATCATCCCTACCACTCTTGGTTCCAGAGAAGACATCCATTTAGTATGGTTTGGGACCAACCCAATTGAAGGATCAAAGAAAGTACCAAAATCCAGCCTCCAAACCATCCACACCCCTTCCACCCCCTTATAGGAAAGAATTGCATGCAGAGAGGATTCCACATCATGGAGGCACAAAGGACAATTGTCATCCTCTGCCAAATGTCATTACACCAAAAAGTCACGGTTTGGAAGAACCCTAGCACAGACCTGCCACCAAAAAAATTTAACCTTAGGGGGAGCGATGAGGGACCAGAGGCAGTTCCACCGATTATTGGTAATGACCGGGGCAAAACCTTGAACCCTCATTTTGTAACCCGGACGAATAGAATATCTCCCATGAGGTTCCTCAGTCCAGCAAATCTGGTCAATCCCCATTCCTGGTGTGAGAGGGATACCCAGGATGAGCTAACGATCCACCACATTAAACCAAAAACAAATCTTCATCTGATCCCACTCCTCAAGTGAGTCATCGAGCAAGTCACGTACCCTTACATCTTAGAATCTAGGAAAAACCAGTGAGGAAACCTTATGATTGGCACCCTCTGTCAGCCAGGGATCATTCCAAATGTTAATATTATTCCCATCATAAATTCTCCACACGTAGCCCAAATCAAGGAGATATTTTTATCCCCAAATGCTCCGCCACATAAAAATCAGTCGTGGCCCCAGCTGGGCATGTATGAAGTCAGAATGAGGGAAGTACTTAGCTCACATAACCTTTGTGAACAGGGAATTTTGGTGGGAAATAATGTGAAATCCTTGCTTCGCCAAACGATCCTCGTTAAACCATTTAATATTTCGGAATCCAAGGCCGCCACGTAATTTTAAAACACACAACTTATCCCAAGACATCCAATGGTAATTATGTTTTCCCTCATGGGATCCCCACCAAAAACTGGCCAACTGGGAGTAGAGTTGATCAATGAGAGTCTCTGGGAATTTAAACAGTGACATAGCATAAGAAGGGATTGCTTGGGCCACTAACTTCATGAGAAATTCCTTTCCCGCCTTGGAAATATTCCTACTAGACCACAGACAAATCAGATTATCCACCATATCCACAATCGTGCCGAAAACTTGTTTCTTCGATCTACCCACCAGGTTCGGGAGGCCCAGGTACTTAGGATGCTTATCAACCAATGGAAATCCACACATTCTCTGAAACTCCTCTCTCTTACCTTGTGGGATGCCTTTACTGAAAGATAACTATGATTTCGAAGCATTGAGACATTTCCCAGAGGCCTTTTCGTATAGATTGATGATATTCAGCACTGCACTGCATTCTTGTGGGGTAGCACGCGCGAAGAGGAGGCTATCATCTTCAAAGAAGATATGAGAGATAGGGGTCCATTTCTACATACCGTAGCACCATGGATAACTCCTTGATTCGCCGCCTTCAGGATGAGATGAGAAAAGACATCTGCCACCAGAATAAAGAGGTAAGGTGACAGGGGGTCCCCTTGTCTCAAGCCTCTTAACGGTTTAAAGCTCACTGAAGGTACCCCATTAATGTTGATTCTGTAGGAGACAGACGTAACACAATTCATGACATTAGAGATCCATTTTGTCCCAAAGCCCAACCTGGATAGAAAAAGTTCTAGAAAAGGCCATTCAACTCTGTCATAAGCTTTCATCGTATCAAGTTTCATTTCCATGGTGCCACACTTGGATGAGGAGTGAGTTTTCATGGAGTGGAATAATTCTAAGGCAATGGCAGCATTGTCCGTAATAGATCTCTTTGGAATGAAAGAACTTTGGTTATCTGAGACAAGCAGTAAGAGAAAATTCCTAAGTCTGGCCACCATGATTTTGGAGAAAATTTTGTAAATCACATTACACAGGCTGATTGGCCAAAACTCTGAGATTTTTTTAGGGAACTAGGATTTGGGGATAATAGTAATAAGAGTTTCATTCAGGGATTCAAGAGAAGTTTTTTCAGCCCACACCTCCTTCATTAGGGCCACCACATCGGGCCCCACTATATTCCAAAAGCATTTAAAGAACAGAACATGAAACCCATCAGGCCCCGGTGCCTTGGTAGAGTGAATAAGATGCAGGGCCCCAAGCACTTCCTCCTCAGAAAAATCGCTTTCTAGGTACCGATTCATGTCTTCTGTAACCATCTTTGGGATGCATCCAATCAGGCATGAGGGAGTGATAATACTTTCTGCTGAACAGATGTTTCTGAAAAAGTTCAGGATAATGGAGTGAATGTCATTTATGTCATGCACAACTCTTCCAATGGGGTCCTCCAGATGAGCAATATGATTCTTCCTTCTCCTTAAAGACACTCGTTGGTGAAAAAAGTTGGTGTTATGATCACCATCTCTGATGTGAGACTCTCGTGCCTGAATGAACCAAAAACTCTCTTTCTCTCTCAGAGCTTCATTAAGATTCTTATCTACCACAGAGATGTTCTTAAGGACATAGTCACAACAAGGAGATGAGTGGAGTCGCTTTAGTTTTTTCTCCGCCTCTGTAATACGTCGGTCAAAGTTACCAAACCTAGCTGAGCTCCACTTCTGAAGGAAAGACACAATAGTGCGGAAGTTGGACATGATGCACCGATTCGATCCCTCCCAAGCCGCTTGAACCACCTTTTCACAATCACTATCTTGGAGCCACAAGCTTTCAAAGCAGAAGGTCCGCTCAAGTCCCCTATGTTGCCCTTGTGAGACTTTTCACAACATGATTGGGTAGTGGTCAGAGGAGATGGGAGGTAGGTGGATGATAGAGAAGGCATGGAAAAGAGAGTTCTACTCATCATTCCCAACAAATCTGTCTAACCTTTCTGCCAGGTGGTTCTCCATTGACCTACCCCGATGCCAGGTAAACGGCGATCCAGAAAACCTGAGGTCATGAAGAGAGTTTGAAACAAGAGACATCCTAAAATCATTCATCGCAGCCCCACTCCTCACACGTCCTCCTTATTTTTCATGGGGAGATATTATCTCATTAAAATCCCCCCCCCCATCAGGAGAGGGCCAAGTAGGGATTCCCGCAGTCACTTCAAAAGGGCCCATGATCTGTGTTTATCCTACCAACCCGGCCACCCGTAGAACCCAACAAACGACCGAGGAGGAGCCCCTAGGCCAGCAACCGTCACAGCAATGTGGTTACTTGAGTAATTAGAGATCTTGACCCCAAGGTCCTCATTCCACAAGAGGCAAATTCCACCTAAGTGTCCCTATCGTCCAATGGGTAAGACATTTTTGAACCCAATCTTCCGGCCCATAAGGCCCGCATCCTTGCAATCTAACATAGTTTCAGATACAAAAACTATGTCAGGGAAAAATTTAGAACTCCAGTGATGGAGAACGCGAACTGTTCAGGGATTTCCAAGCCCCTGATAGTTCCAACATAAGATTTTCATTGCCCTAGGCGGGGCTAGGACACACCCGCCGCCGCCTCTGAAACTTTGACAACCCGCCCGTCATCTACCACTTTCCACCTCTTTGGTAGGATCTCAGTCATCTGAGATGCCTCCAAGCATCGTTTATGGTCCCTGGGCTGTGAAGTGGGGGGATCCACACCCCTATCCCCGCTAATCATTCTTTTCCACGTCCGATGTTCTATAATACCTGTCAACATGATCCCCATCATGTCATCAACTGCCTGAGGGGTAGCACTGGGAGATACATCATCTGAACTGGGAACCAGTTCTGGTGGGTCATTCCATAGCTGTTGTACCCCTGAGCCTGGGTCTGGTGGTTCCTTGTAGTTTGGTTGAAACCTAGTAGATGGGGATTCAATGGTCTTCAAACAAGTTGTTGTCTGGCTTGGGGGGCAGTCGGCCACTGCCCCTAACTCATGTGATGTTCCCTCAGCTCGATCGTGGTCTGTGGCCAGTCCAGATTCCTTCATTCCGCCCATTGAACCACATGGATGTCCTCAGAAATGTTTGGTGGGCCAAGCATGATTATATTAGTATGAGTTGGTTCATCCCACTTATTAAGAGCCTTCGCAAGATTGTCATGGTCCTGTTGTTTTTCAACTTCAGAAATAAAAAGCCACCCCATAGGTTTTTGCACGAGGCCAGGGGCCGTATTGAAAAAAAACATTGCCATGTCTATCCTCCTTTTTCGCCTCACATGACTTTTCTAAGTGTCTGAGGCATCCACAAAAGAAACAAAAAATAGGAAGCTTTTCAAACTCAAAAGAAATCCAAACGTCAGAGTCCTCAATTGTCAAAAACATGCCTCTCATAAGAGGATGTGCAACATCCATCAAAGATCTAATTCGCACAAAGGGTCCCCTGTGAATTGGATCAGACTGGTCCCATTCCACAAATGAACTGATGCTTCCTCCAATCTCACGCATAACACGTTCTGTTCTACCATGAAAGAGGATTCCTCTAATTCAAATCCCGAAAAGTGAGCAAGATAGATTAACTGACTAGAAATTTTCTTCTCCTTTAAGGCCCTCCATGAGTATGATTTGGTTGTCAAAGGACCATGGTTGACCTTGGAGGACTTTTAATTTATCCCCTTCATTGAATAATTCAAATACTAGGAATCCCTCTTCCACTTCTCTTATAGAAACTCCATCCTCCAATCGCCAGATATTTTGTAGAGTATTTTTCAGCACTCCCTGATTGAAGGAACCTTTTTCCAGGAATTTTCCAACAACACGCAAGGACAGTCGCTGTGAGATAAGCGCATCTTCACTCTTCCATATAACAATTACCGATTTTTCTTTATCAGTTAAGGGGACGTTCCGCCAGCGATTTATTAGGTCCATCTCCATTGATTGAAACTGATAACTTCCCTCATCACCACAAAACCCTTAGCGAGAAGCGTCCTCCGAGAGAAAAACCTTTGTGGTCAAAGGAGAGCGCGGACCAAACCCTGTGAACTGAGACCTTCGTGACCCCGTGCGTGCAACAACCTCTGTGCAAAAAGCCCCCCGGAAGCAAAACTTATGCGTGTAGAAGTCTCCACCGACCAAGACCTTCGAGAGCAAACCTTCACGATCCTAAACTTTGCGAGAAAACCCTTCACATGAAAACACTTCAAAACAATACCTTCGCGAGTGAACACTTCGCGATCCAATCCATTCGCGGCCAAGTCCTTTTCGGCCAAGTCCTTCATGAGGAAACACTTTTTGAGGAAACACCTCGTTCTGAAAACACTTTGCAATCCAAAACCTTCGCGTGCGAACACTTCGCGATCCAAACCCTTCGCGGCTAAGTCCTTTGCGACCAAGACCTTCGCGAGCGGACACTTAGCAATCCAATCCAAAATCTCCGCTATCAGGGACCTTCGTGAGAAGAAACGTATGGAAGAAAATTGAGGGTCAGAAGCCAAACATCAGTCGGAAGCCAACTGGAAACCACAACCGTTGATCAGAAAACGTCAGACGAAGATTGGAGACCTGAATCTGCAGATCGAAGGCTATAAGCAGAGGAATGGGGACTCAGTCTGTCGATCAGGAACCGTACATCGTTGAGAAGAGGCCAAAATTGGAAACTGAAGGTTGTAGATCAGACACCTCAAGCAATAGATCGGAACTAAGATCCGTAGATCGAGGACAAGTCGTCGAGGAGAGGCCACAATCGAGGAATAGCACCAATGCACCAAATTAGATACATTGTTGAAGAAGACCGTAACAATGCCGAAGAGGGAAGGCAAGCTGAGAAGAAGGCTATGTCGATGGGGAGGCACAACTGAGGAGGATCTGGGAGAACCGTCACAGACGCCTATCATTCTAGTTTAAAAAACATATATCTGATATTTTATAACTTAAGTAATATTTTTCTCAATAAATTGTTTTTAATACGTAACAAATTAATTATTTTCAAATTAATTTATATCACTTTTATAAATTTATTAAAATAAAATTAATTTAAAATTTTGAATCAAAAGGGCCAAGTTATTTAATAAGGAACATTTTATTTTTATGTATGAATGATAAATTACTTAGGGTAAAAACAATTTACCTCGGTAAAATAAATTAGGGTTAAAATAGTTTAACCATGTGAAAATGGATAAAAACATGTGTGATGATTTTTATTTTATTTATTTATATAACTTATCTATTCCTAAATACATTATCTCTAAATTTTTAATCCACACTTCTTGAATGCAATGTCCCATTATTAAAAAAAATTGGGTATTTATAAAAACGTCATCCCTTCCCACTTATAAAAGGTTCTTCTCACCACCCCTTCAATACCAATAATAATATTTGGTTTAATCCAACAAAACTTAACATTTTTCCTACCCTTAGAATAATATTCCTCCACCTTTATCTTTTAGTCACAATTTATTAGCCTAACCCCTCCTTTTCCAAGGTATTCTCGAAGAAAAACTGAATATTCTCAATGTTAGTAATCATTTTACCTTAAATTATTTCATTTATATCTTTCATTTACAGTTATAATATTTAAATACCTATGTAATGAAAAAATTATTTGTCATGTAATTAATTTTATTTGATAATATATGAACTATAAAACACTTTTCCCGTTTTCCCTTATGGAATACAAAAAAATGACATTTGTGTGTGTTTGCAAACTAATGCCTTAACAAAGCATCATGTTCCTTTCTCCTTAACCACCTTACATGGAAATTATTAAAGATTAATTTAATAAATAAGTATGATATTTTTAAAATATTTTAAATTATTAAATGATTAAAAATATTATATATTTCTCTCATTCTAGGGAAAATGAAATCATCAACCTTACGTACACGTGGACAACTGCCTCCATGGAACGATTGATTTATGTTTGTTTTTCATAAACAAATTACATGAAAGGTAATGATAATGGTTTTATTAGATAAATCTGAATTAAATGATTTCATTAATATTTTAGTAGAAAAATTTGATAACCTATTAATGATATGATCAGCAAACGATCATTGTTAATTCAATCAATTAAAACAAACATACTAAGAGGAAACCCTTTTATTCATATTATATAATACTTTCATATCAATTAATTATTATAATAATTCTATAAAATTATGACATATAACACTAATTAACACTAAATAATATCATTATTCTTTAGTTACAATGATATTAAAACTAAACAAACACTTATCATCCATTTATCATGGAATGATCATGTTTGAGTTTGTTTAGCCACCTACTTGAACAATGAAATGAATCCATATCATTGATGAATATGGGAAATTAAATACAGGTATATTATAGTATAAATATTTAAATGATGTTTTATATTTAATGGTAAAATTATTATTAAACTTATTAGTTAATATAACATCATTTTTTCATTAAGAATCTCTTAAACACGATCATAATTGATTTCATCTTCATGGATTGTAAACAAAACTATCATGGAATGAAATTATAACTTTATAAATATCATGGAATATATATTTAATTATATTTAATGATATTTTCATGATGAAATATTTTACAATAATAAATTCCAACATCATTTTTATTAATCTAGTTCAAAATAATCAAGATTACTTACACCCAATATTTAAAATAGGTTAGAGCTAACTATATTTCATATAAAGAATGATTATAAATGAAGATTATAAATGTAAATTGATATGATTAGGGTTTCAACTTAAGTTATTAATAAGCTTATATTTGTGATATATAAACTTAATGTGTATTTGTGTTCGTCTTGATAAGAGGTAAGGGTTTTTCTTGTTCTCAATTCTGATTCATTGAGATAAGTTACATGTTAGAAACCATGTTTCCTTTATATGATGTTCTATTTATTTATTGTCCCTTTAATGTTATATACATTATTTACTTGTAATTATGGTTATATAATAATCCAAATAAATTTCTTTTCATAAAATTTATTTTGACTCAGGTGTTACCCCAGTGGTAATAGTTTTTGGTAACTCAATTTTTTTTCATTGTTGTATGATTATTATATTGAACTTATTTCAATTAAATTGGGTATATTATACCATTTCATTGTATTATGTTGTAATATATCATTATTTTCATGTTTATTACATAAAACCACTTTCCAATATTACATTATTATTGTATTATATTGTTTATAAGATATATTGATAGCTCAAATATCCTTTCATTGAATTATAATGTTTTATCTTGAACAATGTTTTCCATGCTTGGGTTCTCTCACCCAGATATTTTATTATATGGTCGTTTATAATACTATTTGGGAAAATTATTTCTTAACTCAAATAATGTTTTATTAATATTTTTACAATTTTGGTTTTCAACAAGGGTAATTTCAAAGTACTAAAAAGGTTTCTTTCATAATCCGATGTTATATATTTGGACCCACATTTCTTATAGAAACATTTATGTAATTCTCAGGGTTACATTATTGGATAATATTTTTAAAAGTAAAATTTTTCAAAATATTCCACTTCACCTTTTAAAAAGTTACTTTTTAAAGTGACATGTATGTTTATATTTTACGTCAATGTAAAAAAATGTTTTCTAGAAGATCTTTTATGATTTCACCTCCATTTTCCTTTTCACATTAAAAAGGATTTAAACTCATAGAATTTGTGTTACATTATTTATCCAAATATATATATATATATATATATATATTAGAGGATTGAACTCATAGTTTTAACCAATTTTATTCTTGATCCCTTCTTGTGTGATATTATTCAAAGCATTCTTTTGAAAGGATTTTTTTATCTATGTAAACAACCTTCTGGGTTTCCTTTGATACACTGGGGGTATTTTATTTTGAAATCATCCACCTTATTTCTATAGATATATTATGTAACTATATTTTCTATAAAATAAATGATATGTCACTTTATTAGTCTTTCCAAATCAACCTCTTTTATATGCATGATTTTCCTTCTAATTCCTTTCATTTATGAGAACTATATATTTTTTTCCTTTGATTGAAGGGTGTTCACCTAGATTTCATATGTCAATTGATTGGGGAAATTATTAAATTAAGTTTATATCCATTGATCTATATGGTTTTAATTTTATGGATTATTACATATAATGTTATTCCATTTATTGATTAGGGAACTATTAAGAATATGTATATTTTTTATTTCAAAATGAATGTTTATTGAATTCTCAAAAAAGTTAAATATATATTTTCTAACCATCCACATAATTTCTATAGATTGTTAATGATCATGTTATCCCTTTTATTAAAATGGTAAATGTATTGGCATATTGTATATTGTTATTTCAATATGGATGGTTATTGGAAAAGTTGATTATTTATTTTTTAATCATAATATCATATGATTAATTCATTTGACATAAACAAGTGAAATGTGGGGGCTGACATTATATATTCCCTCGATACATTAGTAGGTCTCATGAGACAAATATTTGGGTATTTTTGTGTATTATTTCCCAGAAAAATATATTTACCCAACACAGGTCCTTGATGGTAATATCATAGTGTCTAAGATCATGATGTCTTGGCTAAGGTCATGTAATTAGCTATCTATAATTATAAATTTCCCCACTAAGGAACCATTTATTGTTATCCATGTAATATAATAATTTTCATTTCTATCCATAGATAAATTCTTCTCTCAGTTTAAGAGGATTATGTCATTATTTTTTAATATCTAGTCCTTCCATAATATATATTCTCATCTTATGATCACTTAGTATTTTTTATTTTCATCAATTATGTTTACCTTTACCGATCATTTAATGCCACCCCTTCATATGTTTCAATTATCCCATGTTATGAAGAAAATTATAACATATGATATGTCTAATAGGATTTCCTATGTTGATAATATGTTGTAGATGTTGAATAATTATTATGAATTAAATATTTTTCTTATGTAGTGACAAAAATGTCCAATGGTAAAGAAATACATGGGATTTATTAGTTTAGGATTTTTATAACTATATAAATACTGAAATCTAAAAGGTATAGGGAATTTATATAACGAAATATTTTCTTTAAGTCATATAATTATGGGATAGTTATCACTAGTAATCTATACTTGGTATTGAAACTAGTATATATAGTATTTTTTTTATGCCACCGGATTCGGGAGAGTGGGTTTGGGTCCGGATAGTGGAGTCTCACCAATTTCCCCTAATATTTTTTATCATATATGTGTGTATGCATGAGGAAAAATAAATGATTGAAACATAACATGCATTTCAGTTCATCATGTACTAACTAAGAAACCACGATAAAAGACAATACATTCTCCATCCATAACTGGAGAACAGTCACCTCATGCCACAACTCACATACCATACTCAAAGACTCTGGGTGGGGTGTTATACCAAGCATCTACCCATACCCAAATATTATAGTTATTTCATCTTTCCATGTTCTGACCACCACCCACTCCTTCATGGTATGGTCCCATACTAGCCTCAATCACATTGTACCAAGTCTCAACCACTACCCTCTTTTCAGGGTAGGTTCCACATTATGTACCCAAACCATCCCTAATTAGGAGAGGTCACATATCAGAAACCCAAACCAACCCCTATCAGGGGAAGGTTCATATAGATTACCCAAACCAATCCTTCTCACTCAATGAAGTTCACACATTAACTACCCAACCAAGACCCTCTAGGGGTAGGTTTCACATAAAGTACTCAAACTAACCATTCTCACTCAATAGAGGTCACCCATAAAGTACCTAACCTGAACCCTCTCAAGGGAGGGTGTACATAAAATACTCAACCCAACCCCTCTTAGGGGAGGGACCACAAAAATATGAACACTTCCTTATCCTTCTAGGTAGGATCATGCAACAACTTTATCCATCAAGGTGAGTCCATATAGCCCACCATAACATCCATCATATTTACAATCAGCACATGCATGTTGGAAAAAAATTGGTAATCACGTCCAACACCATATGTACACCAATTCAAAAGTTGGGTTTTATTCACTCATGAAATAGAACTGCCTATTAATGAACATATCACCATCCATATAAACTCATAATATAATCTCCTCAAAATATTCTCACTCACATGAGTGCAACATTTTGAACCTCTCGACATTCTCAACTCACCCATAAGGTAATCTAGTGGATTCTATAAACTCAATATAGTCTTTTTTTCCTTGATACTAACATGCTATAATTAGATCATGGTGACACAAAAAAACCTATAGGATCTACATCACATGATACTCAAGAGGATATTCCATTCATCTTTCTATTCTCACATCATAACTTTGTCCCCCTAACTAGGGATCACCCCAAGAAACTCACACTAAGTCCCCTAGGAAACCAATGACAAATCATAAAAAAAAACTTCTACCCATACTTGGGTACTATTTCACCTATCCCTTAGTATAACTCTCGAGACATAACCTTGTGTAAACCCTCTCTATCACAGAATGTCAAGCTATAAAGGTATTATCAGACACATTTAATATGCCAAGTATCAAACCTTCCCTTAAGAGGGTGTTCCTCATTATTTGCGAGACATATAGTCATCTCAGCCACTAACACTGATCCAACTCCTCCCATTCTTACACAAAAGGACATAGGACACTAACCTAGTATATTCAAAACTCATATCATCCCTAATAATTACCCCATTACTTTTTTAAATTCAACTTTCAACTTCTCCCCCTTTGTAATGTAGTCACCAAGCGATCTTGAAACACCTTAAGTCCAAATGATCAATTACCCTAACATTATGAGTATCAATGTTCCCTTATCTATTTAACTATTTCACTCTCTATCCTTATCCATTACACATAAATTCACATAAAAAAATGTATACATGTACAATTATGTATAAATATTTATATTGTTTTGTATTAAAGGCACCACCTACCTCTAACATGGAGTTACCATCCTAAAGATTCTATGATAATCCTTAACCAATCTTGTTCATTCCTTTTCCTAGATCATAACAACGCCTAAGATTATATCGCAAGACAAAATACCCAAATAATTGATTATAACAATTTATAATTGATTAATCAAATTAATCAAATAAGTTATAATAAATTTAAAACTCATAGAGTAGTTTCTACTCACCAAAACCATGAGAAACTAGGTGCCAAAGTCTCACAAAATTCTTCTGGTATTCCTACAAACAAAAGCCCCATCATCTAGCATCTAATAAGGTACTAATTCAATGATAAAATGGCAGAAACACTATAAAAATTCCCTAGGTGATGTACCTATAATTAATTAGAAATAAATTACATGAATTTTTCATCTCAGGGCATACTTTATCCACTGTATATGGAAACCCTATCATCTCAACCAAGTTTCACTATTCTCTGGTGGAATGAATTTCAAAACCTTAACACAAATATATTCAAATTAGTAAAAATTAAATGGAAATAAAAATAAAGTAGGATTAGGAAATAATATTACTCAAATCCATCATAGAAAATGCTCAAATATTAATCCTCATTATGGGGGGGGAAATATGGGGTAATGAGGGAGATAGATATCCAAAATTGCACTCTACATACCCCTATTTCTCACTAAATTAGGATGGAAAGACCCTAAAATGATGGTACTTCCCCTAGTTTTTAAAAAAATCATATGAAGGTGTGAAACTAAGTGTCATAGTGTGGCATCTGCTTCTAGGAACTTATCATGGCGTGGCCCCTTGGGTCACTGCGTAACACACCTCCCTTATCTAAAACAAAATACCTTGAAACATACCCCTCTTTATATGACTCCTCTAGTCTTGGAGTGGTACATCCTTCTTATCTGGAACCAAATTTTGTGTTTCCTTGTCCTCCAATAGCTGGACTACTCTAACCACGACATGTCACTACACCCATGGTCGACCCCCCATGGTGTGATCCCTCTACTTGGGTCTTGGAAACCTACTTCTAATAGGAATCCAAACTTCTATGGTAAATCCCTCGTGGAATTTCCTCTAACCTCATAGCATAATACCTCACCATGACTGACATTCCCTATTCCCACACTTTCGGATCTGGTGTAAAAAAATACAAACTCTACACATTTATTTGATTCTAACTGAGTAAAACAAAACTAAATGTGAATATATTTTACTTCACTTTCATAATTTAATAATTAAATCTCATAAATAATCTCACATTCTCATAATCAAAATGTTTCATTTATTTGGAGACTAGATTTATAAATATCTTATTATATAATATTTATTCAATATCTACTACAAACATCTCTATATAAAACTTTTTTCTACATATAGTTAGGCATATAATTTCCTAAGTAAGTTTAAAATGATAGGATTTATCTCAAACACTCATTTAGGGGACACTTTTCAATGATTTATAAAGAGTTAGATCATAACCATAAACATGGGAGAAATATCTAATTAAAATATCCCATAAATCATAATATATAATCATAAAAATGATATAACATCATAGATCATGGTTTGAGGTAATAAAATCATAAAAGGACCTTATTCGATGCATAACATATATACCATTTATTATAAACATGTTAAAATAGTCATAAACTATGGAAACATAACATTGGAATATAGTATACATGGAAATGTGTCATAAAATGTTTCACTGTTATAAGATTTGTAAATCGTAACATTGTAGACAAGTCTAACTAAAAACAGGTCCACAAATAATTCCTTGAACATAACAATGATTTCCAAACATCATTTTTCGAACAAAACAAAAATTCACATTCATAGTGTTATAAACATAACAAAAAATTTACACACATAACGTCATTATCTCAGGAAACCTTTTTACCCAAAAGAGAAAAATGGACCAATGTGTTATTATGCATGGTTGAGTGTAGTTGCATAGTTTTCACATTATATTTATCATATTTGTTTCAAAACATTTCCAGTGGGGTTTGTTTGTGGAACCATAGACAACCAATTGTTCCCATATTTATATTGATGAAATTCATCATGGGTCTACTTTAAAAGGCTATGAGTCACTATTTTTTATAAATGATGCTTCAAATGAGCATTTATTGAGAGGATTAGAGGTCAGGATCATCTCATCCTATTAATGGTAATTATTTCCTACTTTAGTACTCCTTATAAATTTAAGTCATGTTTTTTGTTCCTTTCCAAATCATGGTGTGAGACTGGTTACCCCTATGTGGAAACGATTGGTTATTATCATGAATTGACATAAACATCCATATATATCATGGGTTCACCATTGATGTGAACATATAGATTTATCATACCCTCTCCATAAATGTGAAATATTTTGAATTTCATAGGGTTTCCCAATTTCTTTTATTAATTAGTGATTCTTTTATTTGTATCCATATAGCTAGGCACTCTGAAAATTATTTTCATCCTGTAAGAGAGTTATGATAATGATGTTAGGACAGATCCCACAATGGGAATTCCTACTTATACTTATAAAAGTAATAAAAAACTATGTAGTTTGGTTCCACCAAACAGGGCACGTTATTCCTTTTAAGGCCGGGTGACAAAGACCAATCCATGCAGTTTAACATAATATGGTAAGGATGACTAGGTGAATATTCCTATCTATATTTGGTGTGGGGAGTATTCAAAAACATCCATTTATGGTCATATCTACTAGAAAAATGTTTTCATCGGGACTATAGAGCAATGAAGTATGGTGTTACTTGGGGGATATGGCCCTTCAGGCGAGGAATGATGTTATAGGGAATATAGGCCAATGATAAGATTACTTAAAGTGACATGGACCTATAGAAATTTACATTTGGACTCATGGGAATATAACTAGGTGAGGTAAGGATATAAATATTATCATGAGTAATATGGATCCATGAAAATGTAATTAGAGGATTTATGATGTTGGGTTTGAAACTAAAGGATGATTCTTTTGTATCCTATAGAAAAAAGAATCTAAGACCATGTAATTTAAGTGAAATAGTTTAGGGTAGTGTGTCATGTAGAAATGATGTTTTCTTGAAGTTTTAAGTCATTCTACTAGGATGTCCATATCATGAAAAAATGTAATAAGATAATATTGATCAGAGATTGCATGTATAGGGATACCTTGGAAGGATAGGTTTAGGATTACACTTAATAGTAGGACCATTAGTAGAGGAATTTACTTATGTTAATGTGTGATTAACTGATATCTTTAACCCTACATGATTCATCCTTAATGTGAGTGTTCACAATCCAATTTGAGTGGGGCTTGCACATTGGGGATTCTTAGGGATTACCTATCCATTCAATGACTCGGGTGAGGGTATGGAGAACTAGGTATTGTAGTCCTAATACCTTTGTATTCTTACCTCCTATTATTCCATGATGGGTTATAGAGGCAACAAGAGCATATAATCCTGCAGGAAATTCTAGGGGCCTACTTTAGGATGGATTTTCTACATACTATGGATCATTTAATAGAGAATAAATCCATTAATGAGTGGGTAAATTTCACACCACAACCTCTAGGATTAGGGCCCTCATTATCAAGGTAATTCACAATTGAAAAATCTATGGGTCCCTATTGGTTATTTAGGATAAGGAGGATACTCTACTTATCAAGGGAACACATGATCTAAGGGGTTTTAATTGGTGAACATGTCTTGGTTATTATTATCTAGTGGTTTTTAAGGTTATCTTGTCTTAGACATTTCTAGGTCTCAACCTTGGAGAAATAAATAAATAGAGGTCCTCAAAATTATCTCGTAAAAATAGGGAATTATAGAGTATGTTTGTGAGTATAAATTATGTGAACCTAATTCAAATGGATAGTTCAAAATGAGGGTTTTGTGAGGTGGAAGTCACAAGTTTCCTAGTGTGAGGTCAGAATTGATCCACGATGTAGGCCTCACATGTGTAGGGTCATCCTATCTTACCATGTGGTTGGGTGGGTATGACTCTCCTCTAAGAGGTTGGTAAGGCCTATCATGTGGTTCAATGGGCCTCGCATGGTTGGCCCTGCCTCAACGAGTTTGTTTTTACCAATGTTCAATCATTATGGACTCTATATGTTCAGTCTAGATTATGTAAGGTTGTTTCATCCCTTGTATGGTCAACTTGGCCTTTATGAAGTTGTTCAGGCCTACCGCATGTTCGACATAGTCTCTTAGAGAGTTTCCTATTATATTACCTGATAAATTGGTGATAGTAATTTAGCTAGAGGAATTTCTAAATGTGTAAATTATCTCCCTCACTTTGTGCTCTATGGACTCTCAATATTTTGGTCCATCATTTTTCAAAGAGGGCTGAGGTATTTATAATCATCCTAAGTTGGTGATTTCATAAAGTGTTCTGATGTGGGGGTAATTCTATGTGGTCAAGAAGAGTCTATGGATGACCATAGAAATCCCTAAAGGGACTTCGTAGGATTCCAATCTATCTTCCCCGTCTCCATGTGGTCAAACCACATGGTGATGGGGGCAGCACATAGTGTCTTAAAGAGAAGCTATGTCACGTCATGTTTGAACCATGCATTTTTCAATGGACTATGATGATAATCTTGTACTAATGCTCCATCGCCATGTGGTTGAACCACATGGTGGGTGAGGGTACCTCACACAACATCTCTGAATGATTCTCTGTCATTGTAAGGTTAAACTATGCAGTGGGTGAGAGGAATTCATAGAGTATCTATTAATGATGATTTATCAATACATGGTTTAACAACACGGTAGGTGAGGGGTCATGTCAGTCTTCATATCACACCTCAAGGGTCTTAAAAACTCATGGTTCCATAGTTACCTTTCTCTCCCTCCAAAATATTTTTACAAATATTTGAAATTAATCACATTTCATGATTTTGATATCAATTATTTTATGTTTTTTATTTTTGGGCAATAAAAAATTCCACCCTTATGGATTGGTTTTGTTCAAAATGATAAGAAGTCAATTTTGATTAAGTGGAAAACGCAATGTAGTTTCCTTGTAGTGTAATATTTGGTGGGACCCTATTAATATGTGAGTAGAGGCCCCTTATTTTTATATTTATCTTTGAATCCAATATTTTGATATACTCTAGATTATCTGGTAATCTCAACCCTTTTATGTACTCATGATCTCCTCCGTGCACTCTCTGAGCACGTCATTAGGTTTCCTCTGTGTAGACAATTTCATGGACCCCCTAGAGACCCTGTGGTATAAGTGGTCCTCCACATGGATCACATGAATCTATTTCACCCACATGTTTAATTTCATGGTATATTTGTCCAATCTCATGGTCTACATAGAGAACCATGCTGTTTACATGCTGACCTTATAGAAGATTTACTTCTTGTGTTTTTTTCAAGTACTTTCTTTAGTATAAATCCAAAATTCTATTGAATCTGACCCCTTAATTCACCGTATTTTATAAAAAATGAATCTGGAAAAAGTATATCATGTATCCATTTTGAGGATAATGGAAATGAAAAATGATATCGACAACTCCCGCCATCATCTTATCACCCAACATCATACCTTTCTTTCAGTTCTAATTAGGGAATCTCTATGAACCTATCTATCATTGGATAGGCTACCCATATATGGTTTTAATCTACTAAAATATGAACTTATATCAGTGCCACCACATATGATCTTTCCAATGAGCTACCGCACCCATCATCATATGGTACCCAGGGTATACATTTCTGAAATAATTCAATTCATTCAGGAAGACACATCTGAAATATATATTCTGGGGTACCACCCCTTGGATTTTTAAAGATAAATACATGAATCGGATGAATAAACACACAATTATATATTTATCATAAAGATTTATACAATCCAATCATTAGTTGGGATGGATATCCAACTGGGACTTCTATTCTGGGGGCTCATTCGGGATGGACTAGGGTTGGTCCTTGTGAGTGTGGTGGAGTTGTGTGGAGTTTGAGAATGATATTCAAGTTATTAGGTTGATTAAGTTAGTTTGTATTTCATAGTATTTATACTATCATAATCATCATATCTTCCTATATCTATTTTTTTCTTTAATATAAAAAAACTATTCCACATGGTGTATGGAGAGGTAGGTTTAAAACTATGGGATGTGTAGATGATCCGAAGATCTAAAATTTTAGGAGATATTTACAATGAGTTTATCACAATTTCTTCTACCTTTGATAACTCGGAAAGTAATCCTCCACTGGTGAGGAAGTTTTTCAATATAGATAATAACCTTATAAGGAAATATCTCCTTTAAAATAAATATATTTCCTTCAGTTCTTCTGATAAAGTGTTTATCAAGCTTACTGCTCAAGAGCCCAAGGAGAAAATCCCAAGGACTTTTCCATCCCACGACACTCATGGTCTATCAGTTACTTACTTACCAATGTTAGAGGAAGTTAATAATACCACCTAGGTTTGGGGAGTTTTTCTTATATTCAACTGACTCGCCCACCTAGTGGCCTTCCTCATGATATTTATTAGTGGTTACCTTCTCCCATTGAAGGAATCGATGTCTGGAGTAAGAATGGGTACTTTTTTGATGGCGTCCCAGTTGTCCATAGGAAGGTGATTTAACTTAGTCGTTCTAATATTATCCAAGTTAAACTACCCTCTTGGACATAACTACCAAGAAAATCCCCCCTATAGATTGTAGGTCCCTTCTAGATCATTTGCAGTTGGGTCAGAGAGTATATAGGTGGGTATCAATTCCTCACCAACCAAGAGATTCCAAATGAAATATTTTTGCCCTATTTTTTATGTTTAGTCATAGTCAAGCCTTATAAACTAAAATAATGGGATTTCAAATCCATGATGTACCATCATGAAAGGTTTTCCTCCAAACCATACAATGTTCCCAATAACACTATTACAGACAACACCACTAACACCCATTAAGAGATGGCATAGTTTATATCTCCAAGGGGTAGTGTGTTGGATGTAATAATCAATGGGGAGCTGATATTTAATGGATATAAACTTTATAGGTTTGGTTATAAATTCAATTGTGTTTATAATTGATGTCTTTATCCCACTTGAAACATGTGAGAAGAGAGATAGCACATGGTTTCTCTCCAGTTCTAGTTGAAACTCACATGTGAAGAGATGGGTTTTCTATTCATCATGCCCCATTATAAAGCTGATATGAGGATTACATCCAAATATGCCTAATTCTAGAAATTGTATTATTCATATGGTTAGATTTATAGGATTTTTCTTCAACCAAAGGGATGATTGGCGTCCATGACTGATGAAGAAGGATGAGAGTTGGAAGCAACATTAACTATGAGTCCCATGGAAATATAAAAGCTACCAAAAAGAAAGTTTCCACCATAGGTGAAGAGGAAAATAGAAGAGATAAGACGAAGAGGGGGAATAAATTCAAGAAAATACTATTTTTACTTATGTATAGGAATTAGTCCAAACATGCAAGCTTTTTTCCTTCAACCAGTACTGTAGTTCCCAAGCCTAAGGTGACTCTTCATCTACCTGATACTGATAATGTAACCTATCCAGTGACTTATAAGGTATGGGAATTTTAGAGATGTGTTATTTTTTATAAGGAATCATGTTCCTCTATTTAGTAGAGGTAGAAGAATATAATAAGAGTTAGATTCATTTTTGCACCCAAAAATGTCTCCTTGGAAGACCACACCAAGGAAGTGAATGCATATTTTAAATCTTCCAAGGCCTTAATCTACTCCATTGATGATCGGGTTTCCTATTCGTTGTGAACAAATGGATGTTGATTACTCACACATATTCAACTAAAAATGAAGAAAACCAACCTGAATACCCAATAATAGGTAATAAAAACATTAGCATATACTTGTGGTGTGATCCTCTATTCTGTTTATTACTATCAACATCATGTAAATTTTAATTCAAAGAGAAAAAGAAACAGGAAAAGTAAAACACTCAAAGGAAATCCAAAAAAACTCAAGGCTATGGGGTTCTAAAATAATGAATTTTGAAGGAATCCCCTCTAATAATGTTAACCCCCACTGACTTCAGGCTATGAAAGTTATGAAAAAATAATCTCTCAGGTCCCAGAACATCGAGGAAGGCAAAATAGTTCCCAACTTTATTACCCTCCTGCCATGTGTGGAGTACTTTAGTGTTATTGCTGAGGGTGACGTGGAATTTTTTGATGATTATATTAGGATACCAAGGATGAGTGACCATATATTCCTTCTATATAGTACTCTTCATGGGGTACAATGTAAGGTTTTGATTCTTATTTAGACAATATAATCAGCGTGGATGGATCCGCCAACATTTCTGAGAAAATCGAGGCATTGGCTGGTAAATCTTAAATAATTTCAATGTAACCACCAATGATCCCTCACACTGATCTATCCAAAGGGTATTAGAAAGAGGAAGTGGAGTAGTAGGTCGATGGATCAAATTTTCTCATAAAAAAAGTATGTATATCCATTTACTCATATTTATTTTATCCATTTTATAGATCAATTATAACTTTTTGACATTTTGGGGGGTTGGTTAGGGTTGCATGATCATAAGAAAAATAAATTTTGGAAGGTGTGATTCTTAATGACCCTTAGGAGATACCTCTATGGGTTTGGATATTGTAATGTCCTAAAGGGAATCATGATAACCTTCTCATCCAAATGGGTATGTCATCTATCCTACCAGCTCAAGATGAACAGTTGGACTCATGGGACCCTTATCTATTATTCTTATAGACCTAAGATCTGATGAGATGGTCCACAGTCTTTTGGCAGGGGAATATATGTAACTGGAACCTATAGAAGTGGGTAGAAATGAGACTCAAGTGTCTCCAGGAATAGTCTTCAGCCTTGATTTCATAGTCATTGTCTCAGTGTCTTCAATTCTAGTGGATGGACTAGGGAAAATTGAGATCATATCTTTCTATTTCTAGGAACAATTCATTAATTTCGGAATGTTATTACTATAACTTATGTTTCTCTTGAGATTGAAAACTATCCTTTATATCATGTTGACTAACATTAGACATGAAAACCTTACTCTGTGATATTTATCAGTGTTGAATGTCAAGGTTTCTACCTAGACTAAATGGCTCTATCATAGGATGTTCTATCAATAAAGGGAGCTCCACCTATTACTTTATGTGAATATGTGGTTGTGTATGAGGATATCATATACTTATCAAGCTCTGAGGATTCAAATCCATCAATATTGATACATTATCATTTATCTTGACTAAAAAATGATGTATATTTTTCTGGGGGAAAGAACTAAATTGGTGTTGGACCCATCTAAGGGTGATGATCCTGGATCCTCTCTTGATTATCTGGTGCCCGAGTACATCTAATAATGAAATAGTGTCTCTAATTATAATTACTCGGTTTATGATGGTCTCATGATCACCCATAGATCCATGTAGAAGGCCATCCAGAATCAATTTTCTTATATTCCTCTATATAATATTCCTACTAATCTACCTAGACTGTGTCAAATGTTCACTACATTAGTACACAATATGTTTGAATATTGTTCCATTTATGATGTGGTGAAATATTTCATCTGGTCTCGAGATATTGATAAGGATTCTATTCTAAATATCTGTATAGGTGAATTGTCAGCATCTGTTAAAACCTTCATGTTGCTACTATATGAGAATCCTCTCATCATGTAGTGATAACAAGAACAATGAAATATAACATTATAAAAAAATGATCCTAAACTTACCAAATTCATAGATAGTTATTTTAACTTCTCCAAAGTCCCTACATTCTTTATAAAGAGATTTAGGATCACTGAATGATAATTTATAAAGAAAATAAGGATATAAATAATGTTTTTGTGGATTTTGAGATGCTACTTCCTCAAATAGTGGTAGAGTCTTCCATGTTGACTTGAATTAGGGACCAATTCACATGAAGCAAACAATCACTTGAAAACATTTAGGCATCCATGGAGCATCACCTATGACATCACACTTTTTTATAATAATCAAGGATAGAGGCTCAAAATTATAAAATTCCCTCCCTTTTTGATAAATTAATGAAAACATATTGTTTCCCTCATCACATTATATACTAAATTTACCATTATTACAATTTTTTTCAACTACTTAATGTTGGTGAAAAAAAATAAAAGGGTTGTGTCATGATGGGTTGAATCCACTCAAAAATTCAATTGGAATGCTCAATATTAGTTATGGTTCCTGAACACTTGGTTCAACCAGGTCTCCTACTGGGTGTGGATCATAGATGGATATAGTAATAAGTACCATTAATGTACCCTATATTTGTTTTATTTATAAGATGAACTCTTATGTGTGGATCATGGATGGATATAGACATAAGAACGATCATTGTACACTAAATTTGGTCAATTTGGATGAATTTATTTTTTGACTCGTCATGATAAAGATCATAGGGGGGAAATATTTGGAATGAAGGTCCCAATGTTCCAGAGGGTTTTACTACCCTAAATAAAAAAATATAAATGCTCTAATTGTTTCCTAGTACAAGGGTTCTACCAAGAATAAATTGTCTTTTGATGGGATCATATGGTGAATTTGAAGATATTTTATGTATTTTTTTATCTCCCTAACTTTCACCTAATATTCATAAAAAAATAGATTCATATATAGGGACTTATATTTTTCTTAGGTCACCCTTTATGGGTTTTCTACCTAACAATCTTTATGTCTAAAACACTCATTTTTTCACGAATTATGTGTTGGAAATATCTAGTGAGTAGAGACTTGATATTTTTTTCAAGGATACCTTTATGGGTTTTCACCCTGGAGAGTTTTGTGTCTATTTCGTTGATACGTTTAAGGTCATGAAAATTGTACCAACACTACTAATTTTTTAGGTCAAATATCTTTGACCAAGGTATAAATTTAACATTCAGTTTATGGTCATAAATCATAGACTATTGTGTTTTGTAGATTAAGGGCACATTATAAGGGTCATTAAATGGTTCATGAAAGAGGCACTTCATACTTTATTCATCAATGGGTATGATGAACAAAGTTTCAATATCAAGAACATCAAATCCACAAAAATGATTGAATAATGTAATGGGTAAATCAAGACTCAAGGAGATTAAATCAAGGGTGATGAGATGGGTTATGACTATAGGTGATGACCGCTGATGATATTTGAATAAAGTTTTCAATTATAGTGGTGAAATGGTACATGGATATTAGAGGTTCTTCTCTTTGGGATGAAGATACCTCTAGCTGATAGGACCTATTGTGGGACACATATGCTGAAGAAAAATTGTGGCATGTATGCATAACCAAGCATAGGATCCACTTGAAGTTGAACACACTCATTACCCATAGCCATAGAATATTTTTTGGGATTAAAGTTCCCCATAAATAAATTATATTCATGTGATATGGTTATTCATTGAGGTTTTGGGTACCATAAATATTATTTCATCATGTATCAAACATGTTATCGAGGAGAAGACTTGGTTTATTACTTATCCTACTTTTTCCTGAAATAGGCGGTTTAGTGAGTGTGGCTTTAATTTTATTGGGGACACATATGGAGCCCCTAAGATTTGTTACTTTTTCATAGGATCTATATCCTTTTCCTAGGCTTTGAATGTTAAGAGCTGAGTGAGTGGATACTCATCTTTTCCTGAGGACACCCTTTATGGGTTTTTAGCTTAACAGGTTTTTTGTATCTTTCACTAGCAGTTTTGGGTATTTTGATTTGGACTATCGAGAGATGGATTTCAAGGTCATAAATATTTAACCTTATTTCACATAGTTTAAGGTCATAATGCTGGGATAATGGAAAATTCAAGGCTAAGACAACCCATGTAATAGGGGTGGAGAGAAAATCGAGGTGAATGGGGAGTCCAATTCTAGAAAATATTATCTCATTGGGAGTGAACTTAGTTTATGTTCATAGAATTCATAACAAGGAAAATTAATGGGATGTGTGACCCCATAACCTAGTTAGTATTCTAGGGACAAGATTACTCTAACACCATTTTCAATAGAGGATGGAAATGATATAAATCGTGGTTCAAGGTTTTCATATCATGAGTGATGATATGAAATTTAAGGGATGACTGATTAATATATTTAAAATATGAATTCCACTATGATTTCTTTAAGGAATACAGATATTAGAGGAACATTTTCTCATGATAGAGACACCTTTGGTTGGAAGGCTAGATTGGGTGTTCATGTGATGGAGCCAAATTGGTTCATAAATGGATAGTCAAGAAGAGGTTCCCCTTGAAGTCAGATACACCCATTTCTAATATCCATGAAAGGTCTATTTCAACCCAAGAAACATAATACACCAAGTTTATTTTATAGATAATCATGTTCAAAAAAGGTTATAGAGGCATTTCATACCATAGTTGACCATTTTTAGGCTGTTACGGTCCTTCAAAAAGGAGTGATAATGGATAATACTATGTGAAATCTAGCATTATGAAACAAGGACTTAGAAATTATGTAGT
Organism: Viscum album; assembly: GCA_963277665.1. Taxonomy (NCBI): domain Eukaryota; kingdom Viridiplantae; phylum Streptophyta; class Magnoliopsida; order Santalales; family Viscaceae; genus Viscum; species Viscum album. The sequence goes on from OY728135.1 coordinate 516,078,593, forward strand.
TTAATTTCATGTAGTAAGGACTTAGATGTCATGAAGTTTAACATCATGTAAAATGAACTTAGATTTCATTCAGTTTAATGACAAGTGATATGGACTCAGGTGTCATGCAGTTTATCATCATGCAATAAGGACTCATATGTCATGCATTTTGATATCATTGGATAAGGACCCAAATTTCATGAGTTTTACATCATGTAACAAGGAATTAGATTTCATATAGTTTAATTTCATGTTACAATGACTCTTATGTTGTGAACTTTCACATCATGTGAGAAGAAACTGGATGTATTTTAGTTTAACTTCATCAAAAAGGACTCTGATGTGGGGGATTCGTACAATTATAACTAATACGCAAATTGGTATGGTTTTTTATTAGTGTTGAACTCATAGAGGTTATACCATCATGAAAATAGGGGTTCAAGTAGGTATTTGATGGGAATCCATGGCTAGGACTATGATGGGAGATCTAGGTATCATTGTGTATCTTGTAAGGATAGTAATCAAACCATGCATAGTTTCTAGTTTTATAGAGGAATGTATGAATTTTATTCTATAGTGTTAGGTTTGATTATCATATCCATGACTATAGAATCCCCCAAGGATGGAAAAAAGGACACCTTTCTAGATCCAACTCAAGCATTTAGGAGGAATATATTAAGTAATATATTTTTAGAGAGTGAATTTATATTTTAGGTCCACTGCATAAACCCAATTTATTCATAGGACAATATATTTTATCAAGACATGTGGTTCTCAAAAGTCTCCTTCTTCATGGGTTGGATTTATGTATATGGGAATAAATTAGTATTCACCTTAGCACAGTTCCATACACTTAGTTAAAGGAGGCGGTTTCCTTTTTTGGTAATCATAGAAGGACTTAGGATAGAAGATTTAGGAATCACTATGTATCCTGAGGTAATAGGAATCGATCTACACATAGTTTTTTAAACATACTAGTGTAGATCGGGTTTGTATATAGATGAAAGCAAATAGGGTCTCACTTTAGTGTTGTGTCATAATAAAGATAAGATATTTCAAAATAGGTTCATAATACTATAGTGGGAGAGGGTATTTTTGTTTGTACTTATGGATAAGCCTAATATAGGAGAATTGTGCATCACTCTATATCCTATAGTAATATGATTCAAGCCATGTGTAGTTATTAAAACATCCTGATAGGAGGGGCTAATAGGGAGTACCCAATATGGATAGAGAGTACTTCATTATTAGGATAGGAGAACTCTTGATCCTCTTTTTTTCATTGTGAAGATTTGAAAATGAATCCTCCATTGGAGATCCTACATATATATGACTCGTACATAGGAGATTGGGTCATTTTTTGTTGTGAAACTTGTTGATGGGCCTTGGATAAGGGATCCAGGCATCACTACATATCCTGTAAAGATAGAAATCAATCCACACATAGTTCTTAAACGTACCTATATAGATATAGCTAATATGTATGGGAAAAGGGATATTTTATAGGAATAGGATCATGTGTAATGAATCATATGTTGATGGTGCCTACATAGATTTGGATTACACATAGGGAGGGAAATTTTCATTCTTCAAGGACACACAACCAACTGGCTTAGGACCCTAGGTAGTAGTCCCATTATCAAAATGGTTCTGAAAGTGGTGAGGCTATGACTGAGCCCTGGGAAAGGGGAATGGGTGTCACTATGTATCCTATATTAGTAGTAATTGATCCAAATGTATTTCTTTGAAATGTTTTGGTTCTGGAAGCCACCCAGAGGCACCCCGTACCTGATTGGTCACATGGCCTCAAGCGAATTTCCCCAAACGTCAGAGGTTGTCGACTAGCAGTGAGGGTCTTCGGTGTGATAGTGGGGAAACTATGACCTCATTGGCAGAGTAACACAACAGAAGTAAAACTGATAGTGATAGCGGAAGTAGTAAAACATGCAATAAGTAAAAAGCGGAAGTAATAAACCATTGGAGACCACAAATATAAATGATACATTATACATGTGTCTAGAAAAGAATCCAAACAAGTCACAATGTTGGAAAACATTAATAAACCAAAGTACAAAAGAAAACAGAAAATCCCAAGAAGCATTGCAAGCCTCAACTTGGCCCCATGATCTCCAACTCCACAACAATAAAGTACCTGAATTAGAAGGGTGTTTTCCCTTATCTATACCTACAGAAATATAATTTTTTTGGGCCCCAAATCATGAACCAAATAGGGTGTGAGATTAATCCCAGCATGCAACCACCCAAAGATCTGTGCCTAACAGTTATTGAATATATATGTCAGGCAATAAGAAAAAGAAACCGTAAAACAAAGAAGTACCCAGAAGTAAACAGTCTTATAGTTCCATTTACAAACATTAATTTTAATCATTTAAATAAACCAAAACAAATACAATAAACCCTCTGGGAAGTTCTCAGAGCCTAACCCATCTGGTTTACAATGAAAGAAAGGATATAGCAAAGAATCTCTGAGGAAGCAATCACCGTCAATTCCCCCTATAGTAATATGTGAATAAAGACTCTCTAAGGAAGCACTCACCGTCAATTACCCCTATAGTCATATATGAATAAAGACTCTATAAGGAAGAACTCACCATAAATTCCCCATATAGTCTTTTAACGGTAACCTATAGACATTCTGAGGAAGCACTCAACGTCAATTCCTCACGTAGTCTCGTAACGTAACTATAGACACTCTGAGGGACCACTCAAAATCAATCCCCCGTGTGTTATCATAGCGTGATAAATATAACAGACACTCTGGGAAATCCCTCAACTTCAATTTAGGTTATGGTTTCACTACATCGGGTTATTGCAGCCCCGTGTAAAGAAATCGTGCAAAAATGATAATTAGCAGCCAAAATAAACCTCAAGAACTACTTGGATAAGCAAACTACATCATAACACAACATGTCAGTTAAAAAACAGCCCATCCTAAGAATACTAGGAATTGAAAGAAAGCGGCCTAATAGGAAAACTAGACCAAATGGTCAAAATAAGAAAACATGGGAAAACATCCACATCCTAGAAAAGATAACCCTATTCTCAAACAATTAACCTCTATCCAATCAAGCAAGGCAGAGCGAGAAAATAAAAGGGCTAAAACCATAAACACACAATACCCCAAATGAGGGTATTGGGAAATTTTACACATATAACTCAAAGACTAGCTACAGAAAGGCACAAACCACCTACCTCGGCATCGTGAGATTGATATACATGAACCTCAAGCCTTGAATCGCCATATAATTCTGTAGATCTATAAAAACACTTAAAATGCTCAACCAAGGATAACCTGTGAGAGAGGAAAAATCAAGAGATAAAATTCTAGAAGAAGTAATAAATCACCGATGCAATTCCAACGCAATAGACTATGGTCGATTCAGAGAACGGACGGTGATTCAGGGGCTCAGAGAAGATATGCAGTCGTACGGTCACTCCTAGATGAGACAAATGAAGAAGAAAAGGGTTCTGTCGATTAGACGTGACCCCGGTCCATTTAATGAAAAAAAAGTACATGGTGTGTTCTTTAAAATTACATGACGTGTACTTTCCTTTTCTAGCCTCCTCTTTAGGAGATCCCCAGGTCACCACACACGTCCATGTACTCGGCCGTTACCCGGCCAGTACACGGTCACCCGCGACAACCGAGTACACAGCGTGTACTTATAAGTACACGACGTGTACTCCTGAATTTTCTAGAAAATCTTATTTTTCCTCAAAAACAACCATAAAAGAAAAATATACCTAAAAAGAAGATCCAGGTTCTTACAAACTTCCCCCCTTAAAGAAATTTTCCCCCGAATTTCCCAAGCAAGGTGGCGTAAAAAAAGAAACCTCGAACAGCTCTGGCCACTGTGATCGTACATCGGCCTCCCTCTCCCAAGTCGCGTCCTTTACACACCCGTGCTGTTATAGCAATCATACTAGAGGAACATACTGGCTATGAAGAACCTTCGAACTACGATCAACAATCTAGATAGGATGATCCTCCAAAGATGTGTCCACTTTGAGCTCAACCTCCTCAGTTTGGATAACATGAGACGGGTCTGAGAAGTAACGTCGAAGCTAAGAAACATGGAAGATGTCATGCATAGCCCGGTACCTATGAGGTAACTAAAACCGATAGGAAAACATCCTAACTCTCCTCAACACCTCAAACAGACCAACGTATCTCGATGAAATCTTACCTTGTATGCTAATCCTCTTGTGTCCCAACCTTGGTGTGACATGCACAAAACCTGATCTCTGGCCTCGAACTCCAAAGGTTGTCACTATTGATCAGCATAAGACTTCTATCATGACTATGCAGTATTCATCCTCTTCTGAATCAACTCTATCTACTACGTGGTTTCCTGGACAAGACGCGGTCCCAGGATAGCTGTCTCTCCTGCCTCCAACCAGCATAAGGGGGACCGACATGGCCTACCGTACAAAGCCTCATAAGGTGTCATCTGAATAAATTCTTGAAAACTATTATTGTAGGAAAACTCCACAAGAGGTATGTGATTATCCCAAGAACATCCAAAGTATAGAATGCATGCTCAAAGAATGTCCTAAAGCACCTAAATCATATGCTCGGATTGGCAATCTATCTGGGGATGGTATACTGTACTCAGAAGTACTTGTGTTCCCAAAGCCCTCTAAAGTCCCTTCCAGACCCGAGAAGTAAAACATGCATCCCTGTCTAAGAAAATGGAGTGTGGAACTCCATGTAAATGTACAATATCTCAGATGTACAACCTTCCCAGCTCATCAACACTAAATTTATCCTAGATTGGAAATAAGTGGGTAACCTTTTTGAGTCTATCAATGACAACCCAAACTACATCATTTCCGCAAGGCGACCTCGGTAAACCTATCACAAAGTATATCACGACATCATTCCAATTCTACTCGGGAATGGTTAACTACTGTAAAATCTCTGTTGTCACTGATGCTCCACCTTCACCAGCTGACAGGTGGAACACCTCATGAAAAAACCAGCAACATCACTCTTCATACCTAGCCACCAATACTGACGGTGTAGATCATGAAACATCTTGGTGACTCCATGATGAACTGCCCAAACTGAGGAATGGAAGTCCCGCATCAGGTCCTCATGTATTTCTGAAGTTACCCACACATGCCCATGAAAGTGTAAGATCTCATCATCGCCTACAATCTGTCTAGTAATAGGGTACTCTCCTGACACACTCTCTCATAGGACTAGGCCTTTAGAATCTGATAGCTGACTCATTCGCACCTGATCAAGTAGAGTAGAGGTAACAGATAAAGAAGAAAGAAATGTATACCCATGTCTGTCGTGCACCTCCAAATGAATCTTAGAGAGCAGAGACATAAGTTTCCACTCACTAATGGCCTCCTGTACTACTCGTATATAAGTCCTCCTTCTCAATTCATCAGCCACAGCGTTGCCTTTCCCAGGCATATAGGCAAGTTAAAAATCAAAGGATTGAAGGTACTCAACCCACCTTTGCTGTCTCAAATTTAGATCACGCTGAGTTAAGATATAATTTAGACTTTTTTGGTCGGTGAAAACCACAAAATTCTCTCCCATAAGATAATGTCTCCAACATCGTAAAGCATAGACAGCTACAGCTAACTCGAGATCGTGCGTCGAGTAATTCCTCTCATGTGGCCTCAACTACCGAGACCCGTATGCAACGACCTCTTCCCCCTACATAAGAAAATCTCCCAACCTGATACTTGATGCATCACAGTACACATTATATCTCTTTCATGGCTCTGGAAATACTAGTATTGGTGCTGAAATCAACCTCCCTTTCAGCTCTTGAAAGGCTGACTCACAATTATCTGACGCTAAGTACTTCACACCCTTCTTAGTCAGACCTATCAACAGCACTACCAAGCGTGAAAAGTCCTGTATAAATTTTTTATAGTATCCATATAGCCCTAAGAAACTCTGCACCTCAAATACATTATTCAATTGATCCCAAGAAACTACTGCTCTTACTTTATCTGGGTCTACTAATACTCCTATCTCTGAGATAACATGACCCAAGAAGTGAATCTGGTACATCCAAAAGTGGAATTTTGAGATCTTATCATATAATTGATGCTCTCTCAGTGTACTCAAAACGATATCAAGATGGGTAGCATGGTCGTGTCATGTGTGAGAGTACACCAAGATATCATCAATGAAGACTACCATGAAAGAAACCAAGTATGGATGGAACACTCGATTCATATGTGCCATGAAAACTGTAGGCACGTTCGTGAGACCGAACGGCATAACCACATACTTGAATAGACTATACCTGCTCTGAAAGGCTATAAGAGATATATAAGATGGTCAAACATGCAACTGATGGTATTCGGACCTCAAGTCAATCTTCGAGAACACTCAGGATCCTCCACGATGATCAAAGAGATCATCAATCCTCGGCAAGGGATATTGGTTCTTGACCATCAACCGGTTCAGCTTCTGATAATCCACGAAAAGTCTGAGGGTACCGTCTACCTTCATTGAAGAAAGAATAGGCAAACCCCAAGGAGAAGTACTGGGTCAGATGAAACCATTTTCCTGCAACTCCTCCAACTACTTATTGAGCTCCTGTAACTTTGGTGTAGCCATCCTATAAGGAGGAATCGACACCGGTTCCGCTCTTGGCATAAGCTCAATAGAAAATTCTACCTCATGATCTGAAGGAAAACCTAAAAATTCCTATGGAAACACATCCCTAAAACAATCTACCACTAGAGTAAATTCAATATGTGAAGTCCCCTAGTAATCCAGATATATACTTGCAATCTAAGTTGTAACTTCTCCTAACCCGTGATGCTCGGGTCCTGCGCTGCTTGCCTGAACATCGCATTCGCCCTTATGAAGAAACAATCCACCCTCTGGTGATGTGAATCTCACACTATGATGATAAAAATCGACAAAATCTTAGAAGGGAACTAACCAGTCCATTCCAAGAATGACATCATAGCCCATCATCCCCAAGACATAGAGGTCCCAGGAGAAGTGACACCCACCAACCTCTAGAGGGAACTCCTTGCACCGACGTACACTAGTCATTCTATTCCCCAACTGAGTGTCTAGAGTCAATATATTATTAGATAAAAAGATACATAGTCCAAGGATCTCCACAAGAGGAATAGATATAATATGGGAATCCCCTATATCGGAAAGGGAAGAAGCTAAAAATGAGGCAACTATAATTGTACCTCGAACTGTAGAGGTTCTGGGATCCTGCTCCTGGTGGGTCTGCTCCACTACAAAAGTCTGACATGTACCACGGCCCTGTGACCCTACCTGACCACCGTGAGCCGATCCACCCTATTTTTGCTGAAATCCTGTCGACTGGCTACCCCGACCACGACCTCTACCTTGGCCTGAATGGCTAGAAGAACCTCACTTACCTGACTGATGGGAAACCGGTGGTGCTGCTCCTAAACAAGGAGTCATAAAAGAACCCCTATCACTAGCTTATGGTGAGAAGAGCTGACATAAATGTTGAAGGTGACCCATCTTGCAACAATATCGGCACTTCACTGGGTCTCTCGCGCAACGTGACCTCGTATGCCCTACCTTCCCGCACAGGTAGCGTACCACCTGGCTCCCTGAAGGTGCATCCCGCCTACTCGAATATCCATGTGTAGACTTCCTGTGGCACTTCCTACTATCAACTAGAGAGATACCAACTCTGGATGCTGAACCGCCTTGGCCCACAACTCCATAATCCCTCAAGTTTCACTCCGTGATCAGAACCAGGTTGACTATAGAAGTGATATAAGTCAATCTGAAGATGTTCACCTAAGCCCGAATGTCTTGTCTGATACTATCATCAAACTTCCTCACTATGAAAAACTCATCTCCCCCTAAAAAGAGTGTGAAGTGTTGTATATCTGTGAAGCGAGAAGAATACTCCATAACATAAATAGTACCCCTCTCCATACTCATTAACTCTTAGGCTTGATCAGCCCTCAATTTCTCCGGGTTGAAGTAGTCATAGAAGGTACGCTGAAACTCATCCCACTCCATAACCTACAGAAATCCAGCCTGTGAGATCACATCCCACCATCTCTTGGTGGAGTCCCAAAGCATATAAGTAGCGAGTTTCACCCTCCTCTCTAGAGACATCTCCAGATGCTTGAAGATAGAAAGCGTGGATTCTAACCATGAATCTACAGCCTGAGATCCTCCTTCCCTGGGAAAGTGGGGGGATTTTGCTATTGGAAAACCCATGTCAATACTTCCATAGATGGGGTAGGATGTGGTGCTCCCTGAAAATTCTAGATCATCCTCATAAAAACCCTCTCAGAATTGTGCATTGGCACCTGTATCAGGGATAATGGCTGGTGCTAAGACTAGAACAACTAGAGGATATATTGGTGGCCCCTGATTATCCATATCTGGTGTCTGATCACTACCCTAAAAATAGCATACAACTTGAGGAAATCTCGGTAACATGACTCTACAAGGTCAACCACACACCTTAGATCAAGATTAACAAGGACTGAAAATTAGAAGTGTAATAAGGAAACAAGAGAGAAAAAGCATTCATGTTTTTCAAAAAATGAATACACAGTGTTCATAATTCCTACACGGTGTGTTCCCTTAAGCCTTCACATGGGTGTGTACCTCTGCCAAAACTGGTCGAGTAACACCCCATACACACGGCGTGTTGTCCTAACACATGGTGTATATTTGAATCCTCTTCCCCTGTCTGAGTTCTCTTACACAACTAATCCACACAGAACTTCTAGAACAATACTACATGGCATGTTAGTTTCAGAAACGTTGTGTACTAGACAAACTTCATTGACCCGTGTTGTTAGTCACGCGGTCGGTTACATGCCTCACTCTACACAGCGTGTTCAAGATGGACACGGAATGTACTGCTTAGGTTTCGACTGGCCGTGTTGTTAGTCACACGGGTGAACACATGGCTAACTATATATGGTGTGTTTATGACAGACACGACATGTACATGAAGGATTTCACTGACCCATGTTGCTCGTTACACGACTGGATTCAAGGGTTACACAACACAACGTGTTCAAGCTTGACACAGAGTGTATAACTTAAGTTTTATCCATCTGTGTCATTAGTCACACTGGTGGACACATGGTCTACGCAACACGGCATGTACATAAGGTACATAACGTGTCCCACCAAAGAATTCCCAACCCCATGTCTCTTCCCACATAGCCAGTGACACGGTTAGAGACTACACGGAGTTTCCATGCAGTACAGGGTGTGTACATAAGAAAAATAGTTCCTTCCTGAACAGAAGGACACAGGGTGTGTATTCATCATTACACGTCATGTATTCTGGGTTTTTCCAGATAGTAATACTAATAAACTACTCCAGAACCCATAAAAACACTAAAACAAACATTAAAGTACCAAATTCTGATCTGTGAGGGCCCATACTCACCATGAATCAAATCTTGGCATCTTATACATGTCATATACAAGGAAAAAAAGGCATTGATCTACCAAATTCCAATTCATGAGGGCCCATAACACCTCAAGAACCAAAGTTTGGTGTTAATTTAAATAGAACCTTACAAAATTAAATACCCTATCAAAAGCAGGTATTTTATCAAGGCATCTATCACCACATCATGCATATCTAACACAACATCTATCACAACATCATGAAATCACTAATGAACCCCTAAATGGAATGGAAAGAATGCATGACATGTGATCTCTAGAAAGTTATTATATGATGAATGATATGGAATACCCTCATCTCATCGGGTTGCAACAGAAATAGAACCTCAATAACATCAATGATAATAGCAAAAAATATGTGAATCACCCAATGGTGAAATCAAATCAACTGTAAAAGTGAAAAACCATAAAATTTTCAATAATGAGGTAAATTGGTTTTTCCCTGTACATGGGTTAGCTACTCTCGGGCATAGATCATTACCAAGTACCTATTATTTCTTATCCTGGGTTATAGGCTCCAAAAAGTAAGTCAAGAAGAAAAGAATCCCTCTGATACCACTTTGTAACGTCCCGGTTCTGGAAGCCACCCAAAGGCGCCCCGTACTCAGTTGGTCACATGTCCTCAAGCGCATTTCCCCAAATGCCAGAGGCTGATAACTAGTAGTGAGGGCCTTGGATGTGATAGTGGGGAAACCATGCCCTCATTGGCAGAGTAACACAACGGGAGTAAAATAGATAGTAATAGTGGAAGCAGTAAAACATGAAATAAGTAAACATAGGAAGTAATAAACTACTGGAGTCCACATATATAAATGATGCATGATACATGTGTCTAGAAAAGAATCTATACAAGTCACAATGTTGGAAAATAGTAGTCAACCAAAGTATAAAAAAACAGAAAATATCCAGTAGCATCGCAAGCCTCAGCTTGGTCCCATGCTCTCCAGCTTCACAATAATCAAGTACCTAAAGTAGAAGGGCACTTTCCCTTATCTATACTTGCAGTAATATAATCTGTTTGGGCCCAAAAGCATGACCCAAATAGGGTGTGAGACTAATCCCAGTAGGAAACCACCCAATGATTTGTGCCTAACAGTCAGTGAATATATATAGCAGGCAATAAGAAAAAGAAACAGTAAACAAAGAAGTACCCAGAAGTAAACAGTCCTACATTTCCATTTACAAACATTACTTTTAAGCATTTAAATCGACCAAAACAAACACAATCAACCCTCTGTGAAGTTCTCAGAGCCTAACCCCTTTGGTTTACAATGAAAGAAAGGATATAGCAAAGAATATCTGAGGAAGAAATCACCGCCAATTCCCTCTATAGTCATATGGGAATAAAAACTCTCTGAGGAAGAACTCGTCGTCAATTCCCCCTATAGTCATATATGAATAAAGACACTCTGAGGAAGATCTCACTGTCAATTCCCCCTATAGTCTTTTAACAGTAACCTATAGACTCTCTGAGAAATCAATCAACGTCAATTCCTCATGTGGTCTTGTAACGTAACTATAAACACTCTGAGGGAGCACTCAACGTCAATTCCCCATGTGGTCTCACAACATGATAAATATAACAGACACTCTGGGAAATCCCTCAACGTCAATTTCCCCTATGGTCTCACTACATCAGGTTCTCGTAGCCCTGGGTAAAGAAATCATGCACAAATGATAATTAGCATCCAAAATAAACCTCAAGAACTACTTGGCTAAGAAAACTACAACATATCATATCATGTCAATTAATAAAAAACCCATCCTAAAAATACTAGTCACGGAAAGGAAGCAGCCTAACATGCAAACTAAACCAAATGGTTAAAACAAGAAAACATGGGCAAAACATCCATAGCCTGGAAAAGATAACCCTATTCTCAAGCAATTAACCTCTATCCAATCAAGAAAGGAATAGCAGGTAAATAAAAAGGCTAAAACCATAAACACATAATACCCTGAATGAGTTTATTGGTCACTTTTGCACATATAACTCAATGAATATCTAAAGAAAGGAAAAAACCACCTACCTCAGCGTCGTGAGATCAATATATGTGAACCTTAGGTCTTGAATCTCCCAAGAACACCATAGATCTAACAAAAAGGCTTAAAAATATCAACCAAGGATAACTCATGAGAAAGTATAAATCAGGAGTTGAAATTCTAAAAGAAGGAAAAACTCTCTGATGTGATTCCAACACAATCGACGATGGTCGATTCAGATAACGAACGGCAAGTCGGGGGCTCAGAGAAGATCTACGGCTATACGGTCACTCATGAATGAGACAGACGAAGAAGAAATGGGTTATATCGATTAGACGTGACCCTAGTCCATTTAATGAAAAAATATAATGTACACGCCATGTTATTTAAAATTACATGGTGTGTACTTGCCTTTTCCGGCCTCCAATTTAGGCGGTCTCTAGGTTACCACACACGGCCATGTACTCGGCTGTTACCCGACTAGTACACGGTCACCTGCAGCAACCAAGTACACAACGTGTACATATAAGTACATGGCGTGTACTCATGAATTTTCTAGAAACTACTATTTTTCCTCAAAAACAACCAAAAAAGAAAAACATAACTCAAAATAAGATCTGGGTTCTTACATTCTTGAATAGAATTACCTAACATAGATCGAGCTCATATGTGAGAAATGATGAATTTTGAACATCATGGTCTAAGAAGACAATGAGGTAAGAGTATGCCAATATAGTTATTGTAATCAAATTAACCCATGTATAGATCAATATCTTTCCTATAGGAAGAGGAATTTTATTTTGGGGTTGGTTTTAGAGTAACAAATCTAGGTGTCACTGCATATCCCATAAGGATAGGAATCAATTCATATATATTTCTTGAAATTAAATTCCTTGAATAAATTCGGTACATATGCAAGGAAAGGGGGAATTTATATACTTGGGTATCGATCAATTGTACACCAAAAATTCTTATTTAGATCTATATCTTATTTGGTGGATATGTTATTTTAGTTATTCCCAACACTATCCTTATGAATCTTCTTCCACATAAGATGTATTCACAAGAGAATATGGGGTGTCTTTCATAGTATTATGAGTGGTGGTATAGTATGGCCATTAGAATATATAAGGTTTTCTAGATAGTATTTATTTTCCTTATCCACTCTCTTAAAGAGTATATCCAATAGAGACTTATTTAAGGACTCTATCTGTCCATTTTTTCACTAAATGATAGTGGGATTGGTGGTTAGACTTGATATTATGATCCTAATACAACTATTTCAATTTGGAGGAATAAACATTTTTTGAAAATGTTTGTCTGTATTGATTTAGGGACACCAGATTTGATAATGATGCTAGATTTTATGAACTGGGTGATATTCTTCATACTAACTCCTTTGAGAGGTATAACCTTATCTCACTTTGAGAATAATTTAGTGGTAGTTATGATGTACTTGAACTACCCAGATATGGTTAGAGAATCTATAACCATAACATTCATTCCCTATATGTAAAATAATCAAGAACATTTTATGGCATGTAACAATTTTGGGTGCTGATTGATGAAATTTTCAAGTATTTATTGTTATGAAACTTCATGGAAAACTATACACAATCATCAATCATTATTAGACATAAATAACCAAGTCTTCTAATTTTATGGGAGATATTGGTTCCTAGTTGATGAGAATCATAGGATCCTATGTGTATTTCCTACATGATAGTGATAGTTTCTCCTCCCTCAACACATATCAGTATTAATCTTTTGAATACTAACTTTTAGAGGACCTTTTGTTCATTCAGGTCATTATTAAAGATGAATTTTACAACCTGGTGTTAGATCTGTTCCTTCTTTGATCAGTCTGATGAAAAGATCCCACTTTGGATATAGTCCATTATAGGGAGCATCCATCATACATTTTTATCAACTAGAGATGATAATTTCTCTTCATGATCTGGAGTAGTGTTTGTTTAATTTATCTCCTCTATGTCATAGGCAATAACTTGGGGGACCACCTCACAGAGTGTGACGCACAAAACTATCTCATCCTGATCAAGGTCATCTATGACCATGGCTACATTAGATAAGGAATCGGCATGGGAATTATATGGGTCTGTAATGTTCTTCAACATTGGATCAAAGGGGGATTATTCCATCATTCCCATTATATAACCATTTAGGGGAGATAATTATTCCTTATTAATGGAATATTCACCATTAATATTATTAATCATCAGCTCAAAGTCATATTTACATTCAAATGGAATACATACAACTACATGGATAGATCCAAGCCTATAATGAGAGCTTAGTATCCTACCTCATTATTACTGTTTCCTTCAGATGGTAGGAAAGAATATGGAAGAACCACATTATTTTAGAAGATAAATACAATCCCCATGTTGAATCTATTGAGCTTCATGCCCTTCATTATTTTTCTAGTCAAACTTCTTGAGATTCCATTAAAGGACATATCCCATATCTAGGGAGTGTTATGGAAAGGGAAACCCACTTTTCTGAGAGCTCAATATTCACTGGTGTGCTTTCTAGGATATGGTGTACTGCGAGAAAATCAACTAGTTCCTTACCTTTGATGTCCTTCTATGATACGAACTAGATTTCTTATTGTTCCAAGATAAACACTCATCAAGCCAAATGTCTAGTCAACATTGGAAAGTTTAGGATTTACTTTATAAAGTTGATAAAAAAGAACAAGAATACCTCAGGGTGAAAAAAGTAGTACCTTGACTTTTATACTATGAAAATCAATGCAAGTCAATTATTCTCAACATTGGAATATCGAGTCTTTATATCTATCATTTTTCTTCTAAGATAGTAGAGACTGGTTTTTTTACTTGCATCATTTTTTTAATTATGGACGGAACCAAGATATTATTCCATTGTGTCCACATATATGATAAATGGATTACCTTCTGTTAGTGGAATTATGATTGATGGGTATAGAAGATATCACTTGAGTTTTTTGAAGACCTATTAACAGTCTTTTCCCCATCAGTAAGTAACTCCCCTCTTAATGAACTTTGTGAAGGAGGGTAATTTTATATCTAGATTGGCAATAAAATTTCTTATGTAGGATAGGCACCACTGAATCCCTCTTAACTCATTAATATTTCTAGAAGGTGTAATTTTAAATACCACACTAGTCTTCTCAAGGGAGACCTTAATGCTATGATTATGTACTATAAAATAGATAAATTATCCTAACATCACCCTGAAGGTACACTATAGGGATTTTGTCTTTAAGATATGTTGATGTAATTTTTTTGAAGACTATTTGAAGGTTAAAAAGATAATCATAGTTCTATCAGAACTTAACTTCCAAATCATCAACATAGAATTTTTTTATCTTTCCTAAAAATATATTAAATATGTGGTGCATGGAATGTTGATAGGTGGCACCGACATTCTTAAAACTGAAGGGAATAACCTGGGAGAATAATAACACTTGGGGTGCTTTGAAAGCAGCGGTTTCCTCATCCTTGGGTTCCGTCTTGACCTGATTATATCCTAATTACCCACCCATGAATAAAAGGTATTATAATTATATTGTGTCATTGATTAAGATTTCTATTATTGGAACCAATAATCCATCCTTCTAGAAATGTCAGGTGAGATCCCTAAAATAGATAAAAAAAACTAATACACTCATTATTTTTCTTAACAGTGATGATGTTAGTGATAAATTTTGGGTACAAGACTTCCCAAATGAAGTTTTATTTAATAATATTGTCAACTTTTGCTTCAACCTTAGTGGAATGGGATGGATTTATTCTCCTAGATTACTGCTTGTAACCATAATGGATATCTATCTTTCCAATATTATATGTAATCACATAAAAATGTATCCTAAGAATATCTATATATTTCTAGGAGAATTTATAATGATGGTTCTTCAAGAAGGATATGTACATCTCTTGATCTTTCATAGGCATTGTGGCACTTATTACTGTAGGCAGCAAATGATCCCCTATAACTAGGTTTACTTCTCTGAGCTCATTGATTATAGTAAAAACTTATTCCTTAAATGCTAGATTTGAATCTCTAAGTTCATATTATCCTTATTCCATTTCAATTCCAGTGGGTGTTGAAGGTATGTTCTCAAGAAAAAAGGTAATGTTGGGGTGTCTTTATCTATTATGAAAGATGGGGAAGTATTTTTGGGTCCTGAGAGTGTCGAAGCATGGGAATAATTATCAGTGTAATTTAGGATATTATCTATGTATTATCCACTATAATCAAAGGAAGACAACGTACATATATAATAGGATTCAAGATATTTCATTATGGAATATTAAATTTTTATATATCAAGTTCGGTAGTTTTCTGATATAGATGGTGATCCAAGGATCTCCTGGGATTTTGAGGATAAATAATGAAAATTATCAATTGGGGTATTTCCTCCTTGGGGTCAATATCCTTAGTTGAGACCAGATTTCCTCCTAATGGGTCTGTCTTGGATATCCCAACCATTACTATGTAGGCATTGTCTATCAGGGCCTCGGAACTATTTCATCTCCCTAGATCTGGGTTTTTTATCTCCATCAAGTCAATGGGAAATATATAATCATTGTAAGTAAGTTCTAGGATTCTACAGGGGGTTCCTAAATAATTTGGAGCAGCGACCTATGTATCTCCTTCCATCATCAGTTTCTTTTTATCTCTCCTGTAAAAAACAACCTCATCATGCTCGGATTCATAAGATCCAAAGGGGGTGATATCACCAAATAGTAATAACATATTTACATTGATATATTATTTAGGTATTAATATTATGATTATGGTATCATTTCTTGGATCAAAAGAAATTTTTTCTAAATAAAAAATTATATGTTGAATCATGTTGGATTACTATAAACTCGAAGTTAGATACCAGATCTCCGAACATGGATTTGAGCTTGATAATTATAAGGGTATTTTTATTCTTTTTTCATACCTCAAAATGGTAAACTTTGAAGGATACAATCTATCCTAACCATATCCCAAGAATCAGAGTGACTATAATTGGATAAAATTGATCATAGAGTCATCTTAAATCAAATAATAGTGAATTTTTACAATTCCAATATTGACCAAGGCATATACTGGTCTAATATGAACCTATATGATATCCTCTCAGTCTTTCTCTATGAATGTGATAATTGTATGAAATTCAATTGGAGATGTCTCTGCACAATACACCTTGACTATGAAAACTATTATATTAAATTCTTGGGGACTTTAAAGATACCTAGAAAGTTATTATATGAGTTATTTTTAAAATAGAATAGCATCCAGGATTGATATTTTTGTGGCGATATAATCCAACTATTTCAAGATGTCATACTTTTTCACTAGAATCTAATGCTTCCTAACATGAGGTCACTCTTTGGAATGAGGTTTTATGGCTGATGATCTTGGCACTGATAAACTTTGTGTCTGGTTAAAGGAAAATGTTATGTATTTTGTTGGCGGGTTAAGTCAATATAATCTACCCACATGTATGGGTTAGCTAGACAGTTCTATGTCTACCAACTGATCTTATAGGAAAAATAAATTAAAATTTCCCCTCTTGGATTAAAGGGTATCTCCATGTTCTCATTCGGCACCTTGAATATATTTACCACAAGTTTTTTCCTCATATATGACTTTTTTTGGGACATTTCCAGAATGATGGGGTCCTTGTTTATTGTAACTTCCCCTACCCTTTCAACCCTTGTGAAATATTTCCCCCAACCCCCAATTATAGCCTCAGTGTTCTGATTCATATGCAATATCTTCATCAAAAAATGGGTCAGTCAAGTGAATTACATTGACCGATATTTATAATAAATCCTTATCTGATTAGGGTTATTTTTGGTTGGGTGGTTCTCATATATTGAATGATGGTGGAAGGAAGTACATGAGAGTATGTACTGGTCTAGGGTTTGATCGAAACTCCTCTTTCTATAACATTTTTTTCTTCCACTGGTTACTTATACCTCTTTAGGGAATTGAAGGTATGGGTTTAGATGATTCAGTGGGAGTTGTAGCCATAATTAGATGATTAATTTGTTCTCTAAGGATTAAATCATCCCAATAAAGTTTCTTTCAGGTCATCCAGTTATTGAACAATTGTTCTCATATGTATGGGACTTATTTCTAACCTTTTTCCTCCTTTTTTTGGACAATGGACATGGAAGAAACTTATAATAGGGTTTTTTACAATGTTATCTATCCAAAATAGACCATTTTTGTAAACTTTCCTTGAAGAAAAGGCACTCTTGAATAGTGTGGCTCAACATCCAGTGAAAATGGAAATGGTAAGGAGAATCACTGAGGTTAACGTCATCAAGTTTCCTTATCTCGGGCACCTTGAGGAATTTTTTCCATGGTAATAATGAATTATCTAGGAACTTGTTATTTCCAGAAAGAAAATGTTTTTTTTATTTGGACCACATACGATAGATGGCCTTAATCTTTTCTCTTCTCTAGGTGATGGTGATTTTTTTATTTTTCTTTCTCTTTGGGAGGTTTTAGGTGATATGGTTATTGTTTTTGAACCTTGGTAATTACTAGTGTAGTATTAATTATGATAGTGATGGTATCTTCCCTTCGATCCCTTTTCCATGGGTTATAGAAATAGGTTGATATATGGCCATGGTTTTTCAAAAGGAATCCTCAAAGAAATGCATTGTTTCTATAAAATCCTAAAATTCACCTAGATACTTTCATGGTATTAATAGTGTTTTATTCTTGTTATAAATATTATCTATAAATAAACTCTAATATTTTCCCTTATGGGAGATGAATGCTGAGAGAGTATGTAAGACCATTCCACTTAGAGATAAAGTTAGAGACCCTCTAATTTTCACATTGCTTTAAATTTGAGAGTTCAATGGTCATTATCATCCTTATCATAGAGTTGAATTTGTGATGGAATTAATGATGAAATTATTTTTTGCCAGAAATGAATCTAGTTGGAAGACTACTATACCAGATAATGGCTATCCCTATGAGAGTCTATAAAAAGAACATGAGTTTTGTTTCCTCTTATTGATCAAGTGGGCCCATCATTGGGTCATATTGAGACATGAAATGTGAAAGATATATCATCATAACATTGAATATTGGAAATATTTAATTCCCAAAGTTATTCAAATTATGGGTGGCATTCACCCATTTAGGGTATGGTTTCCATTTAGTTTGTGCAGAAGCATATTTCCCTTCCATTGATTTTATTTGAGTGGTAAGGGACTCAATGGTGCTGAGGATCTTTAAAGGTGATATTTTTTAGTCGATCCCTAAGCATGGGTAGAAGGTGTATTTTGATGTGGCCACACCACACACATCAGTTATTAAGTCATAGTTCTGGATGATCCTTAGTGACTTTCAAAAAACATAGGAACTTTCAGTTGTTATGGTAGGAATTCTTGGTCTACTTCAATCACCAAGTTCACATAAATTAGTTTCCTAAACCTAGATCTAACATGATACTCAAAATCTACTCTGGTGGGATGATTGGGCATATCCTAAAAATTGAGGGGAGAAATATTCACTTAGATTTAGAGATTATACAAAATGGGAATTTTTCCTTTGAGTAATTCAGTATTGATCCCTTTTAATAGTTTATCCCAGCATCATATTGTTCTAGTTTCTCTACAATGGAAAGAAGATTGACCTATTATAGTGATGAGTGGGATATATCCACACCTTTTTATTTATATCTAATAGTGAGGAATCAAGGGTGTGGTAACCGAATGTTTGGATCTGGTAGGTTCTAGGCCTTTCCTAGATTTGGGGTGTGTATTCCATCCTCATGTGCTTCAGTGCACATCATATCCTAGACAACTATTTCTTCATTAATTGTCTCTATGTCAATGTATCTATATGTGTCTTCTATCGGGATGATGGTGGCATCATCCACTAATGTGTTTTGGGTATCAAGGATCATTTTTCATATTCTGAGTGATAAAGTTATTTCTCATTCCTAGTAACCTCCTTGATGGGAACATCAAACTTTCCCTTTGGGTCCCCTTTCTTATTGGGACATTTCAGTTTATAACTATTGTGGGGTTTAATTTTCCTTTTTGGATGTTTACCCTGAATGGGTATATAAATAGTGATATTAAGGGATTATTCAACCACTCTTGATGGTTTTTCACTAAATGATAGGGGTGTGTCATGTAACATTAGGAATGGTGGGGATATCAACTACTGGAGGCCAAAACCCATCCTCAAAATGACCAACTTCTAGAGGAAAGATGAAAATAATTACCCCATCCATGAGGGTTGGGGCTCCACCTCTATCATATCCTAAATACATTGAGTATTTTATAATCCCATGGATTGTGGTTCTAGTAAAAATTCCCCCATCCTTATGGGTTGGGGTTTCTCCTTGATAGTATCCATGGAAGTTTCCAATATGATATTATTAATTTGGAATTATTTTACTTGAGCGAGGTCTATGTATAATGCCTATTTAGAATGTTAACTAATTTTCACTATAGTTTTTCTTATAATTGAGGGATTCACCTTACTCAGCTGATATACTAGTGAAAATATATTATAGGCTTCATGTTAGATCCTATCAAATCCTGATCCCTTAAGTCATGTCACTTTTTCATCTTGGATGTGGATTTTTTTTGTTATATGTACCAACTAGTATGCACATTATTTAGGCATGTGACCTATACTATAAAAATAATACTTTAGTAATACTTATTTAGGGTACTCTATTGGCCCATTGATGGAGTGAAGTTTAATTCTACATACTCACCCAATCCTTGGATACGCACATCAAAAGGGGCATCAATGATTATTTTCCAAAGTTTTGTTTATCCATTAGGATAAGAACATTAAAAGTTCTTAAAATGTATATATGAATTTATATTCAAAGATATATAGAAATAAGTAAATTTTATTTGATAGTTGAGATTGTTCACCTCTTGGAGATGGTTATCATACCCTTGATAAGGGAGGTTCTTAGCCTTTATCTGATGAAGAGTCTCCTATATTTTTTGGCATAAGTAAATCATGAATTCATCCATTAACACCTCTAGGATGTCATATCGGGGAGTGGTGATGTTCCAGAACATAATCAGAAGGTTACCCTCAGCCATTACTTTCCACATATATATTCCATATTCATCATCTCCAAAGGAGATATCTTCCACCTGATTTTAACACCCTGACTTTTCCCCATATAATTTATCATAAATTGGAGTGTTTCTTTCTGTTAATTCTGTTGAGGTACCAGATGTGGTATTTGAGTTAATGGGTGTGTCCAACCATGACCCTTCAATCATCACTCGGTATGAGATGGTTATCAAGGTATGTTAGGAAATGATATGACCTAATTATCATGCATTATAGGGTAGACCTTTAAAACTACTAATCATAGTATCACGGGGAGGATCTTTGTGGTTGAAGCTAATCCAAATTTATATTGAGGAACTGATAAAATATCATTCCACCATAGATATATTTTATATGGTCTTGAGAAAATTAACATTGATTAATGAAAGAGTATGTGCCTTCTCTTAAGTTTTTGCATACCCTTGGTGAGATCTTATTCTATATTCTCTTATTGGGGTAGGTTGGCGACCATCTGGGGTAAGAGTGTTTGTGGATGAATATTAGGTAATTGAAAGAGCCAGAGGAAAATTTTCTTAGTATAGGTTGGTAATATGATAATTCCCCTTATTTTTTATTGGGATATATAGATAGTTCCCTTAAGACTAGTCGGGAATATTTTTGCATCTTTCTGTAGTCATCGATTTGTTTCACCAGCCTTCTTCAGACTGAGGGGGGTAGGAATATGTTCCTTCTTATGAGTCTCTTTTAGGATATACTAATAGGTCTCTATGATGGATGTGGGAATATGAACCCACTCTTGAGTTTTTATTAAATTATATTAATGGAATTCCTGAAGGAAATAGGGGATACAGGCTTTCCCTCAAGGAGCTGTCGGGTCATACCGAAGTGCTTCCTCAACTAGAATTGTCAATATCTATTGATATGTCTATAATATGTGGGTAGGGATATATTCTCATTTATACATTACCAACAAGATATTTTTATAGGATTCTGAAGTAGGAAAGGGAATGTGTGTTCATTCCTGATTAGGAGTGAGAATGTGTGCCCAATCCTATCCTTTATTTTCCATCATGTCACAACCCGACCCCACTGGTCTCGAGCTGCAACTACCCCAAGCCCGCCTCCATAGGCTAGGGGATAGAGACAAGCGTTGAAGGCGTAAAAATCTCAGGGAGGCCTTTTCATAAGTACCTATACACACACACAACCCACTCAATGCAGAATTGCAGAGTAAAAAATGAAACCAAAGTACAAACAACTACAACCCAACCACAGTCGTGCATCAACTTCTAAATAGGACAAGTATAGTGCTAAAAAGTAATGAAAAGTAAACTGAACAGTAAAGGGAAAAACACACGCCCAACTAGAAAGGTTCCACAACCCGGAAAAAGGTAAACGAAAGTAAATAGCTGGTGAGTCTCACACCCAGAAATCCTCCTATGACCACTGAACGCAGCCCAAGCTCATGTGTCCTCTATGCTCCTCCGTAGTCTCAATCGACCTGTCTGTCATCTGCAAGAGCACACCAAGTGTGGGTAAAGCCCAAGCAGGGGTGAGTATAAAGATACTAAGTAGGATTCCCTGAAATCTCGAGGGAGAAACAAAGGAGATACTAAAACAGTGAGCAGTAGACAGAACAAGAACAGTGTAAGAGTACAAAAGAGAGAGTGCAGCTCAACCCGACAAGAGAAAGGAAGAAGGCTCGTCCAACTAAGAGGATCTAGACATGGAAATCATGTGGCATACTCCACACATCTTCTCCCCTCCTATAAGGAGAGTAACTAAACCCAAGGAGTGGGAAAAAGATTAGGGTGTATATATATGCTCAACAAGAAACTCGAACGAGTGTGTAAGGGGATCTCTGTCTCCAAGCTCAGCCCAAGAAAAGTCGCCAATTGTTCAAAGGATATCCAAAAATGATTCCCAAAAGTCTCGCATGCCAAAGCTACCTCATCGTTGAACCATATATCCAATGGTCCCACTCCGATAACCACAGAGAAAAGTCACTGACTAGCCTCATAGAAAGGTATGAGTCTGCAAGAAGTCATCGGGTAACCCACTGCCCAGCCCAGCTGGAGGGTAAATCCCAAGAGGTCATCGGGTAACCCACTGTCCAGCCCTACTGGAGAGTAAACCCTAAGGTTTACGGATAACCCACTTCCAATACCATCACTGGGTGTCACTAACACTGCTACCGCGCATAGATTCGGAGTGCGTCAAAGGAACCTCCGACCAACGCCCTTTCATGTTTCCACATTTTAATAGGTTCTTGAAAGAGGCTTCTCTCACCCAAATAGATTACACCATTGTAATCCTCTTGGAAAACATGCGAGATAGACCGTTTACTCACTTGAAACGGACTCCCGATGAAAAAGTTAATCAACACTGCTTTATGCCCATACGGCGTCTCGTGGGGCCTGCACCTTGGTCCCGAAAAAGTTTGGGTGAACTGCGGCATCGCAATTCTCTCGGAAAAACATGCCAAATAAACTATTCATACGCCCTAAACGGACGTCTGATGAAAAATTCACAGTACGCTGCACACATCTTAAAAGACGGCCCATTGGGTCCCACACCTCAACTCCAGCATCAATGCCTAAAACCACCCTGGTCAACTTCGTCTCGATGTTAGGGTCACAACACCGTTGACGGCGCCTTAAACGGACTTCGGATGCAGAAGCTGCAACTCCCTACGTTATACAAATGGGGCCCTGTGGGGCCCACACCTCGATCCTGAAACACGTTTTGCGGATCATATCATTTTGTTCCTTGCAGATAACCATGAGGCGTAGGCTATTCATTTGCCCAGAACGGACTTATGAAGCATAAGTCGTAAAAACGCAGCATACATACGAAAGACGCCTTATGGGGCCCATGCCTCGGGCCCAAATTTAGGCGGGCGGATTGCGTCATCACAATCCCTTCAGAAAAACACTTCGAAATGAGTACTCAAACACCCCAAACAGATGTCGGGTGAAAAGGTGGCGTTTCACTGTAAAACGTGTGAACTAGGCACTGTGGGGCCCGCACCTTGTCTCCAACCCAAACGCTTCAAAAAGCATCTCAAAAAGTCTGCTTGAGGACTGGGGTCACGCTGCCGCTGACGGTGCTTCAATTGGATATCCCAAATAGGAGTTAGGTCCGATGTAAGAATAATTAATTAATTATTCGCATTAAGCATTTCATACCACTGAGCAACGAAACCAAACCGCAAGGGTTCCAAACCAACATTAGAAGAACCATCTCAACTCCAGGGCCACATCACCTTTGACGGCACATCAAACGGTCCTTCGGCTTGTGAATACGTCCATTGTAAACATTAATAATAATTTATTATTATTAAATTAAAGCATCTCGAGTCACCCTCCCTCAGGCGCAGAACTCAAAAACCACGACACCCAATTCAAAAAGGGTCGTCTCGCTGACACAAACCTGCATCTACTGACATCGCATCAAACGGATGCGCCGTTTAGGAGATATGCCCCCTTAAGAAAAGGTGGCCCAAAATTGGGTCGGTCCAGACCGGCCGGCCCGGTCCAGACCGCTGGCCTGCGGCCCAACCGTGGGTCCGATTCAGCTTGTCGCAGCCCGCTAGCCGTAGGCCATCTGCAAACCACTGGACCCCTCGGTTCCGGTTCTTCCAAGTAGACTGTCCACATGGACGGTCTTGTCTGCACGCCGCACCAACAGGACCCGCGCTTTGCGGGTCCTTGTCCCCCCCCCCCCCCCCCCGAGGTTAGCGCCTCAGGGCTCCTCTTGAGAACGATAGGTTGAGGGCGACCCCTCCTCCGGCCGAGCGCACCGCCCGGCACCGGCGCCCGCGCCACCTTGTCACCGCGACCTGCTCGGCTCCTCCCAGTCACCCCGCCACAACCGCCACCTTGCCTCGCCAGCGTTGCACCGCCCGATGCTGCCGGTCATCGCGACTCCTCCCGTCCACACCTCGTCTGTGTCGGCCACACCCAACATCGCCGTCCGTCGGCCGCACCCGACGTCGGCCCTCCGAGCTCCGCCTCGGCCTGACGCGCCACACTGAAAACCTCTGGCTGGCTCCACTACTGTGCCACCCTGATCTCCGGCCACCGCCCTTGCCGGAGCTGGGGCTTCCATCGGCCACCACAACTACTCCGGCGGCCCTATTTCGAAACCAAATACGGTTTTGTGATCCTCGAGATGAGGCCTTCGCAGCGCCTGCCCCCGATCGACGATCTGACAAGATTTTGGTGCATCTGAAAATTAGGATGAAGAACGCCCAAGAACTAGAATTAAAAACGGGGCTCGTACGATGGTCATGTTCCTTCGGTCGTCGTCCCAATTCTAAAATTATAGAATTAAAATGGAGAGATTGAGGAAAACTCAAGAAACAGACGAAGGAGAGAAAATAAACAAAAAACCCTACCTTGAATCGGTCGTTCATCGTTGGCGATGCGTCTTTTACGATCCCACTTCGATCCTCCAGAGTTTTCTCCTCAATCTGGCGAATAAGAGTGAATAACGCCGATGAACAAGAGAGAGAGAGAAGAGAGAGAGATAGAGAGAGAGAGAGAGAGAAGGGAAATTAGGGTTTTTTCCTAATTCAACTTTCAAGCGAATTTATAAACTCTCTATGAAACTCTACCGACGGGCGAGGATTCTAAAACCTTTGTACCCACCTATTTTATATCATGCCTAGCAAAAACACCCCATTTCAAGCTCAAAGGAAGTCTCAGATTTCCATTCCGAGACTTCGTTATAAATTTATTCGAAAAGAAGGCAGGTGATAAAAATCACTAAGTCATTAATTTAAAATGATGATTTTTCCTCTGGGTGACATCTCTCATAGTAGGCTCGCGCCTGCAACTTTTACACCCCGCCTAGGATAAACAGCACGCTCTTAACGCAACTGTGCCCTCATATTTCTGATCCAAGCTACCCTTTAAGAGGAAACACAACCCCACCACATGCATAGTATAAAAACACTTTATATTTTTATAAAATTTATTCTGGGACACCGGGACTTGGAATCACATGTAGTCTCAGCTCCTAGCTCTATAAATATATGTATAAATATTCCAAAGTCTTACAGGGAAAAAACAGGGTCTCTATACATCATGATAAACTAATGGACTTCATGCGCGAGGGTATAGATATGTGTCTTCCCACTATTTGTTGACAGAATATTCTAGAAGGACTGCTAGGTGAAAACAGAGATATAGGATTTTTTATTGATTGATTTCATAGTTTTCTAGAGGACTTCTTCAGTGGAAGTAGGGATATGATCCCTATCCCTAAGGTTTTTAGATTTTTATGCATTATGAGATCTCCTAGAAACTAGATTATGAGTGACTAGTGGAGGGATCTTCTTGGTGGAACCCTCAGTAAGCAATTGAGGGGTGATTATGTATGATATGGTTTTTTATGATGATATTGGATCGTTAATGGTGGAAATTATGACTAGAGGGGTGTGAATAGTCATTTTAAAAATTTGAAGACAAAAAGAATCATAGGTTATAAAATTAATATTTTTAGTGAGTTTAGTGTTCTTGGAATGAGTTGTAGTGGAAATAAAAATAATAATGAATAGAAGGATTTATAGTGGTTCAATACACAAAGATACTAGTTTACTCCTCAATCTCTTATACTCCTCAAGTATATTTGTACCCACTAAGAACCTCACTTTTAAAGGTGTAAGAACATTATTACAAACATTTCCTTTTAGAAAACCCAGAGGTACAACCTAGTCTAATATAGAAGACCAACCTTATCTTTTTACCTAACCTTTTATTGAGGGTCACAACCTAGACTTCCTTTTAGTTAGTGGAATAACCATACAATGCAAGTATTTCTTTTTATAGGGAAAATCATAAACCAGAATCAAAAAAATATAAATAGAGAAAAAATATTACACAAATAAAAACTAATACAAGGAAATTAGAATATGATCAAAATGTAAATGGTGTTGAATCTTAATGATCATTGATCAATTGAAAAGAAAAATATCAAATTTGATGTCCTTCTTCGATCACAGCTAGATTATAGAAGTCACAGAAGTTCATGAACAATTGAGAGTAGAAATAATGTGTCCAAGATATATCATAAGTAATTATGCTGAATGATTTGAACGGGTATTATTGTATTCCTTGAAGATATCTTCCAAATAATTAAAAACAAATATCCTCTAGAAGCATGTCCAAGACCAATATCTGCATGAAATTTGATAGAGTATAACAATAAAATAATATTATTGTTACCTTTGTTTTTTAAACCCACCCTGAATAAAATTTAACAAATGTTATTTATATTTCTTCATAAAATATTAAGATAAAAAAATTAATATGTTAAGTGTAAAAATTGTAAACAATTCACAATTATCAAAAAATTGAAATACAAATATAATCTACTTGATTATAAAGATAGAAAAATGTTGAAAAAACAGAGTATCTCATGAATTTCAGTCAGTATGTATATGTGTATAAAAAATAATGCTATAATTATTTTTTACACACTCTTTCAATTATTATTTCATCCTAAAAATATAAAAAATTTAAAAAATTTATTATTTTAATAACGTTAATTAAAATAAGATATAAAATTTTATAAAAAAATTTATCTAACGGTTGATTTAAAAATATGGTGGTAGATTGACCTACCATTGGTGTCCAATAGTGGAAAAATAAATAATGGTGTAAGAAATATGCTACCATTAAAATGATCTACCATTGGATTTCAAATGGTCTCAAAATAGATAATGGTCGATTATTTTTACTACCACTGATAACAGAGAGTGGTGGGTGTCCAAAGGTAGAAAAATAGAGCAAATGCAATTATTTCACTTAAATGCATAAAAAATAAAATCCATACAAAATAAAATATTTTCATGTTACTGAGAAGCCAAAGGATTTAGGAGAATCAGTAAAAATATTCTTTTAGATATCCAATGCTGGAAAAATGACATACCATTGGATATGTTCAACAATGGAAAACTGAAAATAAAACACTCAAAGAAACTACTGATTATCAAGATGAAAAATGAGTGATAAAAAAAGAAAAAAAATTAAAAACCCTACATTATCCATAAAGAAAAAGGGATACCACTAAACCCAGCCAAAGAATTTTTAAGGAACTACCATTGTAAATTCAATGGTAGAAAAACATAGTATATTCTCTTAGAAGAAAATAGGCTACCATTGGATTCTAGTGGTAGAAAAATAGAATAAGGTTCTACTGTTGGGGTCCAATGGAATAAAAATAGAGAATATATTGTTATATATTTTTCAATGTTTTTATATTTGAATAATGATCTACAATAAAATAAGGAAGAATCAAATGAAATAGTGAGACGCCAGAAGTTTGAAGAAGAATAATAATTCGAGTAATTTTTATCAAAGTTACCATATGAGGATTTTAACAAATATTTCATACTGAGTAGAATCAATTAGAGTGAGTGAAAGATACGATAATTTATCACAAGTGAACCGGAATGAGGAATAACACCCATGACAGAAGGTATATGATGGTAGAATTTGAAAAACATAAGCATAAGATATTAAAATATGTGTACAAGATAATCAGAATGATCGGATGGCTTGCTAGGATTTGATCGGGTGAATGAGCGCTATACAAGTTTTTTAACTTGTATGAACAGTGAACATACTTCACTATCCCACATTGAAAATGAGTAGCATAGATCATTCAGTATGATATGAAAGCAGTGATGCTCCCACCTAGATCTGTCAGTGGGGTTCATCTCCCTCACCCCTCTACACATACACATTCCTTACACATGGGAACATCGGGTGACCTAGCCCAACCTATGTGTTATCCACATGCCTTATACCTGGGTATGTTTGAACTCTAAGTGAATTATGCAAGACCTAGCCTCTATATGGGCTTCTAACGGTGGTCCTTCCCATGGGGTTAACCCAATGGGACCCCTAAGTGGTTGAGGGTGAGCCTAAGTGGCTCACTTAGGATAGACCAAAGTTTTAATATAAGAAAAAAAAAATATTCAAACATTAAGTATCATTATAACATTCAAACAATGTCATTATTAAAAAATGAACATCATTAAAATAATTACATATCTATTATTAAAAATTGCAATGAAAAATTATTAATTCATTAAAATGATTTTGAATTTAATAAACATGACAATTTAATATAAAGTTAATATAGAGTAGTTTAACAAAAAAATATTATTAAATTACTATAACCACTTTTAAATACTAAAAAACAACCCATTTTTCTAAATTAAAAAACATAAATTTAATTAAATTTTCAAATAAGATCTCCACCCTTTTAAAATTTATCAAAATTTGAATTTAAATTATTATATAGAATATACTCTATTTTAATCAAAATCAATTACTTTAAAAAAAATATAGTAGTATATTATCATAAGAGTAAACAATAATCACAATATTCAATGAAATAAAGAATTAATATAGAGTAAAAGATTAACAATTCAATTTTAAACATTATGATCTATTTAACATTTGATGGAAATTATTACTAGAACATATGTAAAAAAGTTATTAAAGGATAGTTATTATACTAACATATATTTTAAGCCTCTAAAATACCCAAATCAAATTTCAACTTATAAAATTTAACATAATGTAGGGGTTTTGTGAAAATGTCAGATAATTATTTCTCACCAGGAAAAAATTATGAAAAAAAGATCACCCTTATTTACATGATCCCAAAGAAAATGAAATATAAAATATGTGTGTTTAGTTATAGAGTTTTGAATTAGTTTTTTAAAAATTTAAATAGAACTTGAGTTATCACAATAAATAGAAATTTTATCAAAACTAGTATTAAAATTATACAAAGTTTGTTTCATCCTAATACTATATGAATAGAAACTATCATTAGAAACATATTTAGCCTTATATTTTGGTGGAGGTACTGAATTTTTTTTCTTAGAGCTCCATGAAATTAAATTTTTTCCTAAAATTTGATATATACATGTAGTGTTTTTTCGGTCAAATCTAAAACCTCCAAATTCATAATCAGAGTAAGATAGTAAATCAAAACAATTATGATTAGAATAGAACAGTGTGGTAAAAATAGTAAAATTGATATATCTAATTACTCTTTTAATAGATTTAATATTAATTTATTTGGGTTTTTATTGATACCTATAACATAATAAATTTGAGAACATGATGTCTCGTATAGAAGTGGTGAGATACAATAGACTATCTACCATTCCTCTATATAGTTTAATATAAACTGACTTACCAGATTCATCTAAGTCAAATTTTGAATTAGTGATTATAGGTGTTTTCATAGTTTTACTAGAATCATGTCCAAACCTCTTTACAATTTCTTTAACCGAATTATATTGATATAATAAAATATCATCTTTCCTTTGATTAATTTGCAAGCCAAGAAAAAAAATAGTTCACCCATTAAGCTCATATCAAATTTACTTTTCATTAACTTAAAAACATTATTACACATAGAATCATTTTTTGAACAAAATATTATATCATTAAAATATATCTGAATAATCATTATATCATTTGAAACTCTTTTTTATAAACAATGTTTTATCGAACTTACCTTAAACAAAAACATTTTTTAACAAAAAATATTTTCTTCATTCATACCATGCTCTTGGATCTTTCCTAAGACCATATCAGTATTTATTATGTTTACAAAAATATCTAGGAAATTATAATTTTCAAATCCATGGGGGTGTCTAACAAAGACTTCCTCTAAAATAATTGTATTTAAAAAGGAACTTTTTACATCCATTTGAAATAATTTTATGTTGTTAAAACAAGAAAATGTTGGTAGAATTATAATTTCTTCCATCCTAGGAATAGGAGAAAAATAGTCTTCAAAGTAAATTCCCTCTTCCTGGAAATAAACATGAGCTAATAGTCTTGCTTTATTTTAAACTATGCTTCCATCTTCATCAAGTTTATTACAAAAAAATCATTTAGTTCCTATAACAGGTTTATCTTTTGGAAAACAAACAAAATAAAACACCTTATTCCTTTCAAATTGATTTTATTCATCATGTATAGTGTTAATCCAATTTGATTAAATTAATTCATTTTTAACATTGACAAGAACAAAATCAATAATAAAATCATAATTGGAATAGTAAAGTAAAACAGATTTTCTAGTTTGAATTTCATATTCTATATTACCAATTACTTTCTCAATAAGGTGATATTTAATAATTTTCCATTACATTGGATCAATTTTAAAAGAAATATTCTCCACCTCAATTGATCCATTATCATTATCTTGGTCATTATCTTCATTCAAATTAAATTCTTTAAACTCATCATTTTCTTTGAAATATTCTAAATCCGGCTTATTATAATTTTTTTCATTGAACTTAACATGAACAAATTCTTAAAAAAGTAAAAATTTATTATTGAAAACTATATAAGATTTTCTATCAATTAAATATCCTAAAAATACCCCTTCATAAAATTTAGAGTTGATTTTTTCTAAATTATCTTTAATATTTAAGATAAACACTTTACAGTCAAAACCCATAAATTATCCAACATTAGGTTTAAACCCATTAAAATATTTATGAGGGGTATTATTTAGGAAAAGTCAAATAGAAACACTATTTAAAACAAGGAAATATGTATTTATAGCTTCTTCCCAAAATTATTTAGGTACACTAAATTCCATTAGCATAGACCTAGCCATTTCTTGAATAGATATATTCTTTATTTCTACCACACCATTCTATTGTGGTGTCCTAGGGGATGATAAATAATTTTTATATCCATTTGATTCACAAAATTTATCAAATTTAAAATTCTAATTTCACCACCTCTATCACTTTTAATAGAGATGATTGAAGCATTTTTTTAAATTTCTAAAAATCTTATAGAAAGCTCAAATTTTGGATAATGTTTAATTTTTATGGGATAATAAATAAATCTATAAGAATCTATTTTAATCATCTACAATTACAAATACATAATTTTTACCACCAAAACTAGAAGGTTTTATAAGTCTAAATAATTCAAGATGAAATAATTATAAAAATATAGAAGTATTAACATCATCTATTGATTTAAATATTTCTTTGTGTTGTTTTCCTTTTAGAAAGAAATCAACATGAAGTACTTACTTGTATGTAACTTTGGTAGTTACAGAACCTATTCATAATTTTTTTGTCCATAAAACAGACTGAAATTTTCATGCCCAAGCCTACTATGTTGCAGAATTTCATGTACTTCTATAGCATTCATACACTTAACCTTTTGTTTGGTTATATCATAAAATTCAATATTATAAAAAGTTTCCTCTCTATTTGAAGGGAAAAAAATTAGAATAATACATTTTTCAATTTCAAATATAACATTTAATACATAATCACATAACTATTATATTCTTATAATATTATTTTTCAAACCATGTACATATAATACTTTTGAAATAATGACTATTTTAGAAAAACCAACTTCACTAATACCTTTAATCTAACCTTTATAGTTTTCTCCAAATGTGAAAAGGTCACCATCATGCTATGTAACGACCCAAACATCTACCTGAACAATTCTAAACGGGATGGGTGTTACTAACCTTAGGTAAACCTCCCCAAATGCCAAAGGCTTCCAACTAATAGTGAGGGTATAATCGGGTATAGTGGAGAG
Source organism: Viscum album (assembly GCA_963277665.1). NCBI lineage: Eukaryota > Viridiplantae > Streptophyta > Magnoliopsida > Santalales > Viscaceae > Viscum > Viscum album. Next base: position 516,110,702 of record OY728135.1, read on the forward strand.
GCTATACCCTCTAGGAATAGGAAATGGTACTAGTCCAAGTTTAATAATATAACATGAAGTGTAATTTAAATAACTCAGCAGACTCAAACCAGACTCAAAAAGTAGAAGAACATCCAATAACAATAAACAGTGAAAGACATATAGAAACAACTATAGCGGAAAGTAAATAGAAAAGCATGGTAAACACCACTTGTAACTACCACTGAAACAAAAAAGGAATGAATCCATATAAGTTCATACATGTCAATACACAAAGGGATCCCATGGATAACCACTATAGCTACATAATAATAATAAGCATTAATGATATAGGAATGGAAGCTAAACATAAGTAAACTTCATCTAGACATGACCTCAAGGTCCATACTAATCTCTATGCCAAATAGTACTACGATCCAGCTCCTGAAGATGATCCTTTACTTATACGTAAAACCATAAAATATACACGTGTCCTAAAGGGCCTATATAGGATGTGAGATGAATATCAGTAGGATACCACCCAATGGGGTATACCTAGCATAAGTGTTTAAGAAGAAAACAACACCAAGCAAGGTAAACAGTATAATGAAATAAATAAAACACAACCTCCACTAGTGCTCAGCATCCATCAGGGAGTGTCACCTACTTTAGCCAATGCTGGAATCTAAGAATCGAAGAGATTACTTGGCCCATGTCTCAAGGTACCCCTGTAGTCACAAGTACTAATAAACCCTCAGGTTCCACATCAAATACGTAACCTGACACCATGTTCCTCCTAACAAGTCATGTCTCAAGTATCGATGTCCCAAATGCATGCCCAAATAAAAGTATTCCGGTCCAACGGACCCCTTCTCGGAAGCCTACATCGGCCAATGGCATGACAACTGGAGGAACAGTTATGTCTATCCTCAAATAATTAATAGATTAACAGCAATGTCTACCCTCAAATGAATAACTAGAGAAACAACGATGTCTTCCTCAATCACAGCGAGCCTCACTCCCCAACTTAGTAGCCTCATTACAACCAATCGAAGGCCCTTCACGTTCCACGTGGCTTCCAATGGAAAGAACCTCCAAAAAAATAGTACCTAAACCACAACTATTGGGGGCCTCTACCCACATGATTGTTCAAAACCACCACATCACAGAGTCAACCTATGTGCGCATGAATCAAATCGGTGCTTTGACCATCACGGATGAGCGAAAATCAAAAAATAAGAACCCAAGACACACCATCTCTAACACCTCGTGTCCCTATGACCATGTTGCTCAAATATGATAGTCATTCCATCCAAGTATCTCAGTCCATGCCCATCCTGATATTCACACTGTCTTAAACCAACATCCCAGATTCTCAATCCCATAGTCAAAACCACCTAAGAAAATTTGGGCCTCGCCCAACCTATGATCAAAAATCACCCAATCCTAATGTCGATGTCATCCAACATCATGCCAAGCCCTCTATAATATCAAGATCATCAGCACATGTAATCCTAACCATTACATATATATAATCACATTAAAACACTTGTAAATAGGGAATTCAATTTAAATAGTTGAGTTTCACTAACTACAAGCCATCACATAGCAGCACCGAGGTCTTGAATGCCTCTAAAAAGCTTAAAAATGTTTTAAAAACTTCAATATACAAGTTTAAATCTAAAAATATAATTATAACCATTTTGGAACCCCATTCAAAATGTCCCAATGATTGATGTACTCTAACTTAACCTCACTCACATAATCAAGGTAAGAAAATGCCCAACGACATCCTAAAAGTCATGCAACCCATATAAAATACAATAACAAGGGTCTCTCTCAATACCCATCCTTACACTAAAAATCCGCAAACCCCAAATTTCTGTGCAAACAAAAAATAAATTATGCACCACCCACCTCTAACAAGTACATTGTTCCTCCTCCAGTATCAGCCTCTAATTCGGTCTAGAAAAAGGTCGATCTACACAACAAGCATAAAATGTCAAACTCTTATAATTTGGTCGAAAGAATAAGTCAAGAACAGAGACTCAAGAGTAATCGAGAGTGTAAGAACCTGGTTTTTTACTCATGTATGGATCCTTTAATTTTTTTTCTAAATCTTTACTTTGGACCAAATATGGATGCCTAATGAGTTGGTATATGTTATGAGGGATTTTGGGGCTTGTTCAGAGCACGGAACCCATCTTTTGGGGGAAAATTGGCTTGGAACATGGTTTAGAGTAATCCATGTAGGATTTCCACATGGTTAGGCAAACCATGAAGATGGTGTTTTTTTGGACAGATCCATCTCACACAGTTTGCACATGGCTGTGCAGCTTAACTGTGTGAACTCCCCTTTTCCCAAGTACCCGTGCATGGCCTGCACATGGTTTGATCAAACTCTGCAAAAAAAACTATTCAGGTAGAGTCATCTCGTACAATTTTTACATGGTTTGACAAATCATGCAGAAAAACTGTGTGCAGGATAATTTTCTATGTAAATTTCCAGTTTTTCCCTTACTAATCTATTAATCCAACACTTCTTCCCTAATCTGATAACTTGTGGGATTTTCTTCCTTTTTCACCAATTTAAATATTTTTTAAGTCCAAATCTAGGTATTAAGATATCTTCTTCATCTAGAATCCAATCAAGCTTTTATTCATCATGTTGGATGTGCAATGGTAAGTACTCAAGTCCTCTTTAGTCATTCTTCTTCTCTCTTTCTCTTGACCTAGGTATCTCCATGTGAGAATTTTTTACTCTTTCTTATATCTACTCCAATCCGAGGATAATTAAGGGTAAATACCAGAGTAGAAGGATCCTACAACCCTAAGGTGGGTGTCTTATAACTTATCACTAAAGTTCATTATTTTTGTAATGTTTGTGTGGGGCCCACCGATTTCATCAGAAGATGTTTCTTAAATTTACATGTCGTGATTATAATTGTTGGAATCATATGGTTATGCTCTTTCTAAATATGCTATTAGTTGTTATCGGTTACACCCACAACTCAATCCACCCCATGTTTAAGGTTATTCCATATTTGGTTTTTTAGTGTTTCGGTGCATTTGAGCCACCGTTCGGGTGTGACTTTTCTCGACCTTACTAAAGGTGAGACTTTCCTTAATAAATGACTTATTATTAATGATAATTACATAATGGAATATACCATGTATGCTCACCACTTGACCCACCTAAGGTAAGTGCTTCCAAATGTTATTAAATGTGAAATGCGAAATGGAAAGTACACTAAGTATATAACATTGCCTTAACAAATGATATTGAATTAATGTTACATGTACATAGAACCCCTTTCCATGTTAATGGAAGGTAGTAGAGTGGACCTCTCTAATTTAATATTCCTTAATGGTTAATTGAGACTTCATTAAATCGTTTCAACGCTGCTTGGCCTATCTACACTAATAAAATACATGGCTTGGACCAATAAATAAATGGTTGCAACTCTACTTGACCTATACACACTAATGGAAGGAAATAATTGAACCAAATGAATTATTACATGATTATAATATGAAATAGGAATGGATTTAATAGATCTCACCTTAGATTCTGAGAGGATAATACCTTGGGTCTCGGGAACCCCATTCGGATTCAAGGATGCAGTTTTCTTAGGTTGATACCCACTTAGACTCTGGTTCATGTCTATTCTTCAGATACCTGATATACTACCATATGGTTCTTTTCATTATTACAAGATACCTCAGATACACTCCTTGGATTTATCACTGGCTAGTAGGTTCCATCGTGAAAGCCCATAGGGCCCTGTATTTGATTATCCTCATTTTACCTTGGTCGATCACCTTAGACTCATTAGGCGCCTCATTATGGAATTCCTTGGATTACACTCTTTCCCCTTAGCTAGACTCAGATAATACTGATTTATCATTCCATGAGATTTATGTTACCTTGGTTATTACCCTAAAACTTCCTCACCAGATATATTTTTCAGGTTTCCTCGTTAGGTCATGGGACCTTCACTACTTATACTATCATAAGGTGATGTCAGTGCTGGTCATGCTTCACGTGACCTATTAACATTAAATGGTAATTAATTAATTAAAATGAACTAGTTACATGTTTATAAACTAGCCTAGGGATGAATCAGGTACTGAGTGTTTAGTTATTATATTGTTTGCTTTACTTTATATATACATGCCTTTACACTGATATGTTCCATTACACGGTCTGGATGTTATAGACACCGTTGGTGGTGTCCCACTGATATTTATCTCATACCCTCTCTGGGAACCTTTTGGTACCCAGAGTATATTACATGAATGCAGTTGTTGACAAAGGGAAGCATACAACTTTGAACACTTGATTGCTTGTTGGTAGGATGGATCTTGATAGCAGGTGACCGAGTTGGATCTCGGAACTCTTGGAGTAGCCTTATTTTATTTTACTTTGTGGAAACTTTTATGCCTATTGTCTTGTATCCATCTTTTTTATTTTTCTAGTGACATGACATTACATCATCATTGTTCCAGTTGATATAGTTATTATTATTCTCGTTTATCTATTTCATCAATTTTCTTCCATTGTTTATTTATATTATTTATCTTTATTCCACTATTTACTAGTCCTTTATATTTCTTTCATTGTGCTACACTCTTCTAATGATGGAATAGTCTTTCCATGGACACACCCTAGGCCCTCACTGCCAGTCAGTAGCCTCTGGTGTTCGGAGAGATTCTCTTGAAGCCATGTGGGCCACCGATCTTGGGGAACCCTCTAAGTGGCATCTGGGTCTGGGGCATCACAAAGTGGTATCAAATGTGGTTTCTTTTCTTGATTTACTATTTGGAGACAATATATTGGAGAATATGAATGCTTGGGACTTGGTCATAATTTGTTCTTGGTCATCACAAACCCTTGTTTGGGGTAAAAACCAATTTTCCTAAATTATAATTGTTATTCTACTTTTTCCTATTACAGTTGATATTATTTCACCATTCGGTGACACACATGCTATGAAATGTTGTTGATTATTACTATTTTGAGGGTATTTTTTTATCCTTATCCCAATAACATTAAGGAAAGGAGCATTGCAACATGCATCATTATAGGAACCTAGAATTCACATGTCAAGCATATTGTCATGCCATATAGGTGTATTTCACTATTTTTCATTGCATGATATTCTTGTGATTGTTGAATTATGTTGTGATATTTTCTTGTAAATGTACTAATATTGGTTACAATTGAGTGATTTCAAGTATCAATTCATGAGGTGTATGGGCCCTCATGGGTTGGGATGAGAAATTTACCGAGTCGAGCCATTATGTTATAAATAAGTGGGTGTCATTTCTTCTGATAGGTGTATGGTCATTGATTCATAAGAAATGGATGTCCATTATAAATTGAATCCATAAATCTAAAATGAATTGGTTTCACATCCTTATCTCGCCTTGTCATGTTTATGAAAGGTAAAGGAGTGAACCTAGAAATTAACTACGAAATTACATGAATCTTATACTTGATCACTTACTTATACTTGTCCATCTAAGTGGGTTGTTTGGGTGTTATGTCTTGGGTAGTGAGTTTTATTACATTCATCATCCATTAGTGATGTTATCTCCTTTATTCTATACTTTTTCTGAGGTGTGTTCTAGGAATTTTTAGACCAATGATGCCACAACACCCTCGTATCATTCGCCAGGAAGGTGGTGACGATCATGATCCAGACATAGTGGGCCCTAAGCTTCCAGTCTTACCTCCTGTAGTTCCACTTGAGGCACTTCCTATTTTATCTGATTTGATCACTAATGCTCAAGTATGTGATGGTTTCCTACATCTGATGTAGTCCATGAAAGGTGTTCCATGGGTTACACCTATGATGCTTGATCTAACCTGTGAGTTCCAGCAGTAGCATCCTCCTACTTTGTCAGGGGATAGTGGTTCTCAGGCTACTGAGTCTTGGCTAGAGGACATGCTATCTATCATTGAGCATCTGGAAATTCCTCCAGAGTATATAGTCAATCTATCTACATACAAGCTTCGGGATTCAGCCAAGTATTGGTGGGATGTGGTTACCCAGGTCGGTCATCATCAACGCATGTTATGGGTTGATTTCCAGACTACCTTATATGATCAATTCTTTCCTCAGGAATTGGGAGCTGACAGAGCTATAGATTTCATGCATCTTAAGCATGGTTAAATGTCAATTATATAAAATTCAGCACGTTTCACTAATTTACAGTTATTTGCACCACTTCTAGCCGGTGATGAGCTTTTGCGTGCTAGACGTTTTGAGGATGGTCTACAGTATGAAATCTGAACTCAGTTGAATGTATTTATCCTTGCGAACTTTTCTAAAATAGTTAATTAGGCCCTTATCACTGAGTGTAACCTGAGGTATGGAAAAAGTACCAGGTTTAAAGGGTCAGTGTTGCATGAGGCCAGTAGTTCTTCCGGAGGCAGGAAACGTTCCTTTGAGGTTTATTATTAGGTAAGTGGTAGTTATAGTATCCAATTTGATAACTCTTTGGCATGTCATTAGTGTGGAAGATTGGGGTTTAAGAATCCCCAATGTAATAGAGACCATGTGGAGTGTCAATCTTGCAGTCATATGGGTCATCTTTAGAGCATTAATATGACCTTTACACCAAGTTCTAGTGGAAAAGGATCAACTTCATCTCCACCTTCAGGAGAGAGTTCTTTTGCGCCATGTTAGGTGGGAAGTTGGAATATCACTGACAGGTCTATCTGATGAGGAGGTTTTGGTTGTGTTAGTTTAACCCCTGATCACCAGCAGCACCAGTAGGGCAGTCATGATCGTATTAGTTCATCTATTGAATAGGGTCGTGGATTAGTTCAGTTGCATGCTTTACAGCTGATACCTGAGGATCAGGCTGTGGGACCATCTACAGTATGAGGTAATATTCTAGTAGCCACTACTATTGTCTCTAATTTGTTTGATACAGGTGATTCAAACTCTTTTATTTCTGTATCTATCATGGAAAGTCTCATACTAGAGATGAAATATCACTATGGTGTAATGAACCTCGATACACCATTGGGAATACAGACAGAGGGAATACGCCAGTGTAGGGACTGTCCCCTAGAGGATATCAGTTACCCTTTCTTGTAGAATCTCTATGTTCTCTAGATTATGGGATTCAATGTCATTCTCATGATGGACTGGTTAGTACACTATCATGCCATTTTAGACTACTATCATTGTAGGGTCTCTTTTACATCACTAGAAGGTAGTATTTATCTTTTCAAAGGTGAGTGGTTTGTCCAGGCTGGGATAGTTAGAATCAAGCATCATGGGCTAGGTGGAGTGACCGCCCAGATTGAAAATATTTTCATAGAGGATCAGGGTTTGTTTCAAACTAATTTCCCTCCAGTAGTTGATTTTTTTAGGTAAGTCTTTCCTGATGAATTTTCTAGCTTACCTCCTAAGAGATAGGTGGAGTTTTTCATAGAGCTTATTCCAGGAGAATATCTAGTGTCCATTCCTCTATATAGGATGGTACCTACTGAGATTCAAGAGCTCAAACAGCAGATAGAGGGCCTAGAGGCCAAAGTCTTTATAAAGCCTAGTACATCTTCTTGGAGTTCGCCCATGCTTTTTTCTAAGAATCTGGATGGAACTCTTAATCTATGTTTGGATTACAGAAGGTTAAACCAGATTACGATCAAGAAAAGGTATTCACTTCCACAAATAGATGATATATTTGACCATATCTGAGGAGTAAAGGTGTTCTCTAAGATCGAACCGAGATCAGGTTATCATCAGGTGCGATTCAGACCATCTGACATACCTTGTACAGCTTTACGTAGTAGGTATGGTTTGTATGAGAATCTTGTTATGTCATTTGGTCTTATGAATGTGCCTACCGCTTTCATGTATTTGATGAATAGGGTTTTCCACCACTATTTGGATTCTTTTTTGTGGTCTTTGTGTACGATATCTTAGTGTATTCTGATGTTATTAATGACAATGCCAAAAATCTTGAGATCATTCTGATTACATTGATAGAGAATTAGATTTATGCCAATCTTGCAAAATGAAACTTTTGGATCGACAAGGTCCACTTATTGGGTCATACTATTTCAGAATCTGGAGTATCTTTTGACCCTAAAAAGGTTAGTGTTGTAGTTTCTTGGGAGCATCCCAAGAATGTGTTTGAAATCAGGAGTTTCTTAGGGCTCACTGGATATTACAGTCATTTCATAAATGACTTCTCAAGTCTTTCTTCACCTCTTATTATACTTAGAAAGAAGGTTGTTAAGTTCTTGTGGTGTGAGGCAAGAGATAAATCCTTTTAGGAACTGAAAGGGAGGCTTGTCTCAGCACTGATTCTGATTCTTCTAGAACTTGGAAAAGGTTATGTCGTCTTTTTTGATTCATCAGGCATTGTCCTAGGGGAAATTTTGATGCATGAAGACAAATTCATTATGTATGTATCTCAGTAGTTGAGTCCTCATGAGAAAAATTACCTGACACATGACCTTTATCTAGATGCAGTTTTCAATGCCTTACGTTTCTGGAGACATTATCTATTGGTTGAGCACTTTGTGGTGTATACAAATCACAAGAGACTCAAGTATATATTTTATCAGTGTGACTTGAACCTCAGATAGTGAAGATGGGTCAAATATCTACAACATTTTGATTTTGAGCTTACCTATAAGCCAATAAAGGGCAATGTGGTAACTGATGCACTATGTCGAAAAACTCAAATGTGGTCCACATAGGAAACTTATGATGAATGCAAGTTAATAGCCCTCTTTTCTGAACTTCATATAGTGTTTCATGATAATCATGAGAAGTATTACCTATTAGCCTTAATAGTTACCTATTCCATCCTTGGGAAGGTGAATAGTAGGTAGTTTTCAAATTCTGATGTTTTAGTTTTCCATGAGATTATATCAGGAGATAACCCATATCCAGATTTGTCTATGGACATAGACGACGTTCTGCGTCTCTGTGGATATATCTGGGTTTCTGTAGATATGAGAGAGGAGTTGATGAAGGATTCCCATGCTTCTCAGTGGGCAGTTCATACAGGAATCTCAAATATGTATCGAGATATGAGACACTAGTATTGGTGGACTGGAATGAAATGTAAGATTGTAGGATTCATCACTAGGTGTTCCACCTATCAGCAGGTTAATGAGGAGCACCAGAGACCTGTAGGCTTGTTATAGACACTTCCAGTCCTAGAATGGAAATGGGAAGATGTTGCTATGGATTTCGTAGTCGGATTACCTAGGTCACCGAGGGGTAGAGATGCTATCTAGGTAGTCATTGATTGACTAACAAAATCATACCACTCCATTCCTATATGGGAAACTTTCTCAATTGATGGGTTGGGAAGACTGTATGTCTGTGAGATCATACAACTACGCAGGGTTCCACGTACAATCATTTTAGATCAGTAATCTCATTTCACTTCACAATTATGGTAGGGTTTACAGAAAGATATGGGAACTCAATTGATTCTATTCATATATTTCACCCTCAGACTGATGGAAAATTGGAACACACAATACAGGTTCTAAAGGATATGCTTCGAGCACGTGTCCTTGATTTCAGCAGTTCTTGGGAGAATCATATTCCGCTCGTCGAGTTCTCTTATAATATCAGTTTTCAGGAGACAATTTAGATGGATCTTTTTTAGGCTCTATATGGTAGGCCATTCCATTTACCCTTGTACTGTCTAGAGGCTGGTGAGGCATCCTTACTAGGACATCGTCTTGTTCAGGATACTTCAGAATAGGTTCAGCTGATCAGGAAGCATATGACTACTACTTAGTATAGGAGGAAATATTATGTCAATATCCATCAATGACCTCTTGATTTTGAGGTTGGGGATCATGTTTTTTTTTGGGTATCACCCAGGATAGGGAATAGACTGTTATGAAATCAGGGAAAGTTGTCACCTCGTTACATCGGACCATTTGAAATTCTAGAGAGAGTCAGGCCGGTAGCCTATTGGTTGATACTACCTTAGAGGTACCATGCCACGCATGATGTCTTTAATATCTCGCAGCTTCACCAATATCATGTCGACCTATCTCATAACATTGATCCCTAGGAAGTTGAGTTAGATGTCGATTCTACCTTTGAGGATTATCCAGTATGCATCATTGACTGAAGCACAAAGTCTCTCCAAGGAGAGTATGTCCCTCTCGTGCAGGTGTTATGAAAACACGGTTTAGTATAGGACGAGACTTGGGAGAGGGAAGCCGACGTACATTCCCAATGTCCAAAGATGTTCTCAGACAATATTTCTTTACCCTTATAAGGAGAACTCGGGGGGCGAGTTCTTTTAAGGCAAAATACTGTAAGAACCTGGTTTTTCACTCATGTATGGATCCATTAATTTTTTATCTATATCTTTACTTTAGACCTAATATGGATTCCTAATGAGTTATTAAAGTTTATGAGGGCGTATAGGGCTTGTTCGGAGCCCAAACCCCATATTTTTTGGAAAAACTGGCTTGGTGCACGGTTTAGAGTAAACCGTGCGGGATTTCCACATGGTTTTCTTAACCATGCGGATTGTGTTTTTTCATATAAATCCATATCACATGGTTGGCGCATGGTCACGAATCCTAACCATGTGAGTGCCCCTTTTTCCTAGGTACTTTTTCATGGATTGCACACGGTTTGATCAAACTGTGCGGCCAAACCCTTCGTTCAGAGCCATCTCTCATGGTTTACACATGGTTTGACAAATTGTGCAGACAAACCGTGCATAGTATAATTTTCTTGGTAAATTTCTAGTTTCTTAATTAATTTCCTTTTAATCCAACACTTCTTCCCTAATCTGAGAACCAGTGGGATTTTCCTCCTTTTCCCCCATTTGGATATTTTTGAAGGCCAAAGCTATGGATCAAGAGATCTCCTTCATCCGACATCAGATCAAGCTTTTTTTCATCACGTTGGATGCATAACAATGAGAACACAAGTCCTCTTTAGTAATTCTTCTTCTCTCTTTCTCTTGACCTGGGTATCACCATGTGGGAATTTTTCACTCTTTCTTAGATCTACTCCAATGCAAGCCAAATCAAGGGTCAATACTGGAGGGGAAGGATCGTACAACCCTAATTTGGGTGGTCTATAACTTATCCCTAAAGTTCATTGTTTTTAGAATGTACATGTGGGGCCCACCGATTTCATTGGAAGTCATTTAGTAAATTTACATTCCATGACTATACTTGCTAGAATCGTATGGTTATGCTCTTTCTAAATATGTCATTATTTGTTATCGGTTACACCCAAAACTCAAACCGCCCCAAGTTGAAGGTTATTACATATTTGGGTTTTTAGTGTTTTAGCATGTTTGAGCCACCGTTCGGGTGTGCCTTTGCTTCACCTTCCTAAAGGTGAGCCTGTCCATAATAAATGACTTTTTATTAATGAGAATTTCATAATGTAATTTACCACATATTGTCACCACTTGACTTGCCTAAGGTAAGTGGCTCCAAATTTTATTAAATGTGAAATGTGAAATGGAAATTATTTTAAGTAAATAACTTTACATTTACAAATGAAATTGAATTAAGGTTACATGTATGTATCACCCCTTTCCATGTTAATGGAAGGTAGTAGAGTGAACCTCTCTAATTGAATATTCCTTAATGGTTAATTGAGACTTGATTAAATGGTTGCAATGCTACTTAGCCTATCCACACTAATGGAAGACATGGATTGGACAAATAAATAAATGGTTGAAACTATAATTGACCTATTCATGCTAATGGAAGGCACAAATTTAACCAAATGAATTATTACATGATTAAAATATAAAATAGGAATGGACTAACTCAAGATTACCTTGGATTCTGAAAAGAGAATACCATGGGTCTCAGGAACCCCGTTCTGATTCAAGGATGTGGTTTTCTTAGGTTGATACCCACCTAGTCTCTGGTTCTTTACTATTCCTTGGATGCCCGGTATACTACCATACGTTTCTTTACATTATTACAGGATACCTCAGATACACTCCTTGGATCCATCATTGGCTAGTAGGTACCATGGTGAAATCACATAGGGCCATGTCTTTTCTTATCCTCGTTTTACCTTAGTCAGTCACCTTGGACTCAGTAGGTACCTTATTGTGGAATTCCTTGGATTACGCTCCCTGTATTACACTCTTACCCCTTAGCTAGTCTCAGATACTACTGAGTTAGCATTTTGTGAGATCTATGTTACCTAGGAACTCACTAACCGGATATCTTTTTCAGGTTGCTTTATTATGTCATGGGACATTCACTACTTATACTATCACAAGGTTATATCAGTGATAGCTATGACTCATGTGACCTATTAACATTAAATGGTAATTACTAAATTAAAATGAACTAGTTACCTGTTCAGACACCATCCAAGGGCTGAAGCAGGTACTGAGTATTTAATTATTGTACTGCTTCTTTTACTTTATATATGCATGTATGAACACTACTATATTTCATTACATAGGTTGTATATTATAAACACTATTGGTGGTGGACCACTGAGATTTATCTCACACCCTCTCTCGGCGTCATTTGGTACCCAAATTAGATTACATGACTGCAGGTGTTGACAAAGGGAAGCATAGAGCTTCAAACACTTGATTTCTTGATGGTAGGATAGAGCTTAATATAAGATAACTGAGTTGGATCTCGTGATGATTGGAGTATCCTTATTTTATTTTACTTTGTGGAACATGTTGTGCCTATTTTTTTGTATCCATTTTTTCCAATTTTCTAATGACATGACAATACATCATCATTGTTCCAGTTGATACAGTTATTATTATTCTCATTTTTCTATTGCATCATTTTGCTTCCGCAATTTATTTTTATTATTTATATTTATTTCGATTTTTAATATTCCTTTATATTCCTTCCTCTATGATACACTCTACTAATGAGGGAATAGTCTTCCCACGGACACACCCTAGGCCTTCATTGCTAGTCGGAAACCTCTAATGTTCAAGGATATGTGCTTGATGTCACGTGGACCACCAGGCTCGGGGTACCCGCTAAGTGTAATCTAGGTCTAGGAAATCACATAGATCTTACTGAGGGGGTTCCAATGGATCTAAAGGGGTTCAAATCCGACTTCAGATGAAGAATCGGGAAGTATTTGAAGTCTCAGGTGCCTGTTTTGCATAGGTTCTGTCTAGAACTATAAAAATGTGTCTACTGTAAATTTTATGCAAAATTTAGAAACTACACCATATTTATATTGGTATACATGTTTTTTATACTCTATAACTATTCAATTGATGGTTATTTTCTACCAAATTACTTTCTAGGACATGCGGACATGACTACATGGTGTTTACTAAGAAGAACACAGTGTGTAGTTGGTTTTTCCTCTCTTTCTCATTGGCATTCCCATGCTCCATGTATACCCTGTACACATGGCCATACTACACAATGTGTGCTTAGGAGTACATGGCATGTAATAGTTTTCTTCCATAACATGCCAAGTTTTTCCCTATTTTCTAAAAAACAACTCAAATGAAAAATAAAAAAGAAACTCTTACCTCAAAGTAAGAAGTGGGTTCGTACAAACTTCCCCCCTTAAAGCAATTCATCCCTGAATTTCCCTTCCAAGGGTAGTGAATAAACACTCGAGAACAACTTTGGATCAAATCTCAAATCAATCAAAGGTCCATCGACCTATTTCCCGAACCCATGGTCCTTCTATTATGCTTCATCACCCCTTCACTAAATCAGGTGATCATGTGTCGCTTTTGACACCATAAACATATCTCACACCATATCGGTGATCGCCTTGAGCCCATGGCACCTATAGAATAATGAGGTAACGCATCCCTTGGATGCTCAAATAAACCTGGTGCCTTGAACCTCAATCACAACTACATCCTCGATACCCTGATGACCAAGGCTCCTCAAGTAACCTACATCCCATGGATTCCCCTATTACAAAGAACCACAAGTAACCTACATCCAATGATGCTCCTAATGGATAAGCACCTCAGGTAACATGCATCCAACGATGCTCCATATGCCAACAACATCATACATATATAATCACGCACCTGATATGGTTCTAAATAACTAACCAGCATCTAGTTAGTCCCTATATATCCTCTACACCGCATACACTCAAAATGGACATGCCTCAATAGGCCATACCAAAAGAAGAAAAAGGAAAATCATTGTAATGTTTGTTGCATACCTCTGACCATCTTTGGCTCCCTATCCTTCCCATCCCCTAGCAGCTCCCTAGTGTGAAAAATGTCTTAAAACATGACTGTATGAAGCATGTCCTCCTTATGGTGCTTCCACAGTCACCAGCCATTGACCCCTTATCTAGGTCCCACTATCTCTTCCACGTCCTCCATGTGTAGCTGAACCTCGGCCACCCTCACCTGGTATTGATCCTAAACCATCTCCAGACTCCACAGTCTACCCTGGTCCCTAATTATCGGCTTTCTGAGAAGGCTTCCTACTGAACCTCTCTAGATGACGGACCTATACACATGCCCAGAACTCCTTTGGGGGCCTATCGCACTGAGTCCATAATTCCCTAGTTTCCCACACTGAAATAAAACCACCGCTGAGCTACTATGATGTGACCTAGCAAAGTTCTTGGTCTGAATGCCATGCTATAATTCATCTCAGCATTGTTTCCTACCATCCAAACCATAACTTGAAGCCACCGCTCAACCCAAGTGAGACATGTCCATCAGGTTTCCCTTGGCTATGAGCACCTGATTCACAACATCTGAGAATGAGGCCTACCTAAATATGTTTACCTACACCTGGATGGTGTGTCGTAATCCTTATTTGAATTTCCTCACCCTCGATGTGTCATCGCTTACCATACCTGGTGAAAAGCGATACAACTTAGTGAAAGTAGATGCATAGTCCATGAAAAACATGTCACCTTGTTAAAGGCCCAAAAACTCATGAGATATATCTTCCCTCAATGTCTCTGGGAAAAAGTGCTCGAATAATATTTCCTCAAAGTCCTTCCAGGCTAGTCCATCATTTCTACAAGCCTGAACCTGTACATCCCACCAATGCTTCACTGGTCCTCTCAGCATGTACGTCTCCAAGTTGACCCTCCACCCTAGAGGTGTCTCGAGCTACTCAAAGATCATCTTCATGCTCTCTATCTAATTCTCAACCACCTGTGGACCACCCTAACTCTGAAAAAGTGATCGGTGCTGTGACTAGAACTCCCAAGTAAGATACTCAATAGAGGGATCTATTTCATAATCACCTTTGTCGATCCCCTCCAAGACACATACCGGACTAGTTCGGAGCTGATCATCAAGCCACGACTTGAACGATGTCAAACCCAGAAGTTTCTCTACCTACACTAGATCCTAAACCTAATCCTGTCCCTGAGCCTATACCTACGGCTCATGCTCTGCCTGACCCTTCGGGGACTGAACCTGATTATGCTCCTACGGCAGTATACCATCACCCTCCTGAGGTTCTATCAATTCATCTAGGAGGAATTTTCTGAATACCATAAATGGTTAGGCGGTATATATATATAAAAATATATATATATAAAACAAATAAGGAAATCAGTAAAGAGGAAGCGCATAACAACTACCCTTACTCTCCCCCATCACAACCATGCCCCACAGCATCCCGGCCTCATGTCCTCCTCACCCACCCTTAATAGATCCAAGTATCAAAAGTACCTCATGAGATTCCTGTCCTGAAAACCATTGTTTCCTCAAATCGAAGACCATGTCACCCAATCCTGATGATCAACATCACCTCAACCATAAAACTTACCTGCTCATATTAGAACCAGACCCAAATCCCCTACCACATACAATTATAAAATATATAAAGTATGGAATATCACATTTCATAAAACATGAAATGCTATCACATCATAGAATTTGATATTATTCACATGGTATTATCACTTCATAAGGCATACATTCATATATGAAATTGAAATACCATAAAAATGATCATATCAAAAGCCAAGTAACCACACCTTACCATAATAGGCCAAGGTCCAATTCTCCCTTACCGTACCAGTCAAGGTTCACATATCACAATCAATAATCATTAGAATCCAAGTTATCCACCAAGGTGGAAATCATAGAAACTATAATTTGAGAAAAATAAAAATTGCATAACCCACCCAAGGTAACTCAATCCATCCCCCATACATGGGGATATAGAAACCCAAGCACGAGTTAGAAATCTAGTTTCGACAACATCCTATATCTAGTCTACTATAATCCCAAATAGTAATACCAAGAAAAGAGGCAAAAGAAACTCTTCTAATACCTCTTTGTAATGACCCGACCTAAACAGCCACCAGAACAGTGCTAAACAGGTTTGTTGTTACTGGCCTTAGGCACACCTCCCAGAATGCCAAAGGTTGTCGACTAGTAGTGAGGGTGTAATCATGTATAGTGGGGAGGATATACCCTCTGGGAATAGAAAACGGTACTGGTCTGTGTATAATAATATAAAATGCAACGGAATTTAAATGAATCATCAGACCCAAAGCAGACCTGTAAAGTGGAAGCACATCAAATAAAAATAAATAGTAGAAGCAGTATAGAAATAACTATAGAAAAACTTATACAAAACGACATGCTAAACCAAACTTGTAACTACCATTGAAAGAAACAAGGCATTCATCCATACAAGGTCATACATGTCAATCCAAAAAGGGATCCCAGGGTTAACCACTATAGCTAAATAATAATAACAATAAGCATGTTGATACAGGAATGAAATCTAAATAGAATTCAAATCCATCTAGGAATGACCTCGAGATACATTCTAGTCTCCATGCCAAACAATACTAAAATCTATCTTTTGAATAAGATCCTTTACTTGTTTGTAAAACCATAAAGTATACACGCATCCTAAAGGACCTGTGTAGGGTGTGAGATGAATCTTAGTAGGATACCAGCCAATGGTGCATACCTAGAATAAGTGTTTAAGCAGAAAACAACACTAAGAAATGTAAATAGTATAATGTAATAAATAAACACAACCTCCACTGGTGCTCAGTAGCCACCAGGGAGTGTCACCTGCTTCGACCAACACCGAAATCTCAGAAGCGAAGAGAGCCCTTGGTCCATGGCCCTAGGTACCCCTGTTGTCACAAGTACTGAAGAACCCTTAGGTTCCACCTCAAATACATAATATGGCACCATGTGCCTCATGAAACCTTGTGTCTCAAGTACCGAAGTCCAGAAGGCATGCCCAAACAAAAGTATATTGGTCCCACGGACCCCTTCTTGAAAGCTCACATCGTCCCATGGAACGACAGCTGAAGTAACAGCGATGCGATTCTTCAAATAATAACCAAAGGAACAATAATTTCTTCCCTCAAATGAATAACTAGAGAAACAGAAATTTCTACCCTTAATAATGGCAAGATTCATCCCCTAACCTCGTAGCCTCATTGCTACCAATAGAAGGCTCCTCACCTTCCACATGGCTTCCAAAGTAAAGCATCCCCCAAACCAGTAGTACCTAAACCACAACTATTGGGGGCCTCTACCCCTACGAGTAGTCAAAAACACCTCATCATGGAGTCAACCAGTGTGTAAATGACTCAAATCGATGCTTTGGCCATCACAGGAGAGTGGTAATCGCCAAATAAGAACCCAAGCCACACCATCTCTGACACCTCATGTCCCTGCGACCATGTCGCTCAAATCCAATGGCCCTGAAATCCATGTATCTGAGTCCATTCCCAACCTGAAAGTCATATTGCCTCAAACTGATTTTCATGACACCCAATCCCAAGGTCAAAACCACCCAAGCAAATCCAGGCCTCACCCTACCTATGATCAACATCACCCAATTCCAATGGCCATGACATCCAACCTCAGGCCAAGACTGCCACAATATTAAGAGAATAAATATATGTAATCCCAACCATTACATATATATAATCACATTAAAACACTTGTAAATTAGAAATTCAATTTAAATAGTTGAGTTTCACTAACTGCTAGCCATCACATAACAGCACTGATGTCTTGAATGCCTCTAAACAGCTTAAAAAAGTTTAAAAATTGTCAATATACCAGTTTAAAACTAAAAAAACAATTATAAACATTTTGGAACCCCTGGAAAAAATATCCTAATGAGTTATGGCCTCTAACCCATCCTTGCTCGCATAATCAAGGTAAAAAAATTCCCAACGACATACCAAAAGGAATGCAATCCATTTAAAATGCAATAACAGGGGTCTCCCTCAATACCTGCAATTGCACTAAAACGATACAACACCCAAATTTCTATGAAAACACAAAACTAAGTATGCACCACCTACTTCAAACTAGTACGATGTTCCTCATCCAGTATCAGCCTTTAATTTGGTCTAGAACAAGGTATATCTACACAAAGAGTATAGATACTCAAACTCTTATAACTTGGTCAAAAGAAGAAAACAAGAACAAAATCTCATGATTAATTAAGATCTTAATGAGTGGGGTCTAATAGATCTGATGGTGTTCAAATCTAACCACAAATGAATAACTAGGAAGGATTTGAAGTCTCGGGTTCTTGTTTTGCGTAGGTTTTGTCTAGAACCAGAAAAATAAGGCTACTACCCATTTAAATAAGTATACACACCTTTTATACTCTTTAACGTTTCAATTTTCATGTATTTTTCACCAACTTACTTTCCAAGACCTACCGAAATTACTACAAGGCATGTAGTTGGTTTTTCATCTCTTTCTCACCGACATTCCCACACACCATGATTACCCTGCACACATGGACATACTACAAGGTGTGTAATTGGGAGTACATGGCGTGTAATAGTTTTATTCCATCACTTTCCCATTTTCCCCATATTTTCTCAAAAACAATTCAAAGGGGAAAAAAGAAACATATACCTCAAATTAAGAACTTGGTACTTACAAACTTCCCCCTTAAAATAATTCTTCCCCAAATTTCCCTTCTAAGGGTAGTGAAAAAACACTCCATAACAAATTCGGCCCAAATCTCAAATCAATAAAAGTTCAATTAACCTATTTACTTGAAACATGGTCCTCTAGTGATGATTCGTCACCCCTGCACCTCATCAAGTGCTCCCATGTCACTTCTGACACCCAAATAATATCTCGCATTGTATTGGCGCTCACCTCGAGCCCATGGAATGAATAGAAAAATGAGGTCCCACATCCCTTGGATGGTCAAATTAACCTGGTGCCTTGAACCTCAATCACAACTACATCCTCGATGCCTCGATGCCCAAGGCACCTCAAGTAACCCACATCCCATGGATTCCTCGATGCCTAAGAACCTCAAGTAACCTTCATCCAACGATTATCCTAATGTATAATCACCTCAATTAACCTATATCCAACAATGATCTAGATTTCAAGCACTTCATACATATATAATCACACACCCAAGTTGGTTCCAACCAACTGACCAACATCTGGTCAGTCCATATATATCATGTGCACCTCATGAACTCAAAAGGGACATGCCTCAACAGGCCATTCCAAAAAAAGAAAAATAAAAATCACGGCCATTCCCATAGTGTACCACTTACCATCATCGGTTTAATAGCCTAATTAATCCCTAGCAGCTCCATGGTGTCCACCTGGCCTAAAAAATGGCTTCCTAAAGCATATCCTCCTTGCAGTGCAGAACCAGTCACCAGCCACTAACCGCTTGGATGGGTCCAACCATCTCTTCCACGTCCTCTGCATGCAACTGAACCTTAACTACCCTCACCTAGTATCAATCCTGAACCAACTCCAGACTCTACAGTCTACCTTGGTCCCTGATTTCCAGCTGTCTCAGAAGCATTCCTAAAGAACCTCTTGATATGACCAACCTGTCCACATTCCTGGTATTCCTTTACAGGCCTATCGCACTATGTTCGGATGTGCCGATGTTTCCCAAACTGATATAAAACCACAACTGAGCTACTATGAGGTGGTCTAGCTGAGTCCTTGGTCTGAACACCATGCTGGAACTCATCCTAACCTCGTTTATTTCCATCTGAACCATCACCTGAATCCACCGCTCGACCCAAGTGAGACATTTCCATCAGTTTTCCCTTGGCTACGAGCGCCTGATTCACCACATCTGAGAATGAGGACAGTCTAAAGATGTTTACCTATAGCTGGATGGCATGTTGTAAGACATATTCGAATCGCCTCACCCTCGATCTATCATCGCTTACCATACCTAGTGCAAAGTGAGACAACTCAGTTAAAGTAGCTTCATAGTCCATGACGGACATGTCACCCTACTGAATGCTCAAGAACTATCCATCTCTCCTTTCCCTCAATGCCTCTTGGAAAAAGTGCTCGAAGAATCTGTCCTCAAAGTCCTTTCGAGACAGTCCCTCGTGTCTGAGATCCTGAACCTATACATCCCACCAGCGCTGCGCCGGTTCTCTCAGTATGTACATCGCCATCTTGAACCTCCACCCCGGAGGCCTCTCGATCTGCTCGAAGATGATCTGCATGCTCTCTATCCAGTTCTCATCCGCATGTGGACCACCCTCACCCTGAAAAAGAAGTGGGTGATGAGACTAGAACTCCCGAGTAAGATACGCTATAAAGGTATCTATTCCCTAGGCACCTCTGTCGATCCCCTACAAGACACATAACAGACTAGTTCGAAGCTACTCATCAAGCCATAGCCCGAATGCTCTCAAACCCGGCTGCTGGCCTGCCTAAATGGGATCCGGAACCTAATCATGTCCCTGAGCTTATACCCGAAACTCATTCTCTACCTGACCCTTAGGGGTCTGAACCTAATTTTTCTCATGTGGCATTGTACCATCACCCACCCGACGTTCCATCGATCCATCTAAGAGGAACCTACAAAATACCATAAATGGTTAGAGAACCCATATATATAACTATATATATAATACTAATAAGGAATGAAATAAAGAGTAAGTTCATAACAACTACCCTACTCTCCCCCATCACAACCATTCCCCATGGTATCTCGGCCTCATGGCCTCCACACCTACCCTTAACAGAGCCAAGTATTAAAATTACCTCAGGCCACGCCTATCCTGACAACCATTATTGCCTCAAACCAATGACCAAGTCAAACAATCCTAGTTATCAACATCACCACAACCATAAAACCTTCCAACTCCTATAAGATCTAGACCTAAATACCCTACCATATACAATTATACAATATATAAAGCATGGAAAATAAAATTTCATCAAATAAGAAATTATATCAAATCATGGAATTTGATATTATTCACATGGTATTATCACATCACAAGGCATATGTGAATATATGAAATTGAAATTCCCTAAAAAGTTTCTTATCAAAAGTCAAGCAACCACACCTTGTCATACTGAGCCAAGGTCCAATTATCCCTTACCGCACCGGTCAAGGGTCACATATCACAATCAATAATCATCAGAATACAAGTGATCCAACAAGGTGGAAATCATATAAATTGTAATTTGAGTAAAAGAAAAATATCATAACCCACCAAAGGTAACTCAATACATCCCTCGTACATGGGGTTGTAGACACCCAAGCATGAGTTTGAAATCTAGATCTGACAACTTACCATCTCCGGTCTACCATAATACCAAATAGTAATACCAATAAAAGAGGCAAAAGAAACTCCTCTGATACCACTTTGTAACATCCTGACCTAAACAGTCACTCGAATAGTGCTAAACGGGTCGGGTGCTACTAACCTTAGGCACACCTCTCTGAACTCCAAAGGTTGCCGACTAGTAGTGAGGGTGTAATCATGTATAGTGGGGAGGATATACCCTCTGGGAATAGGACATGGTACTGGTTTGAGTATAATAATATAATATACATAGGAATTTAAATGACTCAGAAGACTCAAACCAAACCTATAAAGAGGAAGCACATCCAATAATAATAAACAGTGTAATAAGTATAGAAACAACTACAGCTAAAAGTAAACAGAGCATCATGCTAAACACCACTTGTAACTACCACTAAAACAAATGAGGCATGAATCCATAACAGGTCATACATTTCAATACACAAAGGATGCCCATGGATAACCACTACAGCTATATAATAATAATAATCATGCTAATATTTGAATGAAAGCTAAATGGAAGTAAAAACTATCTAGGAATGACCTTGAGATTCATACCTGTCTCCATCCCAAATAGTACTAGGATCTAGATTCTGAATCTGGTCCTTCACCTGTATGTAATACTATAAAGTCTACACGCTTCCTAAAGGGCCCATGTAGGGTGTGAGATGAATCTCAGTAGGATACCACCCAAGGGTGTTTACCTAGAATAAGTTTTTAAGAAAAAAAACACTAAGAAAGGTAAAAAGTATAATCCAATAAATAAACACAACCTCCACTGGTGCTCAGCAGCCACTAGGGAGTGTCACTTGATTCGTCCAACACTGGAATCTTAGAAGAAAAGAGAGTCCTTGGCCCACAGCCCAAGGTACCCCTACAGTCACAAGCCACGAAGAACCCTTAGGTTCCACCTCAAATATGTAACCTGGAACCACGTGCCTCCTAACACCTCATGTCTCAAGTACCAACATCCCGAAGGTACACCCAAACAAAAGTATCTTGGTCCCAAGGACCCCTTCTCAGAAGATCACGATAGCCCATGGCATGAA
Organism: Viscum album; assembly: GCA_963277665.1. Lineage (NCBI taxonomy): Eukaryota > Viridiplantae > Streptophyta > Magnoliopsida > Santalales > Viscaceae > Viscum > Viscum album. The sequence goes on from OY728135.1 coordinate 516,133,245, forward strand.
ACCCAAAGGAATAGAGATTCTTATCCTCAAATAATAACTAGAGGAGAAGTGATTTATTTTCTCAAATGAATAACTAGATAAACATCGATTTCTTACTCAATTATGGCGAGCCTCATCCTCCAACCCGGTAGCCTCATCGCTACCAATCGAAGGTTCCTCACCTTCCATGTGGCTTCCTATGACAGGAACCCCCAAAACAATAGTACCTAAACTAAAGCTATCAGGGACCTCTACCTACACGAGTGGTCAAAACCACCACATCATATAGTCAACTTATGTGCACACGACTCAAATAGATGCTTTGGCCATCATGGGTGAGCGGCAATCACCAAATAAGATCCCAAGCCACACCATCTCTGACACCTTGTGTCCCTGTGACCATGTCACTCAAATATGATGGCCATGACATCCAAGTATCCCAGGCCATTCCCAACCTGACAATCACGTTTTCTCAAACTAATGTCCATGACACCCAATCCCATGGTCAAAACCACCCAAGAAAATACAGGCCTCACCCAACCTGTGATTGACATCACCCAATCCTGATATCCATGCCATCCAACCTTTTCCAAGACTGCCACAATATCAAGATCATCATAATATGTAATCCCAACCATTACATATATATAATAACATTAAAACACTTATAAACATGCAATTCAATTTAAACAGTTGAGTTGCACTAACTATCAATAATCACATAGTAGCACTGAGGTCTTGAATGCCTCAAAATAGCTTTAAAATGTTTAAAAATTTCAATATACGAGTTTAAAACTAAAAAAGAAATTATAACCTTTTTTGGAACCCCCGGAAAAAATTTCCCAATGAATGATGGCCTCTAACCCAACCTCACTCACATAATCAAGGTAAGGAAATTCCCAACAGCATCCCACAAGGAATACGGTCCATTTAAAAAGAAATAATAGGGGTCTCTCTCAATACCCATCATTGCACTAAAAAGACACAAACCCAAAATGTTTGTGAAAAAACAAAACAAAGTATACACCACCTACCTTGAACTAGTACGATGTTCTTCATCCAGTATCAGCCATTAATTCAGTATAGAACAAGGTAGATCTACACAAAGAGAATAAATGCTCAAAATCTTATAACATTGCAAAATAAGAAATCAAGATGAAAGGATCAATATTAATTTATAGCTTACCTAGGGGGTTTTAATGGATCTGATGGGGTTCAAATCTGACTTCTGACGAATAATCGGGAAGGATTTGAATTCTCGGGTGCCTGTTTTATATAGATTTTTTCTAGAACCAGAAAAAAGATTCTACTACCTGTTTTATGAAAAATTTAGAAACTAAATGGAATTTAAATAGGTATACACACCATGTATACTATTTAACTATTCAATTGGTTTTTTTTCCACCGATGTACTTTCCAGGACCTGTTGACCTGACTACACGGCGTGTACTAGGAAGAACGTGGCGTGTAATTGGTTTTTCCTCTCTTTCTCACCAACATTCTCACACACCATGTATACCCTACACACATTTCAATACTACACTAAGTGTACTTATAAGTACATGGCATGTAATATTTTTCTTCCATCACTTGCCCAGTTTTCTCTTGTTTTCTCAAAAACAACTCAAAGGAAAAAAAGAAAAAAGAAAGTCGTACCTCAAAGTAAGAATCGGGTTCTTAAAATCACATGAATTAAATGATAGGGATTATAAAATATCACCTATCATGTTCCTGGAGCATCCATTGTCTAATTACCATTATTTTTTGAGATTTATAAGGAATATTTCCAAAAATTAAATAATTAAATAGACTATTTTGGTAACCATGCCAACTTGTGTCCAACTAGATTAGTAGTAAAAAACTTAATCACTCGATTTGATTTAAATAATTTATTATTATGTTGATTTGAAATTAAATCATTAGAAAATAATGTTCAACTATGCCCCAAATATTTTTTAAATATCAGTGAAAACTCATTGGCATAATGTCCTTTCATTCTGCATTTTAAACAGGTTACACTGGAAATACTTCCTTTTGAGATTTTAAAAAAGTGAGTATTATTTAAATTTTTAGTTATACTACTCTATAAAAACCCATTGTTATTAGTGTTAGTTTCATTAAATACATCATATTATCATATTTTTTTAACTTTTACAAAATTATATATATCCTCTTTAAGATTACAACTTCATTTTTCAAAACTAAATTTTCTTTTTGAATAGTTTCTAAATCCGTATAAACTTTATCATTAGTTCCATAAGGTATGATTATTGATTTTTTATTCTGTTACATTAATTTTTTACATTATTTATATCATCCAAAACTAAATTAAATATTCTATCTTTATCTTTATTATACTTACAGAAAGTTTTTTATTCTTTCATTTTCCTATTTTGGTTTTACTGTATCATAATTATAATCCTATTTAAATTTATCATTCTGGGAAATATAAATTTTTATATTTTCACATTCCCTTAACATTTTCTAATTTACTTTAATAAAATTGTTATTATTAACATTTAATTCAGTATACTTTTCAATTATTCTAACTCTATAATTTTATAAATTGTGCATTTTCTTTAAGAACTTCCTTAACTATGAAATTTATAGAATCAAAATAAGAACATGAATCAAAAAAAAATCCAGTATCAATACTAGATAAATCATTATGAGAAAAATTTGCAAGATTTATTAATTGAGTAAATAGTGAATAATTTTTCTCATAATGAATATCTATTAGGGAAAGATTCCCTGCCTCCTGTTCACTTCTAGAAAAACCACTTGAGTTGGAATTCTCTAAATAGTCCCAACCACCAAACAAATCCTTTTTTCTTTCTTATTTTTCCTTTTTATTTCTTTGGATATTTTAGTTCAGGGTAGACATTAATTATGTGAACTTTCTTACTGAACTCATAACAAGTTAATTATGAGGCATCATTATTCTTAGTGTTATTACCCTTCTTGTAGTCTTTTCTGGACTTCCTCTTGAACTACCTCTTTCAAAAGTTATTTCTCATGAACTTGAAAAACTTCTTACTAAAGTGATTCATATCCTTGTCACTTTCTTGGAACTCAGATTTAGAGGTATTATAGGTTTAAATAAAATTGTATTTTAATAAAATACCTATTCTTTTATTAGACTCCTCATCAATGATATTTTTCAACTCTAACTCATACTACAGTAAAGAGCCTATTAATTCATCTAATGTATACTCCTTAAAATTCTTACTCTCATCGATGTCCACCTTATTTGCATGAAATATTTTTAGAATATATCTAGGTACTCTTTCCACTTGATATGTGTTTTCTAAGACTTGTCCAAGATCACTCATACAAATTTTTATACTAGTAAACCGATGGAACCTAGTCCATAGATTCTTCATATCCCATATGGAAGTCCTATTATTCTACTTGGAGTATTACTATTTTCTTTCTCTTGAGATTTTCTGTATGATAATGATTCACTTTAAGTATCCTTCATATATTGTGGGTTGTCTTACAAGCTGAAATATGGATATAGAAACTTCTACTTATAGAATAATAAACAATAATTTAAACTGTATAATTCAAATAATATTTTACCATGTCATCATAATCATATTTATTTAATTTTCTAAAGGATTACAAAGGAAAACAGAACACAAAAGAAAAAACAAATAGATTGGGACAACAAAGAAAAAATTTAAGGTGGTCTGAAATAATAGAGGCCAAGAATGTCCCCTCTCACAAGGTTGATCCACTATAGATTCAAGTCATGCACATTGGTAAAATAGGTAATTTGAGTACGCTGATACACCCTAGAAGCAAGAAATTCTGCTACTTTATTAGCCACCTTCCAGGTATGAAGAATACTTGTCTGACTATTAATTAGGTTCCTTCACCGTCGAATGATGTATGAAATAGACCATGGAGAAATACCTAAACCAAAAAAGGACTTATAGAACGTCATGGAGTCTATTTCGACCACTTCTAGGTTGATGTTAGCATGATCAAAAATAAGAAGACCCACATTCAGAGCTCTGGCTTCAGCCTAAAGTGAATCTCCACTGCCAAATAAATCAGAGAAAGCAAAAATAATAGAGCCCAAAGAGTCCCTAACCACCCCACCTCCCCTCATAACAACTGATAAAAGGTTCCATATGTATTTACTTTGAGGCTCGAGTTGTGAGGGTACCATCTTACCCAGCGACCTTGGTAAATAGGAGAGCTCGAATAACTGTGGGAAAAGCAGGCATCGAGAGAATTGAGGGTAGGAATAGCCGACCAATTTTTGATGAGCAGCACCAGGTCCACCATGAGGTTACGGGTTCTAGAAACCAGCATCCTCCAAGAGCAGGCAATACCTTTGAATCATACTTTATTCTGAGAAAGCCAGAAACACCAGTAGTCGATGGAGAGAACCATTTCCCTTGCTTTCATTTCCAGACCAGCGTCACCAGCACCATGGAACCATTTATCAAGGAAAGAAGACTCCCGAAAATCTGTAGTAGAAAACCCATTGAAATCCCCAAAATCTAAAAACAGCTCACGAGCCTAGTACCCTTTGAAGAAAAGATGATATAGCCTCTCCTCTTGTTGATCAGCACAGCACGCACACCTGGAAATCAAAGAGATACATGTGCGTTTAATGAGCTCATCCATAGGAAGTGCTTTATTTCGAATCCTCCAGACAAAGAAATTGTGATTTGTAGGAATTTCCTTGCACCACACCAGCTTTCCCCAGTTGTCCATCTTCCAGGCCAAAGGCATAATTCTGTAAAAATCCTTCACAAAGAAGATTTCCGATGATGACCCAGTAAAGACACATTTGTCAGGCTTGATTTGAGATCAATACACTCAATGATAGCACGTTGCTTCTCATCCAAAACTGTATTAATGAAACCCTCATTTCTTCTTGCTTGGTTGAAGTATATATCTGAAAAAGGACATATAGGGAATTCAAGACAGGATCCTTCCCAATTATGATACCAGAAAGAGATCTCACCTTTACCCACAATCCACCGAGAATGATTCTCAAGGGTGGGAATTTGAGTGTGGATGATATACCATAGGGAAGAAGTACTGCCTCTAGCCAGATCCAAAGTAGAAGAAATTTTTTTGGTCATGAATTTTCCCCACATAGTCCTCTCCTCAAGAACCTCCCACGCCAGTTTTTCCTGCATACACTGAAGAGTATCCAATATATTTCTGATATTAATACCACCCTCCTCAATCGGTCGTGCCATTCTAGACTAGGAAGCCCAATGATTCTTACCTTCCATATTAGCATCCCAAATAAATGAGGCCAGGATCCTGTCAATATGAGAGACCACCCCTTTAGGCCCCTAAGTAGCTAAGAGATCATGCATTGGGATAGAGTATAGCACACTATTAACCAGGGTAATTCTGCCTCTAAGGGAAAGAAACTGATTCTTCCAATTCAAGATCCTTCCTATAATTCTTTCAATAATTTTATTGAAATGGTGGATATGGGGTCTAGTGGGAGAAGTGGAAGCTCCCAAATAATTCATAAGAAATTTTCTTATTTTCCTGTCAAGGATATTGGACAAAGAGGAAGCACTCCTGTCCAGACATCTATTTGATATGTAAAAGTTAATTTTCATCTGGTTGATAACACGGCCGCTCCATTTGGAATAAACATCAAGGATTTTGTTGATATATCAAATAGAAATTATGCTAGCATTCAAGAACATTAATGTATAATCAGCAAATATAAGGTGAGAAATAGTACAAGAGTACTTCTTGTATTTGAAGGGAAGAACATTCCCCTTCCATATACTCATGTTGATGAGACGAATAAGGACATCTTGGATCAAGATGAAAATGGTTGGGGATAACAGATATCCTTGTCTAAGCCTATAGGTCACCTTGAAAAACCCACAATTTTTTCCCATGAAAGAAATATAAATCTTGGAGGAACTATATCACTTGACCAGGAGATCAGTAACCCAGGAGGAGAATCCCATTTTTCCAAAAACTTTAACAATAAAGTTCCATTCCACTTGGTAATAGTCCTTGTCCATATCCAATCTGATGGCCATGTTGGAACCTGTAACCTTATGGTTGATATCACTAGTCATCTCTTGGGCAAGAGCTATTTCCCCTTTGATTGTTCTTCCTTTAATAAAACTGTGTTACTCATCCGAAAGCCAGATGTGAGGGCACGAGGACATTATTCTATTAATCACACTAGCAAGAACCTTGTAAGGAAAGTTACACATACTGATCGGGTGGTAATGATAAAGAGAGGAAGGATCTTTAATTTTAGGGATTAAAACCAGTGTTGTCGCACTAGCCACCCGGGAAGACCACCTCCCCTAAAAAAAGTCATGTATCACACCCACTAGGTCACTCTTGATGATGTCCCAATAGGCCCTATAAAAATCCCCCAAGAAACCATCTGGGCCTGCGGAACTCTCTAATTTGAGGCCACACATCACCCCAAAAATCTTTTGCTCCTCAGTTAAGGCTCCAAATATATCATTGGAAGAGGCTGTAACTGCATGAGGGACTACCTCGAGGAGATCCTCGAACATACTCAGGTAGCCTCCTAGCATATTGGGATTGGGACCTGCAATAATAGATTTAATGTAGGATTTATCCAAGCCTCCGATTAGCTCCCTATCATCTGAATAGGTCTCTTCCTCCATTAAAATGTTGTTTTTGGAAAATCATATTATTTCTTTAATACATGTATGAAAAAATGCAGAATTTCAGTTTCCTTCATGCATCCACTTAATCATCACTTTCTCATGCAGTAGGTGCTCCTTCCTCAACAGCATATCATCCAGTTCATTCTTCTTTTGGTGGAGAGCATAGAATATTGAGTCATTTCATTCATTATCAAGGCTAATTTTGAATCGATCAATATCCCTCTTCACCGCTTCGACATCCTGAGAAGAAGGAGGATGGGTCTTTATCCATGTGAGAAAATTACACTTCAGCCTACGCAGTTTCTAATGTAAGCTAATACAAGCATTCCTGTGAGATGGTTTGTTCCAAGAGACCATGACTGCATCCTGATACACAGCCAAAGAAACCCACAATTCAGAGAATGAAAACTGCTTGTCCATTTTTTTCATGGAATATAGCACTACCTAAAGGGGGAGTGATCGGGGAGGCTCCTCAAAAGATGGTTCACCTTCACATCAGGGAAAGCGGATATAGCTTGAAAATTGGCTAGGAATCTATGTGATCATGAAATGATTAAGTGGCTGCATGAAGGAGACTGGAATTCTGCATTTTTTCATGCCTGTATTAAAGAAATTAAGATGCTTTTCCAAACCCAACATTTGAATGGAGGACGGGACCTATTGATCTACACTCATTTGTTTCAATTATGATTCAATTATATATTACCATTATCCATTGTCACTTCCATCAAATAATGGGGGTTTTATGGAATGATTCCATCATTTGAATTGACACCTTCCATCTTAAAAGAAATATTTTCTTTTTTCCCTTAGACTATTAAGTCTTGGATACCAATTTAAGAGAGAGTTAAAAATAAGCAATAGAAATAATCAGAGAGGCTTCCTATCCTTTAAGAAGTTCCTACTCTCATATACCAATTTTTGGATTATTATTGATAAAAATAATTACTAGAGGGGGTGAATATTCATTTTAAAAAATTTAATACAAAAAAAATCAGAGTTTATAAAATTATGATTTGTAGTGAGTGCAGTGTTATTTGAATAATATATAGTAGAAATAAAAAATAAATAATAGAATAATTTATAGTGGTTTGGATAAAAAATATCTTATTCCACTCCCCTACCTCCTATAATCCTTGAGGAGATAGGTTCCCACAAAGAACCTTTCTTTTAAAGGTGTGAGAACCTTTTTACAGACACTGCATTTTCCAGAAAAAAATTAGGCACAACCTAGTTTGATATAGGAGACTAGCCTAGTATATTTACCTAAATTTTTATCAAGAGAGACAACCCAGACTTCAATTTAGGTGGTGCAATAACCAGATGATTCAAGACTTGTTTTTTATTGGGAAAATAATAAACCAAACTCAGATAAATACAAATAGAAGAAAAAAAAGATCACATGAATAAAAAATGATATAGGGAAATATGTAGATGATTGAACAGTCAAAGATTTCAAAGCTCTATGATCATTGATCACTTGAATGGAACAATGTTAAAGTGAAATTCCTATGATCACAGCCATAGTACGGAAGTAATATAAGTTCATTCACAATTGAGAGCAGAAAGAACGTGTCGAATATGTATCATAAGTAATTTTTTCAATTGATCTACACCATTATTATTTTATTATGTGAATATATCTTTCATTTAATTAAAAACAAAGATCCTCTATGATATTTTCCGTGTCCAATATCTGCATGACACTTGTTATAGTGGAACAATAAAATTATATGACTATTACCTTCATTTGTTAAGTTTTTTCGAATAACATAGAACAAACAAACTTTATATTTCTTCATGAAATTTTAATATAAATCAATTAATATGTTAAGTATACAAATTTTAAATAATTAACAATTATAAGAAATTTGAAAAAAAATAATTTTCTAGATTATAAATAAAAAAATGTTGTAAAAATAGAGCATTGCTTGTACTTCAATATGCATGTATAAATGTGCATAAAATAATACTAAATTTTTTTTTTTCACACTCTTTCAATTATTATTTCATCATAAAATAATAAAACATTTAAAAAAGTGATTATTTTAATAACATAAAATAAAATATGAAATTAAATTTTAGAAACAATATTTTAACTAATGGTGGATTAAAAAAGATGGCGGAATATTGACCTACCATTGGTGTCCAATAGTGGAAAAACAGAGAAGGGTGGAAGAAATACCACTGAAATGATCTACCATTAGACATCCAGTGGTAGAAAAATAGAGAATGGTGGCTTATTTTTTCTACCCCTAAAAATAGAGAGATGTGGAATTCCAATGGTGGAAAAATTAGATTAGATGCTATTGTTTCACTTATAAGCATAAAAAAATAAAATCCAACAAAAATAAACTATTTCTAAATTTCTTAGAAACTAATGGATTCTAGATAAGGAATAAAAAATTTGGTAACATTGGATGTAAAAAGTTGGAAAAAAGACCTACCATTGGAGATGTCCAATGGTGGAAAACTACAAATAAAACACTTGAAGAAACTATCAATTAAAAGGATGAAAAACTACTGATTAAAAAATAAAACAAATTAAAGTAATTAAATAAACTACTAAAGATATCAAGAAAAATATCTACTTATAAACCTATCCATATCATTTTAAATGTGCTACCATTTGAAATAAAATGGTATAAAAATAGAGTATCTAGATTTATAAGAAAATAGGATAATATTAGATTCCAATAGTTGAAAAACAGAGTAGGGCACTACCGTTTGGGTCCAATGGTAGAAAAATTGAGAATATAACATTGGATAACTTCCAATGGTGTTACCATTGAATAAATATCTATAGTAAAACAAGGAAGAAACAAATAAAATGGTGAGACATCAGATGTCTGAAGAAGAAGAAGAAGAAGAAGAAGAAGAAGTCAAGAAACTGTTTTTTTAGTTACCAGATGAGGCTTTAAACTAGTATTTCATGCTGAGTGGAATCAAGAAGAGAAAGTGAAAGATACAAGAATGTTTTAAAATTTACCTGGTTTGTTGAATAAAATTGCTCACAGAAGGTGGAATATAATAGAATTTAAAAAATGTGGGGGAACAAAATATGAACATGGTATAATTATAATGATCAGATGACTTGTTGGGATTTGATCAGATGGCCAAGTGCTATCTGAGTTTTTTAACTCTAATGAAAAGTGAATATTCTTTAATATCCAACATAAAAAACAAGTATCAGAGAGAGATTGATATAACATACAAGCATTTCCACTCCCACCTCAAGATGTCAATGGGATTTATCACCTACACCCCTCTACACACACATGGTCCTTACACACATGCCTATAGGGTGACCTAGCCTGACCTATGTGAAATACATGGCCTTTATACATAGGACCATTTGAACTTTGGGTGTACTATGCACAACATGGCCTCCAACTGGGCTTCCTGTGGTAGTCCTTCCTATGTGTTTGACTCAATGGTTCCCCTAAGTGGCTGAGGGATAGCCTACGTGGATTAGTTAGGATAACCCAATTTTTTTATAAAATAAAACAAAAAACATATTCAAATATTAAGTATCATTATAACATTCAAGAAATATCATTGTTAAAAAATTAAATTATTTAAAATATTTACTTAAATATTATTAGAACTTATTATCAAAAATTATTAATAAATTAAAGCACTTAATTATTTAATAAACTTGATAATTTAATAAAATGTTAATATATAGTAATTTATAAAAACAAAAAAATCATGTTAAATTATTAGAACCACTTTCAAATACTAATTGATGATTGTTAGGATCCCTCCTTGGAAACCCTGGAGTTGTTGTGAGGTCATGGTCAACCTCTCGATCCACCTTCCTAAGATAAGGAAGGAACTAATTTTCATGATATAGGGATAGAATCATGAAGTGGTTAAAGGTGGTGGTAAGTGCCACTAGCTTCGCTGTGACATCCATCGGGTGGGATGGGTTCATAGGCATTAGTTCTTAGAGATCATCGCATGCTACCTCTAGGGTTAGGATGGTACCATGTCTATGGTACTCTCTTACCACCACATTATCAACTTGGTGCTAGATACGCAGAATAGGTGATTTCATCCTTTGTATCATAGGGGCCACATATCTCGAAAACAATTGAATAATTAAAACACTTTATTGAAAACAAAATCATTTGTTTGGATTGAAGAGAGCTCTAAAAAGGGTACCTGGAACAAAATCGCCATAAACAATAACATCAATCAGTGTAGTATCACAAATAATTTAATGTTCGACTAGTGATTTTCGTAGTTAAAGAGTAGCTCAGATTTTTTATTTTTTGTTATCTAAGAATATTCACATAAAATTCACTATTTTTGTTGCAACTAAAATTGAATAATTGAACGATTATTGATTTGTTATGGATGAGTATTTTTGTATAATTTTGATTTCATATTTACCATATTTTTTCAGATGGTTTTCAATGGGTTTTGTTCATAGAACTAGAAACACCTAATGGTTATTGTATCTATGGAGATAAAATTCAGTGTGGACATACTTTCCAAAGCCAGGATGTCACTATTTTTTTATTAGTCACACTTCAAAATGGACATTGGTAATGGGTTCTCTATTAATGTAGCAATTTATATGTATTATACCCTCTTCATCAATGTGTCCTTTTATTCACTTATATCGATGCAGGGGAAAGGGGAAACATTACAAAGAAAATCAAGAAACACAAAAATATAGGGAAGTAATTAGAGAGTCTATAACTCAATGACTCTTTAAGACCCACTGGGGTAGATAATGATGGCCTTTTATTCAAACATAGAGTTTCCATATTTATTTTATTAATTTGTGATGATTTTATATTAATCTATATAACTAAGAACTCTGGAATTTATCATCATCCAAGATGAGAGTTATTATCATGATGTTGGGATCATAACCATAAAGGATCTTCCTACATATCCTCATAAAAGGAATTAAAACCCATGTAGTTTGATGCCACTTAATAGGACATGTCATTCATTTTATGATCATTAAATAAGGACTGATTCATCTAGTTTAATGTTATGAAATAATGAATTCTATGAAAACTATTCCTCAAAATAGTTGGTGTGGGTCTTATGCATTAGTGTCCCTTTATGTTCATCTCTAGTGGGAACAGTTTTTGTTTAGAATATGGACCAATGAAGGAAATTTGGTGATACTTATGGAAATATGACTATTTGGGTGGGGAATGGTGTTATTGGGAATATGACCTAACAAGAGGATTTCCCTAAGGGGATATTTTCTCTACCCTGGCTTCGCATAGATAGATATTACATCTTAATAGATGAATATTCATTTCATTAAAAAAATATATGCATAAGTATCATATTAATTTATTGTCTTAGGGAACTTGGATATACAAAGAACATGTTCATAAGTGAACTACATCATCTCCCATTGAGTTATCCGTAACTAGAACCCCTCTTAGGCATATCATACATAATGTCTTTCATCATAAAATGGATAAAGGGAACATAAGAAAGGGTAATCTCAGATTCTTATTAAGGTTAATAAATAGATAAATCAATGACCACATAAACACAACATGAGAATAATGGTATGATAATATGAGCATAACATTAGAAAATCAAACCCTTCATATAAAAGATCATAATCTTCAACAGGGTATAAAAATTGATAGTTCATAAGACATGAATAAAAAAGAAATCAAATACATTATCCATGCTAGTATAACATTGAAATAATACATGTAATTATGGCATGCACATAAGAATAGAAAATCATTTCTGTAGTAAATTTTAACACCCAATACTATCATAGTGGATAAAGTCCCTTATTGAACTGGTTTCACTCCCCATTTTATTCTTTTTTATCTCATGAGATATAAATCTTTACCCAATGCATTGGAGGGTGATATTGGTCTCACCCTTAACATAATGAAAACCATGCATATGTGTTCCATAAGATCATAATTAATTTATCATATCATAATTCTAGAAAATAAATGGGTTTCAAAAACATTTCATTATATCATAACCTATGAAAAATAAATAGGTTTCATAACCTCTTTATCATTTCTTCATAGAATAACTTGTGAAAAGAAGCAGGTTTCATAAGTATTTACTCACAGTATAACCTATGGAAGATAAACAGTTTTCATAAAAATAATGTCATCTTAAACATAGGCCATTAATAGAAATAATAATAATTTTATACTTCGATCGTATCCCCATTAAATCATAGGTAACATCAATGGATTTCGTATTAAATAGAAAATTATTTTGAAAGATCATTTAAAACATTTCTCGAGGAAAATAGCATTTCCATTTTAAAAAAAAGTAAAACATAAAAAATTTCAAAATATATTTATTTTAAAAAAAAACCTTGTATGATTATAAAGGAGGATTCAATGAAATAATTGGTCATGATGGTGGATAATTCTATTCATTCCATATACATTAAAATAAATATTCATTTCACCTTTTTGGTAAAAATTCAGAAGAACCTTGTTTGGAAAATGAAAATAAGATTAATTTTAAAACATTTTTAAAAAATTAATATATGGGAAAAATTACTTAAAAAAATCTTGAGATAATTTTAAAAATATTTTTTATAACATTTTTAGAAACATGGATGTAACACCCTAAGATTTTATGAAAAAATTTATTTTTTTTAATTTCTTTGATGTCTTGTGTTGTACGCTACATCAAGATTATCTTGTACTATACGCAACACTGTATTAACTTTAAGTATACACAACACTATTCTTGGCTTGCATTACACGCAATCGCGACCTTCCTTGATAACGTGTATAGTACGCAATACCGGGTTTCACTAAACAACGATATATGGTTATAATATTATTATGAACAAGCCGTTATAAATAGTATTAACTAAATTTTGAATTTTATAACATTATTATTCATCTTACTCATTTTCTAGAACATGGTATGAGAACAAAATAATTTTTTTAGGTAAAATAAGTATTTTTCAAAAAATACAGTTTGCCGCCTTTTGATGGCGCACCCACTTTAAATCAAGTTTTTGAAATATTTATAAGTTCAATTTCACAAAATAAAATTCTACTTTGGAATCAGGATATAAAAATTTACTTTGGATAAATTTTTCATTTTATTCTGATAACTTTCATATTTTAATAAATAGTAAAAACACGCTATATTTTAATTAAAAAAAACATTTTTCATCATAATAATTTATATGGTTAAATTATAATATTGAATGTTTTTAAAGTATAAATAGAATATATTTTTACTATTTAATATAACTTATGTCATTATCATTAATTTTACATTGAATTCATAGGTAAAAATATTTCAATCTTTGACAATGTTTTAACTTTTAAAACTCGTTTTCTTGACAAAAGGATTAAATTTAAATTAATTACTGCAACTTATGTGTTTTGAATTTTGAAAAATGGATTCCATATTTGGATTCAGTGGGTCCAAATTATGTTAATAAGTTACTTTTATTTTATTTTTTCATATTATGAATAGTAACTATGGTAATTTTTATTTACTGCAGTTCAAGGTAAATAGGGTAATTAAGGGTAAAAATAAGATTATAACATTACCCTAACACCTGAAAAAATTCTATTGGATGTCTAAAAGTATACCCTTATCACCTAATGGTCTGAATAAATTCATTTTATGGACTTTTGACCATTAAAATAATTTAATTATTATTAAAACCAAAGAAAGTGACAACATGTCACTCTCTTAAATCCTATAAGTATAATAATTTTAATTTAGTGATAAGCTTCATAAAACATAGAAAATTAATAGTATACATAAATATAATAAAAATATATACATCATGTGATTTTATTTATAATTTTTAGGTATTAAATAATTATCATTAAAGGTGACACAATAGTGATGTTGAAATTAGTTTATTGATTGAAATATAAAATAAATGGTTTTAAAAATATTAAAATAAATATTATATAAACTATTTAATGTGCTCCACTAATTTTATAGATAAATATTAAATTTTATGAATCTATTAAATCTTTTAGTTTGAATATATACTCTATGTAGATTTTATTTAAATTCAAATAAATGAATAGTGTCAAAATTTATACTATTGTTATTTTATAAAAATAACATATTATAAAATTGTTTAAAAATAATAAAAATATTTAAAAATTATAAATTTAAATTTATATGGTCTAAAATGTGATAAAGTATCTAATTATGGATAATTAATAGCACATAAGTAATTATTTATATCAATTTAAAATTTAGAATATTATTACTAGAAATAAAATTAAATAGATTAAATAAGGATAAATCAATTTGATAAGGTTTAAAATAAATTCAAAACATGTATAAATTTTATTTTTTGATGATATTACAACCCTATATCATCTAATATTTGTATTTGAGTCATTTTTTGGAGGTTTTTAAGTGAGGTTGAATTTATTATAAATTAATATTTCTTATGTTACCAAAGGTGCCCCTCGCCTCCCTTATAAAAAGGGCACCCCTTCCCTCTTCTCTTCACACCCTTTTGAGCCTTGAAGCTCGGACAACCCCTGAAAATTCCTCTTATAAACCTCTATAGTTATATCATATTGTTCTGGTCTTCTCAAAAGACCATCTCTAGTGCCCTAAGAAGAAGTTTCAAGGAGGTGCGTCGAGGAAGAGGTAATCTCTTCTACCGACTCTTTCAAGTTTCTTTCTTCTTCTACTTACTATTATTTAGTTGTTTCATTATAAAGTAACGACATAAGTATTTATTATATACTGATATGTTATTATAAATATGAAACAACCCTATTTCACCTTCTATTCATCCTACGGAAAACGAAATCATCATGCGTGCGTACGTACGGAATACCGTCTCCATGTCGTGGTGTAATCTGTTTTTCCACCACCACCTTACTTGGATGGGTATAATGGTGTAAAGAATAACTATATATAGTTATTATAACATCATACTGATTCTTATAAATTATATCCTCCACTCCAATTCAATTCAATAATTATGGTAACGATATCATCGCTCGTGCGTATGTACGGATTACCGTCTCCACAACACGATGAGATTCATTCTCCATGTTAACCATTCAAGAATGATTATAAAGTATATATAATATTTAATCACGAAATATAGGACATATTAATGATACTTTATTTATATATATGTTATTTACTTACATCTATTAAATTTAATAATGAAATAAAAACAGTGTTCATGCGTACGTACGGCCTACCGTCTCCATGAACGGTGTATTTCTTTCCATTTATCAATCTATTATATATATGTATATTCTGAATATATATTATATATAAATCATGTTTTATATTATGGAATTAATTAATCATGATCTAATTAATCATATGAATAATTACAAGTCAAAACACATACGATAAATGATACGATTTTACCAAGAACGCTGCTTTAACATGGAATTGACAAATGAACGGATAATATGAAGTCATAAGTGAATCATATATGATATCATAAATATTATTATGGTTCTTTTGCAAGTTAATAATATGTTTAAACCTACTATACAGGAGTCTCGGAGACATACAGAAGAAATTGGACAAAAGGTAAGGGATAATTTTGCAAATCACATTTTTATCCGAGATTGCTTGTACGTAAGTATTTACTAGGGTTATATTTTTCATCCATGTCCATAAAAATGTTTTTAATAAATTTTTTAATATTATTCCATTTATTTTTAAATTCATGTTTACCCATTTTTGACTTTTACTTTGTGTTATGGAAGGAATATTTCTTTTGTTTATCATACATGGTACTTTTTGACTTTTCCGGCCAAAGTTTGAGAAGAATGTTTTTTTCAAATTATACGTCATGAATGGATTTTTATGGTTTAATAATTCCTTTTCCTAATAAAGATTACTATAAAAGATTTCATGACTATTTACAAGAAAAATCCCTTTATTTTAAAATTGCATGGCATTTTGTGAAAAGAAAATGATTTTGAAGAAGGATATTTTACTCAAGAAATCATTTCAAGTGTTTTATCAAAACCATTTTCCATATAAGATGAAATTATTTCATATGTGTATGTTTCAGGTATAATATATCTATGATTTATATGGTTTCACTTTTCTTATGATCAAATGATATCCATTTGTTTTATATGGATTCTGTTATGATGGGATGATGTTTATGAAACCCATTTTATTCTCTAGGTTATGATGAATGATTTATGTTTATGTTGTGGCACACGTAAGAATGATTTCATTATGATATGGGTGGGACCTATATATCCCTCAAATGCATTAGTTAAATATTTATATATCATGATATAGACATGGCTGGAATGCTAAGTTAATCTGGTTCAGTGTTACAGGACTGGAATGAGGAGTGAACTCGATTCAGAAAGGGACTTTGTCCACTAAGATGGTCTTGGCAGCAATTCCTTGGCTACTATAGAAATCATATCATGTGATTAACAGTTTTCCACAATTACATGATTTATTCCCATGCTATTTTATGATGATTGGTGTTCCATTATGATCTATGTCTTACGTACTTCCATGTTTTAGGTCATTGCTCAAGATTTTGATGTTTAAACATTATGTTCATGTTTTTAAGTTAAAATGTATATGGTTTGTTTTATTTTCTCCATGCTTACTCTTACTAAGAATTTGAGCTCACCCTTTATATGTTTTCTTTTCCCCAGGATATAAAGAAAGGTTTTAGGTAAGAAAAAAAAGGATGATCTTTATAGGAGATGTTGAAGATCTTTCACCAAGATTAGAAGATTATATTCTAAGTTTCCAAAGACACTAAACTATTATGGTCCTTTAGTGTCTGTTTTTGTTATATATTATATATTCTTCAAAAGTAATGTAATGTCTATGTACATCAAGTTTGGGTCTCTACAATGGATATGGAATAGAAAAGTATTTATGACCAAAGATAGAAATAAAGTCAGTTTTTCATTAAAATTTTATTTTGGTTTATTGAGTACTTAAAGGAAGAAAAATAACATTAATACATGTATTCCCAACATATAAACATTTAAGAAGAAAATTAATTATAATTTTTTAGTGTTAGGTCACAATATTTCAACATTGGAAACTTAATCAATAAAAATATGAATGAACGATGATATTATAACATAAAAATATTACTGTTTTGGGTATATTTGGATTCATAATCCCCATGAAATAAAAAATATAATCAAATAAAAAAATTTAATTTCATGAAAATAAGTGGATTCATGATATAACATGTCAAATGGGTAGTATATTGATCGCATCACAATTCACTGCTTAATTTCACCCCTACAGCACTGTTTTAAACTAATTTTGTATTTAAAATTAAAAATATTATCTCAAATTGAAAATACCATTTTATTAAATTATTAAATGTTTATCACTATTAAAAAGGGAAATTATTCTTGTTTTTGGTAATTTAGTTGTAGGAGGAGGTGATTTGGAGGGTCGGAGATGATCCAGAAGGGAAATGGGCCAAACTGCATGGAAGCCCAAAGACATTTGTCCACGTTTTTGCACATTTCTAAAAATAAGTGACTAGAAATGGGATGATATTTTTTGGTCCACTCCAAAACTTAATGTTATAAAAATCATCTAAAGAAACCTAATTCTAATTCTCCCATTAAGGCGGATATCCGAACCAATCTCTCCAGGGGATAAAATCTTCACGAAGTCAATGATTTAGTTCTGTATTTAGGCCATATATCACAATTTAATCATCCATTGGCCCCCAAATTTAACATGGAAATATTAAATATATTTTCTTAAAACTATTATGTTTTTTCCAACTTGATATAATATCCTTTACCAACTCAAAACTGATACACAAGTGGTATTTCAAAAACTCGGTGCCCAAAACCACTCCCCATTTTGGCTATAAATTGACACCTTGGGCACCCCATTTGGAAGTTAGGCCAATGAGTGAAGTGCTAAAATTTTGGAGTTATAAAGGATTCCTATCACCAACTTATAGGTTCTGTAGCTTTTTATACTCATAGGGGGATATCATGAAGCAAGGATCCCTTCATCGAAGCCTTCCTCCCTTTTTGCTTTGTAATATTTATGTTTTCATAATAAACTTCATTGTTCTTATTCTATTTCATATATTTTTTCCTGTATTCCACTATTTTTACTCTATTTTATTCTTCCTATATCATCCTATTTGATCTGAAACTCAAAATTAGAAACAAGATTGGGTTATACCCATTTTAAACCATTGCAAATGCAATATGTTTCTACGATGACTACACCACCCATGGAAGAGTAGTTATTTTTAGTAATTGATTTTACTCTCACCTTATTCATTAATTTATTTTGAATCAATGATATAATGTAATTAACATAATATTATCTATTAATTTAGTTTTTAATTTAATTGAATCTAATCAAACAATTGAACAATTAACACAAAACACGCAAGGTCAGGAATTGTGTGAATTGTGAGAGCGCAACCTTAATCGGTAATACAAAACCATACGGGGTTAATTTGTAGTATTAAAATATAATCCCTAAACTCAATTAATTATAATTTATAGATAGTAAATGAGACTTAATTTACCACTTACCATAATCTAACCTTAGAACATCAATTAAAGCAGGATGATGCGATTACATGTTCTGAAGTTAGCCTAGGTTTAAATTCACATCATCTTTATGGTAAAATTAATTCTCGTAGGGTTTGGGATTTAACAAATTAAGGGATCATAATTAAGTGGATATTGATTTAAATGATAATTATTAATAAATTATTAAATAGGTATAGTTATATCTATTACACCTTTTAAATATTTTCTAAAAAAACATCTTCTTGTTGTGTCATTTTAATCGAACTTCATTTCAAAAATAAATACAAAAAAATATAAAATATTCTTCCAGAAAAATTATTATAGATTTATAAATGATAAAAAACCCCAATAATTTTAATAATTATTCTTATTTACTTTTATTTTATTTTCAAAATACCTTTACTATGTTGTTAAATTTACTCCCTCCTTTGAGAGACGACCTTGGTCAGCCACTCTGCTGCACCTAAGTACTCAAAAATCACATATAATTTAAAATATCCCATGACAGGGCCTTTCAAATTGGCACCATTGTTGGGGAGGCAAGTAATTATTTCAAAAAATTAGAGGTATTTATTTTATTTTACATCTTATTCTACTCTTCTCTTCTTTCTTCCTTCATTACCCAATCTGAATTTTTTTTCTTCTTTTATTTTCTTCTTCTTTTTAGACCATCAACTCAAACATTTCATTTTTATTTTACAATTGTCCACTTTCCTTATTTTTATTTTTATATTATTTATGACATTAACTAATCTCGAGGATCTCTTAGATCTTGACCCTGAGATTGAACGTATCATTTGAGATTGAATCAGAATTCTCAGTCTACGGAATGTTTCAATATTCAACCAGTTTGAGAATTCCTCCCCTCCAAGAACATTGAAATTTGAAACACTTCTAAGTCCAACTTAAAACAAAAACCAATGGCCGAAAACAATAACAATGAAGTTAATATAACCATTCAAGAATTGGCTACACCAGATATTAATTATCAACCAAGTTGTATTGCATACCCAAACCTAGAATCTGACTTTGAACTGAATTCTGGGTTAATCCACCTTCTTCCAAAATTTCATGGATAATCTGGTGATCATCCAAACAAAAATTTAAAAGAATTTAATGTGTTTTTCTCAAACCTTAAACCAAGAAATATCTATGAAGATCAAATAAAACTAATAGCATTCCCATTTTCACTTGATGGAAATGCTAAGGATTGGATGTATTATTTACAACACGAATATGTAACATGTTGGAACAATTTGAAATGTATTTTATTGAAAATATTTTTTCCAGCATCAAGGACCACTTCAATTTGTAATCAGATATTGGGGATCAAGCAATCCCAAGGGGAGTCAATGTATGAGTACTGGGAGTGATTCAGGAAGTTGTGTGCAAGATGCCCACATCACCAAATCAGTGAGAAACTCATTATCCAATACTTCTATGAAGGACTCACACCTATGGAGAGGATCATGGTGGTTTCCAGGGATAGAGGAGCATTAGTGGACAAGACACTAGTAGTTTCACATGCATTGATTTACATAATGGCCCAAAACTCCCATAGATTTGGCGATCAAGGTACAGTGAATGTTAGGGGAGTACATCAGGTAAGTCCTTCTCTTGAGAGTCATTTAATTGATACCAATTTGGAATAATTGACCACTATAGTAAGGAAGATTTATTTTTTCCAAAAGATATCCCATCTCACTCCTTCAAGGCCTTGTGTCATTTTCACTGAGACAAGCCACCCAACTGATTGGTGCCCCCAACTACAAGAAACAGAATATTGTGCAGCAGTGTTTCCTGGGATACTATATCAGCAGCAACAATGACCATATCCCCAAAAGAAGCTCGATTCCTTTCCTGAAACATAAAACCAAGGGAGGAAGGATCAATCAGACATGATTTATGGCTCTGGAAAACAATAAAGGCCCCCTTTTCAACTAAACTTCCAGAAGCCTACACCTTACCAGTTGGGTTTCCAACAACGCCAAAGGAGATTTGAATCCCAAGAATCAACAATCTCAAAACAAGATAATCCACCACCCAAGGTAGATTCTAACACTAATTACCTTTTGAATAAAAAAAATTTTAATCGACAAAATGAGCTAAAGTGTCATGGTTCGGAGCTGAGGGAGTTGAAGACTCAAATGATCCAGATTGCCGCCGCCCCCCAGGAACTGGTAAGTAAGAACTCTAGAAATATTCCTTCACAACCTACTTTAAATCCCAAGTGGAATGTAAGTGACATCACATTGGGAAGTGGGAAGAAAAAAACGGATATATCTGAACCTATCATTCCATCGAGATTTACCTAAAATTCAGAGAAGCCCCATTCAAAACCACCTGATGAGAAACCCAAGAAGAAATATAAAGGTAAGAAAATTATTAATGATGTTCCTCATAAAACCATTACTTTTCCAAATAGAGTTGTTCAAACCAAAAATATTGATGAAGATGAAATGAAAAATAGAAGTTTTGGATACATTAAAGAGTGTGGAGATCAACATCCCTTTACTTGAATCCAGGAATAAAATCCCAAGGTATGTGAAATTCTTAAAAGAACTTTGTACCAATCTAAGAGGGCTCAAGGGAAATGAGAGGATTAATATTGGAAGGAATGTGTCATCACTCATTACAACAAATCTAGAAAATAAAACAAAGTGAAAGGATCCCGAGACATTCACCAGCCCATGCACCATAGGGGAGTTACAATTTTATGATGTTTTATGTGATTTAGGAGCTTCCATAATTGAAATGAATCACTCTTTTTTTTCTTCCTTATAGGTTGGTGAGTTGAATACGATAAGAGTAGTGGTGCAGTTGGAAAATAGAGCTACAACATATCCAGTGGGATTCCTTGAGGATGTACTTGTCCGAGTAAGATATATGATCTTTCTAGTAGATTTCTGCATTCTTAAAATGGAGGACGATCAGGTAAGTTCACGTGATGCCGTTATTTTAGGTTGTACCTTCCTCAAAACTACTAAAATGGTCATAAATGTATATGAGGGTACACTTTCCATGGATTTTGGAGATGAAGTTGTGATATTTAATGTTATGGATTCCTTGAAGTATCCCTCAGAAGACCATTCTTCTTTTGTTATATCCCATTTTAAACCACTAAGTAAAAATCACATGTATTTGGATTATCCTATGATTAGGGAGATTATGAACATTGGTTCTATTTTGATATCTAAGAGTACTTACATACCTGTTTTAAATGCACAGGACTCTTTTAGATTTGATTTTCAAATGGATTCATATTCTGATTTTGAACATGTTTACTCCGATTATGGCATGGCTATTGAGTATGCTGATGGGTTTGATGCTTTATTCTCTGGTTTTGATGATGTATATTCTAATACCGATGTTCATTGTGCAAATATTTTGGTTCCTTAAATTTCTCCATCCATACATCACCCCCTACATTGGAAATCAATCCATTTCCACCTAATCTCAAATAATCGTACTTGTTAAGTGGTGAGAAATTACCTGTTATCATTGATAACAATCTTCCTTTTGAACATGAAGAAGTTTTTTTGAATCTTTTTAGGTAGAAAATTAAGGAACTCAGGTGGACCTTGGCTGACATATCAGGTATTATCCCCTCCATTTTCATGCAAAGGATTCTTTTAGAGGGTGGGGCTAAACCGATTAGGAAACCACAAATAAGAATGAATCCAAATCTTCTGAAAGTTGTAAAAAAATAAGTTGAAAGATTTCTCGAGGAAGGTATAATTTATCACATATCAAATTTCCAATAGGTAAGTTCTATTTAGGTTGTTCCTAATAAAAGTGGTGTTTATATTGTTAAAAATGATAAATATGAGTTAGTTCTAATGAGGGTGAAAAACAGTTGGTGTGTGTGTGTTGATTATAGGAAACTAAATCAATCTACTCGCAAGGACCATTTCCCCCTTCTATTTATTGATGATATTCTTGAGAGACTAGCTGGGAAGATAAATTATTGGTTCATGGATGGATTTTCTAGATATTTTCAGGTTCTTATATCTTCATAGGATTAAGATAAGACTACATTCACTTATCCCTTCGGCAAATTTTCCTACCATAGGATTCCATTTGGACTTTGCAATGCCCCAGGTACCTTCTAGTGATGCATGGTGAGTATTTTTGTTATTGAGACCAACATGGAGGTATTTATGGATGATTTTATAGTGTATGGGTACTCATTTGATGATTGTATTTTTAGTTTGGAAAAGGTTTTGAATCATTGTATTGAGAAGAATCTAGTCTTGAACTTTGAAAAGTTTCATTTCATGGTAGAGCATGGCATTGTATTAGGGAATGTAGTGTCAAAACATGGGATAGAGGTTAATAAATCTAATGTATATATTTTTCCATCCCTACCCTATCCTTTATGTGTGCGCATGGTTTGATCTTTCCTTGGGCATGCAAGATTTTATCAGTGCTTCATCAAATATTTTAGTAAGATTGCTCTTCCTATATCAATATTACTTCAGAAAAATGTGATTTTTTGTTTGATGATTCTTGTAGGAATTCATTTGATGTGCTAAAATAGTTTCTTACCACTCCACCTATGATATATCCTCCATGGTGGGAGATTCCTTTTGATCTTATGTGTGATGCCTCCAACTTCACGGTCGGAGTTGTCTTATCTTGGAGGGTGGAGGGACATTCACATGTGATTTTATATGATTTAAGGACATTGGATTCGGCCCAATAAAACTACAAAACCACAGAAAATGAGTTTTTTGCAGTTATATTTTCTTTAGATAAATTCTATTCATATTTATTGGGCTCTAAAGTAGTTGTTTTTTCTGACCATGCAGCTTTGAGGTACCTTTTGAAGAATACGAATGCAAAGACCATGCCAATCTGATGGATTATCCTACTTTATGAATTTGAAATTGAGATAAATAACAATAAGGGGTCAAAAAACCCAGTGGTGGACCACTTTAGTAGGATTACTCACACACTAGAGGATGAAACCTTGAACCAGGTTCCACTTCAAGACACTTTCCCCAATAAGAATCTTTATTCCATATCAGGTATGCATCCTTGGTATGCAGGTTTAGTTAACTACCTTATTTCCTATGAAATTATTTCAAATTTAAAGACACATCAAGTCCAAAAGTTAAAGAGTGAGTCTAGATTTTATGTGTGTGATGATACCTACTTATGGAACTTGTGTCATGACCAAGTTATTGGGAGGTGTGTTCCTGATCGTGAGTTTGAGTCTGTTCTAAAAAAATTTTATACGCTTGCTTATGGTGGACACTTTGGACCCCAAAGGATAGTTAGGAAAGTTTTGGACTCTGGATTGTATTAGCCTAGTTTATTCCATGATGCTCGTGTTTTTTGTAAGTTTTTCTCATGTTTCCAACACACTGGTAATATTTCTAGGAGACACAAGATTCCCCAACAAACCATATTATTCTATGATATTTTTTATGTATGTGGAATTTATTTTATGGGTCCTTTTCTTAGTTCATTTGGTTTCCTGTATATTTTGGTTGATATTGATTATGTGGGAAAATTGGTGGAGGATAAGGCCGCCAGGACTGATGATTCTCATGTTGTTGTGGGATTTTTCAAAGCATATGTTTTTTGAAAGTTTGGAGTACCAAAATCCATCATTAGTGACCAAGGGACACACTTTTTCAATAAGAATTTGGTTTCCCTCTTTTTTAAGTATGGGGTTTCACACAAAACATCAACACCATACCACCCCCAAACAAATGTCCAGGCTGAGGTTTCAAATCATGATTCGAAACAAAATTTAGATAAAATCATGCAGCTAAATAATAAGGATTGGATAAAGTGCTTGGATGATGCATTATAGTCTTATAGGACAATGTACAGGACACCCATTAGTATGTCCCCATTCTGGATTTTTTTGGGAAAGCCTTTCATCTCCCCGTGGAAGTCGAACATCGAGATTATTGGGTTATAAAGAAATACAACATGGATTTAGCCCAAGATGAAATCCAAAGGTAGCTTCAAATTCAAGAGATTGAGGAGATTCTATTTTCTTAATATGAGAACTAAAAGATCTACAAGGAAAGTTCAAAATTATTTCATGACAAGATGATCAGAAAAGAGAATTTCAAGTTGGAGAGAAAGTCTTGCTCTATAGTTCACGACTGAAGCTGATTCCTGGTAAGTTGTGTTCCAAGTGTTTAGGTCCTTATGTTGTGACTAATGTTTTTCCTTATGGTGTAGTGGAGATCACATAAGAGGACATAGGAAAAAATCTTAACAGTCAATGGGAAACGTTTGAAGAAATACATTGAGGGACTTCCTACTAATGTAGTGGATTTCATCACACTACATGACCCCATCATCACTTGAGCATATCAGGCTATTCCTAACCCTTTCACTTTTTTATTCTTTTTTCTATTTAAAATTATACATTTCATGTGCATATATTATCTCATGGGTTCACATTGAGGACAATAAAACATTTTAAGTGTGGGGGAGGGAACCTTTTAGTTTATTAATTTCAATTGTTTTCCATTTTTTCAATGATTTTCAAAAACAATTATGTGTTTTTCAAATTTTGTCTGTTTATTTTTCAATTTTTTGTTTTATTTTTTGAAACTTTTGAGCTGAAATTATTCTTATCTCCATTTTAAAATCTATATCAATAAGTGAAACAATTTATCCCATGAAACTGAGCTTAAATGAATGCTGAAAATGACTTTGTTTCAAGTTCAAATCTTTTGTAATTTCATGAAAAGTACTCAGAATTTTGAATCTAATGCCACATATCACGGCCTTTATATTTGAAATCACTTTCCTTTGAGGCCTCTAAACCATTATTTTCATATTATTTACATTTACCTCACTTATTGAGAGAACCAAACCATGATTGATTTAACTAGAATTTGATTTATTCCTATCAAAACATGAGGGTTTGAGGTATTTGTTTTTTAAATGATTGAGGAATTTCTTTGGTATTAAATCCACTATTTCATAATAATCCTTTTTATAATGGCCTACCTTTAATATTTAATCCTTTTAGCCCCTATAATCTATGAACATCCTATTAGCATAGCCACATTACAAGACAATTTTCTCTATCCAACCAACTCTTGAAGTGAAACTGCATAATCTAGTTGAACTTAAGTGTGGGGGAAGATGTATTGTGTTTTGATACAACATTTTTTGATACTTTGGGTAGAAAATTAAATTCCAAATATTTTTGTTTGATACTAAAAAAAATCATTTTGTTCAAATCTATGCCTTCTTAGAGCTTTCTTGAAAAAAGAAGTTGTGCCTTTCTAGAGCTTCCACTAAAGAAAGAAAGTTGTGCCTATCTGGAAATTTCATGAAAAAAAATATATTTGAGAATATTTACCATTTTTTACTGATATGATGAATGGTGTAAACTTTCCATGAGTTTTAATGATGATAGAGCTGATTGATACTAAGGGGAGTGAGGAGGAGACAATACTTGAGTGAAAATTAGAATAATGCAATTTTTCTTCAAAAAGAGTCATGTCCTCCTCTATCTGCCTTATAATTTTTCACATCTAAATCCTACAAACCGAAATCCATAGAACTACCCTAAAAAGTTCTCATCATAAACATATGTCCTTGACTCACATCGGGTGGCAATGTAGGAATTTATTAAGCCTATGGTGACCCTTTTATGAGTTTGGATTAGAAATACATTGATGAAAAATTGAAATTTTTTGTGATGAGGGAAAATGAAAGTGAGGTAAGTGTTTTATGTGCATAAGAGTATAAATAAAGTGGAAATATATTGAATGATATAAATGGAGAACTTGAAATAATGGATTTTTATGAGGCATGATATCTTTTGTTTCTTGATGTGGAATTGTTGGATTTCAAGGATATGTGTTTTAAAATTTGTTTTGATTTGATATTAATGTTTACTTTTCAAAAAAAATTGAATACATGGTATGAGGTTTTTCCCCGGAGTGAAAAAGGGTAAGTGTGGGGGTGTGATCCCATCATAATTCACTGCTTGATTTCACCCCTACATCACTGTTTTAAACTAGTTTTGTATTTAAAATTACAAATATTATCTCAAATTTCACATCCAATTTTATTCAATTATTAAATTTTTATCACTGTTAAAAAGGGTAATTATTCTTGTTTAGGTGATTTCGTTGTAGGAGGAAGTGATTTGGAGGGTTGGAGATGATTCAGAAGGGAAATGATCCTAATTGCATGGAAGCTCAAAGACATTTGTCCACTATTTTTCACATTTCTAAAGATACATGCCTTAAAATGGGGTGAAATTTTGTGGGACGCTCCAAAAATTCATGGTATACAAATAATCTCAAGAAACTGAATCCCAATTATCCCATTAATGGGGCTATCTGAACCAATCTATCCATGGGACATAATATGCATGAAGTCAATGATTTGGTTCTGTATTTCGACCATATCTAGTGATTTAATCCACCATTGGCCTCCAAATTTGACATGAAGATATTCAAGATGTTATTATACAACCTTTATATTTTTTCCAACTTGAGATAATTCCATTTACCAACTCAAAACTAATACACAATTGGTATCTCTAAAACCATGTTCCCAAAACCACTCCCCATTTTGGCTATAAATTGACACCTTGGGAACCCCATTTGAAAGTTTTTCCAAGGAGTAAAGTGATGCAATTTTGAAGTTATATATGAGTACTCTCACCACCTTATAGGTTCTGTAACTCCTTGTACTCATAGGGTGGCTCTTGTAGAAAGGATCCCTTCATTGAAGCCTTCCTCCTTTTCTTGCTTTTTAATATTTATGTTTTCATAATAAACTTATTTGTTCCTCTTATATTTAATAAATTTTATTCTGTGTTTCCCTGTTTTTCCTCTGTTTTATTCTTCCTCTATCATCCTATTTGGTTTGTAACTCAATAGTAGAAACAATATTGGGTTATACCCTTTCTAAACCTTTGCAAATGTAATATGTTTCTACGATGACTACACCACCCATGGAAGAGTAGTTCTTTTTATTAATAGATCTTACTCTCACCTTATTCATTAATTTATTTTGAATATACGATATACAGTAATTCACATAATATGATATATTAATTGAGTTTTTAATTTAATTGAAACTATGTATGAAATTGAATAATTAACACATAACACGTGAGGTCAAGAATTGTGTGAATTGTGAAAGTGCAACCATAATCGGTAATAAAAAACCATATAGGATCAATTTTTAGTGTTAAAATATAATCCCTAAACTCAATTAATTATAATTTATAGAGAGAAAATGTGCCTTAATTTACCACTGGCCATAAGCTAACCTTAGAATATCAATCAAAGTAGGGTGTTGCGATTGCATGTTCCGAAGTTAGCCTAGGGTTAAATTCACTTCATATTTGTGGTAAAGTTAATTCTCATAGGGTTTAATATTTAAAAAAAATAATGGATAATAATTAATTGGATATTAATTTAAATGATAATGATTAATAAATGATTTAATAGGTATAGTTAGATTGATTACGCATTTTAAATATTTTCTAAAAAAAATATCTTGTTGTTGTGTCATTTTAATCAAACTTCGTTTCAAAAATAACAACAAAAAAATATACAATATTCTTCCAGAAAACTTCTTATAGATTTATAAATTATAAACAAACCCCATATTTTTAATTAGTATTCTTATTTACTTTTATTTTTTTTCAAAATACCTTTAATATGTTGTTAAATTTACTTCCTCCTTTGAGAGACGACCTTGGTCAGCCACTCTGCTGCACCTAATTACTCAAAAATCACATATCATTTGAAATATCCTAGGACAGAGTATTTAATATATATACCCCATGAAATAAGATAGGTGCATAACACAACTTTTGTCGAGAAGAAACCAATTTGAGACTGAAAAATATTTTACCTAAGTCTCAAATTCCTTGTTACATGTTTAAACCTAATGTATAATAAACATAGTTTTATTATAAAACTATTATATAACCAAAATCATAATTATACTAACATATATTATTTAATTATAAACTTTTATCATGTGTTTATTAACAATTCTTTGATAAAATTACTATTTTTGGGTAATAATTGCTTTATTTTGCAGGTATGTTATCATTCGATGATTTTTGTACCTATGATTTTACCATGGTTTTATGATCTATAAATTGTTAACCATGATAAAAATATAATATATATATATTATATACATATTTATATTCATCCATAAATTTTAGGGATATAAATTACACCATTCATAGAGACAGTAGGTCATACGTATACACGAACATTGTTTCCTTTTTTTGATGGATAGAACAAAATAAGAGTAAATGGTGATTTTAATTTATAGAATAATTATTATTTCATATATATTAAATATATTCTATAAAATTATCCTTATTAAGATCCATGTAAATTTTAAGTGACAAACGAATCAAATCGATTCGTGAAGCGGTAGTCCACCGTACTCACGAACGACATTATCGTATCTCTCACAGAATGGAAAGTAAAAAAATGAATATGTGATATTATATTTATTAAATTATAATTAAATGAAAAATATATTTTATATAAATTATATAAATAATCATAACCAATCTTGATAAGTGTTGGTGAAAAACAAGCCACATCGGTTCGTGAGGAGGTAGTCTGCCATACACATGATCGATATTATCGTTTCCCATTTGAGGGAAGAGGAAATGGATATAGGTCATGCCCATAATATAAAAAAAATATAATTATATGGAATATACTTAGGTTATTATATTATAATAGTATAATAATATTTTAAGGAGGTGTAGAAGGAAATAAAATAAAAATGCTCGTTGAAGAATGTTACCTCTTCTTCGGTTAACCTCTTTAGGTTTACACAAAAAGCCTTACTAGGATGGATTTTTGATCAAAATAAGTTTTATAGGATGAGTGTAGGGAATAAAGGAAGTGATTTTTATAGTTATTTTCTAAACCAATCAGTTTTGGAAATGTAAAGAGGAGAGAAGAGGGGTATCCTTTTAGTGTGGGAGATGACGCACTTAGAATTTTTGAGAAGAAACAATTCCACCCATGTTTTTCTCTGGAAAAAAAGGCTCATAGATGGACAATTTTGGGAAATTAGAAGATATAAGGTTTAAATATTACCATAAAATTTGAATTATACAATTTTTTGGTCATTTTTAACCCATATATTTTTAATTTAACCCCCAGTAAACCTGTTTTTACCATAACCACGGTAGATAATGTTTACTATTTTCACTATTAATTATGGTAAAATAATAATTATACCTTATTAGGTGTTATAAATTATGTTGGTTCAAAATATGGAATCCATTTTTCTGAGTTCATCCCAAATTGGTGGCATAATTTAACTTAAAATTAAACCAGTAAATGTGTCGAGAAAACAGGTTTTTAAAATAAAAAATTTCAAAAGATATAAATGTTTTTATATCAAAATTCAATATGAAATTTATTGAAATGAGCTAATTTGGATTAATTAATATATAATTGAAATAAAAATACTTTTAAAACTACATGAATTAAATTATCCTTGTAAATTATTTAATATAAAAGGTGTTTTTAAAAAAATCAATGTTTTTAACTATTCATTGGAAAAAAGAAATTTTTTAGAAAAATCCCAAAAAATCACTTAAGATAATTTTGATACAATAATTTAATGAATAAAGTTAATTTTTTTAAATAAATTTTCTAAAATTAGTAAAAAATACTTTTATTAATTTTTCACAAAATGAAATAAAAAATGTTTTTGGGAAAATAGTATTTTTGAAACATATAAATACATTTTTAAAAGTTATATAATTTTTATAAATATATTTTATTTATATAAAACCCTTATAATTAATATTTAAAAATTATTTATTTATATTCATACCACTAATTTTAATGTCTAGGTTATAAAGGTCACATTTAAATAATAATATTAATAATATATCATGGTAGGTTAAAATTCAGTGTCGCGTGTAATTCAAGCTAAACTCGGTGTTGTATGTAATGAAATCTATCGAAAAATTTTAATTTATTCAAAAAATAATAATTCATAAAAACTCGAGGTGTTACATTATACCCCAATTAAAATGAATTTCACCCTTTAAATTTTTCAATCTAATAAAAACAATTGAGGATACTTTTTCCTCATCAAATCGTCAGGTTCCCATGTAGCTTCTTCAAACTGGCATTTTTTCCATAAATTCTTGACCAGGTGAGTGGCCTTATTTCACAACAATTTATCTCTATAATCCAAAATCTCCACTAGCTTCTCGACATAATAAGATCTTTCTCTGGTGGTATGAATTATATGTCCAGTACATGTGATGGATCGGGTATGTACTTTCTCAGGAGAGATACATTGAACACATCATAGACTTCAGAGAGGTCTAGTAAAAGAAAGAAATGGTAATATACTGTCCAAATATTATCAGGAATTTTGAAAGGGACAATATACCTAGGGATCAGCTTCCATTTCATTCAAAATTTCATAAACGTCTTCATAGAAACACTTTCTTGCTAACTTTAAATTCTAGATCACATCATCTATTATTAGTATAACTTTTATATCAACATTTTTCTCCCCTTATATGTTTCTTAACATTTATTACCTTATCTTCCATTTATTCAACCTATTTTGGTCCTAATAGATTTCTCTCTCAAACTTCATCTCAACAAGTCATAGTTCTACACCTCTTTCAATGGATGAATTTATAAGGATCCATCTGAATACTCAAGTGAAAGAAATTATTGTTTGATTACTTAACTAGAAGAAGGTGTTGATCCAAACCAACTTTGAAATCAATAGAATAAGATCTCAACATATCCACTAGGGTTTGAATTTTCTCTCAAACTGACCATATTTTAAAGGATGATACATAGTTATAAATCTTAATTTTATATATAGATCCTTCTTAAGATTTTCCATAAATATGAGGTAAACCTCGGATCCTGATCAGATAAAATAGAATGTAGTAGTCCATAAAATATTACCACATCCTTAATATATATTTTGTAAATATTATCAAGAGTAAAGTCTTCTCTTAGATCTTAAAATGTTCTAACTTTGTATGGTGATCAACTAAAACCCATATAGAATTATTCCATTTAGACATTTTGTGGAGTCATATGACAAAATCCATGGTGATGTTTTCCCATTTCCATTCTGTTATGCGTAATGGCTGTAAAATCCCCTTATACTTTTGTCTCTCAACCTTAACTTTCTAACATACCATGCACTTAGATTCAAACTTTGAAATATATCTCTTCATGTGATCCCACTAAAAATACTATTTTAAATCTCTATACATCTTCAAACTTCCAAGGAGAATATAAAATAAAGAAATATTACATTATTATAATAATTCCTTCTTCAAATCAAGTACGAAGGGAACATATACACAGTTCCTAAACCTTATCATTCCATCATGATCAAGGTTAAAATCAAGAACATTTCTTACATTATTTTTCACCTCTATATTATTCTTATATGACACTTTTATCCTCACATAGATATATGGTTTAACACTTATTTGAGAAATATAATATTCCATCTCTTCCTTCAAGATTTCAATATCCATCATTTGAAAAAATTTAAATATTGGATCTTGTTTGATCTTCATCAAAGATAATCTAATATGATTCTTTCAACTCAAAGCATCGTCCACCCTGTTTGTTTTCCTATAGTGGTAATTTATTGAGTATTAATAATCTTTAATCATCTCTAAAAATATTATCTATAGCATATTCAACTCCTTCTGTGTGAATATATACTTTAAAATTTTTTAATCAGCATATATAACACACTTTTCTCCATAAAAATAATGTCTCCATATCTTTAATAAAAATATTACTGAAACTAACTCTAAATCATGATTTGGATAATTTTTCCCATGAACCTTTAATTATCATGAGGAATAATCTATAATCATGTTGAGATATATGATAAATCATCCTAATACATTCTGTGATGCGTCATTATAGATTAAAAACCATTATCCACGACATGGTAATATAAGCACATGTGCACTGACTAATCTTCTATTTAGTTCCTTAGAATTTTCCTCACGTTCATCTGTCTAAAGGAACATGGCTCCCTTCTATGTCAACTTAGTGGGTGGATGAGATATTCATGAGAAATTTTCCAAAAATCATCGATAATATCCTGACAAATAAAGAAAACTTATTATCTCATTCATCACGGTTAGTGGAGTCCAATGTTCAATAGCCTCTGTCTTTGATGGATCAACATTTTTACCCTCTCTTGAGATTGTATAACCCAAAAATCAAACTTTTTGCAACTAAAATTCACATTTTGTAAATTTTTCATATAACCTATATTTTTTTAGGGTCTTAAGTACAATCCTTAAGTGATCTTAATTCTCTTATTTTCTCATTGAATGTATAATAATATCATCTATAAAGACTACCAAAAACTGATCAAGGTAATCTCTAAAGACTCTATAAATTAAATACATGAAGATATCTGGGAAATTAATTAGATAAAATGGAATCACTGCATACTCGTAATGTTCATACATTATTCAAAATGGTTTAATATGTGTACCTCCTACTTAACCCTTAGTTGATGATATCCAAAATGAAGATCAATCTTGGAAAAGTATTGAGCTCAATGTAGTTGATCAAAAAATTCATCAATAATGGTAGAGGATAGTTGTTCTAAGTAGTAATCTTGATAAATTATTGATAATTAATTCATAGTATCTTTGATCCATCTTTATTATCAATAAAAAGAATAGGTAAACCCCTAGGTGACACATTTGGATGAATGAATCCCTTATAAATATTCTCCTGGAGTTTCTTCTTTAATTATTATAACTCTATTGGGTTCATTCTATAAGGAATATTTGAAATAGGTGAGGCACCGAGAATGAGTTATATTGAGAACTCAACTTCACAATTTAGTGGAAGACTGGGAAATTATTTTGGAAATGTATCAACAAAATCCCACATGATAATCATATCATTGATTTTGATTTTATCCCCAACCATTTAAGATACACACCCATTTTTCATAGGAATAAATACCCATATAATGGATATGATTTCCCTCATAAGTTCATATTTATCATCACTCTAGTAAATGACCAAATGATTTTTTGGAATATTAAATATGAATTTCCTTCCTCAACAATTGATGTAGGAATTTTATATTGAAATACAATCCATGACTAAAATAACATCAAATTCAACCAGAGGGAAAATAAAAATATTTTCAGAAAGCACATTCCCACTAACTTCAACCAGAGAAGAATCATAGACATAAGATGAAATAATTTTACAATTATGGGTTTTTATTACTAATTCAAAATCTAAGTTTTGGAGTGGAATTTTTATTCCCTGAAAAAATTCTTCAGACATAAAATAATGGGTGGATCTAGAGTCAAATAAGACTTTAACAGTTCTTGAGTGGATGGTAAATGTACCTTTCACTATTCTATTATCATACCCCTCATTAAAAATAGTAATAAAAATGATATTTAACTTTTCCTCTCAGCTTAAGAGGTTTCAGATGTTGGTCATCATCATTAACCCTTGTATTTTGTCACTGGTAATAATAAAGTCCATTATCCTTACACTTAAAACAATAAAGTGTGGGTGGACATTGTTATGGATCTTTATATTTATTCATATAGTTAGTTAAATTTTTCCATCACCTTAGTAGTAAATTTCCCAATAAACTTCCTTCCCACATTTAAAAAATTTACTAGTCCCAATAAGACAATTTCCCCCATGTTTATTCTCGTACTTTGAGCATAAAGGAAGGATCATCTCATTCACTATATGGTTTTTATATTTTACATTTAATTCCATCATTCACTTCTTATAAAAACCATGATATTGATACATAACTCCAACCTCTATTTCCACATTGATAGCACATAAAACAATATCTTCATAGATATTGAATTATCTTATGGATAACACCCTTTAAAGACTTGGTTTTAAGCCACCGAAGATTAGATCAACTTTACCTTCATGTTGGATGATATTACCATAATAATACCTTGAAAGTCCTCTAAAATTTCCCTAATAGGTACCAACAGATTCCTTGTCCTTTTTATTTTTCTCAAGCAACTCATTCTCCATCTTCGTATGATGAATAAAAGGAAATTACTTATTGAAAATAAGTTCTTGAACTCATCTCAATTCATGGATTCAATTTCATCATGTTGCCTAATATTCTTGATAAGAGTACATCATTGATCAGATTTACCTTTCAAATGGTAGATATCCAAAATAAAATTTTCATGATCCAAACACTAGAGGATGGATAATATATTTTTAGTGGTTCCCACCCATTACTCAGAAACTATTAGATTAGAATACCCACTAAAAGAAGGTGGATGTTTCCTCATAAAGGACTCAATAGAATGTTGTTTCCTTATTTTCTCATTTGGAAGTCTATCATGATTCATAGATTGATAAATTACATGAGAATAGAAAAAAAATCATTCCAGCTTCAGTAACATTGGATTTATCAAGAGTACAATCATTTCAATTTCCATCACATTCATCATTAACATGATTTATTCAGGTTCCATCCATCAACTAAAACCAAAAATCATAGTGTGACCAACATTAATCATGATGGAAACCCACACAGTCATAAAAAATTATTTAGGATAGTTAAATTAA
The DNA here is from genome assembly GCA_963277665.1 of Viscum album. NCBI lineage: Eukaryota > Viridiplantae > Streptophyta > Magnoliopsida > Santalales > Viscaceae > Viscum > Viscum album. The sequence continues at coordinate 516,169,002 of OY728135.1, forward strand.
GATAATTTATTTTAACTTTATGACACCTTAGGTTTAACCTAGGTCATCAGTGATCATCATCTATTCAAATCCATCATGATAGTTCATAAATAAAATTATATTTAGCCAAATCATATCCCCCAAACATGTAAAAATAGGTGTGTGATAAGGCCCATTGTCATGTACTAGATAATGATTAAGTTAATCCAAACACACCTTTTTCAGAGTTATTACCCCTTGGTACCTCTATTCTAGAACCACATCCACTTGTAGTATCCAGAAATGGATGTATTCCTAAAAAAACTACATTCCTTTATTTATTATAACTTAGTAAAATTGACACTAAGTTTATCAGTAAACTACATAATATCCCAATAACTTATTCATAACTAGAAACCTTCTTATACATTTCATACATAATATTTTTCTTCATAACCTTTAAAAAGAAAACATAAGAAAGGGTGAGCTCATATGCTCAGTAAGGGTAAGTGAGAGAGATATAAATGATCAAATAAACATAATATGCTCATAAAGGTGTGAGAACATGGGAATAACATTGGAAACCCATACCCTTCATATCAAATATCATAATCTTGATTCACGACATAAATATTGTAAGTTTATAAGATATAAATCATAAAGTAAAAAAAAGACAATGAGCCATGGGAGCATAACATTTTCAGAATTTTGGAATACATGTAAGCCAAGAAAATAATTTCCATAGAAGTCAAGGCTCACTACCAAGGATGTGATAGTGGAATGGGTTCACTACCCAAACTATTATTGTAGTCAAGGTTCACTCCCAATAATATCATAGTGTAAAAATTCCCTTTATGAACTAGGTTCACTCTCCATTCTAGTCATATGTATCTCATGAGATATAAATCATTACCCAATGAATTAGAGTGTGGTATAGGTCCCACACATCATATAATGAAAATATTACATGTCTTCAAAAATATCATAAATAATTCATTATACAACAACTCATGAAAAAATAGGATTAATAAAACTTTAATCATATCATAACCTATGGAAAAGATATGGGTTTCATAACCACTTAATCATTTCATCATGGCATAACCCATGAAACAAAGTGGGGTTCATAAGCATTTCATCATGGTATAACCCATGGAAGAGAAATTGGTTTTATAAAAATCCTATCATATTAAATATAAGTCATTTATATAAATAATAACAGTGATATCCAGGGATGATATTCCTTGTAAATCATAGGTAACATCAATGGATGTCATTGTAGATAGAAAATTATTTGGAAATATCAATTAAAACATTTATTGAATAAAATAGGTTTTCCACTTTTAAAAAAAACTTTTTAAAACATAAAAATTTTAAAAAATAATTTTCCTAGAAAATTATTTTTTAATATTATAAATTAATCTTCAAATAAATGATTTTTCATGGTGTTGGAAAATTATTTTCATGGTGTACATGTTAAAACAAAGATTTATTTCACATTTTTGGTAAAAAGTAAAAAAATTCTTATTCAAAAAATGATAAGAAGAATATTTTAAAAAAATAAAAGTAAAAAATGGGTAAAAATGACATTAAAAAAACTTGAGATAATGTTTAAAAAAAATTTAATAGAATTTTTAGAAACATTTATGTTGAATAAAAATTCATTTCCGACCAAAGAGAGAAATGAAGTCATTTTTTTCATAAAACATTCATTTTGTTAATTGAGTACTTAAAAGAAGAAAAATGAAGGGAAAATATTTTTTTGAACGAAATAACAAAAGTATAATAAAATTAAAGATAATTCTTGAGATTTGGGACAAAATATTTGAACATTTTAAACTTAATAATAAACAATCCTGATAAACAATGAGATTGTAACATAAAACTCTCACTATATTGGCTATCTTTTGAATCATAATCCCCATGAAATAAAGAATATAATAAAATGAAAATATTTAATATAATTAAAATAATTTCATTCATTATATAACATTTCTAAAGGGTAGTATATACATCTCATGAAAGATGATAGGTGATAGAATAACTTAGGCCCCAAAGAAGGCAATTTGAGACAAAAAAATCTCATACCTCAAGTCTCGACTTCCGTCGTACTCATTTGATCCTCCTATTTAATAAATATAGGTTTATTATAAATATATCAAATAAATATAATAAAATTTATCATAACATATTTTATTTACTTATACACTTTTATCATCCAATTATTAACAATTATTTGTTTATATCACTATTTTGGTTAATAGTTGCTTTGTTTTTCATGTATGTTATTGTTTGGTGATTTTGATCCTTGTAATTTGATCATGGTTCCATAATATATATAATTTTAACCATGATATAAATATCATATATATTTATTATATATGTATTTAGAGTCATCCATAAATTTGGATATAAAAAATGGATTACACTGTTTATAGAGACGGTGGGTCATATGTACGCATGAACGTTGTTTCCATTTTTCAGCATATGGAATGAAAGAAAGGTAATTGAAAATTTTCCATTATAGAATAATTATTATTTAATTTATATCACATATATTCATTAAAATTATCCTTATTACCTTCCATATAAATCCTAAGTGTCAAATGAATCACATTACTTTGTGAGGTGGTAGTCCGCCGTATACATGAATGATGTTATCATATCTCCCACATAAAAAAAGTAAAAAAGTAAAATGTGATGTTATATTTAAATAAGTATAATTATATTACAAATATAATTTAAATAAATTATAACCATCATCATACCCGACCATCAGTGGTACTGGTGGAAAATGAGTCATATCAGTTCATGAGGTGTTTGTCCACTGTATACATGATCGACGTTATCCTTTCCCATTTGAGGAAAGAGGAGATGGATATAGGTAATAAACTTAATTAAAAAAATATCATTATATTAAATTAATTTATTTTATTATATCATCATGTTATAATAATATTTTATGTGTGTGGAGGAAGAAATAAACTAAAAACACATGTTGAAGAACGTTACCTCTTCTTCGGGTAACCTCTTTAGGTTTCCACCAAAATCCTTCCTAGATAGAATTGATGATAAAAATAAGTTATATATGATTATTTTAAGTAAAAAATTAAGTTATTTGGGTAGTTATTCTTTTAAAAAATGGGTTTTTGAAGTATGAAGTGGAGATAAGAGGGGTGGCCTTTCATAAGTGGGGGAGAGGATACACTTCAAATTTTTGAAAAGAAATAATTCCACCCACAATTTTCTCATTCCAACAAGATCCAAAATAGACCATTTTATAAAATTAAAATATATAAGGTCTAAGTATGACCATAAAATAATAATTATACATTTTTGAGTCATTTTTAACCCTTATCATTTTAGTTTAACCCCCTGATGAACACATTTTTACCTTAACCATGGTAAAAAAAATTACTATTTTCACTATTAATTATGGTAAAAAATTAAGTTAGAATTATTTGATAATATAAATTATTTTTATTATAAATATGGAATCAATTTTTATAAATTCAACTCATAGAAGTTTCACAATGTAATTTAAAATTAACCCGGAAAATGTGTCGAAAAACTTTTTTCCCAAATAAAAACTTTCAGAACTTGAAAAAGTTTTAATATAAAAATTAAATATGAAACTATTTATAATGACCTAATATGTATTAATTAATATATAATTTAACTAATATTACTTTTAAATCCACATTAAATTAAAATTTTTCTTTTAAATTCTTTAAATGAAAGTGTGGTTTTTTATAAAAATCAGTATTTTTCACTATTCATCGAAAACTAAAACTTTTTAGAAAAATACCAAAAATTCACCCTAGGATAATTTTGATATACTGATTTCAAAATTAATTTAATTATATAAAATAAATTTTCTAAAATTAGATAAATTACTTTTATTATTTTTTCTCAAAATGTAATAAAAACATTTTTTCAGAAAATAGTATTTATGAAACATATGAAGAATTTTCTAAAAATTAATTAATTTTTATTAATATTTTTTATTTATATAAAAACAATATACTTAATATTTAAAATTTTGTTATTTTTATTCATAATTCTATGTTTAACAACTAGTTTATAGTGGTCACATTTAAATAATAATATTAATAATATATTTCATTTTGTTAAAATCCAGTGTCGTGTGTAACCCAAGATGAACTCGATGTTGCAAGTAATGAAGAATATCGAAGAAATATAATTTATTCAAAAATAAATTCATTAAAACTTGGGGATTTATATATATTTCCATGTATAAAGTGATTTCTAGATTCCCGAGAATATATCTTAGCAAGGGAATAGTGTAGATGTTCTCATGAGTAATACAGCCCCATGAGGGTGGGAGTGGAGGATTGATGATGCTGGGTTTGAAAATGAAGGAGTAATCCTACATATCTCATCAAAATAGTAATTTAATCCAGCATAGTTTGAGTGTCAAAGTTTAAGTTTGTGTGATAGAACCATACCATGCAGTTTTACATCATGCAAAAAGGACATTATCGTAAAGATTAATATCGTGCGACTATGATGTTTTTTTCTGAAAGAAACAATAATAAAATATTTATTGAGGATTATTCATATTGGGTTACCATAGAATTATAATTTTGGGATTATACCTAATTATAGTGTTGTTACTGGAGACATTTACTTATGATAATGTCACATTAAACTCACATCTCTATGCTCATGTGAGTCATGCTCGGTACACATCATGTGAGTGTGTACAATTAGATTTGATTGGTACATACCCACTAGGGGTTCCTTGAGATTCACTATCCATTTTATGCCTCATGTTAAGTCATGGAGAACTAGGGATTAAATTCCTAATCCGCATGTCTCCATTCTTATTCCTATGCTACGATAGGGTACGAAGGTAGTAGGAGTGCAACATCCTATAAGAAATAGTATGGGCTTACTCTATGAGAGATCCCCTCCACAGTCTGGCTCGTTGAATAGAGAATAAATACATATTGAGTGAGTAAATTTCCCACCATTGTCTCTATGATTAGGGCCATCATTATCAAAGTAATTCACATTTTAAAATCCCTCGAGGGCCCTATAGATTAAGTAGGATGGGAAAGACTCTATTTATCAAGGGAATGCATGATCAAAGGGGTGAGAATTTGTATGCATTTCCTAGTCGTTCCTACCCTATGGTTTTGGATGTGGTATCAACTTATCCTTTTTGGTGTCTTGACCATGGAAAATGGAATCCATGTAAGTCCTTTTAATTGGTTAATTCTGATTGGGAAACTTAGAGGAGGATGCATAAACTTGAGTTAGACCCTGCGGGTTTCCATCTATGTGGTCAACCTTGACTTCATGAGGTGAGACTCACCTACTTGGTGTAATATTGGCCTACTACATGGTTAGGTAGGGATCAAATGGTCAACCATGCATCCATGAGGTTGGTATGTACCAAGTATAGATGGCTTGGCCTCTGTAGGATCAATCTGTCTTATGTGAGGTTGGATTGTCCCTTATGTGGTTGACTTGGCCTCTATGGGGTTAGCTTGGCCTAAAATGTGGTTATATTAGTTTCTCAAGAACTCTTTTATTGACTAAATATTTGGAAAGAGTAATTCATTGAGAATAATTTCAACAGGCAGAAATTATCTCTCTGTTTTTACTCCATGCACACCCATTGTTTCGATCCATCATTTTTTAAAGAGGGGGTAAGTTATTCATATTTATCCTAATTCGGTGATTTCGGAAATTAGATGAATTTTTGGGTGATAAAACATGGTGCGGAAGAGTCATTGTATTACCATCATAATCCCCAGAGAGACCTCGTGTAATTTCATGTCGTATGCCCCATCATCGCATGGTCTAACCACACGGTGGATGAGGGGCCACACGCAGCGTCTTTTAGACTGGATTTGTCACTGTGTGTTAGAACCACATAGTTTACAAGGGACCATGTGGATCACAATTTATTGACACTCTATTTCCATGTGGTCAAACCACATGGTGGTTGGGGATACCTCATAGAGAATCGTTGAATGACACTCTTTCACCGCATGGTTGAACCACGTAATGGGTGAGGGGGTCATGGAGTATCTTTCAATGATGCTCTGTCATAGAATGGTTGAAACATGTAGTGGTTGAGGAGACCTTTTGGTCTTTAGAGCTCACCTCATGGGTCTTGAAGGACTCATGGTTCCCTAGGTCTCTTTTCTCTTCCCTTAAATGATTTTTTCCAATTCTTTTAAAATATTATCTTTTATTGATTTTGATATCAATTCTTCAGTGTTTTTGATTTTTTGGGATTCAAAAATGATATAAAATATTAAACAATTCATTTATGGCCATATAAAAACCCTCCCATAAAATAATGATAAACCTTATCAATTTTTTCCACATGAAATCAATCATACAACGTATCAAGAAAAACTCATGGGATGAAAATGGGTTTGATATCATTTCCAAAATGTATAGCATAACATCACATCAAGAGTATATTGGTTGATACCCAAAATAAAATATCCAAAAATAATTACACCATAAGATAAATTAGATGATATAAATTAACTTTAATCCATAATATATTGGTCTTGTATAGATATATTGGAAAATTTAAGCAAAGCCTTAAAAAATAGATTTTAGAAATCATTTTTATCATTTTCATAAATTTTAAGGAAACAAATATCTTTCAAAAATAATTTTTGAGAAGGTAAATGGAAGACTATTTAAAATATAACTTTAAAATAGTCGCTAAAAATTTAACACTAAAAGTAAATAAATTATATTTAAATAAATGTGGAGTGGAAGATAAAAAAGTACAAAGGTCAAAAAAATGCCTTTTAATCTTTTTTAGAAATTTTAAAGAAAAACTAACATCAAATAAAGAGTTAAGAAATTTATATTTGAAAAAATATAAATATAATTATGAATAATACATAATATACAACATATTTTCATTTTATAATAATAAAATTGATTATCTTTGTTTATAAAAATATGTACATGGAAGAAAAAGATTCACTATAAAGAATCGGAATTATTATTTAAAATATCATATTTTTATAGAAAACGAATCAATAAAATAAGTATATTTTGATTTAAATATATATTCCCCTATAGTAAAATATAAAAAAAAATAGATAAGTGGTATAATAAAATAAACTTAGAATATAATGTTAAAGGAAAAGTTTTACGACCCAAGGAAAAGGAAATTGAGTAAATAAAACCCTTGCAGATTTTGTAACATTCAAATAAAAACCACTTGAAATAGAGAAAAAAAATGAAACATAAAATTCCATGAATAAATATATAATCATGATATAAAATTTCAATTTTTAATTATATAAACCATATAAAATATTATATATTCATAATACAAAACATGTCCTAAAGAATTAAATTTTTATATGAGAAACCCTTATTGTAATCAATAATATATAGATTAAAATAACATAGAAATATAACTTGAAATAGAACATTAAATCATAAAAAAATATTTTTGAAAAAATATTTTAATAGACAGTGGTTACATCATGTTAAAGAAGGATAGATTCATAATTTTAAATATGTCTCAATAAATAGAAATTGATACAAAGAACCCTTATGGATTTTATAAAAATTGAATTAAACTCCATCAAAATAAATAACTCGATTTCTGATTTTTAAATATTATAAATTTCATGAAAAATATATTATAATACAGTCATCTATATAGAAGGAAAAATGGTTCCCAATATAAAACATGTCTCAAGAAATTGAAATTGAGAACAAGAAACGCATACCTCAAGTCTTGACTCGCTATATGTGTGTGTCCAACTTCATGAATATACAAGTCAAGTTTATTAAATAATTTATTCAAAACAATTTTATTTATATTTCATTTTTTTTAATGTCTAAATTTTTTGTACATCATTCATTTATTGTGTATTTTTTCTATCATCGGACACTTGGGGTTATTTGGTCAATTCCTCCAAAACTGATTCGATACATTGACTATTATCGTATAGGTTATAAAATAGTTTAATCATCTCCATAATTATATATATAAGTAATTTTTCATTCCTATATCGAAAAAATTATAAATTTTAATAGGTTTTCAAAAGTAGATTCAAATTAAGAAAAGTGTCTCAGTATTCTTGCTTTAGGCTATAAATATTTACATTGACCATTTATTGTAAATATTTTTAATTTAATTGATAATTTATCTTTCCTAAATAATAACCATACAAAAAATATTGTATTTAATCATTAAATAAACTTTCATAACTATCCATGTAATTTTTTATGAAAAATGAAATATGATGTTCATAGAGGAGGTATTCCATACATAACACTGGCAAAGTTTTCATTTTTTAATGAATGGGATGGTGGTAGATACTGGTTATTCTATTAATGTAATAAAATTTAGTTATAATAATGATAATTATTTCATTATATTATGATGGTTATAATATATTTGTAGGGTGATTTGGAAGAAATAAACTTGAAATAACTCTGTTAATATAATTACCTCTTTCTTGGATATCCACCTTGAGACCACTTCTTAAGCCTTCTTAGATTGGTATTTAGGTAAGAAAAAAACTCAAGGATGTGGGAAAGAAGGTTGAGAAGGGTTTTTTTTAGATATTGGTCATGCTAAGAGTATTTTTTTGTAAGGATATGTAGGGTGTTTTAGGGTTCCTTTTATAGGTGATAAGGGAGGTGTTTTTGTAAATATTAATTTCTTAATATAAAAAGAAAGAATTATTAAAGGAAAGTTGATCTGGAATTGATAATTAGAGGGGTAAATTATATTTTAAGGTCTATTGTTCCCTTATACACCCATTAAGAGATTATTTTTGCGATATTTTGAGACTTTACCACTTGATTTAAAAATTTTATCTCATTTTAACATTTACCGTGGTGACTACATTTTACCTCAGTAACTTATTTTTATGAACGAAATTAAATTGAAAATATTAAGTAATTTATAAATTATAAATTACAATAGTAAATCTATTTTAATTGATTAAATTTTTAAAAGTAATAAAATTAATTTTAATATAAGTACGATAACGCAGTAAAAGAAGTTTTTAGAAAACATGTATTTTTAAGCATAAAAATGAATTTATTCTTATTTAATTCCTATTAAAAACCATTTTAAGAATGTTTATTTATTTTTTATATATATTATTAATATATTACATTAAAATTATTCTTTATTATTTACTATCGCAATTTATTAATATAAAAAAAAACTTTACTCACATAAAAACAATTATTTAAAAATATCTCTTTTTAACATTAAATGATTTTATCTTCATTTATAACCAATTTATAATATTTATATGAATGATTATTCTTTTATTTATAGTTATAAAAATATATTTCATTAAATTTAATATTAAAAATATGATAAATTAATTTTTTGAAACATAAAATAATAAAACAATGTTTTTAATGTAAAACATATTTTATTGAATATGAATCATTAGATTATTATTACATATAATTATTTTATTATTTATTGGAAGTTGATTTCTTATTTTAATAATCGTTACTATAGTTTAATTACTCTATTTTTCTGAAATTAGTCATTAATAACAATAATAATAATAACTTGTAATGCATAAAAATATATTTTTATAATAAAATATTCTAATTAAATTTTATATTTTTGTTTCATTATTTACCATTTTTGAATTATATTAATTTCAATTTATTACTAAAAAATACAAATATTAAATATAAATTTTGGGTACATGCATACCCTTTGACTATATATCTAATGAAAATATTTTCAATGACCATATATCCAAAAACCATATATATAGTGGTCATATTTCATTCCTATATATAAAGCCTTATAAATAGTACTAAAATAATTAATCCTATTTACTTATATCTCAAAATTTCTATTATATTTATAATTATTTTCCTTCTTTCCATAGTTAAAATTAGGGTGATGAACTTTATGGAAAACCATGATGATAAAGATTACATGTTTGGGGTCTTTTTAATTAATTTTGGATTTATTACTCTTGTAATTTTCTAAATTTTATTTCATATTTCATTCTCATGTAGTATTAATTTTTACCTTTCATTGTAACATTTTATGTCAATAAAATGTATCATGGTTCGTTTTATTATAGTGTTGCGTGTAAAATCAGCTATTCAAAAAAGTATTTATTTAAAGTTAAATATATACTAAAATTTATGGTTATTGAATTCTATCCCTCTTAAATAAATTAAATCCTCCCAATTTTAATTATTTGTCATTAATAAAAATATATTAGAGTATCCATTAGATATACAAGTATCAATATATAATTTATAATGAGATACCTACCTCACTATCTTAGAAACTAGGAAATTCATCTTTTCCTTCGTAAAAGGAATATATTGATATTTTCATTAGTCTCAATTATTTGTACCAAATATACATCCTTATTTTGTTATAAGACATTAAATTTTATATATATATGTCTCTCAAACCTTCATTTTTATGATATTATTTCCAACTAAATACTAAAATAAAAAATGGTAAAATGGAATCAGGATAATATCCTATAAAATAAAATTAAACCATCATTTGAATATGAAATATCAATCCTATTATTTATTATCATATAACACCTTTATTTTTTCTAAGGGAATTTAAGGTTAGTCATATTTCACTTATATATCAACATATGTTTTTTAGGTTCTATCTTCTTATCCTTTATAATATAATCTCTAAAAATAACTAAACCACACTCTGATACCAACTAAGATTCCCCAGACCCACACTCCCAGATCTAGTGCTAAAAATATAAATTTTACACATATGTTTTGATACCAAATGAGAAAACCCAAACTAAACATGCATATATTCTACTTAATTTTCATAATTTAAACACTATATCTAACAAATAATATCACAATCCAAGAACCCAAAGGTTTAGTGTCTTTGGAGACTAGATTCATAAATATCTTGTTACATGATATTTCTTCGACATGTATCAAAAAAATCTACATGAAACTTCTTTATATATATTTCATCATATAATTTATTGGGGAAGTGGAAAAAAATGAGTAATATCGAATTCTTAGTAATGGGGAAAATATTAATGATTCATAAGGATTTATACAATAAGAAAAAACATGGAAGAAATTTCTAATTAAAAGGACCATGGAATCATAATAGATAATCATAAATAATAATAGAACGTCAGAGATCATGGAATTAGATAATATAATCATAAAATGACTCTCTCAGAGACATAAAACATATAACATGGCTTGTAAATGTATGATAATAGTAAAAAAAACATGGAAATATAACATTAGAATATAGAATAACATGGAAATGTGTCATAGAAAATGTTTAATTGACATAATATTAGGAAATAATAACATTATAGACAAGGATAATAGATAAAATATCCAAATATATAGTTTTTAATATAACAATAATGTTCACAAATCATGTTGTGAACATAGAAAAAAATTCCCATGAAAAAGGTTTTGAACCTAATAAAAATTTCCACGCATAACATCATTATCCCATGAGACATAAAGATTCAACCAATCAATTAAATGGTTATATCTGACCCCACCCATCACATAATTATAAAACTTACATATGTACTCCAAATTAAATCAATCATAAAACATGTTAGGAAAAAAACTGTAGGAAGAAAAAAATTCATATCATTTATGAATCATATTGCATAACATTACATCAAGTATAAATCAGTTGATACCAGAAATAAAATCACAAAAAATAAGTAAATCATAAGATAAATTAATGTATTAACATGAAAATTCATCCATAATACATAGGTCTTAATAATAAAGAGATTAAAATGGAAGTGAAGTTATAAAAAAGAGTTTTTTAAAATCATTTTTATCATTTTCATAAAAGTATAAGTTACAGATCTCTTTCAAAAATCATTTTTTTAGAAGGTGAAAGGATGGATTTTAAAACAAAAATTAAAAAATAATTAAAAAATTTGATCCTTTAAAATAAATAAATTATATTTAAATAAATTTGGAGTGGTAAATAAAAATGTACAAATGTGAAATAAAATAGTTTTTAAGATTTTTAGGCAATTTTAAAGAAAACCCCACAATGACGAAAGAGTTAAAATTTTATTTTTTTAGAAGATATAAAGATAAATATTAAGAATAAAGTAGATTAAAAATAATTATATTTCATAATAATAAAAATAAAAATATTTGGTTATAATAAATATGAACATGGAAGAAAAAAATCCATTATAAATAATGGGAGTTATTATTAACAGCGTCATATTTTTATATAAAAATAAATCCATCAACAAATAATATTTTGATTAAAAGATATATTTTACCTAGAAAAAAAAGATAAAACACCACATATAATAGAAAATTTTCAGAATAAAAGATTCTTATAATAATAAATTCTAGGAATGATTTTACGACCCAAGGAAAAGGAAATTGATTCGAGAAATCCCTTATAGATTTTGTAACATTCGAATGAAAATCCATTGAGAAGGAGAAAAAGAAATGGAAAATTAAATACAGTGAATAAATAAATAATAATGATATAAAATTTCAATTAGGTGTCGTATACACCATATAAAATATTTTTATTGTATAATACAAAACTGGCCGCAAAGAAAGAAATTTTGATATATGAAACCCTTACAGACATCAGTAATGTATGAATCAAAATAATATAGAAATAGAACATGAAATAGGATTTTAAATAACCTGAAAAAAAGGTGGTTTATTATAAAATTACTCAATATATAGTAATCACATCATTTCAAATAAATATAAATACACAATTTTAAATATGTCACAAAAAATGGAAATTGAGACAAATCACACTTTCAACTTTAATTACACTTGAATCAAAATCCATTGAAATAAAGAAATCAATTTGGATTTTAAAACCCATAAATTACATGAAAATATATTATAATACATTAATTTTTAAATTAATCAAATTAACTCTTTGTAAAATTAAACATAGTAAACAATATGAAACATGTAACATGGAATTGAAATTAAGATAGAGAAACAATTAACATAAGTATGTACTCCCTTGGTGTGTGAGTATAACCTCTTTAATAACCAAATTAATTTTACTAAATAATTTATTTAATACCATTTTCAATTTTATTTCATTTTTTGATGTCTACGTGTAATTGTATTTTATTCCTTTATTTTATAGTTTTTTCTCTCAATAGCCACTTGGGGTTGTTTGGTAAATTCCTTCAGAACTGCTTCAGTGCATTGACCATGGTCAAAAGGGTTATAAACTAGTTTCATTTTATCCATAATTGTGTTTATATATGTGTGTTTTTGTGTTTTATTTATCATTCTAATAGAACAAAATTTATATATTTGAATAGTTTCTCAAAAATATATTCAAATTAACAAAAGTGTATTGGTATTCTTGTTTTAGGTGATTAATATTTAAAATGACCATTTATTGTAAATATTATTAATATAATACCTAATATAAATTTCTATAATCTTAATAATGTCATAGATATCATATTTATTCATTAAATTCACTTTAAAACCAACCATATAGACATGTAAAATAAGCTTGAGTCATCCCAACCAAGTATCTACAGTCAGGGCCTTACCTTTATTTGTTTATTCCACTATCAATATTCGGATTGGGAAGTCCTTTATAGTGTCATGACTCAACCCAAGCATAACCCTAGACCAGCCTAGTTTATTTTTTTAAAAAAATAATAAATTAATTTTTATGAAATATATATATATATATATTATATAATTATAATGAGTGAAATGTATGGACTAATTGGTCTTTGAATAGACATGGAACCCAATGTTATGGGTTCTGATCTCTCCTTCCATGGGTTTTCCTAGATGTTTTTGATTTTCCAGGTTAGGTTGGTCTTTTTCCCAGCCCGGCCACCCCTCAACCCAAGATCATCCCAAGCTCATTTGGGATTTTTTGAGCCAAGATCGTACAGGATTTGGGTTAGGTCATATGGAATTTTTGGCCACAAATCCATTTTTACATACCTAAGTCCTTGTAATTCAGTGATGAATAATTAAATACATCATTCATGGAGTTGATAGTCTCCACATAACATGGGAGACATTTTAATTTTCTAATGAATGGGAGGAAGGTGGATATTGGTTATTCCATAAATGTAGTAACATTTCAATATTCTAATGAAAATTATTTAATTATATTTATATGATTATAATATATTTTAAGGAGGTTGTAGAATAAAGAAACTTGGAATAACTTGGTTAAGATAATTACTTCTCTTTGGATATCCTCCTTTAGACCACTCCAAAACCCTTATTAGATGGTATTTTGGTGTGAAATAAACCTCAAGGACATGGGAAAGAGGTTTGGGAATAGTTTTTTTTAATCTTGGTCAACCTAATAGGATTTTGGTTTGAGGATAAGTGAGATGGTGAAGGATTCCTTTTATAGGTGAAAGGGATGTAATTTTTATAAATATTACTTTCTTAAAATAAAAAGAGATACATTATTCAATGAAAGTGGCTATAATATTGATAATTAGAGCGGATAAGATAATTTAAGGATTATAAATACCCTATAAACCTATTTAAATATTATTTATAGTGATATTACAAAACATTAACTCTTAATTTCACATTTTTAACTCATTTAACGTATAGTTTGGTGACAAATTTTTACCTTGGTAACTTATTTTTATGACCAAAAATGAAATTGAACTTATTAACAAATTTCAACATTCTGATTCAAAATATTAAATCTATTTTACCCAATTCAACTTCTAAAAGTAATTTTATTATAACTATGCATAACACAACAAAAACATTTTTGTTTAAAGGAGCTCAAAGTGCCTTCTTTTTTGAAAACATGTGTTTTTAACCATAAAAATTAATTTATTCTTATTAAATTCCTAGTAAAAAACTATTTATTAATGTTTATATATATATATATATTATAAATCTATTTCATTAAAATTACTCTTTATTAGTCATTATCTTTATTTATTAATATAAAAAATATATTTCTCACATAAAAACAATTCTTTGAAAATTATTTATTTTTAACATTAATGATTTTATCATCATTTATAATTAATTTATGAATAATTATTCATTTTTTATATTTATAAATAAATAATTTCATTAAATTTTATACTAAAAATCTAAGAAATTTAGTTTTAAAATAAAAACATATAATAATGAAATAATGTTTTTAATGAAAAACATATTTCATTGAATATGAATAATTAGATTCTTATTCCTTATAATTCATTTGTTATTTTTTGGATGTTATTTACTTATTTTACTAATGATTACTATAATTTAATTACTTAATTTAATTGAAATCACTCATTAATAATAATAATAATAATAACATGCCATGCCTAAAAATATATTTTAATAATAAAATATTCTAATTAAATTTTATCTTTTTTTTCATTATTTACTATTTTTGAATTATATTATTTTAAATTTGTTACTAAAAATTACACATCTTCAATATTCCTATTGGATACATGCATACCTAATGACTATATATCTAACAATGATATTTCCAATTTCCTTATATCCAATGTTCATATTTCATTCATATATATATATATAGCCTTAAAACACCAATATTATCATTTATCCTATTTACTTATCTCTTAATATTTTCATTATATTTCCAATGTTTTTCTTTATTTAAAAAGTTACAATCAGGGTGATAATCTTCATGTCAAACCATGATGATAAAGATTACAAGTTTGTGTGCACTTTTTTACTTATGGATTTATTCCTATGGTAATTTTTGTAATGTAATTTAATATTTTGTTCTCATAATTTATTCATGTTTATATGTCATTGTAATATTTTATTTCAATAAAATGTATCACAGTTCATTTTAGTTTGGGGTTTCATGTGAAATAATATATTCAAAAAATATATTTATTTAAATAGAAATATATACTAAAATCATGGGTTGTTACATTCTACCCCACTTAAATAAATTGTGCTCTCTCAATTTTAATCATTTATGTATAATAATTTTTTTTAGAGTATCCATAATATAAACAAGAATCAATATATAATTTCTAATGAGACATATACCTCACTATCTTAGATACTATAAAACTAATTTTTTTTCCTTCATAAAATAAAATTTATTGATATTTTCATTAGTCTCAACCATTTGTGCTAAATATACCTACATATTTGGTTATAAGATATGGGAGTTTCTATAGATAAACATTTCACAACTTCAATTCATTATCTTGTTTCCAACAAAATACTAAAATAAAAAAATGTTAAAGTTATTCATGAAATATCCTATAAAATAAAATTAAAACATCATATGAATATGAAATATCAATCCTAATATGTCTTATACTAAGACACGTTAATTTCAATCTATGGAATGTTAGGTTTATCCTACTTCACTTTTAGTTCAATGTATATTCTTATAGGTTATATCCACTTATCCTTAATAACCTAGTCCCCAAAAATAACTAAGCTCTGTTGTGATACAAACCGAGACACCCCAAACCCACACTCTTGGATCTGGTGCTAAAAATAAAAATAGTGAACATATACATTGATACTAAATTAGGAATCCTAAACTAAACATGTATATATTTTAATTTATTTTAAAATTTTAAACATTACATGTCACAAATAATCTCACGATACCATAACCCAATGGTTTACTGTATTTGGAGACTATTTTCATAACCATGTTATTACACAATATTACTTAAACATCTCCCACTAACATTTCTATAGAAAACTTCCTTCAACACATACTCCGACATATAATTTTCTAGGAAAATAGAAAATAAAAGGAGTGAGATCGAATGATCAGTTAGGGGGAAATTATCAATGATTCATAAAGAGTTAGATCATAAGCATGAATATGGGAGTTATTTCTGATTAAATGGATCATGGAATCATAATACATATCATAAATAATATAATAACATCATAGATCACGTAATGAGATCACAGACTCATAAAAGGATCATATTGTAAGCATAGAAAATAACATGTCTTGGAAACATGTGAAAATAGTCATAAACCATTAAAACATAACACTAGAATATGGCCTAATATGAAAATATGGAATATAAAATTTGTAACTAACATAATCATAGGAAATAATAACATTATGGACAAGGCTAGTGTAACAACCTGATTTTTCATTCATAATTGGACCGCCTTTGGAGTACATTTTCAGGTGGATAGAGGGGTCGAAGGATGACCTGAGCCTTGATATCATGTGTAGACCCGAACCTATAGCTTGAAAATATTCAAGAGGTCCATTGGCTAGCCAATTAAATCCTTATATGTGGGATCATGTCGGGGTAATGATGTAATTTTACCCTAGAACCACCATTTGATTATATTTTTATCCTCCCTTGAACCAAATTTGACCCACTCGACCTTGGATTCCCTCTTGGGTGATTTTGGGTCTCCCAAACTCATCTCTTATTAGATTGAAGTGTAATTCTAAGAAGTAATCCTCTCCTGATAAGCCTTTATCTTCTTTGCCTTTAACCTCCCTTTTTCTATTTATTGATTCTTCCTAGGGGATATGTCAGCCTTGGGAATTGTTGAACCCATAAAGGTTGGTGTTGAATTGTGGTACTAGGATCCCTTCTCGTATATTTTGAGATACCACTACATTGATTTGGTGTTCATCATCAGAGGAAACATATAATGAAATCATTCTATTTTGATTCCAGATATTCCAAATTGTTTTTTCTTATTCTTTTCCTTCATATTCTGATTCATTATTTCTTGATAATTCATATATATGTATTTCTTCTTCGTAGTATATGTTCTATGAAAGTTGATCTTGAATTTCCTCATAAATGATTCTTTGATCCTATCCTTTATGATTTAAACATGGAATGGATGGACTAATTATGATCTTGATCCCTCATAGCATTTTATACTTATTTAATTCCTGGTTGATTTTATTTTCCTTTCAAATAGATTTTAAATATGGTTTTGTTGAAATTGAGGGCTTAGGCCTGGATTTTGATTACTAAAGTAAAACAAAATGCATTGATATGAATGAAATGTGTTGATACATGTAATGTTTTACACATAGTTTAGAATAATTTGATTAATGAAATGAACAAGAGCTCTTTTTGAATTATTTTATCCTTGTTTATAAAATGGGAATTTTTGGTGATTTAAAATGAGTGATTTGTTTTGAAATTAATTCAAGACTTTTTAATTTTGAACCTTACTTTTGAATTCCTCAGGTATGTTTTGAAAGTAATACTGTGTTTAAATGTTTGTTTTTCATTTATATGATAAATTGTGTAAGGAAGAGGGTATGATTATCCTTTTAAATGTTAATTTGATGAAAATTTTTTGAATTGTATTTGATTATGATTGATGTCCCAACTAGTAATTTTTTATGATCCTATCTTGTGATAATCCCTTGATGAAACTTTATTGATCATTGTATTTTCCATTGATGGGTGTTGACAGGGGATTATTTATTTTGAGGTAGTTCAGGTGTGGGAGTGAGATGTGAACTAATAAAGATATATTGAGGGCATGATTCCACATTGAAACTGATGAGGATCCCATTTATGATCCTCACAACTAATTTTTCACACTCACCTCTAATGATTAGTCATTGGAACCTAGATAATTAGATGAGACGGCCAAGATTTATCTTTCTCTAGGAGACTAGTACACTGATTAGTGGATATATAGAGAATGTGAAAATTTTAGCCTACAGACCTACATCCAAGAAATCATGTTTGTGTGAACTTGGATTGATTGAGACCTCTATTATACTTTATATAAGTCTAGTGATCACTCATGATTTATTTATAATCTAAAATATACTAGAATAATCATTGTATCTAGGTCGTACCCATGACATATTCATACTTTTTACTCAATATATGACAACATTTTTTGTCACTACATGTCACTAGAGTTTCCTTTCTTGATTGATTATGATTCCTAATTGATCTACTTATTGATAAGATGCACCATGACTCTTTTGTATTTGAATATTATATTTCCCATTAATATATGGTGCATGCATGTATATCTTATTTTATATGACTTTATCTTGTGGAAAGGTTTTCAATATTTTCAAGAAAAGTTTTGGTTTTAAAATTAAATATTTAATTTCCTATGGATTTAATTTCCAAGATTATTTTTAAATGTTTAAAATTCTATTTTGAACCCATATTTGATGAAATCTAATTTTGATGGATTCAATTTATTATTATTATTATTTTGAAATTTAAAGACTTACAATCTCTTTATTATAATCCATTTAACATATTTGGGTTACCTTATGAAGTAACTATATAGACTCTATGGTGGAATCCTACTAGGATTTGTACCTCACACCCTGCTTATATTGTTTGGTGTTTGTAGACTGTATGTTTTCATAGGATGTGATTTATTTATCTCCATATTCCTTTTATAATTTTGAGCTTGGTTGGTCAAAGGTAGGTTACTTAGTATATGTAGGGTTGTCATGCACTACTTGTATATGGGTTATGGTAGTTTATCTTTATGCTTTCTATTTATGGTAGCCTTTGTATCATTTCCTTAAAACCTATTATGGTTGTATTGGTTTATTTATCCGATGATGTTTCTACATTTTAATTTCTTTTATATTATATATTTTTGGGTGAAATCATTCCCAAATATTGTTTCTAGATTCCCAAGCACTTTTCTCCAGCTCGTAGGGATCGGTAAAACCCTTTAAGGTAGTTTTGATCGGCTCATATGCTAGTTCAGATGTTATTTTGGGTCGATTTGTTACAAATGGTATCAAATGACCTCTTTGTGAAAAAAAAGTATTTTCTTTAAAAACACTTATGTTATTTAGGTTGATCCATGGTAAAAAACATTAGGAATTTGTAGGGGCTCAAGGGGTAGTTCATTAATAAGTGCTTGGTCACTACCTTTTCACGATGAGACTTGAGTTGTCAGGGAAAGTGGGAACTTAAGTCATTATTTTGAGTTATTGTTTTCCTAATTTTGATGATATTTAGATTCACAATGAGGATATCTAAGATTTTGGTAATCTATTATGAGTTTGGATTGGAATGGAAAAGTGACCAGAACTTCATGGTACCTTAATGGTCTGGTAAAATGTAAGGAATTAGCGTGGTCAATCTAGAAACACATCTAAGAACTATTTTAAGGTTGGTTCATGTTTTACTATCCCATGTAACCAATACATGAATAAATCTTCTTTAACCTAAACTTTATTCCTAGACCATTTTATTCCAAAATGACATCATTTAATTGAGGTTAGTTTGGAGGGTCTTTGTTTTCTAATAGATAATAATGGGTGTGGTTTTATTCATGATCTTGTATGGTTGTTTAAATTTAATCCCATGGGTGATGATTTTAAATCCTTTATAAAAATCAATTTTTAATTTAAAACATGTTCCATTTGAGTTCTTTGATAAAAAAATTTCAATTACTAAAAGGTGTGTTTTTAAAAAAAATAGTTTAAAAATATTATTTTCAAAGACTATGGTATAATGTTTTGAAAATAATGTTTTAAGAAGAAAATTATGGTTTTTTACTAGATTTAAAATGGAAATGGTTTTGAAATTAGAATATGGGATTAATGTTTTGCAACCATTAAATAGGTTCCATGCACTGGTGAAAACCATACAACCTACAAGGAACAAGCTTCAGAAGGAGGAGGAGCAAAAAGATTTCACCATAGAAGAAGCTAAACAGATTGCAAGAATGAGAGGGTATGGCACCTTCCATCGGGAGCCTAACCGAACAGCCATGCAAAGGTGGAGAGATGATTTCACGATGAAGATACTGGGGAGGAGCAGTTCCAAGTAGCTAGTCTGGGTTGTATGTAATGCTTGAAGCCTATGGGAAATGAATTCCTCTAAGGCCTACGGTCCATGTAATTCTTACACCTACGGGCCTTGTAATGGTTCCACCTCACCCCTTGAAAGGTGTATTATCAAAAATCAATAAAAAATGAAGGCCTTCGGGCCATTAGAGTGGAGAGTAAAGGGAAATGTTTTATAAATGGGGAAAACATGGGTGTTTTTAAATTGGAAGTGTTTTGGTAAAATTGGTTTGAAATATCATGGTTTGTGAGTGTGTTTTATGTTTTCTCTTATGCTTGAGTTAATGATCTTGTGTTTCATGATGTCCAAAAATTTATCCAATAAATATTTCTAAGAAAGGTAAAAAGTTTGTTCATCATTTTGGTCTTTGAAGTCGTATTTCACAATTTTTGGAAGTGTCATATCTAGTTGAAAACTCTACACATAATATATAATAAGTGGGGGAGTTGAATTATATCTATACTTTGACCCCATCCATGTCTTCATTAATTGTTTTTTACCATTTTTAAAAGGTGAGTGAGGTTTTCTTAAGGTTATGAAGTGGATTGAAGAAATTTAATGGATATTTGAATCTCTCAAGACTCCTGATACTTTATAGGATGAGTATATCATTGCTTGGATTACCTTACTGATAATGGTGTTAATTCATTATTCCTACTCACCTATATGAAGGATTGTCTTCGGAATTATTCAAGTCGGTCTTTATTCAGTGGAGAAATCCTAAGGAAGTGATGGAATATAATGTTTCTAAGCTCATGGGTACTAGTCAAGCTGAGTGTTCTATTGATAAATATAAAAATTAATTCTCAGGTTTTGTATGTTTCTCACCATACCATGTTGGTAATGACTCCCTTAAATCTATCTTTTTTAAACGAGGTATTTTCCTAGACCTTGGAGTTAACGTGTTTTTAGTCTATTTGAGCTCTTTTCTAATGGTTCTTTAAAGGGCCATATTATTTGAAGTGGATCTAAAAAAGTGAAAATAATTGGTTAATTCATCGTTATTAGTTGTAAGAGGTGAAGATTCATAATTTTATGGATTATATATATTGGGTGAGTAGGTACAGTCTTCTCAATGAAATAAGAAACATCTTGTGTGCTTCTAGTATAAGGAACCTTGTCATTTTAATAAGTTATGTTTGAAATCTCCAATAATTTTTAATTAGTGTGAATATTTTGTTCATCTTAATAGGTTTTGTATGTTGGGATACCAAAAGGTAAATTTCTAATTAGGGGTAGTATTTTTCTATCTATATGGTAGAATATACTTCAAGACAATATGGTTCTAGCCTCAGGGCTCAGAGTGAAGCCTTTCATGTAGTGGAGGAGCTTCTAATTGTAGTGGATATTGGTCTAGATTTTTGTTTCCAATGATGGAGTGGAAACCATTTTTCTTTTCCTTATTTTAGCTCTTCTAGTTTTGGGGATATCTTGTGGAATGTTTTAGGATCTTTGTGGATATTCACTTGTAGACCTAGGTTTATATCATGATGATGGTTTCATTTTCTTGAGATCACTTTTTTTCTCCTTGAAGATGTGTTCTCTTGAAAGGTGATGGACTTATTCTTGAATATATTTAGACCCTTGGGGTCTGTTTTTCTTTTGGGGATTGTATGGAATCTTATAATGAGTACATATATATGTTTGGGGTTGTTATCATGGAAAATGAATCATGTTACTTCCTTCCATGGGTGCCTTCCTATGGTTGGTGTTAGATACCATTAAATTTTATTTTTTTACTTTCTATCCTATCATTTGTGTACTCTATTGTTCATATCTCAATATTTATATGTTGTTTGATCACCCTCTTGGGAGCTTGTTTTTCACTATTTTCTAATAACCTTATTATTTTTAGATCTTCTATTTGGACTTGGATAAACCTTGGGAATGTACATGTGTAACTGGAATGATGTAAATTCTTGATAAACCAGGAACCTGAAGGTTATATTGGTAGTTTTTATGATCTCATCGAGGGGTGAGGCTTTATGCTTAAAATCCTAGGTTACTATAGAATACATTCTTGAGGTATAAATCCTTATCAACTTTGTTCCTTGTTTATAGTTTTTTCCTCATTGATGTATATTTTGGCAAGTCATCTTTTTTGGAATCATTGAGATGTTTGGATGCGGTTTTCCTTTTAGGTTTTAGTTTTTAATCTTTGGCGGTTCTCTATAATGAGCGATCAAAGTATCTTATTTTGGATAAATGGAAATTTTCTTAATGAATTTCCCCATAATGTTACACCATTTGGGTGAAACTTTAAATGTTGGGGAGACCTATTATAAGTCTCAATTATTTCTCCATTTTAGAGGAGTGTAAAGATCCTGGTGTTTTTATTGGATATGTGTGTCAATCATGGAGGTTTTTCTTAAGGGTTTCTATAGAATTTTGGTCTTCCACTCTTTTGGAGTTGTTTAGGGTGGTTTCATTTTGGGTGAGTCTTCCTCCATTTCATGGATCATCTACCTCATAGGTTGAGTGAGGGAGTTATTTTTGTCTGATATTTTTTTATCTTTATGACTGAAATATTTCTATAGATATAATGCACTATGGTGGGGAGAATTATAATATCCAAATTTTTCATTCATAATTGGGCCATTTTTTTTAATCTCATCTTCAGGTGGCTAGAGGGTTTAGAGTATAAATAGAGCCTTTGGGGAATGTGTGGACACAAACCTATAGCTAGAAAACTATATATAGTCCACCTGATAGCCGATGAGGTCCACCGTCCATCCTATGGGATGGAAGTAGATACATAAATTTTTTTATATACACCATCCAGTTGGTGGTATGTCTAGGGGTTACAACATTTCTTTTGTATCCACTGGCTAGCTGGTGGAATCACTGGATGTGGAATCACGTTGGGGTAGTGATGTAATTTCACCTAAAACCCTCTATTTTATTTTATTTTTCTCCTACCTTAATCCAAATTCAACCCACTCAACCTTGGTATCCCACTTTAGTGATTTTATCTCTCTCAAACCCATCTATTTGTGGATCGATGTTTCGTTCAAAGAAGAAATACTATTTTTGTTTTCCTTTCTCTTCATGTCATTATATCTCCCTTGTTATCTTAATTGATTCTTCCTAAGGGCTATGGAATCCTTAGGAATTGTTCAACCAAGAATGTTTGATGTGTAATTATGGTTCTAAATCCATTGTCACCTCTTTCAGGATCCCACTACCTTGATTTAGTTTTCTTCATCAGAGGCAACACATCTTGTGATCATTGAAGTTTGATTTTAGATATTCAAAGTAGGTGTTTCTATGATCTTCCTTCATCTTTTGATTCATTTTTTATTTATAATTCATATATATGTATTGGTTTGTCTTATTATATGTTCTTTTAAAGTTTATCTTTAATTTTTTCATCTAAGCTTATTTGAACCTCTCCTCTTTGATGTGAACATGGCATGGATAGAATTTATTATGATCTATATCCCTCTCAATATTTTATATTTGTTAAATTACATATTTAGTTTTATTTCAAATAAAATATATTTTAAATATGATTTTGATAAAAGTAATGGCTTATCCCTGAGTTTTGATTTCTAAAGTTAAAATGCCTTGGTCTTATTAAAATTAGTTGATTCATGTAATTTTTTTCACATCATTTGGAGAAATTCTATTTATGAAATGGCCAATATCCCTTTTTGAATGATTTTATCCTTTTTTATAAAATGGATGTTCTTGGTTGATTTCAAATGAGTGACACATTCTTATAGAAAAGGGTGTATAACTATGTTTTGAAATTATTTCAAGACTTTTTAGGTTTAAACCTTATTTTTTAATGCCTTAGGGATATTTTCAAAGTAATCCTTTGTTCAAAGTCCTACATGGAATTTTTATGAAGAATTTCCAAATTAATCGGCTATGATTACCCTTTAGAAAGTTGATTTGAAGAAAAGGTTTTGAATTGAAATTGATTTTGCTTGACGGCCCGATTGGTGCTTTGTGATGACCTTATATTGTGATAATCAATTAATAAGACTTTTTTAATCCTTGTACTTACCATTTATTGGTGTTAAAAAGGGATTATTCACTTTGAGGGAGTTTGGGGGTGAGAGTAATATGTGAACTAACAATGAGATATTGAGGGCACGAGGACACATTTAAACTGATGAGGATCCCCTTTTTATCCTCAAAATGATTTTTCACACTCACCTCATTTGACTATTCATGGGAACCTGGGTAGTTGTATGAGATGATCTGGATTTATACTTTGCTAGTGGAATCAAACACAAACTTTTGGATACATAGAGAATATGAAAGGTTAAGGCTATGGACATGTGTCCAGGAAAGTAGGTGTGAGTGGACTTGGTTTTCTAGAGTCTCAATTATACTTGATGTAGTCCTAATGATCATTCATGATTTATTGATTATCTAGACTATGGTGGACTCTCTATCATATCTAGGTTATACCCATGACATCTTCATACATTTTACTCGATATATGACAGTTTTTTGTCACTAATTGGGACTGGAGTTTTCCTTATTGATTGATTACCATTCCTAGTTAATCTACATAATAATAAGATACACCTTGACTATTTTATATTTGACTCTTGTATAGATCATTTATATCTAGTGAATTATTTCATATTTTTATTTATCTTAATTTAGCTTATGGAAATTTTTTCAATCTTTTCAAGAAAAATTTTGGTTATAAAAAGAAAGAATGACTTTCTTACTGATTTAGTTTACAAAAATATTTTAAAATGTTTAAAATTCTATTTTAAAACCAGTATTGATGAAATCTAATTTTAATGTCTTTAATTTTATTTCCTAAAATTTAAAACCTTACAGTCTCTTTAATATACTCCCTTTAGGATATTTGGATTACCTTATGAATTAACTGCACAAACTCTATTTTAATCCTACTGGGTTGTGTAAATCACACCATGATTTCACTATTTGGTGTTTGAATCATGTATTTTTCTATAACAAGTGATTGAGTTCCCTTTGTATTCCTTTTGTGGGTTCGTTCTTGGTTGGTCAAGGGTAGGTGACTTTGGATGCGAAGGGTGGTCATAGACCACCAGGTGACTAGTTATGGTAGTTTTGTTTTATACCTTCTATTTATGGTAGAATTTTATCATCTCCTTCTAACCAATTATGGTTTTATGGGTTTATTTATCTAATGATTTTTCCATTGTGTGATTTTTTTATATTATGTTTTCTTGGGTGAAATTGTTCCTGAAGGTTTTTTTTTGGATTCTCAGGCACTTTTCTCTATCCCGTGGAGATTGGGAACTCCCTTTGGGATTTCGTTAATCAGTTCTAATTTCATTTAATATAGTATTATGGGTTGGTTCATTATAACTAACCAAAAATAGTTCCACACAAGAACTTGTGAACATAATAATAATTTACATGCATCATGTTGTGAACATAATTAAAATGTCTATGTATAAGGTTATGAAGATAACAGAAATGTCTATACATAACATCATTATCTCATGAGACATAAAAATTTAACTAATTCATTGGATGGATATATAGGACCCATAAATCAAATAATTATAAACCCTAAATATGTGCTCCATTGAAATAAATTGTACAATATATCATGAAAATACATTGAAATAAAATGGTTTTTATATAATTTCTAAATGGTGTCGCGTAACATAACACTAAAATTATATCACTTGAAACCCAAAATTAAATATCCCAAATGAAGTAAGTTATAATGGAATATAGAGGATGAGCATTAACTTTAATCCACAATATATAGGTCCAGTGTAGAAAGAGAGAAAAACATAAGTGAATTAATAAAAAAGAGTTTTCAGAAATTATTTTTATCATTGTTATAAAATTAAATGTTATAAACATATTTCAAAAAACAATTTTCAATAATGTGAAAAAATACATTTTAAAATATAAATTTAAAACAATCCACAATAATTAATTCTTCAAAATAAATAAATTTTATGTAAAAAATGTGGATTGAAAGATAAAAATGTATAAATTTAAAAAAAATAAATTTATTTTATTCTTTTTCTAAAATTTTAAATGAAACCCCACATAAAAGATAGAGCTGAAAATTTTGTTTTTGAAAAGTTATAAATAGAAATATAAATAATAAAATAGATAAAAAATATTTGGATTTCAAAATGATAAAAGTGAACATCTTTGATTAGAAATAATATAAACAAGGAAGAAAATTTTCCATTAAAAAATGGGAATTATTCTTAACATCATAATATTTTCATATAAAAATAAATCAATAAAAGCATAAATTTTTTATGTAAAGATGTATTTTTCCTATAATAAAATAAAAAAACCATATATAATAGAGAATTTTAAGAATAATATAAACTTATAATAGAATAGTCGAGGAAAAAATTTTGATCGAAGGAAAATAAAATTGAGTCGGGAAACCCCTTATGTATTTTTGTCATATTTGAATGAAAACTTCTTTAAATAGAGAACATGAAATGGAATTATAAATACTATGAATAAATATAGAATCATGATATAAAATTTAAATTATTTATTATACACTCCATATTAAATAAAATAGTTTCATAATTTAAAACATGTCTCCTAGAAGGAAATTTTGAGACAAGAAACCCTTACGGACCTTGGTAATGTATGAATAAAAATTACATGGAAAGATAACATGAAATATAATTTGATATCACATGAAAAAAATGTTATTTATAATGAAATAATTCAATTTATATTTAGTGAATCGTATAAAGTAACAATAGATGTGTAATTTGAAATATATATTAAGAAATGTAAATTGAGACAAAGAACACTTGCGACAT
Source organism: Viscum album (assembly GCA_963277665.1). Lineage (NCBI taxonomy): Eukaryota > Viridiplantae > Streptophyta > Magnoliopsida > Santalales > Viscaceae > Viscum > Viscum album. Next base: position 516,196,534 of record OY728135.1, read on the forward strand.
TTATAACAAATAAATAACATGATTTTTATTTTTATATACCATGAATTAAATAATAAGTATATTATAATACATTCATGATTAATTGAATCAAAATAACACCATATAAAATGAAACATGGTGTGTAATATGAAATATGTCTCAATGGATTGAAATTGAGACCAAGAAACACTTACCTCAAGTACTGACACACTTGGTGAATCTATCTAACCTCCTAAATAACAAAATTAAGTTTATTAAAGACTTTATTCAGAACCTTTATGAGTTATATTTCATTTTTAAATTCCATTTTTTGTTATACATAATTCATTTATTGTGTATTTTTTTCTCTCAACACCACTTGGGGTTGTTCGTTAATCCATCCAAAACCACTTTGGTATGTTTATAGATGTAAATTGGGTTATAAAATGGTTTCATAATATACATAATTATATATATATATATATATATCATTCCATTATCAAAAAATTTATTTAGTTTATAATGTTTTCAAAAATATATTTAAATTAAGAAAAGTTTCTCAGTATGCTTGCTTTAGGTGATTAGTATTTAAAGTAACCATTTACTATTAATAATATTAATATAATGTCTAATTTATATGTATATATTATTAATAATTTCATAAAATCCATATTTATTCTTTAAATTCACTTTAACAACCATCCATGTAAGGTGGTGATTAAAAATGAAATTTGTCGTTCATGGAAACGATAGTACGAACAAAATATGAGAGATGTTTTCATTTTATTATGAATGGGAGGAAGATAGATATTGGTTATTACATCAACATAATAACATTTAAGTATACTAATGATAATTGTTTCATTATATTATTATGTGTTTAATAGATTTAGAGGAGGAGGTAAAAGAAATAAACTTGAAAGAACTCAGCTAATACAATTACCTCTTTCTTGGATATCCTCATTTAGACCACTCCTTAAGCCTTCTTAGATTGGTCTTTTAGTGATTAAATAACATATTGGACATGATAAATAGGGTTATGAAGGATTTTTGGTATAATTTTTTTAATATAATATTTTTTTGGTATGAGGAGAAGTGGGGTAGTGAAAGGGTACTTTTATAGGTGAGAGGGGTTTCATTTTTGTAAATATCAATATTTTAATATAAAAAGATGTGCATTAGTCAAGGAAAGCATCTCTAAAATTTATAATTGGAGGGAAAAAGATACGTTATGGTCTATAAATCCCTAATAAAACCATTTATAGATTATGTTTTGGTGATATTTTGAGACTTTACCTCTTGATTTAACATTTTTATAGCATTTTAACATTTACCGTAGTGATTACTTTTTTCCATGATAACTTATTTTTATGAAAAAAAATTAAATTGATCTTATTATATAATTTATAAATTTTTATTCATAATTTGAAATCTATTTTTCTTGATTCAATTTATAAAAGTGATAAAATTTAATTTTAATATAAGTACGTATAATATGACAAAAAAATAGATAACATGTATTTTTAAGCATAAAATGGATTTATTATTATTACATGCCTAGTAAAACCCATTAGATGAATATTTAATTTTCAATATATTATCAATGTATTTCATTAAAATTATTCTTTAGTATTAATTTCCTTAATTTATTAATATAAAAATACATTATTCACATAAAAACAATTTTTAGAAAAATATTTCTTCTTATCATTAAATGATTTTATCTTCATTTCAAACAAATTGATAGTAAATGTATGAATTATTATTTGTTTTATTTTATTTATAAATAATATATTTCATTAAATTTAAAACTACAAATATGATAAATTTATCTTTTAAATAAAAAAAATATAATAATATTATAATGTTTTTAATGTAAAATATATTTCATTGAATATGAATCATTAGATTATTATCCCATATAATTAATTGGTTATTTCTAGAATGTTATTTAATTATTTTACTAATAATTATTTTAGTTTAATTAGTCCATTTTACTAAAATAACTCTTTAATAATAATAATAATTTCATGTAATGAATAACAATATATTTTTATAATAAAATATTCTAATTAAATATTATCTTTTGGTTTCATTATTTACCATTTTTGAATTATATTATTTTCAATTTTTTACTAGTAGTTACACGTCTTAAATATACCTATTGGATACATTAATACCCAATGAATATATATCCAATAACTATATATCCAACAAAAATATATGTAAAATAGACAGATTTCATTCCTATATATATTGCCTTACAAACACAGCTAAAATAATTATTCCAATATACTTCTCTCTAATCATGTATATTATATCTATAATTATATTCCTTCATTCCATAGTTAGAATTAGTTTTATGGTCTTCATGGAAAATTACGATGATAAATTCTACTTGTTCATGGAATTATTGTTTACTTGTGGATTTATTCTTCTGAAAATTTTCTTAATGTTATTTCATATTTCATTCTCGCAATATATTAATATTTATCTTTTATTTTAACATTTTATCTCAATAAAATGTATCGTCGTTTGTTTTAGATTGGTGTTCATTATGAAATAAAATATTCAACTAAGTATTTATTTAAAGGGAAATATATAGATCACAGTTTGTTGCATTTTACCCCCTTAAATAAAATATGTCATCGCAATTTTAATTATATCTCAATGATAAAAATAGTTGAGAGTATTCATAAGATAAGTAATACTCATGATGTAATTTTTAATGAGATATTTACCTCACTAAATTAGATACTAGGAAACTAATTTTTCCTTTAAAAAGGTAAAATATTGAGATATTCATTAGTTTTGACCATTTTTTCAAATATACCTTCTTATTTGGCTATAATACATAGGATTTTATATAGATATAGCTTTCACAACTTCATTTTCATGATCATATTTCAAACCAAATACTAAAACAACTATAGTTATAGAGAATCATGATTATATCCTATAAAATCAAATTAGACCATCCTATGAATATGAAATATCAATCCTAAGATTTAGTATCATATGACACCTTCATTTCAACCTATGGCATTTTAGGTTCATACGACATCACATTTAGTTCAGAATAGTTTATTTTAGGTTCTATACACTTATCCTCAATAACATAATAATCAAAAATAACTAAACCCACTTTGATAAAAATTGAGATACCACATACCTTCAATCCCAGATATGGTGCTAAAAATACAAACTTTACACATATGATTTGATACCAAATGAGACAACCAAAACTAAATATGCATGTATTTTACTCTATTTTCATAATTAAAATGTTACATCTCATAAATAATATGTCATTACTTGAACCCAAAGGTTTAGTATCTTTCGAGGCTAAATTCATAAACATATTATTACACAATATTACTTCAACATACCTCACAAACATCTCTAGATAAAACATCCTTCTACACATAGTCTAACATATAATTTCTTGGGAAAGTTTAAAAAAAAATAAAGAGAGTCTCAAATGATTAGTAACTTAAAACTTATCAATTAGTCATAAAGAGTTAGATCATAAGTATGAAAATGGGAGAAATTTCAGTTTAAAATGACAATTGAGTCATAATCAATCATCATAAATAATGATACAAGATCATAGATTATATAATGGGATCATAGAATCACAGAAGTACCATCTTGGAAGCATAAAACATATACCATGTCTTGGAAACATGTGAAAATTTCCATTAACCATTGAAACATCACATTAGAATATGAAATAACATAAAAATGTGGCATAGAAAAATGTGGCACTATAATAAGAATAGAAAATAAAAACATTTTGGACATTTTTAACCCAAAAAAATAGTCTATACATAAGGTTATGAAGATAATAGTAGTGTCTACGCACCAGGTTGTGATCATAACAAAGATTACAATAAATAAGGTTACGAACATAATAAAAATTTCCATTCTTAACATCATTATCTCTGGATACATAAATGTTTAACCAATACGTTGGAGGGATATATAGTACCCCATTCATCACATAATGGTAAACCTTACATATGTGTGACACATTAATTCAATCATACAATAATCATGAAAACCCTATGGGAATAAAATTGCTTTCATATCATTTCCAAATAGTATCGTATAACCTGATATCAAGAGTAGATAAGTTGATAACCAAAATCCAATCTCCCAAAAATAGTAAATAATAAGATAACATAGTGGTTGAACATGGAAATTAATCTTTAATTAATAGGCCTTATGGCTATTGAGAGTAAAATAGAAGTGAAGGCATAAAAATAGTTTTCAGAAATTATTTTTACTTTTATCATAAAATTCAAAGTTAAAATCTCTTTGAAAAATAATTTCTGTGAAGGTGAAAGAAACTATTATTAAGGAATAAATTTAAAATAATACCTAAAAATATATCCTTGTTATTGTATAAATTTACTAATGTAAAAAAGAAATTAATTTTTAATCTTTCCAGGAAATTTTAAAGAAAAATCCACAACAAATAAATATTTGAAAAATATATTTTTGAAAGGAGATGAAGATAAATATAAATAATTAAATAGATAAAACGTATTTTTATTTCATAGTAATAAATTTCGACATATTTGGTTAGAAATAATATGGACATGGAAGAAAACAAATTCATTATAAAGAATGAGGATTATTATTAACAACATCATATTTTTTATAAAAAAATAAATTCATTAAAGAATAATATTTTGATGTAAATATTTATATTATCTAGAGGAAAATAAAAAAACCATATTTAATAGATAATTGGAAAAATAAAAGAAACTTATTATAGTATAGTAAAGTAAAAGGTTTCCAACCTAAGGAAAATGAAATTGAGTCAAAAACACCCTTATGGTTTTTGTAACATTTGAATAAAAACCCTTGAAAAAGGGAACATTAAATGAGACATTAAATACCATGAATAAAGGGATAATAATTATATAAAATTTTAAGTAGGCATTATGTACAACATATGAAAGAAAATAAGTGTATAATTCAAAACATCTCTCAAAGAAGGAAATTTTAAGATAAGAAACACTTAGGAACATATGTAATGCATGAATCAAAGAAACGTGTAAATAGACAATGAAATAGTCATCTAATCAGATGAAAAATGTGATTTATGATAAAATAATTGAAATTATATTAATTATGTCATTTAAAATAAGGATAGATTCAAAATTTGAAATGTGTCTTAATAAATGGAAATTGATAAAAACAATCCCTATGGATTTTATAACACTTGAATCAAAATACAATAAAATAAATAACTTGATATGGATTTGTAAATCCAATGAATTAAAAGAAAAATATATTATAATAAATTCATGTGGTAGTGAATCAAAATAAAACCATATAAAAGTAAACATGGAGTACAATATGAATCATATCTCAAGTAATTGAAATTGAGACCAAGAAACCCTTACATCAAGTCTTAGCTTTCTTGGTGCATGTATTTGACCTTCATATTAACCAAACTAATTTTATTGAATAATTGACTTGGAAAAAAATTTAGTTATATTTTATTTTTTTTATATTTATTTCTTATAATACTTCATTCTTTTCTTGTATATTTTTTCTCCCATCAGCCACTTGGGGTTGTTCGGTTAATTTGCATAATAATTTTTTGGTATGTTGGTCATCGTCAAAGGGGTTATTAAATAGTTTAATCATCACCAAAATTTTATATATTATATATATGTGTGTTATTTATCATTCCATTAGAACAAAATTCAAATATTTTAATAGGTTTTCAAAAATATATTAAAATTAAGAAAAGTGTCTCGATATGCTCGTTTTATGAGGTTAATATTTACTATAACCATTTATTTTTAATATTATAAATATATTTATAAATTTATCTTTCCATGATATTAAAATTTTCATAAATATAATATTTATTAATTAAATATAGTTCCATAACTATTCATATAAGGAGGTGATGAAAAATGAAATACATAATTCTTGGAAGCAGTAATCCGTACATAATATGGGTGATGTTTACATTTTCTAATGAATGGTAGGAAGGTGTATATTGGTTATTCCATAAATGTAATAACATGTAAATATACTAATTATACTTATTTAATTATATTATAATTTATAATAATATATTTTTATTATGTGGGAGAATAAATAAACTTGAAAGAACTTGGTTAAGATAATTACCTCTTTTTTGGATATCATCCTTCAGAACACTACTTAAGTCTTCATAGATTAGTCTTTTAAGGAGAGAAAAACCTATTGGATGTGGGGATAGGGTTGGTAATGGGTTTTTCTATATATTTATCAATATAATAGAATTTTTTTGTGGGGATAAGTTGGATGATGAAGGGGTCCTTCTATAGGCGACAAGGGTGACATTTTTCCAATATTAATTTCTTAAAAAGAGTTGAATTACTTAAGGAAAGTGGCTCTAATATTGACAATTATAGGAGGAAATATATTCTAAGGTTGATAAATCCCTCATCCAGACTTTTAGATATTATTTTTGTGGTATTTTGAGACTTTACCTCCAGTTTTGTAACACCCTTTTACTTTCTTTCAAGAACTTCTTGAATCTTTTTTTGTATCCATTTTTTGTTTGAGGATATTTCAAGATTTCTAAGGATGCAAAGAATTTACTAGGAAAAATTACATAACTTTATAGGGAATTATTTTTTAAATTATTGGATTATAGGTATAAATTTTTCAAAGGGTTTGAAGGGTCCTCTTTAGGTCCAAATTGAGCAGGAGGGCTTCTAAGTGGGTTTAGTGGTTTTTTGTAGGACCCGGGTTGTGCACTGCCTGCTAGCCACATTCACGTCATGAACTATTTACATGATGTGAATTTGTTTCTATGAACATTTCATGAGCATGGTTCAACAAGTTAAGAATTACAAACCTGGAATTCATTACACATCATGAAAATATTGATTGGGGTATTTTTTCCGAAACGGTGTGTTTTTCACCATATTTGTGATTTGTAGAAATGGATTCATAAAATGAATTCATTGGGTCTAATGGTTTAATTCACACTACCAACCTGACCCTTTTTTCATTATGCTACATGTATTATTTCCTTTAATACCTTAGGGAGATTTTGGGTGATTTTAGGCAATCCTCCTCCTTCTGGATTACTCCATTTGGCATTTCATCCCAGTGGCGGTTTCATTGCTTCTCCCAGGTAAGTGGTCCTTCTATTTCTTCATTACCTTTGGTTGAAAAAATGGAATGCATTGCGACTATGGACTAGGTTATGACTGGTTGGTCTTTCCTATAAATATTTGGTATTTTTTCTTCATGCCTTATCTATCGGAGTTTGATCCTCTTGTTTCCGATCTCTATTGTTGAAGGTGACTAGGTTTCCCTCCTATGGAGGTTAGTGTCTCTATAAAAAGGGTTAATTCTATAAATTTCTAATAAATATTATAAATTCATTTGGGTTATTTATTTAATTGAATTTATTGGTGATTAAAATTTATTTTTTGGAATATATTCATGTTTTTAAAGATGTTTTTCCTTAAAAATATTTTTTTTATAAAAAGGATTTTTTAAATGCTTGAATGGTGGTTTTTTCTATAAATGGGTTTTTAAAAAATGAAGTGGATTGGATTTTCTTTGAAAATGTTTTATAAATTTTTAACATGGATTTAAGATGGATTTTATAAAACTTAGTACATTGGGAACCTTAGGTTCCTTAGGAATAGACATGTCACTCATAGTGTGTGTGATTCCACTTGAGTTTTTATTTCAATTTAGTGTGTGTAATGAAATATGAGGTTATATTGGTTTGATCCGATATAAGCCTGTATTTGGGGATTTCTTGTTATTTATTGTATATATTCCCATAGGATACATCCCAAATTGCATGATTATTCATTTATGATTGATTTATCACATTATGGATCTTTTAATGGTATTTTATCACATGCTTTCACATGAGGTTGTATCTAATGCTTTCAAATGATGGATTATTTCATGGTTATTGCATTCATGCTTATATTATAGTGCACCCATGGATTATTTGGATTATAATTTCATGATTTATAACTTATACTTGTCATATTACTTGTTTTGGGAATATGAAAACCAAATGATGGTTTATAAATGGTTTTTATTTATGAAAATGGTTTGTAAAACTATATTTTTTTAAAGATAAAAACTATATAATTCTTGATATTATACTTTATATATATTTTGTGGTGGAATCATGATGGGATTAGTTCTTTCACCCTAATTTTTCCTTTAGGTGGTTGTAGATGTTTTTTGTAGGACCTAGGTAAAGGGAAGCTCATTATGTAGAAAGTTAGCTTCTTCTATCATTGTTTACTTTGTAGTAGGATGGTTTGGAGGTGATGGTTGGTCACATGGAGAATTTTCAGTCTTATCTTTTCATATTTTTCTAGTTTAGTCGGTTTTTCTTGTAATGTATGACTCTTGGTTTTTTTGATCTCTTATTATGCATTTTACTCTAGTTTTTTTTCTTGTTTTGATATATGAAAGAATTTTTTCTGTTATATTATTGCACCTCACTACACCATGATGGGCTAATTCAGGTTTCTTTTCTAGTTGACCCATGATGGTTCCTTAAATAATGGTATTAGATGGAATACCCATCCTGAAGTGTGATAATACTGCCTAGTTTTAGGTATGTTTCTTGGGTATATAGTATTTAGGATCGTTATAATTTAGTTATTAAGTGTATAATGGTTTCTAGCCAGCTCACTTCCATTCCTAAACTGAAGTTACCAAGGGTGGTTGGAAAAAACATTTCAAAATAGGGACTTTGTGTTAATGGTCATTTGAATGAAATAAATGGGGATTTTATTTAAATCAATGTGTATCTTTTAAAGGAGTCATATTTTTATTATATAATTCATATTTCTTTAAATTTTTGATGTTTTAATGCATTAGCATGAATTTCTGAAGTTGGTCTAATGATTTTGGAATTTTCTATTGAGATTATTGGTTATTGTCTTTTGTTTATTAGATAATGAAACCTAGAAGTTATCTTAAAAATGTGGTTGAGGATGATGTAAGATAGTTTTTATTAGAGAATCCACAGGTTTACCATTCTTTGGTCGAAGTTATTGTCCATAAAATTCAGACTCTAGATCAAGTGGGTTTCAAGAGCCTAGGATGTGTGGTGAATCATGGCATAAAATTCACTAATTAGCATCCACCTTTCTTCCATGGTGATAGAGTAACCCAAGATTTTGAGGAGTGTATTGATAAAATTGATAGGATGTTCAATTTATTGAATACTTATGAGGACTCTAAGGTGTGTTTTCTCATGTACGTTCTCAATGGACTAGGAAGAAGGTGGTGGGACTCCATTGTGCAAGCTGAATTGCATGAGGGTCTTAAATGAAATCATTTAAGAATATTTTCAACCATAAGTATTATCCTAAGACATTATGTGTGGTGAATACCATATAATTTTATATAATGGAGAAATTATAGTGCACTATTATGAATTATTCCACATGTTTTTCTAAGTTGGTGCATATGGCATCGTATTTAGTCACTAATGAGTACCTAAATGTTCTGAGGTTTGAGTTGGGAAAGAGGCTGATATTTGGTTGATGTTGATTATCATATACCTTCAAACCATTATGGTGGTTATTAAAAAATTATCATTAGATGAGGTAGAAATACCTATAAATATGAGTGTGGGTGGAGCTTCGATTGGTTCATTTGTTATCCAAGGTGTATCTTCTGGCCAGAAAAGAAATGGAAAGGGTGGTTAGTTTTCTTCAAGAACAATTTTAGGGGATTATTCATCATAGAAGAAAGTTTTCTACTATGAATATGGAATCCATGGTCATACCAAGACTAAATTTATGGAGTATCCTAATACATTTCATTGTTGTATACTATCTATCCATTTGAGGTGTTTTGTGAAAGGATGTCCCAGGGAAGTAAGGTTGAATCCACTCTCACCAAGGGCTCACAGGTTCATACCAATGCTTCCAAGGGTGGTGGGTATTATCCTTAGGTGAATGGGGATGTTCTTGTGGCTAATAGATCTCATGTAGGAGCTGATACCGGATGTCTTTATGTGTTAGAGTATGATCTAGAGGAATTTGGAGTAGGTTCATCTACTGTTAGAGGTGCAGTGTTTATTTCATCTTCTATGGTGTTAGATTTTTTAATATAGGTGCTACTCATTGTTTTATATCATCAAATTTGGTTGATATGTTGGGATTACATTTTTTATATTATGTCATTCTTTTTGGATATTTTCATTCCATATGGAAAGTGGTCCAAAAAAAGGTTTTAAATGTCCCTCACGTTAGGTGATGGTAGAAGACTTCGAGGTGGAGTGAGACTTTTTAGTTCTTGATCTTGAAATATTCAACCATATACTTGGAAAATATTAGATGATCAGTATTAAGGATCAGATATATTTTTATCATAGCCAGGTTTAGTTTTTATCTTTCAATGGGGTCAATCATGTTTTGCAGGGTGAGTGGCACTCTAGATCAGGAAGTGCATGGCCTATAGTTTCTTATGATAGGGTTATCTCATGTCAGTTATTAGAAATTTTTTCTTGATGTTGTTGAACCTTATTTGGGAATTCATAACCTAAAGTGGTGTTTGTATACCCTGAGGTATTTCCAAATGATTTTTATGGTTTGTATTCATATAGAAAGGTTGGTTTTACTATTGAATTTCCCCTGGTACAATGCCCATTTCTATGATATCTTATCTAATGGAATCTACTGAGTTGGTGGAACTTAAATTCCAACTTGAGGACCTTGAGGATAATTTAATTATTCTTCCTAGCGTGTCATCATGGGCTTCACCTGTCTTATTTTCTAAAAATTCATATGATATTCCTAGGCTTTATGTGGATTATCAGAAGTTGAATCGGGTGACCGTGAAGAAAAAATATCCCATAAAAATGAATGATTATCACTTTGACTATATTACAGGGGCTCATTATTTTTCAAAGATTGACCTTTAGTCTGGGTACCACTAGTTTAGAGTCTGATAAGTTAATATACCTAAGATAGAATTTAGGATCTAGTGTGGAAATTTAATGTTTCTAGTTATGTCATTCGGTATCACTAACACTCTTATGGTATTTATGGATTTGATGAACCAAATATTTAATTAGTTATTAGAATCTTTTGTTATTGTATACATGGATGATATTTTGGTTTAATCCAAGTCATATGAGGATCACATAGACTATTTTGATATCATTCTTTGAACCTTTAAGGAACATCGTCTTTATGGTAAGCTTTCCAAATGTGAGTTTTGGATCTAGGAATTAAATTTTTTTGGCATGTGATATCTGATAGTTATATTAGTGGATCCTAAAAAATATAGGTGGTTATATCCTAGGAACATTCCAAAAATGTGTTTGAAATCCCAAGCTTCTTGGGGTTGTCTAGTTACTATATACATTTGTTCAGGACTACTCCAATATTTCATCTCTAATGACAGCTTTAACCTTTGAGGGTGTAAAGTTTGAGTGGTATGACATATTTTAGATATATTTTGAGTAACAGAATATGATATTGACTTCACATATCGTTTTTATTCTTCTAAAATTGGGTTAGGGGTATGATGTCTTCTATGATGCTTCTAGTAAGAGTTTGGGATGTGTCCTAATATAGGGGGAAGAGGTAGTGTCATGTGGTTCTCTCTAATTACACCATCATGAAAATAACTACCCTACCCATGGTATTTATTTGGAAGAAGTTGCGAATACACTCAAAATGTGGCATCATTGTCTCTTTGGGGAGTGGTTTATAGTATATTCTAATCATAACAGCATGAAGTATATTTTTAATCAGAGGGATATGAACTTGGGATAGAGACACTAGGTAGAGTATCTTCAAAAAATTTATTTTGATATTTTATTTACTCCTAGTAAAGGAAATGTGGATTCCAATGTGTTGAGTAGAAAAAAACTGACATGGTCTATGATGGAATTAATAGAGGAGTGGTCTATGATGATTTTGTTTAATGCGATCAACTTAGGAGTTGAAGAGTTTGGTAGACATGTGTTCTTGGCTTCAATAATAGTTGACTCATCTATTGATGAGAGATTTTGACTTGATCAGGTGACAGACACTGAGTTCCAACACTTAAGTAAAATCCTAAATGGTGGGGAGACCTCAGGTGAGTGGTCTCGGTCTCCCAATGGTGATTTATTTTCCTGAAATAGGTTTTTTGTTTATTTATCTCTAAGGAATGAGTTAAGGTACAATGGGAACTACTCTAGTTGGTCCATACACCCTATTACTACCAAGATGTGTCATGACTTGAGACATCAATATTGGTGGATGGGGATGAAGTGGTTGATTGGAAAAAAAATCATGGTGTATTTTATGTTAGGTAATTAATGCAGAACACTAGATACCTGCTAGTTTATTGCAAACCTCAAACATTCTGTTATGGAAATGGGATAATATTTACATGTAATTCATCATCGTTTTTCCATTGGATCTAAGTGGTAAAGGATGTGATTTGGTTGATCATTTATTAACTTATTAAATCAGCTCATTTACTACCAATCAGGGAGATAAAGAAAGTAGAATAGATCAAAGACATATATGTTTGATATATTTTAAGACTTCATGGGGTTCCCTCTACAATTGTTCTTGATAGGTACCTAAGGTTTACATCCAGGTTTTGTAAAGGTTTATAGGAGGTGATGGGTTCCTAGTTGAAATTGAGCATTGATTACCATACGTAGATATATGGAAATATAGAGAGAGTTTTACAAGTCCTCAAGGATATGCTCTGGTCTTACAATCTTGATTTTGGTGGATCTTGGGAAAAACATTTTCCTCCATATTAATTTTTCAATAAAAATATTTTTTGATATTCGATAAATATTGTTCACTTTAAATAATTGAATGGGAATCCAAGTAGATATTCCTTATTCTAGACAAAGTTGGGAGTGTGTTCCTTGGTTAGGTTGAGTCTCTTTTAGGAGATGGTGGAAAAGGTGTATTTTATTTGGTATAGGTTGGTCACAACATTGTATCACTAGAAATATTATGCAGACTGTTGATGGTGTCCACTTGAGTCCAAGGTTGGTGGTCGAGTTTTCCTCATAGTTTCACATCTCTTGGGACATCACCAATTGGGTAAGAAGGGTATATGGGAACTAAGGTTTGTGGGATGCTTTGATATCGTAGAGTGACTTAGAAATGTGGCCTATCATTTGGACTTATCATCTCATTTGACTTTTATTTGTGACATATTTCATGTTTCTTAACTGATGAGGTATCAACCAGATATTTCACATGTGATAGAATAGGAGGATGTTGATCTGGCACTTGATACCACCATTGTTGAGAAACCATCTCATATTATGGATCGCTGAGAGAAGGTACTGCACTCTAAAACAATTCCTTTGGTCTGGGTACTATGGTATTATGGATAGGATATCCATGGGATATGAGGGTGGGAATTATTGATGAGGAAACAGTAAAATTTACTTTTTTCAAGTCCAGGATCTTGAGCACTTTATAGGGATAGAAATATTGTATGGTAGGGAGAATTTTAACACCATGTTACTTTCTTTCAGATACTTCTTGGATATTTTTTTGTTTCAATTTCTGTTTTAGGTCCATATAGAAAATGAGGGATTCAATATTTATTTATAGGTTTTCAATAAAACATGGATTCTTCAATACATGCTAGACACATTCATGTCATAGACTATTTACATGACATGAATTTGTTTTTTGGAATATTCTATGTTTCTGATTTAGAATGTGAATAATTATAAGATGTAAAATCATTATACATTTTGAAATTATCAATAAGGGGTAATTTATCCCAAGACGACATATTTTTTGGAAAATTTATGATTCATATAAATTCATTCCATGAAGTGAATTCAAAGAATGAATTCCTCGGGTCTAGTATATTAATTCATGATATACACATAAATCTTTATTTTTTTGATATACATGCTTTCCTCTTAGACCCTAAGGATATTTTGGGTGATTTGGGTGATCCCCCTCCTTCTAAATGGCTCCGTTTGGAATTCTATCTTCATAGAAAATGCGTTTCTTCTTATGGGTAAGTTCTCCTTCTATTTCTTCATTAATTGTGGTCACCATAGTCGCATTGGATGTAGTTATGGATCGGGTTATTATCTGTTAGTGTTTTAAATTTATCTTTGGAAGTTGTTCATTGTGGCTTGTCTATTGAAGGTTGATCTTCTTATTTCCAATCTCTATTGTCAACGGAAACTAGGTTTCCCTCATCTTGAGGTAGGTTTCTCTATACAAAGGGTTAATTAAATAAATTGATAATCATTATTTTCAATTCCTTTAGGTTATTCATTGAATTGAATTTATTTTTGATTATAATGTATTTTTTTAAAAGGATTCAAATTTTTAAATATGTTCTTCTTTAAAAATAGTTTATGAAAACAAAGTTTTTTCTTAAATTCTTGAATGGTGGTTTTGTTTTAAAAAGGGGTTTTGAAGCACCAAATAGGATTTTATTTGGTTTTTGAAAATGTTTAATAAATTTTGATCATGGATTTAAGATGGATTTTGGAACATATAGCACATTTGTAACCTTGGGTGCATCGAGAATAGACATTTCACTCATAGTGTGTGTAATGTCACTGGAGCCTAAATGGAATGCTTGGTCATTTATGAATGATTTATCACGTGGTGGATTATTTCATGGTATTTTCTCAAAAGATTTATAATGAATTTTTATCTCATGGTTTAACATGATAGATTATATCATGGTTATTACTTACATTCTTATCTTATGGTGTATCCATGGGTTATTTTGATTATGTTTTCATTATTTATCACTTATACTTATCATATTCTTTTCTTTGAGAATATGAAAGGCTTTTATGAAAACCAAAGGATGGTTTAAAATGGTTTTGATTTATGATAATGCTTTGTAAAAATATATTTTATTAATGTTAGAATTGTGGTATTCTTAATATTAGAATTTTTATAGATTCTATGGTGGAATCCTATGGGGATTAGTTCTCACACCCTGCCTTTTTCTTTTGGCGGTTAAAGATATTGTTTTTTGGGACCCAAGTAAAGGAAATGGAATTATGTAGCATATAGACCTCTATTTTTATCATTTACTTCATAGAAGGATGATTTGGAGGTGACAGTTGGCCACATGGAGACTTATTAGTCTTGTCTTGTCATATTTTTCTGGTTCAGCCGATTTGGATTGGATTTTATGACTCTTTGATGTTTGATTTCTTCTTCCACATCATACTCTATTTTTTTGTATTATTTTGATATATGCATGAACTATTTTTTTATCTTATTTCACCTCACCAATCTATGATGATCCGGTTTGTGTAGATTTTCTAGTCGACTTGAGCTATTTTGTTACATGATTTAACATGTTTACCTCATTTTAAACTTTACCATAGTGACTACTTTTTACATTGGTATCTTATTTTTATGGACAAAAATAAAATTTACCTTATTACCTAATTTTCAAATTCTAGTAAAAATATGAAATCCATTTTACCTAATCCATTTTATAAAATTTTTAAACGAACAATTTTAATATAAGTATGTATAACCCAACAAAAACAATTTTTAAAAAACATCTATTTTCAAGTATAAAAATAAATTTATTCTTATTCCATGCCTAGTAAAAACAATTAGATGAATGTTTATTATATATATATATATATATATATTATCAATATATTTCACTAAAAATTTCTTTACTAGTTATTACCGTAATTTATTAATATAAAAATAAATTACTCACATAAAAACAATTCTTTAAAAAATATCTGTTTCTAACCTTAAATTATTTTATATTAGTTTATAACCATTTGATAATAAATTTATGAATTATTATTCATTTGAATATATTTATAAAAAATAAATATCATTAAATTTAATACTATAAATTTGAAAATTTTATTTTTTATATAAAAAATATATAATAATAAAATAATGTTTTTAATATAAACTTATTCTAATGAATAGGTATAATTATATTTTTATTTTTAATAATTTATTTTTTATTTATTAGATTATATTTACTTGTTTTACCAATTATTTCTATAATTTAATGACTCTATTTTACAAAAATAACTCTTTAATAAAAATAAAATGTAACACAAAAATATATATTTTTATAATAAAACATTATAATTAAATTTATTATTTTTATTTAATTATTTACCATTTTTAAATTATATTATTTTAAAAAAATTACTAAGAATTATACATCTTTAATATAGCTATTGGATACATGCATACCTAACAACTATATACCCAATGTCCACATTTCCAATGGCAATATATTCGATGACCATATATATATAATGGTAGTATTTCATTACTATATATATAGACTTACAAACACCGCTAAAATCATTCATCCTATTTACTTCTCTCTCAATAAGTCTATTATATTTCTAATGATTTCTATTTTTTTCAGCAAAGTATTTATTTAAAGGGGAATATATATTAAAATTATATGCAATTACAAAGCCCCTCATCATGGAATAGACCTATGAGTGACAGCTTGACTAGCCTTTATCATTGGAAAATAATAAATAAAATATGTTAGAGTCTAAATTATGGCATGAAACCCTCAGTCACAGTGTGACCATATGTATGATTGTTTCCTTAGTCAAAAACCATAAAAAAATTCCACACTGTGACACACACTTATCATGACATGACCCTACACATATATCTTATAGTGACTCCCTGGCCATGGCATGATCCCTCAACTAACCCATTTTCATGGAGTGGACCTCACCTATCATGGCATTACAAGACACCTTTAACTAAAATTTCATCTCTAAAATCAAACATTAAAATTTCCTCTGAAATCAATGACTCGTAAATTTGTGGGTCATTATAATAGTCACACCACAACCAATACCATCATGTTGTGATCTATTGGATTCTATATTATTTTAAAAATTCCAATATTTTTTCAATTGGGATAGATCATATTTTACTTTGGTGATTTTATTTGGAATATTATGGATGGTTTTGGTGGCCAATAATTATAGAGAATGGGTCCAATTCAATGGGTATGAATTTCATATTGGGTTTCAGCCATGTGAAAACAATTTTTTGGATATGGAATTAAATATAATGAAAGGAGGAACTCTGAAATACTAATTTATAATTCCCATATAAATATAGTGGACTAGTATCTATAATGTCTATAAGTATCAAAGTTGGTTGATCAGAATAGTTGGAAGAAGGAACTTAGGAGTTACCCTTGTAAAATTCTCATGGAGTCATTATAGAGGTGTAAAGTACTTTAATTATAGTAACTCTAGGGATACATAATATTTGTTCTAAAGGATTCCCTTAGTTTTTTTTGCAGTAAAGGGATATGTAAGAGTATCTTGCACAAACGTAAGAGTAAACTAATGAGGATTTTAAAAGTGTGCACAGATCACTAAAATGATGAGTCGAGGTTGAATATTTTTGTGACCAAGTGAAGGGGGTTCCCACATAGATCAGATTGACATGGACACACACACATCAATTTTTAAGGCAGTTCATCTATTGATCCTTTCTCATCCTCATACATTTCATCCATTCCACCACTGATTCATCTACACCATATACTACCAAGAACCGCCCTCTCCAAAAAAACTACACCACAATCATAGAATTTGCATCATAAAAACCTTGCATGGTTGCCGAAGGAGATCCTGGGTGCCACTGGATTTTGGATCCCCTCTACTTCATAGTCTTTTCAATTACAGTGTAGTTGATAAGAAAGGTCATAGCTTACCCTGTGGATTGATACACTTCCCCATGAAGAATATATCCAATCAGAGTAGAACCATAGTATAACACCACTATTTCATTACTCAAAATATAGAAGATTAGTTGTTCCATAGTATGTAAGGATGTGTTGTGGTCAAATTTGGTGATTGAAGGGTTGTTTCCCAGTTCATCACTCTATAATTGAGGGTTTGTTAATGGAAAAACCATGAAAATGGGTAGGAAAATTATTTCACTATAGAGTATAAATCCATATAGTAGTCCATTCATGACCATGAAAGGAATGGGACAAAAAAGTAATCTCCACACTGTATGTTTTAAGTTTCTACAAAGTTCAAAAACCCAAACTTATTGATCTATCATCAGGATATACCCAAACATAGGATAGAATTTGGAAAGACTTAAAATAAAGACCATGTGGGAATCTCCCACCATGAATGAGTCCAACACCCCCCCCCCCCCCAAAACAAGGGAGATCCAAAAAATCGCCATCCATTTGAGAAGGCTGACCAGCTCAAAGGAGAAAAACCCACTGGATGAGATAGATAAAATATGATAAGAATAAGTCAAGTGGTAGAAATTTACAGTGGGTAAAGAATAGAATTAAAAATTAAAACAGATAGAGAAACTATATCTAGGGAGGACATTTAGAGAGATAAATATCCCTATAAATAGATGAAGTTTTTGTTATAATGGAAGTAATATTCCATACTTGAAGGGGAACCTAACACAAAATTTCATAGAACTAGGAAGAAGTTCCACTTCTAATATAAGAGGACAATTGGGAGATCTCAACCCGGCATTCTAAGTGAGAGTGGAGGAAAGTGGTTTTCATCAACCATGGGGCTTCCTAAATTATAACTTTGTTTTCTATTTATATTTTTGGAAAATATAATTATAAATTCATGTTCAATTATAGAGAGTAAAAATCCCATGTCACCATGTTTACACTACACCTTTATTTTAGATCTAAAATTATATTCCTTCCCCTAAAATACATTTAATTCATCCATATTGATTTAGTGAAATTCATATTTTTTTCATTTGTATTTTAACATCCCCAAGAGAAGTAACTACACTATCAATTGATGTAAAAAATTAGTTTCGTTTCAAGGGAATCGGTGTTTATAAAATTCAATAGTTAGACAACACTTTTTACCTCCACTTTCCTATTTTTTAATTTTAGATTAGTTTCTTTTTTTTATTTTACGCATTAAGTGTTTTTGGATTATGATCTCAAGTATAGTGAAGATGAAGACCCACATCCAAATGGATATCTAGATTTCATACCTATCACATAAAATTGAATAACTAAATAGGGAACTTCAAATCCAAGCATTGGAGAATCAAGACAAACTGAGAGTACCACAACTGCACTCATATTTGGAGAAGCCACTCCAAAGAATGGAAACATAGTTCAATAAGGGGATAAAATTCCTAGAAATCATGGATAAAGAATATGAATAATTTTATGATGGAACCAAGGAGTAATCACACTTTGAATACCAAATTGTTAGAAAAACCGAATTTGATGTTGAATATGAGGTAAGTTACTTTTCTGATGCTAATTTTCAATTTTCCATGGAGGAAACCTACCTTAAGTACTGAGGAGGATGAGGAATAAGAACCCTCAAATGTTGTAAAATAAGATCAGAAGAAGGAGGATAATGAGTAAAAATAATAAATCTTAATATAAGAAGAATAATAATAGAAGGAGGTAGAAGTTATTGAATTATGGGACAACATGCTTGACATGCTGGAGGAGGAAAATCCAGAACCTGATAAATAAGAGGACCCTCCAACACCAACTACAATGTATCCCAAGGAAGAAAAAGAAGAATAATTATAATGGTACCAGGTTTGGATAGATTTTTATTTATATATATTGTGATCACACCTACCTAGATTTCGGTTAACTCCACTCATTTTCAAAGAACAATAAGAGAGATCCTCAATATCTCAAAAAAATATCAAAAGTGGGAGGGATATATTGGGGATATTTACATTTATAATGAAATGTTGGATATTCTAGAGGATAATCCCCGTGAAAAAGAATAAGATATGGTGGATGCTGAAATTTTGAAGTGGAATTCTGAATTTAAAGAATAATAACCATCAAAAGAAGATAATGAGGAGTAGTATAAGGTATGGATAGCCCATGAAATTATGTTCAAGTCATTGGGGTTTTCCACCACTGATAATCCTCTACTATGTGACAAGCTATTCTTTAAGAGGAGGAAGATTAAAAGGGCTACATTGTATATTCATCAGAGGAAAACTTGGTTCAATACAAGATGGTTGTCACTATACCCTACTTATATTACATGATTCAATAGGTAATTTAGACCTTAAGTACCATAATAAAAGTGATTTACAGGAGGAAACCTGAGTTTTTATTTACATTCATAATTTATAATTTCATTTTAGGATGCAGTGAACCCACTCTCATTATTTTAGAACTTTAATTTTAAAGAGCATTCATATTCACTATTTTTTTATATTTTTCACATCCATTAAGATCTTGGGAATAAGGTATAAATTTATAAAGATACAACAAAGGAAGGGCTTCAAATTTCTAGGGGATTAAACTTTAAATTTTAGTAATCACTTGTGCTCCCCTATTTTCAGAATCGATTTAGATTTTAAATGATGAAAAATTGAATGTCAGCACTTAGATTAGTGATACTTTTAATCAATGACACGTTTTATTTGTCAAGAACCCATAGATTCAATGTTTTAATTTTTAAATTGATGAAATTGAACAAGTAAAATGGGAAAACATGATGATTATATTTAATCATGGGAATTTTAAATCAATGAATCATGATTTTCTTTTTAGTCAATTGTTACTGAAAATTAACTTTCATATTTCATTATTTTCCTTTCATAAGTTCATGTTTATTTATTTATTTTTATGATACATGCCATAGGTTATTGTATTTACTTACATGCTCTTATTCTTGAGAGGTTTCTAATACAAAATTTTCTAATATTTTTTTGTAAATTTATTTAGAAAACAAGGGATAAGTTACCTATTAGGATTTAAATTTTGATCTTGTCAAAATTATTATTATACAAATTCACCTAAAAAATTATAGAGGCATTTTTGTTTGATTTAGACATTATCATTGAGACCTACCTAACATTAATACTCATTTTATCCCTTAGATATCATGAATGTACTTTGATAGGAATAACCACATTTCAAGCCTATTTTTCCATTCCTACTTTTACTCTAATATCTTATATGATGTTCAAAGTTAAAGTGTAGGGGAAAGAGAGATTTCATAGAAAAATGGATATCCTTCTTTGATAAAAAATGACTTGTGATTTTCATTGGGTTTTGGAAAAGTTCAATTCCATATTTTATTGTATTTCATTTCTACCCCTCTAAAAAATGAAAAAAATTGGGTTGAGTTATGGAGAGTAGAAAATCACCATCAATTTACCAATGAGTTTTATCATTTGGGGTATGGTGATGGATGTGAGACTTTTCCTAACTCAATTTTTGAATAATTAAAATAATAGAGAAAAAATATAGTGTTAATTCATTCATTATTTTCATAGATTACAACCTTAATTGATCTTGTGAATTGTGGGGAAATATATCACCCTTTAAAGTGAAGAATGTCATTGGTTTTACTTTGTTTATCATATTTAACACATATATCTTCCCCTACTTTTTGAGCCTTAATTTTTTATAGATCAATTTTCTATTGGACATTTACCTTAAAATCATTTGATCCATATTTCAAATTCCTCTTTATTTTTAGTGATATTTGTCTCTACTAAGTGGAGAAATTATATCATTTTAAAATTCATAAGTTTGGTACATGTACTCAAGCTATGAGGAAACCTTTATATTCATTTTTTATTAGGTGATGAGAAAAGAAAAATTAGTGAGGTAAATCATGATTGTAATGTTAATAATAATGAATTAAAAGACTTGAATAGAAGAAATGTGAAGCATCATCTTTGGTTTTCTTTGGGAAATTTCCAATGCATTGTGTCTAGTGATGAGTTGAAATAATTTTCTATATGTGAAACTTGAATATTCCTTTATCCCATTTAAAAAAATTTGTATAATTTATTTTGAATTTTAAATATTGGTATAATGGGGTTTTCCTTTTAAATTGAATGTAGAGATATATGCATTAGAAAAATCATGATTTAAGTGTGGGGTATTTGATGAGTTCATATTTTTTATTAAAAAATTAGTTTTAATTCATTTATGTAATGTTTTTAATGGTTTAATACCCATATTTTTAATTAATAATATTCATTTTTGGTTATTGAGAATTTAGAATTAAATTTTAAGAAAAATAAATAAAAAAATAAAATACCTTTTTATATTGTTTTATTTTTATTAGTATTTTTTGTGTATTAACTTGTAGGTTTAAAGGAAGAATTAAGGGTTAGCCAAAAAAATTATCCAACATGTGCTATCCTTTAACCAAGGCCGTGAAATCTACATAGCAGGCCCATGGAGGGGCCACTTTCCAAGAAACCCCCCAAGGATAATTAGTTACATGGTATAGAGGAATCATATCATAAACATGGACATGTGTCAGCATGTGGGGCACTTGTCCACATGGCAACGAGAAGATAAAATCACCATCATGGGGTGGATAATAGTGGAATAAGTGGTGCTCCATCCCCCATCCTACTTGTTGGAGTGGTGAAGTCTTGTAATCATTGACTAAACAGAGGGAATCACTACTAAAAATATGGACTTTATTATCTCTAGAAAAGTGAATTTGAAGTTATAAAAAATAGTTAATAATCGATGTGAAGATAAATGTGGGATCCCCTTTAACAGTGCTAAAAAAATCACTGATGAAAGTTAAAAAAGTTAAAAAATAATAATAAAATATTTATACACATCAGGGAGGGGCTTTAACAGCACTTGAATCCCCCTTTAATAGTGCCTCCACCCCCAACCTGCAAGCCCCATCCACCCCCCAGCCCACATGTCCCAACCACCACCCCACCCCCTTTAACAACGCTAACAGCAATTCCACCCGCATGCGTGACCAACATCCCCTGAATTTGAACACCAGACCTCTTGCCTAGGCGTCTAAGCCTTTACCACTCCATCATATTTCTTTGATCTCCATTTAATAATATACCTATTTATTTATATATATATTGTTATATTTACTCGTATATTAACATATATATATTTATTTTAGTATATATATTTAGTTATATTAATATATATATATACACATATATAGTTATATTTATATATTTATTCATATATTAATATATATTTATACCTATTTATGTATATATATTTATATTTTTTATCCGTATATTTATTCATATATTAATATATATTTATAAGATCAGTTTTAAATACATTTATAAAATATTCTTTTTTGTGTGTGTTTATAAAAAAATAAATACATATATACAACATACATACACACACACACACACACACACACATATATATATATATTATGTGTATCTGTAAGTATAATTATACATATTTATATATATTTACAAGTATTATATATTAATATATATATATATACATATGTTTATAATATATAGATAATATATATCAGTTTTTCAATACAGACGTGCACAAATATATATATACATACACATTATATAGGTATATAAATATTCATATATTTGTATTTTAAATAAAATCTATATTAGTTTTATATTTTGATAAGGCTTATATGTTGAGAAATATATTTTAAATGTAAATATTTTTAATTACTTATTTATAAAATTAAATTTTTATGTGCAAATATATAAACAATATGTATATATTATTATATATTTGATTATAAATAACAGTACATTATGAAAAACAATGAAATTTAAAATTCATAATATGAATATGAATGTAATCCCTCGGAATAAATCCCTTCCCCGTTGAAAAAGGGAAAAAAAACCCTTAAACATGGTTAAAATTCCATCAAATGTTAAAAAATTTGGGTATATGGACTAAAAATTCAGTTTTAGAGGCCTTTTTAGGCCTCGAAAATTATGATAGAAGGTTTCCTTATGTATCTATCAAATAGAGCTCTTCGCGGGCTTCGATTTGATATGATGTAGAGCTCAAACGGACACCCGGATTAAAAGTTATAGTCGTTTGAAGTTTGAGTTATGTTTTCAACTTATTTTTGATATTTTATTAATTTTTTGATATTTTGTGTCTTCAAATTTTTATTAAATGATTATTAGTTTATGATAATTAGAAAATTATTAATTAATAATTTTTTTAAGATATTTTATAAGCTATTTTCACTACATATCTTATATATTAAGTGGAAATTATTATTTATACTTATCTAAAACATATTTAAAATATATATATTATATTTATATCAATATAAATGTACTTATATATTTATATATCAATATATTATTTTTTATGAAATATAATTTTTTCTTTAAATATACCCTTTACCAGCGCTAGGGAAAAAAGCACTAATAAATCTCCCACTTTATCAGCGATACTAAAAAAAGTGCTGATAAAGGGAGCCTCTTTAACAGCGCTAAAAAAAACACTGATAAAGGGGGTGCCTTTATTAGCGCTAAAAAAGTGCTGATAAAGGACCAATTTTAATAGTTCTTTTTTAGGGGTGTTAAAAGTACCATTTATCAGTGATTTTTTTATCACTGATAAAGGCACCCCCTTTATCAACGCTTTTTTTTAGCGTTGTTAAAGGGTGGTGCTACAGAAACCCAGTTTTGTAGAAGTGAATGCACTTGAAAAACTAATGTAATATGGCGCTTCTCTAGGGTATGGTTCATACTTACTGGAATGATGAAGTCCCACTTAAACCATGCCTCTCTCATCCTCGTACATTTTATCCATGCCTCCACCAATGTAATTGCACTATAGACCATCGGGAACCTCCCTCTCCATCATAAATATGCTACAAGAATAAAAGTTACACCATAAAAACCTTACATGGATGCCAAAGGATAGATTGGGAGACACTAGATTTTTGATTCCATCTACACTACATGATTTTCCATCAATGCGTAGTCGAAAATAAATATTATAGCTTTCCCTATGGATTTTGATTCTAACCCTTGTATAATATGGATAACATGAGTATAATACCTCTGTTTCATGGCACAAAATGTTGAAGATGAGTTATGTCTTAGCGTGAAATTCTATGTATTGGTTGGAGTTGGTGATTACAGGTTTTTGTCGTGGTATATCACTCTGTTGTGGAGGGTGAATTTATGGAAGAACCATGGAAATGGGGAGGAAAAATTTTTACAACATGGAGGATAAATCCACTTCATAGTCCATGCATTCCCATGAACAAGCACTTCCACAAAGGGAATCTCCTTTTCATAGGTTTTAAGTTGCTACAAAGTTCAAAAACCCAAACTTCATGTCCTATATTCAGAATATACATGCACATGGGCTATCTATGGGGAAGACATAAAATGAAGACTGTATAGGACTTTCCCACCATGAATAAGTCCAATACCTCCCACAAAATAAGGGATATCTAGCCAATCACCATTCATCTGAGAAATTTGACCAGTTCAAGGGAGAAAAATCTACTATGATAGAGAGATAAAATAGGATAATAATAAGTTAAACACTAGAAATTTATAGTGGGGAAATAATATAATTAAAAATTATAATAGAGAGAGAAACTATCTCTTAGTAGGAAAGATAGTGACATAACTCTCTCAATAAATATATGAAGTTGTTGTGATATAAGGAAGAGACCATACCTAGATGGTAACCCGACATAGAATTTCAAATAACTGAGGGGAGGTTTTGCTGCTAATATAGGTATCCAAGTGGGAGATCTAAACCTGACATCATAAGACTCAGTCGAGGAAAGCACTCATCATCAACCATGAGGTTTCTTAAATTAGGAAATTGTTTTCTATTTATATTTTCACAATTGTAATTTTTAATTCATGTGTAATTATCAAGAGTAAAAATCATGTGTATTCAGTTTTACGCTGCACCATTATTTTAGATCTAACATTCTATTCCTTTCCCTAAAATACATTTAATTCATCCATATTGAAATAGATATCAAACATGTATAACTAATAATTTTAGGGATATGTGAGTTGGTTAAAGGGGATGATTATCTTGATATTAAAATTAATATCACTTCAAATTAAAACAAATCATATCCTCTAAATTTATAGAGAATGTGATGAAATTTAGAGGATATATCACAATGTGATAAAGGGAAGTGGGATAGAGAGAGTTAACCTTAATGTTTCCTTCCATTTCAAGACTAATCAACATGCATATAAGTCAGTTATAGGGAGAGAGGAGATGGATAGTTTATATAGTTCTAGTGGAGGATGAAATTCAACAGTAGTTTCCCCTATATATCTCATGGTTAATATTAAAAATAAAAAACCATCTTTCAATATAAAACTCACTTTTATTTGACCTTATTTTTATCTTTTTGATTCGGCCCAAAATAATTCACTCAGTAGTTTAGATAATTTAGTTTTAGTTTAAATATTGATAAACAACATCAAAACTATTGAATTCTTATATCCCTTTTCCTCATGGGATTGACACCGAACTCACCAATACTCTACTATTTTTAGTTATTGCAAGTTGGTTTTTTTAAATTTTATATTTTAACATCCTTAAGAGTAGAAATGATTCTCTTCGGTTATGTCAGCTACCATTTGTATTGGATAGAATATATATTAAGTATTGGTGTGGAATCACTTTTGATGTATGACTATTAAATTGTAATCATCTTTTTTCCATGTATAAAATTATTTCAACATTCCCATGATTGATTTTTGACTAACATGGAAACTATGTAAAAATTTTCATGTTATTTTATTTCATTTATTTCCATAATTTTCATATAGAAATATGTTATGGTTTATATTAAGGTGTGTATTTCAATGTGATGACTAAGGTATGGCGTGTATTCTAGTTTTTTGTGCATTATTAATGTGGGTTCATTCTGGTACTTTTTTTCATCCTTGTAATTTTCAATGGCGTAACTCCTTGTGGTTTATCAAAATTTTAATTAGACCCAAAAAAATGGTATCAGATATTTAGTTATATATATTCAAGTGACCAGACCCTAAACAAGGTGTTTAAGAGCTTAGTTTAATAGAATCATCCTTTCCTCATCCTTGTACAATAATTCTATTAATTGGTTCCTAATACATCTTACATAATTTAAAATTTATTGTTATTTAATTAATTCTATAGGAAATGGTGTTAGAGGAGGGTAAGGTTAGACCAGATAATCTTGATGGGAAAGAATTAGGATTCTGTAAAATGTAGATATATGATTGTCTACTATGAAATTATCTTGATCTTTTATTGATTGGTAGTGTTTCATAATCTATGAAGACTAAATAATGGTAAAGGTTGGATAAGAAATCACTTGTGATTATCTCAATTTCACTAGCCTAGAATGTGGCTTATAACATTCAAGGATTGAAGATTACTGAGAAACTTATGAAAATTCTTAATGATATGTATGATAAGACTATATTTATGAACAAGGTGTTCCTTTTGTGGAGTCTATTAGAAATAAGAAATTCGAAATGAAATTTGGCCGACAATCATTCCATGAATTTCAAAATGATAATAAGTTAGTTAGAATTGATGAAAGTGAACTTTGGAGATCTATAGTAGAAATTTATTCTACTTTAACCACTCCTAGAATATTTTTATGTGATGGTTTATATGATGAGTAACTCCATAGGTAGGACAGACATGGTGTTTATGGAAATTAGATATCTTATATTGAATGAATAAATTCACTAGAAGAAGGTATAAAAATCTACTCAAAATTTTTATAGTATGGAAAGTGGGTGATTCTTCCCAATATAGAATGATCAAATAAAAATAAAAGTAATAATAATTTATAGAAAGAGTATATTGGTGGAATTATTTCCCATGTATTGTAATTTTGGGAAGATATTATATCAAAATAAATATTACAATGAATGAATAGCCAACTCTAAAATATACTCTTCTAGAAGGGGATCCTAAAATATCATATTAAAAGATATGAATAGTCTTAAACTAAGTGTCACTAGTTTACATGAGTCTTGGATTATAAACTTTGGAGTTTCATTTCACTCAATATCTGAGAGCGGGAGTGTGACGAATTATACTTTTAGAAGATACAACAAGGTGTATATTTTTTGTGGTGGAACTCTTGATATTGTAGGTAAGGGTGATGTTTCTATCTAGACAAGGAACATAATCTTTATGTAGTTTTAATGAGTATGGAATATACCAATTTTAAAGAATAACTTAATCTATATATGACAACTATCTAATTAAAGTTTATATACAAACTTTTTGGATGGAGTGTGGAGAATAATATGTGGTTATATGGTAGTGTCCAAAGGAGTGAAGGATGAAACATTATACCTAATGAGAGTTATGTAAGGGGAAATACATTCCATAAAAGTAACTTCTGCTAAGTTATGGAATGAACATTTGGGTCACTTGAGTTAAAAAAGGATAAAAATTATTGTTGTTAAATGAGTGATGAAGATCATAAGAAGGGAGTATGGAACATGTGAGGATTAAATTTTTTGAAGGTAGTGTAAGGTGTTATTCTAAAAGGAAGGTAAAATAATAAAGAACCAAAAGTTAAAATTGGTTTTTATGGATATATAGAGTCCATATATGGTTATTTATCATAGAGGATCATCATATTATGTTACCATCATCGATGATGTGACACGGAATGTGTGGGTGTTCTTTATCAAGCATAATTTTGTGGTATTTTGAGTCTTCATCTAATGGAGATACATGGTGTAAAATGAGAACATAAGAAAACCAGAGTGATTGAGTTCTAATAATGGTGGGTAGTAAGGAAACAAAGATCTCTTAATATTCTATTAGTATAAGGGTATATAATTTGAGAAGACCATACCAAGTACTCTAGAAAAAAATAGAGTCATGGAGAAAATGAATCAAATGCTGGTAAAAAGGGTAAAGAGAATTAGAATTCACATTGCTTTTTACAAAGAGTTCTAGGTGGAATTAGTGAATTGTATGGAATACTTGTTGAGTATTGGTTATTCCTTTCCATTGGGATAGGAACTTCCCAAATCCTTTTGGTCTAGAAGAAAGGATGAACTTACCCATCATAAAATATTATCCATTCTCACCTAGATCCATGTTGATTCTAAGTAAAGGTAAAATATAGAGGCTAAGTCTTGAGAATGTAATTTTTTAGTTTATAGTGATGTAGACTTTGGATTTGAACTCTGTAATGAAATCTCTTGAAAGGTTTAAAGAAGTCAAAACTTCATCTTAATTAAAGAGATCTTGTGTAAAGATTAGAAAAAAGTGTAAATTTATAATGATATCAATGTATCATCACAAGATGAGGTTCAAATGAATTGAAATCCAGAAGTTATATATATTTCATATAATGTGCTAAATATAGAAGTATAGGAAATATTAGACTCTCTAGAAGAATTTTTGAAAGATAGAAAAGTTTTGATGGATTTTCCAAGGCTAGAAACACTAGATAGATCAGGGATTACATAATCCCAAAGAAGACATCCATAAGGAGATTTCCTAGAAGTAGTAGTTTTGGAAGGAGAAGAGACATGAGAAAAAGTATAGAAATATTCTAGGATTAGCTTCTAGGTTTAAAGATATGGAATTGATTTTCATTATTTGATTCTCATAGATAATGGAGATCCAGATATCTAAAAAGAGGTTACAAGACTAAAAGACTCGAGAAAATTATAGTTAGCTACGAGGGAATAAATAGATTCCATATATTTTTCTAGAACATCATTGCTAATAAAAATACCTTATAAGATAATATTACTTCAGTATAAATGGGTTTATTAGCTGAATTAAGAAGTGGATAGTAGACAGAGGTTCAAGGAAAGGACTATCATGAAAGGCTCTCAAGAAATATAATGTATATATTTTTTACAAGATATTTTATCTGGTTATTAAGAAAATGACTATTTAAAAGGTTTGAATTAACTTTTTTTTACCTGTAATACTTTGTAATATTTCTAATAATAGTTTCGAAGCTAGGTGCTAAGTCGGTGTGAGATTTTGGGTCCTGGAGAGCCTCAGTGCAGTGATATTAAAAATATTAAATATATCTTATCACACACATGTAGTTTCTTTTTAAACATGTAATAACTACTGAGAGTTGTATCAGATTGGAAATCTGAGACTATGGTTGATTTTAGAATGTGGGTTTTACCCTAGGTGTGATATAAAGTATTTTTTTCATTGGGTGCTCAGTTGAGGGAATGTTGGTGGGTGTGTTGGTGATATTAGTTTATTAAAATAAACTAATATCCCCCCACCCCATGTTCTCGTGAGTATAAAAGGATATGGGAGGTGTTTCCCATTTAATAATTGGTGAACTGAGGTGGAACCCAGGAGAGGAGGCACCTCTGATCTTCAATATTTATAGTGATATCTCTCAGAAAGTTGTTCAGCAGCTTTAGAGCCAGGATTTGGACCCAAAGATTTGGCGTTTCACCACAAGGTAGGAAGATTTTTTCTAAGGTATTATATCCCTTAAATGAATTATAAGAACCAATTGGGGTTGATCTATGGGTTTTGGTGGAAAATGGGGTGTTTCAGGCAGCTCGTAAGGAATTCCCATTTAGAATTCTCGATCACACAGCGTGTAGTGCAGGGGAACACATCATGTGTTATTACGATTCAAGGAAGAAGAAATTTTGGGGGATACACATCATGTAGTGATCCCAGGTTTTGTGTCTAAGGGACATGGAAAAAAATGTCGTCTTAAGGGACATGGTTGTGTGAAAGTACACGACCAGCGTACATGGGCACAGGGTGCCGGACATGGGCATGGGTTGAGCACACATCCAGGGGCTCGGGTGAGGCAATACATTCCATTTACACCATGTATGTGTCATGTAATATCACATGTCTAGACAATAAATACGTAAAGGGACACGTTTAGGTGTTCAGGCGGGGTCACACACCATGTGGAACCCAGTACACGCCATGTGCAATTCTTGAAAACTTCTTCCTTGAATATCACCTTTTTCAAGGCTTGGATTCAAGCCTGCGAGTAGCCTATCCTAATAATTTTTTCATGTATAACACAATGGTATCCTTAATGGTTGATTTTTAGATATTATGTGGCATTATTCTATCATGGGGTTTCATTATTAGTTCTTAATCATAGGTAGTGATCCAGGAGGATCATTGGAGAAATGTAAGAGTTGGTACCCTTACCTATTGTCTCAGGATACAGGACCCCCTAGACTCTTTAAACTATTAGATTTTTACCAGAGTATGTCCTCAGGACTAGAGTCTATGATAATGGTTTTGGATTTATGAAGACAATTTTAAATTGTTTCGAGTTTGGATTTCAGACTAGGTACTCTAGTGTTCGTACAATGGTCGATGTATCCATTCACCAATACTCTAATAAATTTATTGTTTACTAGGTACATTAGGGAACTAGTTGTAGGTAAATATTGGTACATAAATCATATAGGAATGGGTTGTGGTTTCCATTTCCTTTATTCATCTCCCCAGATATACTCTTTTACTGTGAAGCGTCTTGATTCTATTTTAGGATGTCACCGCAACGACATCCTGACAGGGTTCCACAGTGGGATTATGATGAAGATACACCCAATTATGAGGATTTAGTGCAGGGCACTATATAGGATATGGTACCTCTGGGTGGTCGTTCAGTCGATCCACCACTCATTGAACAGCAGGTTATACCAGCAGTTCAAGCCGAGGATGTATGCAGGTTGAGTGCAATGCATGAGTTTTAGAGGTAGATACCTCCCTAGTGTTGGGGTGATCTAGACCCCTAGGTATCTAATAACTGGATTAAGGAATTCATGTGTGTTATCCATCTTATGAGGAAACATCCCAATTATATGGTGGTCCTAGAGGAAAGTCTTATGTAGGTCTTAGTTGGGCAGTGGTGGAGTTTGATGATGCATACTCATGATGAGAAGACTATCACCTAGATGGATTTTGAGAGGATCTTTATGGAAGAGTTTTATCTAGAAATACTAATATAGGTGTGTACCTAGGAGTTTCTACATCATCAAAAGGGTATCATATCCTTGGAAGATTACTCGATGAGGTCCACTAACCTTTCACGATACTCCATGGATATGGTTCGAGATCATATTTTCAAAGAACATTCCTTTGAGAAGGGCCTCAGTAGATACATATAATCAAGTGTGATATCCTTATTCCTTACATCTTATTTGGGTGGGTATTGGATAAATCTATGTTGATAAAGAGCTTCTTGGAATAGGGTTGAGTGGATAGGGCTGGAAGTGGTGATCACTGAGCTAGGTCATCTGTAGCAGCTAACAGTCACTATTGTTAGGTACTCTATAAATTCCACTTTTTCCTCTAGGATAATCTAGTGTGATTTTTTGTGTTGATATAGCCATGTGATAGTGTTTTTTGATGTATCCTTGAACTCATGAGGAAGAGGTAAATTTCCCCCACTTAAATGTGTTCTTGTGATGTGATGAAAAAAATGTTAGTGAGTATGTGATTTCCAAAGTGGATAGTTTCTAGGTGTGGTATATGAGTTCCTTTGACTAGTGTGTTCTGGATGTTGTTGTGTGCTAGAGTGTCAGAGCAGGCCATGGTGATACCAATGGAGCCTTTTAGATCAACATGTATGCTTGGAGGCCCTGGTGGAGGGATCACCTCACATAAACCCCTTATGTGGTGGTAGAGAGGGTCCCTAAGATGTTTCCTTAGTGAGGATTGGTTTCCTACCATCCATGCTTAGATGTTTTTCCACTAGTGGGTGTGGTAGTGTTTATGGATTTTTTTATGGAGATCCTCCTTTTTGTTGGATTTATCCTAGGACAAGTAGGACAAACTCAGGTGTGGGAAGATATAGATGACTTTTATCAGATGGTTGGTATGACCCTTGGAGTAGTAATTCTATGAGATTTTGGTTTCCTACTATAGTGGTGTAGTTGAGGAAATCGACCCAAGGATGTTCTGGGTTTACCTTACCATTGAGATTTTTTGCTCCTTGGAATATCACCCAGGGACTACCCTGATATTTTCATCAACATATTGGTCAACTCATATGGGGCTTTGGGAGCTGTGATATGGTTGGAGTGCCTGTTAAAACCCAGTGTGTACACTTGGGCAGCCTTGTGTTGTTCTCCGATGCCCTTATGTGGTTAGTGTTAGAATTTTATGCAATATGCTTGAGTTTTTTGTAGTTCAGTTGACCCAAGGTAGTATGATAATTGTTGGGTTACGTTAGTATCTGAGATGGGTTAGTGAGGTGGTGTACTATTAGACCCTGAGACCACAGATGGACCGAGTGCTTGGTGGTCACCACCAGTCATAGATGAAGTCACATGTGCACACTTTTTTGCATGATTTTGAACTGTTTTGTGTTGTACATTGGGTGTGGTGTACTTTGGGGTTCCTTTGAGTTCATGTTTGCAAAAAGCATGGGAACCCTTTTTTTAGCTCATTAGCATGGGAGTCCTAGTTGAGAGCTCAGTTTTACCCCTTGTGCCCAGTATTTCACTTTTTGGGATGAAAATCCTTAAGCTAGGAAGAGTTTAGAAACTATATTATTGACCTATAAGTATTGGGAAGATATTTAGGAATATTTATGAAGTCGGGAACTAAGTTTATGAGGGATTCTAAGGCCAATAGAGCCTCAGTGTTGTGATTTTAAAAATATTAAATATATCTTATCACACACGTGCAATTTCTTTGTAAACATGGAATAAATCTTGAGAATAGTATCAAATCAAAAATTTGAGAGTGTGGTTGAGTTCAGAATGTGGGTTTTACCTTAGCCATGACATAAAGTTTTTTGTGTTGGGTGCTCGATTGAGGGTGTATTGGAGGGTGTGTTGGTGATATTAGTTTATTAAAATAACTAATATCCCCCCACCCATGTTCTCATGTGAAATATAAGATATGAGATTCATTTCCCCTTTCACGATGAATGAACTGAGGCAAAACCAAGGAGAGGAGGCAATGTTGATCTTCTATCATGATGAAGATCACCCCCGGATAGTGATGCAGTGTCTTCGGAGAATGGATCTACAACCAAAGCTTCAACATTTCATCATGAGGTAGTATAATTTGAGTTTTAAGTTCTAATGCTTCATTTAATGTGCTATTTTAAGGTTTTATATCCCTTATACAACTTTTAAGGACCTTTTGGGGGTTGATCTGTGGGTTTCGGTGGAAATCAGGGTGTTTCAAGCAGCTCTCATGGAATTACCTTTCAGAATTCTCAATCACGCGATGTGTAGTGAAGGAGAAAATATCATATATTATTCCCATTCAGGAAATATAAACTTTTGTAGAATACATTCCATGTACCAAGGGTACATGTTGTGTAGTGATCCCAGGGGTTGTGGCCAAGGGACATGGCCAGACATGTCATGTTAAGGGACATGGTCGTTTGCAAGTACACAGCCAGTGTACATAGGCATGGGGTTCCGGAGGCCTAAATGAGGTGATAAATTCCATGTACATCATGTAAACACTATATAAGCTCACATGGATAGTTAATCCATGAATTATAGTACACTAATAGGTATTTAGGTGGGGTCACACACCATGTGGAACCCAGTACATATCATGTACTGTTCTTGGTAACTTCCACCTAGTGTATCTCCTTCTTCAGAAATTAGATTCAGGGCCATGAGTAGCCTATCCTAATATGTTTTCCATGTAGAACATGATTGTAGACTTTTTAGTGGATTTTGAGATATGATGTGGTGTGATTCTATCATGAAGTTTCATTAGCAGTGCTTAATCATTGGTAGTAATTAGGGAGTATCACTGTAGAGATTTTGGAATCAGTACCCCTCCCTATCATCTAAGGATGCAGGTCCCCCTGGACTCTTTAAGACGGTAGAGTGGTGATCCAATTTTGTTAGGGTGAATGTCCCCAATCAATGCAAGTGTTGTGACGTGTGGCGTAACGAGCATGGAACTCTTTCTAGTGATGCATGAGCAATGCTGGAGGTCGGATTAGTTTTTTAGAGATATGTCAAAACTAGTACTCCCCTATTGTACCAGGGTACGGGTTTACCATACCTTTTGAATCGGTAGAGATACAAATCCCCCACAATGGGTGTGGGTTCTCTACCCACAAATTAGTTCTCCTAGGGTTGGTACTCACCTATCATACTAGGGTGAGGGTCCCCCTTATCATTTGGGTGGATGGGGATGGAGCTCCCCTGTCGAATCAGGTCATGGACCCTCCATAATAATATTGCAGATATAGTTGGTAATCCCCTATCATACTAGGTTTTGGGTCCTCTCTCCATAGATTCAGTACTCCCTTGTCGCAATAGGTTATAGTTCCTCTATATGTGATGTTCAGATAAAGTCATAACTCCCCTGTTGTAATAGGGTGTGGGTCCTCTATTCCAGGATTGGTACTCCCATGTCATGTCAAGGTGTGGGTCCTCTATTCCAGGATTGGTACTCCCCTATCATGTCAAGGTGTGGGTCCCCCATTGCGATCATACATGTAGATATAGAACTCACCTCTACACAAGGTTTGGGACCCTTATCTATGGAGTGGTACTCCCTCATCTTCTCGTTCTAACGGGAAGCAGGTCCTCCACAAGAGTCGAAGTTCCCTTGGTTATGGAGCGCAGTTATGATGAGAGGGCCCCCTCCACTTGTTATGTGTGACACCTTGTTATGAGTTAGTAATCCCGTGATGGAATGAGGTGTGGGAATCTACCGATAGGTAAT
Organism: Viscum album; assembly: GCA_963277665.1. Taxonomy (NCBI): domain Eukaryota; kingdom Viridiplantae; phylum Streptophyta; class Magnoliopsida; order Santalales; family Viscaceae; genus Viscum; species Viscum album. The sequence goes on from OY728135.1 coordinate 516,231,934, forward strand.
ACAGAGGTTTCGCGATATGGTTAGGATTTGGTACTCCCTTGGATATTGGGAAGAAATGGAGTGTGGCTCCCTCCTTACTCTCTCTTTAGAGAGGATGCACATGGTGCATAGTCTGGAGCAGTTCTTCCTCAATTGTGTGCATTGTAGAGGGGTGGGCCTATCCGTTTGGGTTCTTAAAAGATTGTGTGGGGTGTAAGGTAGTTTTGATAGTACCTCTATTATTGGGAACTAGAGTTGTACCTAGGGAGAAATTCCTGATGGATAATGTTCTCTCATATGGTCCATAAGGGATGGTAGGGATTGTGGAGTGTGTTCTCTTAGATGAGTGTTACCTTTGAGCCTCATGTAGAATCATGTGGTTGTCTATGAAGTTTGGACGTCATGAGACTTGGTGTCTGAGATGAGTAAATTTAGGTGATTCTGGGAGCCCTTGAAATGATATAACATATCAAGATTAAAATAACATATGAACTGGGCTAACTAGTCATGTATATCTGAGGAGTGGTCGAGATGGAGTTCCATATTCTCTCTCATTTTGGTTCTATTTTTCTTGGGTCAAGTGGAATTTTTCTTTTCAGTTGAATCCTTTTATTTTGGGTTTTTAGTGTGCCTAGTAGGTATTGTAATACTCACCCCTATGAGGGATTTTCCTGCAAATTTCATATCTTGTGCATATGATAGGCCTTTCGATGGAATCTCAGGAAGACCTAGAGCAGGAAGAGTTAGAGATATAGACAGGACAAGGTGTGTTTCTAGTGGTTTCATTTGATATTGGTCCCATAATTCTGAGCATATTGGATGATTTTACAGTTTTGGTGGGCTTGTATTTTTTCCTTTTTGTAGTTTTAGTACTTATGTTGTACTCTTATTGTGGTATAGATGTATGTATGCATTTTTATTCCAACTTCTTATCTTTGTACTATTGCATAGAGATGTATGTGGGTGTATGCGTATATGTTGTTAGTATCTGAACGTGGTTCTAATACCATTAACAGTATTATTATTTTTTGATAAATTAATCTCTTAAAAATTTTATTAAATTCTTAAGTTTATTAGATTCCCAAGCGTTTTAATTAATTAATAAATTTTTATTATAATTTCTGATAGTAGTTTTTTAATTATTTTAATGATATCCATGTATTAATAATGTTTTTTAATTAAATGTTTTATGATGCTTAAATGGTTGTTCTATCTTTACTTACTTAGGTTTAATATTTTTTTACTCATGTAAAAAAATTGGTCCGTCCTTGTAATCTACTTAGGCTAGCCCTTAACCACTTAGGGGGGCCATTAGGTCCAGCCCATGGGAAGGACTTCCATAGGTATCCCACAAGGAGGAAAGAGTGTATGGTGTTCATAATGCATGCTAAAAGCATGTGGACATGTGTATAAGGAACGTATAGTGTGCCCACTTAGCACATAGGCGGGCTATGTTTCCGACTATTCCATAGGCCTGTGTATGTCCAAATTGTAATCAGTGTTGATCCCCAGTTGCAATTTTGAACTGAGATTCAGCACGGGGTGTATGATATTTTTCTCATCCTCCACTTATCTGAACCAATGTGGGAAAACATTCTAATTTAAATATTCATATGATTTAAAGACTCAGATACATTCTTGGTCATCGGGTCACAATATTTTTCAGACATCCAATCTTTTTATTGGTTCCATGCACGTTATAATTTTAACTCCTAAAGGTGATTTATGAGTCACCATAAAACACTAAAGGTGAGACATAAGCCTCCGTTGGACACCAAAGGCGAGTCATGAGTCACTGTCAGACATCAATGGTGATCCTTTTTCTACTCACCAGTAGCTATTTTTTTGTAGAAGATCTGTTAATCTCCATAATGAGATATTATCCTTCTTCGATCGAGGTCACTGGGATTCTTATTATTTTAATTTGTTTTCATATTTTTATTTGAAGTTTTTTTATCTGTTTATTCCTTATCTTCTACAATGATTTCATCAAGTAACCATTGCACATATTCAATGGTAGCTCATGATTCACCATTAGACATCCAATGATATAAATTTTTTATTTCTTCTCCAGATTCATTTGGTTTCATAGTGGCATGTAATTAGTTTTGTTTTAGTTGACTCTTATTATTTTTTCTTGTAAGTGAAATGATAGCATCTGCTCTATTTTTTCACAATTATTCAGCATCTGCTCTCTATTTTTAGTGGTATAAAAAAATAAGTTACCACTCTGTATTTTCATTAGTAGAAAAAATAATCCATCACTCATTGTTTTCAGTAGTAGAAAATTTAATCCACCATTCATTGTTTCAACGATAGATCAATTATCCACCGTTAGTTAAATTTTTGTTTCTAAAATTTCATTTTTGATTTTAATTTACATTGTTAAAATATTTTATTTGTTAAATGATTTATTATTTTCTATTTAAATATAATTGAAATATTTTTTTAAAAATAATTGTAACATTGTTTTATATACTCATTTTCTTATAGAATAAAATTTATGTGATGCTCCATTTTTACAGCATCTTGTTGACTTTATATTCTATTAGATTTTTTTAATTAAATTGATTTATAATTATGAATTTTTTATAATTGATATACTTCACATATTAATTTTTTTTTAATAAAATTTAATTAATAGATATAAAACTTGTTTTTTATATTTTATTCAGCATAGGTTTAATAATGAAAGGTAACAGTCATATTATTTCATTGTTAAATCCCAAACAAGTGTTGTTTAGAAACCGGACATGGAAACACTCCTAGAGGATTTTTTTTAATTATTCTAATGATATCTTTAAGGAATAAAACATATACCAATGAAAATAATTCGATGCACAATCACTTGTGATACAAATTCAACTTTCTTGTTACTCTAAATTATTCACAAACTTCTATGACTTCTACACTCTAACTGGGATCACAAATGGAATTCAACTTCAACATTTATTCCTTTCAAGTGATCGATGATCATCAAGATTCAACTTCTTTGACATTTTTGATCTTATGATAAATTCTCTATATTATTTTTTATTTGTGTAATTGTTTTATTTTTGTTTGTATTTATGCATGTCTTGTTTATGATTTTCCCATCAAAAACAAGTCTTGTTTATTTTATGGTTATTCCAACACTAAAAAGGAAGTCAGGGTTGTAACTCCTGATCAAAATTCAGTTTATAAGACTAGGTTATTATCCTATGATAGGATTGGTTTATACCTCTGGGTTGTTTAAAATGCATTGTATGTAATAATGTTCTCACACATTTAAAATAGAGGTTCTTAGTGGGTACTAATCTCTTCAAAGAGTAAAGGAGGTCGATGAGTAGACTAGGATTTTTGTGATAAGAACCACTATAAATATTTTTTTATCTCATTTTTATTTCTAATACAACCCTTTTCAATAAAACCACACTCAATATATTTTTATTTTATAAACTCTGATTTTTTTTCTTTAAATTTTTTTAAATGACTATTGACCCCCCCCCCCCTGCACCCTCTAGTCATATTTTCAATCACTAATGATCCAAAAACTGGTATCAGAGCGTGGGACCTTCCTTAAAGGATAGGTATCCTCTATGATTGTTTTTATTGCTTATTTTTAAGTTTATGATAACCTGGTATCCTATACTTAACATTATAGGGAACAAAAAAAATTTTTCTTTTAATATGGTAGGTGTCAATTCTAATGACGGTAGGATTCCAAAAAAAACCCATTATTTAATGGGAGTGACTATGGATACTATAAATATAGAATGGAGGCCTACTTGAGACAACTAAGTGTGGATAACTAGACTATATTAGATAATCCTTATGAGATACCCAAAGTTGATCCTAAGTCATTGGTAGGTAATAACATGGTAAAATATGTTTTGAATTATAAGAAAACAATATTTTGTATTGTGCTATAAGTAGAAGTTTTTATAGCCATGTTTCAGCTTGTAGGACATCCTATGATATATGAAAGATACTTCAAGTGAATCGTTATGGAACTTAAAATCTAAAAATAACCAATTTAGGAATGATTAGAGTACAATACCAAGACTTCATAATGGGAGATGAAGAATCTATAAACCATATGTTCCATTGGTTTACCAGTATAAATAATGTCATGAGTTCTCTTGGAGAGTTCTTGGACAACATAGGTTAAGTAAAAAGAGTACTGAGAGATCTTACAAAAATATGACATGCAAAGAAGGTGGACATCGATGAGTGTATCAATTTTAAGGAATATAATTTAGATTAACTAATAGTATATTTATGTGTTAGAGATGAAAAATACCATTGATGGGGATTATACTAAAAGAAAATTTATTGCATTTAAATAAAATGTTATTGATACCTATAATTAATCTAAATATGATCTTTAGGAATGTGATAATGATATGTCTCACTTTAGTAAGAATTTTTTCAAGTTCATGAAAAATAAAGGTGGAAAGTTGTAGTTTAAGAGGAAGTTTGGAAAGGACTATAAGAAAGGTAATGCTAATGACAATAATGATGTTTCAGAATTAACCTTTTATGGGTGTAAAAAGAAATTTCACATAAGGACTGACTACCCTAAAATCAAATATACAATGAAAGACAAAGATAAAATAATAAAGTGAAAACAATATTTTTTTGGAGGTTGGGACTACTCAAACAATTCTGACTCAAGTGGTGACTCTGGAACTGAACAAGAGATAAAAAATATTTCCATGATGTGTATTCAATTTGAGGTAAATGATTCATAAATAACTCAATAAATATCTCTTGTAAATTTTTATCATAATTCTTTATATTTAAATAAAAATGAAATTGTTTCCAATTTATGTTATGATTCTGATTCTATAAATTCCAAATTTAAGAAACTGCATAAAGAAAATGAATAATTAAAGAATTGTAAAGACATAATAATTGAAAAGTATATTGACTTAAAAATTAAGAATAATTTTTTTTAATAAAATGTGAAAATTAAAATGAAATGTAATAATTTAAAATTATGTGTTTCCCAAAATAATAAATCTAAAGAGGATTATAATTTCAATCTGCTAAAACTAAATGTGGAAAATGAAAGGATTAAAAAATTTATAGTAGTAAATGATAAAGTTCAAGACGGAAGATTTAATTTAGTAGTGTATGATCAAACTAATGTAGAAAATGAATATAATAAATTAAATCAATAAAATAAAAAATTAAGAACCACACCTTCAGAAACGAATGAAAAGTTTATATAGATTTAGAAACTATTCAAAAAGAGAATATAGTTTTGAAAAATAAAGTTTTTAATCTTAAATAGGACTTATCTACATTTTTAAAAGGTAAAAAAATATGATAAGATTGTTTATTAAATGAAAATAACCACTGATAATAATGGTTTTGTATAAATAAGACTAACTTTGTTAATATCTCAAAAGGAAGCATTTTGGGTGTAACTTGTTTTAAATTCAGAATGAAAGGGCATTATTCAAGTGAGATTTCACTTAGATTTACACAATACTTTGGGAATACTAGAACTTTAATTATTATTGATTTAATTTCTAATTATACCACTAGTAAATTATTTAAATCTATTTTGGTGCCTAAGTTTTTTTTCTACTAATCCAGTTGGACCCAAGTTGGCAGGGGTACCAAAACAGTTAGTTTGATTGTTTAATTTCAAGAAATCTACCTTATAAGTATCAATAACTCGTGGTACTTAGACATTAGTTTCTCTAAGAACATTAAAAGTGATATTTCAAAATTATTATAATTTAATTCATGGGATTGTGGCCTTGTCTCATTTGTAGACAACTCTAAATGCCGTATTAAAGGTATTGGTGAAGTTGGTTTTTCAAAAAGAGATATTATTTAAAAAGTATTATATATACATGGTTTAAAGAAGAATATTATAATAATATTATTGTTATGTGATGATAGATTAAATGTTATATGTGAAAATGATCAATTTATTGTTCTAAAAAAATAAATTAATTTTATTCTCTATAAATAGAAAAGAAAATGTATATACTATTGATTTTTCTGATATTACTAAACAAAAGGTTAACTAATTGAATTTTGTAGAGACAGATGACATTTTGTGGTATTAGAGGCTTGGGCATCCAAATTTTATACTATTTCACAAACTATCAAATCATGAATAGGGTCTACAACTGCTCAAGTTACATACAAGTGAGTACTTCATGTGTGCTTCATGTCTAAAAGGTAAACAACACAAAGAAATATTTAAATCTATAAATGATGTTAGTACTGCTATATGTTTATAATTATTGTATCTTGACTCATTTATACTTATAAAACCTACTAGTTTATATTAAAAAGTATGTATTTGTATTTTTAGATGATTATAGAATATTATTATATATTTATTTCTTATCCTATAAAAATGAAAAAAATATCCATATTTTGTTCCTTATATAAGATTATTCAAAATTTCAAAAATTATTCAATAATATCTATCAGAAATAATATAGATGGTCAATTTTTGAACTTATAATTTTATAAATTTTGTGAATCAAATGGTTATAAACATTATTTCACAACCCATAGGACACCACAATATAATGGTATGGTAGAAGTAGAGAACATATCTATTCAATAAATTTCTAGGTCTATGCTAATGAAATTTAATGTACCCAAATACTTTTGAGAAGAATCTATAAATACATATTTCCATGTTTTAAAAAGTTTTTGATCAGAACTTTCCTATATAGGACCCCTTATTAACTTTTAAAAGGATTTAAACCTAAGTTTGGTTATTTCAAGGTATTTGGAAGTAAAGTGTTTGTCTTAAATACAAAAGATAATTTAGACAAATTTGACTCTAAATCAGTTGAAGGGATATTTTTAGGATACTATGATACTAGTAAATCTTATAGAGTGTCCAATAATAAAACTTTATTTATAGAATAATATTTGCAAGTTAAGTTCAAGTAAAATAATTCTAATAACTAGGATTTTAAATCTTTCAAAGAAAATGATAAATTTTTAGAATTTAACTTTGGTGAAGATAATGAAAAAGATAATAATAATTCATATTTTTAGGGGGATAATATCACTTCTCAAACTGGTCATGAGGAATATAAAACTCTTAAATATCACCCTATTGAAAAATTAATTGGTAATGTATAATTTAGAATTCAAACCAGAAAATATGTTTTACTTTACTGTACTAATTCTTATTCTTTTTCAAATATTGTTCCTATCAATGTTGAAAAATGATTTAATTAATTAAAATTAGATTAATGTTATGAATTATGAATTAAATAAATTTGAAAGGAATAAAGTGTGGGATTTAGTTTCTTTTCCAAAATATAAACCTTTTATAAGAACTAAATGTATTTTTCATAATAAACTTGATGAAGTTGGAAACATAGTTAAAAATAAAGCAATACTATTAGCTCAAGATTATTCCTAGGAAGAGGGAATTAACATTGAAGATTATTTTTCTCCTATTTCTTGGATAGAAGAAATTATAATTCTATTATACTTTGATTATTTTAAAAACATCAAATTATTTCAAATGGATGTAAAAAGTAAGTTTTTAAATAGAATTGTTTTAGAGGAGGTATATGTTAGACAACCCCCTAGATATGAAAATGATAATTTTCTAAATCATTTTTTTAAACATAATAAATCCTTATATGGTCTTAAAAAATATCCAAGAACTTAGTATGAAATACAAACACAATTTTTATTAAAAAATAATTTTTTAAAAGGTAATATTGATCCAACCTTGTTTATAAAGAGTTTCAAGTGATATACTGATTATACAGATATATATTGATTATATAATATTTGGTTCAAAAAATGATTCTCTTTGTATTGATTTTTATAAGCTTATGAGAAGTGAATTTGACATGATCTCAATGGGGGAACTAAAAGTTTTTATTATTTTACTAATTAATCAAAGGAAGGACATTATTTTTATAAATCAAGATAAGAATTCTAGAGAAATTTTAAAAATATTTGGACTTGATTATAGTAAAACTATGAAAAAACCTATGAGGAATTATTCTAAATTGGAATTGGATGAATTTAGAAAGTTAGTTGATATTAAATTGTATAGTGGAATGATAATAAGACTATATTATCTTACTAGTTCTTGACCAAACATCATGTTCTCGATTTTCCTATGTGCTAGGTTTCAGTCAAACCCCAAAGAAAGTCACATTGAATTTTTCAAAAGAGTAATTAGATATATCAAGGGTACTGTTTGTACTAGACTGTTCTATTCTAATGAGAATTTTTTTGATTTGTAGTCTTACTCTAATTCTGACTTTGGGGGCTACAGACTTGATCATAAAAGAACTACATATATGTGTCACTTTTTAGGAAAAAATTTAATTTCATGGGCCTATAAGAAGAAACTTTTAGTAGCACTAACAATAGTTGATGCTAAATATGTTACTATTGCTAGTTTTTTTTTCATCAAGTATTTAGATAAAATAAACTTTGTATGATTTTAATATCAATTTTTACAAAATTTCTATTTACTGTAATAACTCAAGTGTTATTTCAATTTTTAAAAACCCTCTTCAAAAATACATAACTAAACACATGTATTTAAGATTTAATTTTATTAGGGATCATGTAAATAAAGGTGATATATGCTTGTAATTTTTTTCTATTGAGAAATAGTTAGCTGACATTTTCACAAAACCCTTAAATTCTGTTAAATTTGAAAAGATGAAATTTGAATTGGGTATTTTAGAAGCTTAAAATATTTGTTCGTATAGCCACTTTCCATAAATATTTTTTTTACATGATTTCACCAATTGAATGTTATTTTCTACTCTTATTATATAATAATTAGATTAATCTGTTTAAAAAATGCATTATTAAACAATAACCCTATCTTAATTCTACTTTCATTGAATATTGTATCTGTCTATTTAATATCATGATAAATTTATACTCTATTACTTTTATAGTAGTTTTTTATGATTAAAAAAGGATTATATTTTATATATTAATGTACTTTTTGATAAATTTCAAAAAGGGGGATATTTTTGTTGAAATTTTATAAATGTTTTGTTTTTAAATTAAAAAAATGTGGAGTTTTTTAGTATTTAAAATTAGTTATAATAATTTTAATAGTATTATTTATTTTGATAAATTACTCTCTATTAACATTTTATTAAATTCTCATGTTTATTAAATTCTCTAGTGTTTTAATTAATTAATAATTTTTTATTACAAGTTCTAATAATATTTTTTTTAATTATTTTAATGATGTTAATGTTTTAATAATGTTGTTTAAGTAAATTTTTTAAATTTATACTTGAATGTTTGTTCTTTTTTTATTTACTTATGTTTAATATTTTTTTACTAATGTAAAAAAATTGGGCCATCCTTGTGAGCCACTTAGTATATCCATCAACCACTTAGGGTACCCATTGGATAAACCCCCTTAGGAAGGCCCTCCACTGGCAGCCCATAGAGAGGTTGGAGTGCATGGTGTGTATAGTTCACACTAAAAATATTTGTGCCTATGTATAATGCATGCAGAGCATGCCCACTTGGTGCATAGGTGGGATAGGTCACCTGATGGGTCATAGGCCCATGTATGTGCAAAGTGTAACTGGTGATGATCCCTGGTAGCCAGCCCGAACTGAGGATTAGTACGGTATATATGATATATCACTCGTCCTCCGCTTCTCCAAACCAATATGGGATAACACTCTAATTTCACTATTCATATGAGTTAAAAACTCAAATACATTCTTGGTCATATAATCACTTTATTTCACAGCCATCTGATCTTTCTGTTTATCCCACGTGTGTTATAATTTGAACTCCTAGGCTTACTTTTCTTTTAAAAAATATTTATTCATCTTCCTCGGTTGTCTGCAAGTTTTCCAATATGACATCATCTATCTCAAAAACTACATTTCTTATAACAAATCTTTTGATTCATGTCTATCTTGTAGGTTTTTCTCACATGGTCTCGTCATCTTCTTCTCACATATTCTTTTATTTTTCAACAATAATATCTATTTATTCTTCCTAATGATTATTCTTTGATAAGAAGCCATCCCCTTTGATGGTTTCTCATAGGTGTCACCATTAGACATCAACGATGATTCATGAGTCACCTTTGGACATAAACGGTGAGTCATGAGTCACTATTTGACATCAACAGTGAGTCATGAGTCATTTCTTGACATCAATAATGATTCATGAGTCACATTTAGACACCAACTATGAGTTATAATCCACTTTGGACACCAACAGTGAGTAATGAGACAACATCAAACACCAATGGTGAGTCATATGCCATCGTTGAACACCAATAGTGATCCATGAGCCACCATTAGACATTAATGGTGAGTCTTTTTCTACCCATCGGTTATTATTTCTTTTTACTAGAAGATACTTCTTTAAGCTCCAATAGGATCTCTTCTCCTTCTTCAATTGGGATTTGTAGGATTCTTATTATTTTAATTTGTTTTCTTATTTTTATTTGAAGTTTTTTTATTTGTTTATTCCTTATCGTCTATAGTGTTTTTTGTGAGTCACCATTGGAAATATTTAATGGTAGGCCATGAGTCACCATTGGACATCCAACGGTAGAAATTTTTTTCCTTCTCTTGATTTCTTTGGTTGCACAGTGTCATGGAATTAGTTTTTTTTTTATTGTCTCTTTTGATTTTTTTCTTATAAGTGCAATTAAAGAATCAGCCCTATTTTTTCACCATTAGTCATCCACATCTCTTTTTTCCAACAGTAGTAAAAATAATTCACCACCCTCTTTTTCAGTGGTATAAAAATTAAGCCATCATTCTCTGTTTTCAATGGTAGAAAATTTAAGCCACTATTTTTCATTTCAACGGTAGATCAATTGTCCACCATTAGTTAAAATTTTGTTTCTAAAATTTTGTTTCTTATTTTAATTAATTTTTTTGAAATATTTTATTTGTTAAACTTTTTATTATTTTCTATTTCAATATAATTTTATGATTGTGTAAAAAAATAATTTTAACATTATTTTATGTACACATTTTATTACAAGATGAAATTTATGCGATGCTCTATTTTTACAATATCTTGTTGTCTTTATGTTCTAGAAGATTTTTTTTAATTCAATAATTATTTAGAATTTATATAATTAACATATTAATTATTTTATATTAATATTTAATGAAAAAAAATATATCTCATTTTTTCTATGTTATTCAACACAGATTTAACAAAAACAATGTAATGGCCATATTATTTCATTATTAAATCTCTAAAAAAAGTGTCGTGTAGATATTGTACATAGAGATACTCCTAGATGATCTTTTTTTAATGATTTGGGATATATCTTCAAGGAATAAAACATATAACATTTAAGATCATTTTATATATAATCACTTGTGATAAAACTTCAACTTTCCTAATACCCTCAATTGTCCATGAGCTTCTATGACTTTTTCACTCTAGATGTGATCACATAAGGACTTAAAATTAGACATTTGTTCCTTCTAAGTGATCAATGGTCATAGAGTTCCAACTTATTCTACATTTATTATCTTATGATAATTTAACTGTATTAGTTTTTATTCATAAAATATTTTAATTTATGTTTGTTTTTCTTCATGTCTTGTTTATGATTTTCCCATCAAAATCAAAACTTGTTTTTTCTCTGGTTAATCCACCAAAAAAACGGAATTCAAGGTTGTGATTTCCATAAAAATTTAGGTAAGAAGACTACATTGGTATCCAGTAACAAGACCGGGTTGTGCCTCCAAGTTGTTTAAAAGGCAGTGCCTGTAACAAGGTTATCACACCTTTAAAAGTGAGGTCCTTAATGGGTACCAATCTTCTCTAGGAGTAGAGGAGGTTGAGGATTGGACTAGGATATTTTAGACTGAACCACTATAAATCTTTTGTTCTTTCATTTTTATTTCCAATAAAACACTTTTCAAGAACAATAAACTCACTACATTTGTATTTTATAAAATCTGATTGTTTTTGTCTTTAATTTTTTTAAAATGACTATTCACCCCCTCCCTCTATTCATATTTTCCATCACTAACAATCCTATACAGGTACTATAGGATAAGGAATCTCATATGAGTGATATTCCTACTCAGTGTTGGTCTCTAGCCCTTAGGATATTGGATTCGGGCTTGTGGTAGTCATGGCTTGGACCCTAGTGGGTTGGGTCATGACATGATGATTGGTATGGTTTCCATAAAATAAATTTATCTAGATAAATTGGATGTGAAGACCTATTTTATTCATGAAGACTTAGATTAAGAAATATTCATGGGTCATATGGAAGGTTTCTTGGATAAACAGATCATGAATCTTATATAAAAGTTAATGAGGAGAATTTATAGGTTAAAGAAAGCACCATGATAGTGGAACCAGATGGTCAATACCTTTATAAAAGAATGATATTTCATCTAGAGAAATTTGGATCATTTATTTTATTAGAAGGTTTTTAATGATGGGGTAGTTTCATCATCTTAATTATCTATATTGATTGAATTCTTATTTCCCTTTAAATAAAGGAAAGGATTGATGAGATAAAAGTTTGATAGTTCAGAAGTTTTGAGATAAAGGATCATGGCCTGGATAAATGGATATTATGGATAGTGATTATAAGAGACTTAAATTTGGGAAAAAATTGAATTATCCTGAATATAGCCAGATAGTGGTGGAATGATTCAGGATTATCTATGTGAAACTGGTTACCACTCCCTTATCTAGACATTTCATGTTGAGAAATGGGAATTCACCATGAACCAAAGTTGGGGTTGAGTGAATAGAAAACGTTCCTTGTGCATTATTAGTCAAAATATTAATGTATTCCCTGGTATGTATAGTGTCGAACATTATATAAATAGTATGAGTAATTATAAAATTCATGGTGAATCTCATAAGAAGTACTATGAAGTGGTAAAGTTGATCCTCTGATATCTCAAATGTTCGGAAGATATTTCACTTTGATTGGGGATAGATTAACTACTATAAGGATTTATAGACTCAAAATTTGAGGGAGATAAAGATAAATTAAATAGAACCATGGTCTATGTGTTCACTTTTAGAGGCATGACTATGATTATGATTCCAAAAATTTAATAGGGAGTTTTACTTTCAAAAATAGAACATAGAACATTGCATTAATGTAAATAGGGAAGGAGTTGATCTAGATGAAGGGTCTAATGGAAGATCTCAAAAGAAATTAAGTGATTTAGATGTTGTTATGTTATTCTTATACTGTAATTCACTTGGAAAATAATTCAATGTTTCATTCTAGGAAAAATAATATTTAGTTGAAATATTACTTCATCTAGAAGTTGTTGGGGGGGAAGTATTAGATCTATGAAAAGTGGGTGAAGTTTAAAATTTTGTAGACATTATGAACAAAGTTATATCCTGGGATGTGATGAGGTGGTTTTGGGCCACAATTATCTTGGGATAACTAGAAACTTGGTCAGGTAATCATGCAGTTATAATAGAATATTAAGTAGTAGAAGAAGCAATAGTGGAAAATTACCATGTTTGCATGATCCATGACCAAAGAAATAGGCCTTTTGACCATGGATATAACCTATATCCATAGAAAAATAGCCCATGTATTCTATTATAATGGAAATGGCCTTGGAGTATAGTGGAATGGTAATATCTATATATGCTATTTTCATAGGCTAATGACATGTTGCCATAGGTTCTATGCTTGTGGAAATATAGTAAAAATGTGCTTGATCAGATACGAACCCACATCCACCTTTCAAAATATGAAAACACTTAACAAATCCAATGTGATCCATTTAAGGAATATTATATATATATATATAAATACCTATATTCATGGTAAATCATGGTTATAGGGTTTTCTTGTACATTTTTCTCGACCAAAAAAAATCTCATGCTTTCATGGGAAACCCTACTGCCACTATCAGCCATGACCATAACAGTAATCCATTTTCAGAGCACATATGTCCATGATCGAGACTCATAAATGGTCAGGGGTAATTTTTTACCAACCTAAATCCATGTTCAACATGTGACTATGGCTATATCCCTATGTCCATAGATTTATTTTTCACTAGTGAAGGTTTATGGATGATAATGGAGGACTTGGTGGTGAAACCTGAAAAATAAATCTAAAGTGGAATATTTTTGGGTTTTTTAACACCCTAACCTTCACTTTATTTATTATTTTTTTATTGACTTATCTTTAGCCTTTTCCTTGATTTTATGGTTGAATTTATTTTAAAATTTTAAATTTTAAATTTTTAGTATAGAGAACATGATTCTTACACAGTTAGTACCAACCACATGACTACTCTTGTAAAACCTAAAATTCCTTATAAATATATATTTTTATGATTGGAACATTATTTTTCTAACCATGAGACCAAATTTTGTATATCTCTAGGTTTTTCTAGTGAGAGGTGTGTGATTGTTTCATGGTTTGATAAACCATGCAGCCAAATCATGTGTTTTACCCAAACCTTTAAAAATATGAGCTTCATACTCTTCCATTATATAAAATAATACAAACAATGGGTATCTTATTCCCTATTTCATGTAATGCATATCTAGGGGAATCTCTAGGAAATTTTTCTTCTTCCTCCTTTAGGCTTTAACTCCATCAACATTGATTTTAGGTGGCTTCATTTAAGGTATGGATACTACTTCCCTCATTTCCTCTTTTAATCTTGTTCTTTCTTCTCCCCTCACTATGGATCCTTATTTTACGAAACCTATAGAGGGAATTCGACATAATTACTTGTGTTTTGTGATGTTAGGGTGTGTGTATTGGTCTTTTCATCCTTCTTCAACCTCATTTTATTATTTTATATCATTAATTCTTGGTTTGTGGTAGGGTTACCCCATGCATAACTCTTTAAATTTTAAAAAAATAATTAATTGGGTTTTCTAATCCTTTATTAATTTAAATATCATTGAGTTGTGTTATTTTAAAATGAATATATTTTTATTTTATTTCCCTATTAATTTTTCAAGTCTTTCAGTTGATATTTTCAATGGAACATAAGCATTATCTAGTTAAAATTAATTTTTAAGACCCTCTAGGTGTTTGATATAATATGTCAAAGACTCTTCTCTATGTATTCATGTTTTTAAATGAGAGTTTATAATAATTAATGAATTGTAATATTTTCAAAGGAAATAACTTAATAAACATTTTTTTTCAAATTAAATGTAATATTCTAAGGGGGTTTTAATGGTTGTTATGATTTGATGCTATTATGTTATTGGTTTATATCTCTTGCTTTATTTTATTATCTTTATGTCTTTTGATGTTATAAATTATGTTGGATTTATTATTGAATGTATTAAGTGTGTTTATAATGGAATAAATTTTTGTGATGTCTTAAAAATAATTGTTTCAAAGAGATGAATCTCGTTTGGTTTGGAAAATGGATTTATTGATTTAGTTCCTCCAAATAGGTATCAAGGCCTAGTTGAAAATTTATAAAAATTACTTCTTAAAGTGGAGGTGAATGGGGTTATTATATTTTTTATCATTTATTATGTTTGAC
Organism: Viscum album; assembly: GCA_963277665.1. Lineage (NCBI taxonomy): Eukaryota > Viridiplantae > Streptophyta > Magnoliopsida > Santalales > Viscaceae > Viscum > Viscum album. Next base: position 516,247,398 of record OY728135.1, read on the forward strand.
ATTGATATTGATGTACTCACCTCCCATTAGTTGAACATGGGAACCCATAAACCTAGTTAAGTAATCCTAGATTGGAAGAGTTCTTTACCACTAGTTTTATGTGCTGCCACTGAATAGTAAAGTAATAAATATTGTACAATCATTGTAATAGTGAATGAATTATATCTTCATCCCACTAGTTTAGGGTTTTTTTACAACTATTGAAGTTATTTCTCTAAGTGACCCTATCCTTATCTTCTATAGATCCACTCCCATGAAATTATTTACTTTTAGTTATTTCCTTTTTGTACTGTATATTATGGTTATTGATTATCTTTCCACTATTTTAATGTTGTTGTTCCTTCTTACTTTTGAGTACCTTTATTTTATCTAATAAATGTTTCCAATGGTTATATTTTGTTGTTTATTTTATATTACTTTTAGATTCTATTTCTTGTTATCTATATTTTAAGTTTTTAGTTTTCACTACTTTTTTAGATGTATGAGAATCAATTTATGGAATGTTTTGAAAGTAAATTTCTAAAACCCAGTTTTTAAAATAAGTAGTTTACCTTCTTAGGTTTTCAAAGTTATTAAGATGTTTTCTTGAAAAAATAATGGGGTGTAAGTGAATTCCTGTTAACATAGTGGTTTTTTAAGTAAATTAGTTTGATTTTCAAAACTGGAAATTCAATATTTTAATAAGTGACTTGGTTTTCTTAAATGAAAAAATGGTTTTACTTTTATAGAAATATATTTTCAAACTAGAATAAAAGATTTTTTATTTTAAAGAGTGTGAATGGGGTGTAGGGATGTTACCTAATTGTAATTGTATGCTCATTATTATATATAAATTTCAGGTTATTTTCAGGTTTTGGAAGAGTTTAGTTTGATGGAATAATTTTCATTAGGTGATTATGGTTTGAGTTTAGTGTTGAGGTAGGATGGTGACCATGGGTCATAGGGAGAATTTTGGTTTAGTATTTTAGGATCTTTTGTTTATTTTGGTATCATTTATGTAATGGACCTTATGGACTTCTTGTATCTTGAGTTCATCTAGTTTTAATATTCTATTTTGTAGTATATCCCTTATTTAGATGTTTATTCCATATTGTGAAATATTTGGATTTTTTCTAATTTTTGGAACTGTTCATTTTGTTTACTTGGACACTGGACTTATGAATGGGTTATATTGGATTCTCAATAAGTTTTTTTTGGGTGTTTTAATATGTTCATTTGTAAAAACCATTACAATGTGGTTATATTTGGTTACTTAGTGCTTTTCACCTACTTGGTATGATCAATAATATGCCTTGATTCATGGCATGGGCTGGTTCGAGTTCTGCATTCAAGGGTAGCCCGGGTTGGTTCTTGAAAAAATAGTATCAGAGCACCCTTTATAATTTGGGTGAGTTTGTTAGACTAGATATAGGAATGTTAGAACTTGATAGGTATGTGTGGTAATATCCAAGATATATCTTACTCTTATTGAGCCTCAAGATACTATGGGATGTCGAGTAAGAGTCATGAATTCCAAGCTTGTTATTCATTCCCTTTTTATGTATCTTTATTGGAATTGATGGTATTTAAATTTATATTGATATCATGTACGTGATTTAATGGTTCATTGTGTTTTGGGGGTGAAATGGGAGGAAGAACCAGTGGTGTATGGTTGGCCCAAAGATTCTAGAAAACTATGTCAAACCCATGTGATTGAGTATATTTTTCCTTCCAATGGTATATTAATGGTTAGTGCATGGTCAACCAAATTAAGCGGTCCCTATCCCCTTGAATTTTTTTTTGGACCCCTTTTTTATTTCAGGCCACTTTGGGTTATGTTTTTTTACTACTTGGGATTAATTAAGGAGATTTTATATGATTTTTTGATTTTATTTAGTTGAATTTTCTTCTTGGACCATATTGGAAAACATTATTCAATTAATAAAGGGTATGTTTTGAAAATAATAAATAATTTTTCAAAAAATGGTTTGAAATGAATTTTAGATTTTAGATTTTAAATATGGATTTCATTTTATATTTTTATGTTGTTTATTTGGAATTTTTATATGGATTATATTGGAAAAATTAGTTTTAATGGAAAATTTTGAGTTCCAAAAGTAATAATAAATATTTCTAGAATGATTTGAAATGATCTCAATGTTTTGGATTTTTTGAATCATTTTAAATAGGCTTTTAAAAAATTAGAGGTCCTCAAAAAGAAATTTAAATGGGTTTGGTGTTTTGGAACATTTTGGTTATTTATTTTTGGATGAACTTGGAATTTAGACTTATAAAACGATTTCAAAGAGAGATTTATAAAACTTATGGTTAGATTTTAAAGTAATGTTTTATGGTTTTCGAAACTAATGAATTTTATTCAAAACCCATATTTTTTAAATATGGTTTTGATTTTGGTTTTATGGAGAAAGCATGTTTTTAAATGAAGAAATATGAGTTTTGAAAATCATAAAAGAATATTTTAAAATGGATTTATATGAGTTAAATGTGGTGGGATGTGTTAAAATTTTTAATGGAGAACTTTTGAATATAAAACATTTATTTAGAGGGATATTTTTGTTTTAAATAATTTAAAAATGAGCCTTTTAATTTTTCTTAGTGTTTTGATTCATTGAGTGGTGTTTATGATTAATTCACTTGGTCCTTTATATTTAAAGAGTTCCTCCTAGAGAGTTATGATGAGTCTCAAGATGTTATTTGAGTTAATATGTGTCATAGTTTGAGTGTGGTATTTTCAGTTGTCTGCACTATCCATACCACGGATGGGGTGGTGGTGTCGAGTCATGCTTGGTAGTTATACTTTAGCTGAGAGTTCTTGAATCGGATTATGTTCATATCTCTCTCAGTAGGGTTACTTCTTCTTGATTCAGTGGTTGAAGACTTGGTGAATATTCAATTATTGAAGGAGGACTTCGTTCAAACCATGGTTTGGGAGTGTTATCAACTAATTTGGATCTGTATGATGATGTGATCAGTGGATCCATGGAAGTGAGGTGGATTTTTAAGTGATAGCCTTGGATGGGGGTGACCCTATTCTTTTGATCTTATGGAAGGTCCACTACCCTATTAAGATTATTTCATTGTATACACTGGTGTGATCATTTGACATTCTAAGACCCTTATTTTTGGAAGGCCCTTCATATTATATGCCTTATAGTTGATCAATATATATTTTATGTGTTAGAATATTATACCCAGAATCTAGAGGGTAGGTTAATTGAGCTAGTTCAGGGTGCTCCTCATCCTTATCTTATTTCCTTGTTGATGTTGTTGTTGATCAGTGGATTTTCTTTTTATGATTCCCATTCCTTGTGCTCATTTAGTGAGTAAGCGTTTTTTATAGAATTATGAATGTACCTTTGATGGGATCATTGTGTTTGATTTTTTCAATTGGAATTTTTTTCTCAGTTTTGACTAGGTTAGGTTCCTTAGTGGTCCTACCAACTTGGTATCACTATATTGATCCATCATATTAGTGTTACTCATAAATGGTGGGGAGATCCACTATAGGTCTCAGCTTTTCAATTTTTCTTAAAATAGTATTTTTTATCTTTTATGTCAAAATATTTACCTATGTATGATGGTTATGATTGATCTCAGTAGGGTTAAGAGATTGTGTTAGAGGTTTTTTATTCCTTTATGAATCAGCTCACATGGAATGTCCTTCCTCTTCCTAGAACTTAGTTAATTCTTGGGTAAAGGATGTGTTATGGTGGGGAGAATGTTCACACCTTGACCTTAAATTTATTTATTATTTTATTTATTGATTTATTTTTATCCTTGTCCTTGATTTATAGGTTGAATTTATTCAAAAAATTAAAATGTTGAAGTTTCAATAAAGGGTGTATTCTTTTCTCACAGTTAATATTAACTTTGTAGAAAACTAGGAAAAACATTAAATTTTATTATTATTGGTTATTTACACCATTGGAGTTTGGTTTTTCTAACCATGATACTAATCAATCTATCTCTCTAGATGTCTCTGATGGGGGGTGAAAGATTATCACATTATTTGTTAAATTATGTGGATTACTCAAAACTTTAGAATTTTGAGTTTCCTAATCTACCCTTACCCAAAATAAGACCTAAAATGGATCACCTCTCCCCAATTTCATGTGATACGCCTCTAGGGGAAGCTCCATGTGATTCCCCGTATTCCTCAGTTAGAATTTGGATCCCTCCACTTAGATTTTAGGTGTCTTCCTCCAAGGTAAGTCTTATTATTCCTCTATTTACTCCTTTCCTATTATTTTTTATTCTTTTATCATTGTGTATATATGGAGTCCAAGGACCAATTAGGTGCCCCTAAGAGAGGATTGGATCAGTGGTACACTCTTTTTATGAAATCTCCTAAATTAACCACTTGAAATTGATAAGGTTCTTGATCCACTGAATGATTTCTTAGAGACTCTACTTCATGTGTAAAAATAGTAATAAATAAAACATCACATAGTGTTTATAAGTTTTAGCTCGAATATCCTACTCCTTTACATGTTTGGTTATCCCTCCCCACCCCCCCAACATGGATTTTTCCACTATCTTCAACAATTTTATATAACCAAAAAAAATCTACAGTGCTTCCATGACTTCTAGAATTCACTAGAAGAAACTAAGACTCCTTAAAAATTATCCAACAAATATAGTTCTTGGTTTACACCATTGGATATTGGTACTCCTCCACGAGCATATGGATTAGCAGGTCCGTATGTTTTCTCCTTCAATAACATTAGTAGTATTGATGGTCTTGATATTTTATATAGATATTTAATGATTTGGATCTTGTTTATACTTCAAAAATACTTATGTGTACAAAATATCACCTTCTTCTACAATAACCCATGGCTTTGACTTATTTTATATCCTTGATAATAATGTATTTGGATCTCAATACTTTTTAAGGATCGAACTTTATTAGTGATCTCTCAATTATTCCCCTATATTATATATTTGATATATGTGTATATATATTCATATAAATAATATCATGAATAATATCTTCTATATTAAAAATATGGAAAATTCATAATCTTCAAAATCAACTGTGATTTTATCAATTAAATTGATTAACAAACTGTTGATTTAATTTCTCGTTAAAAATTTATCATTTAAATATCCTAATGACTAAATATAGTTTCCTTATAAAATATTTGAATATTGATATCTCATAATATCTAAAAACTCACATCATTTAAATCCTTTCATAATATCCCCATCCAGGTGTGCATGAATATTTGAATGCATGGGATTTGTGATGTGGAACCTCCTCAATGAAGCTCAAACCTTCTATGTGGAGCTTATCTTAGATTAAATATTCTTCCTTCACAAAAGAATAATTCAATATTAAAGCATCACCTCTAGTTTGATGCTTTAATTATAAGTAGATGGGGTCATAATCATATTGATTGATCATGATTCTTAATCCCATGATGATTAGTCCTCTAGAAACATCCGAATTAAATCATTCTTCAAAAATGAATTATAGAAACTTCAAAATAGCTTTCCAAAACTTATAGATTAACCTTATTTAGCTTGTATAATTTTCTAATTAGCCTAATATATCTATATAAAATCATTTATTTTCAGTTCCATAGGTATCTTGTTACCTTTTCATAGCCACTAAACTCTTATATTTACCTTTCTGTAGGTGTCCCATTACCTTTATTTAGCCACTAAATTCTTGTAATTACCTTTACATAGGTATCTAATTACATTTTTATAGGTAATATAATATTTAATTTACCTTTTAAGAGGATTAAAACTAACTTTTCATAGCTCTGGACTTCTCATCTTTACATTTTTGTATCCATTTTTAGGAATCAATGTTACCTTTATGTAGATACGGTCCTTCCTCATTAACTTTATGTAGTGACATGGAATACCTTTATGTAGGTAGTGTAAATATCAATTGACCCTTAAACATCCCATATACAGATGTAGTTACCTTTACTTGGGAAATATAATTATCAATTTACCTTCACATTGATGCTGGAAATTCCAAATTTCTCTCTTTCCAAGCCAAAACCTTCCCAAACTCACTCAGGGCCTTCTCAACACATCCAAGACTTTATTAAAGTGTATTTAAACATTAAATTTAGAATATTAAATATAAAAAAACATTTTTATATTTCTATTTATCTTTCTAGCTATCCACCAAAACTTTTTTCATCCAACAATCAACACATATTGAAATTGATAATAAAATACAACATAAACTCAAAAGGGACTAATAGGATCCTTTTTTGATAAACCCTATATAATTAATTTCACCTAATACCTTGTTTTTTGTGATGTTAGGGTGTCTGGAATTGTCCACATGTCTTTATTCTTTTTCATTTGAGGGTTTTGTGTTATTCGTGCTTGGTTTAAGGTAGGTTACCCTAGGTATGACTCTTTGAATTTAAAAATATTGAATTTTTGGGTTTTCTAAGACTTAATTAATTTAAATTTCATTTATTAATATTATTTTTAAAAGGATATATTTTTATTTTCTTACCCTAATAATTTATCAAGTTTTTCAATTGGTATTTTCAATGGAACTTAAGCATTATCTAGTTGAAATTGATTTTTTAAGACTATATAATTGTTTGTTAAAACGCCTCAAATAAATTTCTATGAATATTCAAGATTTTAAAATATTTTTTACAATATTTAGTAAATTTTAATGTTTTTTAAGGAAATAACTTAATAATATTGATTAGTTTTCAAATTAAATGGAATATTTTAAGTGGTTTTAATGATTTTTAAGATTTATTTCCCATTTTTTATTAGTTAATAGTTCTTAATTGATTTAATAATATTGATGTATAATGAAATTTTAAATGATGTTGGATTTCATATTGAATGTATTATGTTTTTTTATGAAGGAATTGAGTTTTATTTTGTCTTGGAAAGAATCATTTCAGAGGTTTGAATCCTTTTTGGTTTTGAAAATTGATTTCTTTATTTAGTTCCTTTAAAGAGGTATTAGGTCCCATTTAGAAGTTTATAAAAAGTAATTCCTAAAGTGCAGGTTAATGGGTAGATTATATGTTTTAACATTTCATATATTTGGATTTGAGATTTATTTACTCATATCCCCTTATTTAAACATGGGAACCTGGGAGCTTGGGTAGGTAATACTAGATTAGATAAGGTATTTAGCACTAGTTGTATGTGTTTCCACCAACTAGTGAAGTTATGTATGTGGTACCACCACAGGCTCAGTGAATTCATTATATATCCATCCTATAGGTTGAAGGTTTTTTCCTAACTAGTGAAGTTATTTCACTAAGTGGCCCTAGATTTAGATTCCCTAGGGTCACTCCCGTGAAATTTTTTACCTTTAGTTCATTCTTTTTTGTATAATATATTATATTTATTGGTTTTTTTCTCTACTAGGATGCTTTGGTTGCTGCATAATTTTTAGTAACATTATTTTATCTCATAAATGTCACCACTTTTTATATTCATTGGTTTATTCACATTGGATTTTGGCTACTATTTATAGTTATTTTTATTTAAAGTATTTAGTTTTCACTACCTTTTTAGATGTGTACGAATTAATATGTGGAATTTTTTTAAATTAAATCATTAAAAAGAGGTTTTTAAAATAATTATTTTACCTTCTTGGTTTACAATGGTATTCTAGCATTTTCTTGAAAAAGAAGGTGGTTTAAGTGGCATTCTCTGAACTTAGTGGTTATTTATAAGTAAACTGTTTTTATTTTTAAATAGGAAGGTTGGGATTTAAATGTAACGTCCCGGACCCGGGTGGCACGCAATGGGTGCCCTGAGCCCAGTTCGCCACGTGACCTCAAGCGAATTTCCCCAAACGCCAGAGGCTTCCGACTAGCAGCGAGGGCCCAGGTCTGATAGTGGGGAAACTATGCCCTCATTTGTCAAAGTGTAGCGCAGAGGAATACCAAATAAACATACAACGACAGCGGAAGCAGTAAAAATACATAACTAAAATAAACTAAAGCAATGGATATAACCAACAGTATATAAGTGATGATTCTACATGTTTCAAGTTCTAAGAAAACAGCCAGAACATGTTATACATCAATACAGTACAACAAAATACGGAGTACATCAAAACAAGCAAAATAGCTGGCAGCGGCATCGTGAGCCTAGGCTCGGTCCAATTCCCTCCTACTCCTCAGCAACAGTCAAGTACCTGTATAGGGACTCTTTCCCCTATCTACACCTGCAGCAATGTAATCTGTTTGAGCCTAAAAGCATGACCCAAATAGGGTGTGAGAAATATATCTCAGTAGGCACCCACCAAAGGCCCGTGCCTAACTGCGTGTAAGCATGCAACAATAGTGTGCAGTAGTAAAATGAAATAAGGTAAACAGTACTCAAAAGTAACTAATTACTAGTTATATTTCCATTTTATTATCCATTTAATTCATTTTAAATATTAGAAATCACCACAGTGAATTTCTACGTAACCAACTAGTGTCCTCAGACACGTAAACTCCTACCCTCGGGTAACGAGTATCCAACATAGAATCTGCCCTTAGGCATAACAGAGTTTTTCCCTCAGGCGTAGGTAGTGTCACCCTCAGTCACAGAGTCTATTGCCCTCAGGTACGGAAGAAGTTTCCCTTAGGCCGAAAATATCTACAGCCCTCGGGCTAAATAGTGCAGTGCCCACAAGCTAATCAAAACAACGCCCTCAGGCTAAATAGGTAACTGGGCCATGCCCAACATGTCAAAATGTAGTAAACAAGCAATTCCTCTCAAGAAAATTCTACAATTACTACATTAAAGGCATACCCTCGGGTATCCTAGCCAAACGGCTAAACAGTGGAACACACCCCCGGGGTGGTTCCGGATCCAAGCAATGATCCCAACCAGCATTTTATTATCATAATTTAATCACCTATGCAATTATAGGCATTAAATATAGCAACGGCCTCAGCCACATGACACCCCAACAAGGGTTCATGGCACGAAAACACACAAAAATGCACGACAGTTGGAAAATAAACAAAAAGCCACCTACCTTATACGCCAACGAACGTTATACTCGAACATCAACTCCAGAAACGCCTAAGAACGGCGTAGATTTTACGAAGAACAAAACCCATTAAAACGTAAATAACTTTCCCTCGAGAAAGAATTGGTAAGAACGGTACCAGGAGAGGAGAGGTATTACTCGTGCGGTTTCAATGGGATTTTCCGAAGCTGAATCGGATTCCAGACAAACACCTGACGGATCTTCAAAGGGTCGGCCATCCTCCTTGGCTCCAAAATGGCTCAAGTGTCTCCTCTTCCAAATGAGGAGGATACTGCCTGTTTTAATCCGAAAAAACAAAGTACACGGCGTGTACTTCTATGTACACGGCGTGTACTTATTTCATTTAACTGTTCATTTGGTGGCACCACCACACTGTTCAACCGTCGACATGAGTACACGGCATGTACTCTAAAGTACACGGCGTGTACTGTCGCCCAGCTGTCGGTGGCTCCACCACCTCACTATTTAGTCCTGCTGACTGACTACACGGCATGTAAGTACCACTACACGGCGTGTAGTCGGTTCCTACACCCCACGTCGCTGACATGGCTACACGCCCCGTGTACTCATCCCAACACGGACAAAAGTACACGGCTTGTGGAAAAGTACACGGCGTGTAGTTCCAAAATTTAGTATTTTCCCCATTTTCCATATTTTCTCAAAAAAACTTAAGGAAAAGGAAAAAGAAGAAGCCTGTAACTCAAAAATAAGAAACGGGTTCTTACAAACTTCCCCCCTTATAGAAATTTGTCCCCGAATTTCCCTTCCCAGGGTGGAGAAGAATAAGCTCAGAACAGCTCTGGCCACTGAGCACGTACGTCGGCCTCCCGCTCCCAGGTTTAGTCCTACACTCGGCCATGCTGCCATAACACCCGTACGAGAGGAACTGACCGGCCTCAGAGAACCTTCGTGCTCCTTTCAATGATATAGATTGGATGCTCCTCAAAGGATGCATCATGTTGAAGCTCAACCTCCTATGACTGAAAGGTGTGAGATGGGTCTGAATGGTAGTGACGCAACTGAGACACGTGGAAGACGTCGTGCATGGCTCGGTACCGCTACGGTAACTGCAACCGATAGGCAACCAGCTCGACTCTCTCCAGAATCTCAAATGGTCCCACATACCTCGGTGAAAGATTACCCTATCTCCTGATCCGCTTGTGTCCCAGCCTCGGAGAAACGTGCAAGAAAACCTAATCCCCGACCACGAACTCCAAAGGTCGTCTGCGGCGATCAGCATAAGACTTCTGACGAGACTGCGCGGTAGCCATCCGCTTCCGAATCAACTGGACCTGCTCATATGTCTCCTGTACGAGCTGTGGCCCCAGTAAAGTTGCCTCAAGTGCCTCTAACCAGCACAAAGGTGATCGGCATGACCTACCATATAAAGCATCGTATGGTGTCATCTTAATAGTTGAATGAAAACTATTGTTATAGGAAAACTTGACTAAGGGTATATGCTTCTCCCAAGAGCCCCCAAAGTCTAGGATGCATGCGCGCAGCATGTCCTCTAGCACCTATATCGTTTGCTCTGACTGGCCATCTGTCTGAGGGTGGTATGTTGTGCTCAGAAGCACCTGTGTACCCAGCGCCCTCTGAAAACTCTACCAGAAATGAGACATAAAGCGGGCGTCCATATCTGAAATGATAGAATGAGGGACCCTATGAAGACGTATGATCTCTCGGATATACAGTCTTCTGAGCTCGTCCACACCGTAGGTCTCCTTGATCGGCAAGAAGTGATCTAACTTCGTGAGTCTGTCCACAACAACCCACACGGCATCATTTCCTCGAGGCGACCTCAGCAACCCCGTCACGAAATCCATCGTGACATCATCCCATTTCCACTCTGGAATGGTCAACTGTTGTAATAGCCTAGCTGGCCTCTGGTTCTCTGCCTTCACCTGCTGACAGGTGGAACACCTCATAACAAAACCAGCGATATCTCTCTTCATACCCGACCACCAGTACTGACGTCTCAAGTCAATGTACATCTTGGTAACCCCGGGATGAGCTTCCCAAGATGAATCATGAAACTCCCACACCATCTCCTCGTGTATATCCCCTGGAACCCATACACGTCCATGGAAACGCAAAACCTCATCATCACCTACCGTCCAACCAGGAGGAGGGTCCTCACTTTCCACCGACTCCCGTAGAACTAGGCCTTCCGAATCAGATAGTTGCCTCATCCTCACTCTGTCCAGGAGGGTAGAAGTCACAGCTAATGAGGAAAGATAAGTCTTCCCCTGACTATTGTGCACCTCTAGATGCATCTCAGAGAACAAATCCATGAGCTGCCACTCACCACTGGCCTCCTGCACTGCCTGTATCTGAGTCTTCCCGTTCAGTGCATCGGCTACTGCATTACCTTTGCCAGGTGTATAGGCAAGCACAAAATCGAAGGACTGTAGGTACTCGACCCACCTTCACTGCCTCAGATTCAGGTCACGCTGAGTAAAGATATACTTGAGGCTTTTGTGGTCGGTGAAAATCACAAAATTTTCTCCCAACAAATAATGTCTCCAACAGCGCAACGCATGAACTACTGCAGCCAACTCGAGATCATGCGTCGGGTAATTCCTCTCATGTGGCCTCAACTGCTGAGACCCGTATGCAATAACTCGGTCTCCCTGCATCAAAACGGCTCCCATCCCAATCCCTAATGCATCACAGTAAACTGTATAGCTCTTCCCCTGCTCTGGGAGTATCAGGATCGGTGCTGATATCAACCATCCCTTCAGGTCCTGAAAATCTGTCTCGCAAGCTTTTGACCAAACGAACTTCACACCCTTCTTATTCAGACCTGTCAACGGTGATGCTAAGCGGGAGAAGTCCTGTATGAAGCGTCTGTAGTAACCAACCAGCCCTAAGAAACTCTGTATCTCAAACACGTTCTTAGGATTCTCCCAGGAAACTACTGCTCTCACCTTCTTTGGGTCTACTGCAACTCCTACCTCTGAGATAATGTGACCCAGGAAGTGAATCTGGTCCATCCAAAAGTGGCACTTTGAGAGATTAGCATATAGTTGATGCTCTCTCAGTGTACTCAATACGATCTCAAGATGGGTGGAATGGTCGTGTCGAGTGTGAGAGTACACCAAGATGTCATCCACGAATACTACCACAAATGAATCAAGATACGGATGGAACACACGATTCATTAGAGCCATGAAAACTGTTGGCGCGTTCGTCGGTCTGAACGGCATAACCGTATACTCATATAGACCATACCTACTCCTGAAAGCTGTGAGAGGTATATCAGATGGTCTAACACGCAGCTGATGATATCCGAATCTCAAGTCAATCTTTGAGAACACTCGTGCTCCACGAATCTGATCAAACAGATCATCTATCCTCAGCAAAGGATATCGGTTCTTAACCGTCAACTAGTTCAGCTTCCGATAATCCACGCAAATTCTGAGGGTACCATATTCCTTCTTCGCAAAAAGGACCGGAGAACCCCAAGGAGAAGTACTAGGTCGGATAAAACCCTTCTCTTGTAGCTCCTCTATCTGCCTCTTGAGCTCTTGAAACTCAGGCGTGGCCATCCTATAAGGAGGAATGGACACCGGTGCTGCTCCTGGCACAATCTCGATAGAGAAATCCACCTCACGCACCGAAGCTAGACCTAAAAATTTGTCCGGGAAGACATCCCTGAAATGATCGACAACTAGAGGGAAATACGTCTGATGAGTCCCCTGATCATACAGATATAAGCTCGCAATCTGGGTTGTGACTCCACCTCTTCCATGATGCTCTGGTCTAGCTCGACTCGCCTGAACATCCCACTCTCCCTTGTATAGAAACTCTCCACCCTCTGGTGACGTAAAACTCACCTTGTGACGATATCAGTCTACAAAGGCTCAAAAGGGAACCAACCAATCCATCCTGAGAATGAAATCATAGCTTGTCATCTCCAAGACATAGAGGTCCCAAAGGAAGTGACACCCTCCAACCTCAAGGGGGCACTCCTTGCACTGACGCACACCAGTCGTCCTCATCCCCAAAGGAGTGTCTAGCATCATGATATCAGAAGAAGTAGAAACACAGAGCCCAAGGCTCTCCACAATGGGTACAGATATGAAACTATGTGTAGCACCTGTATTAAAAAGCACTGAAGATAAGACAGAAGATACTATAATAGTACCTCTGACTGTAGAAGGTCCAGGATCCTGCTCCTGCTGGTTCTGTTGCACTACATATGCCTGCCCAGTGTCGCGGTCCTACGACACAGCCTGGCTACCCTGAGCTGTCCCACCCTGCTGCCTCTGCGATCCTAGTGTCTGGCTACCACGGCCACGACCACCATCTTTGACTGCATGCCCTAACGTATTCCAGTTCCCTGACTGGTAATAAGCCACTGGTACTGCTCTCGCACGCGGAGTCTGCACAGAACCCCTCTCACTAGCCACTGGTGGAAACGCCCTGTAAAAGTGCTGCAGATGACCCATCTTGCCGTAAGCTCGGCTCTCCACTGGGTCTCGTGGACACTGCGGTCTCTTGTGCCCCTCTCTACCACACTGGTAGCACATAACCTGGCCACGTGAAGCATTCTTCTGACTGGTACTGCCGCCCTGAGAGAAGTCCATCTGTCTCTTCCTCTTACCAGCAGAAATAATACCAGTAACTGGTGCTGAACTGCCCTGGCCCACACCACTAGATTCTCACAGGTTCCTCTCTATAATAAGCATATGATTCATAATCGTGTGTACAATAGGCAACCTAAAAACATTTACCAGATCTCGGATGTCATACCGAAGACCATCCACAAAACGTCTGGCTCTCAACGTCTCATCACCCACCAGCACGGGTGCAAAATGCTGAAGCTCTGTAAAATGAGCATAATAGTCCATCATCGACATGGAACCCTACTGTAGATTCATAAACTCTCGAGCTCTATCTTCCCTCAGCGTCTCGGGAAAGAAGAAGTCATAGAAGACTTCCTGAAAATATTCCCACGCCATGTCCTTGTGATGCTATGACTAGGTGGTAACATCCCACCACCTCTTGGCGGAATCACGCGGCATGTAAGTCTCGAGCTTGACCCTCCGCCCTGGATTCATCTCAATATACTCGAAAATAGTCTGCATTGACCCCAACCAAGACTCTGCATCCTATGGTCCGCCATCCACTGAAAACGTAGGCGGATGTTGTTGCTGGAAGATATGAGTCAGCTCATCCATAGATGTAGCAGCCTGCGGTGCTCCCTGAAAGGTCTGCATGAACCGCGTGAAGCCTTCACAGAACTACGCCTCTGCGCCTATGTCCATTATAAAAGATGGAGTCACATCCGGCTCTTTTGGAGGATCCGCTGGTATCCCATGTCCCACCATCTCCGGAGTATAATCGTCACCGCTCTCCTTGCGAACAACTCGCAGTCATCTAGGCGGCATGACTCTACAAGGTCAAAAGCACGCCTCAGATTTAAGATTATTATGACCAAAAAGAGAAGTAACCACAAAGAAAACAAGAGGAATAAGGCATTCAAAATTTTCAAAACAAGACTACACGGCATTTAAACTGACTACACGGCGTGTACTTGACTTCCCTTCCCCTGCCCGGGTCCTTCTACATGGCTAAGCCACATTGCTTCCATTGAACAAAAACTACACGGCATGTAAATACTCTACACGGCATGTACGGTGTTTATTTTCCAACAGCCCGTGTCGTCTGTGACACGGCCAACTACTCAGTTTGACACTACACGGGGTGTTACACCCGAACACGGCGTGTACACCACCCTGTTTTCCAGCCACACGGCTAACTCCACACGGTCTGTCCTCGGACCAGACTACACGGTGTGTCCCACAGGTACACGGCGTGTTCAGGGAGAGGTGACACCAGCCTGTGTTGTTAGTTACACGGCCGAGTCCCCAGGTCACACTACACGGCGTGTTCATCATTGACACGGCGTGTTCTGTATAGGAGTTCACCGACCCGTGTTGTTAGTTACACGGCCGGACTCCGAGTCACACTACACGGTGTGTCCATTCGTTACACGGTGTGTTTTACCCAAGCCTTTCCCTACCCCGTGTCGTCGCCCACATGGTTTGTGACACGGGAAGAGACTACACGGCGTGTACTCAGGGTACACGGCGTGTACCCAAAAAGTTTATTTTTCTTCCCGAACGGAAGAGCATACACTGCGTGTATAAAATTACTACACGGCGTGTATACTGGGTTTCCAGACAGTATGCCTCCGAAACTTCTCTAGAACCCAGAAAAACAACACCTAAGTGTCAAATTCCGACCCGTGGGGGCCCATACTCCCCACGAATCAAAGTTTGACATCTTATATGTGTTATAACCAACAAACAATCAATGATCCACCAAATTCCGGTCAATGGGGGCCCATACTCCCCAAAAACCAAAGTTTGGAGTCCATTCTATAAACAAGATCACACAAGAGAATACCCTATCACAAAGCAAGTATTTATCAAGCAGCTATCACAACATCATTCTTTACTAGCACAACAACTATCACAACAACATGCAAATTCTAATGCACCTACATGGCATGTAACTATGCATGGCATGTGATATCTAACATGTGCCTACATGATGAATGAGACGGAATACCCTCATATCATCGGGTTGCAACTAAATAGAACCCATAGATAAAATATAAACTGCACAATCTCAAAGTGAGTCACCCAACGGTGAAAACATATCAACTGTAAAATTTGAAAAATCAGTAAAATTGCAATACGAGGTAGATTGACTTTTCCCTGTACACGGGTTAGCTACGCCCGGGCACAGCTTATTACCAACTACTGTTCCGTCCTATCCCTGACTACGGCTCTAAATAGTAAGTCAAAGAAAAGAAACTCCTCTGATACCACTTTGTAACGTCTCGAACCCGGGTGCCACGCAATGGGTGCCCCGAGCCCGGTTCGCCACGTGACCTCAAGCAAATTTCCCCAAACACCAGAGGCTACTGACTAGCAGCAAGGTCCCAGGTCTGATAGTGGGGAAACTATGCCCTCATTTGTCAAAGTGTAGCGCAGTGGAATACACAATAAACATACAACGACAGCAGAAGCAGAAAACATTCACAACTGAAATAAACTACAGTAGTGGATATAACCAATAGTATATAAGTGATGATTCCACATGTTTCAAGTTCTAATAAAACAGCCAGAACATGTTATACATCAATACAGTACAACAAAATACGGAGTACAGCAAAACAAGAAAAACAGCTGGCAGCGGCATCGCGAGCCTAGGCTCGGTCCCATGCCCTCCTACTCCTCAGCAATAGTCAAGTACCTGTATAGGGACTCTTTCCCCTATCTACATCTGCAGCAACGTAATCTATTTAGGCCAAAAAGCATGACCCAAACAGGGTGTGAGAAATATATATCTCAGTAGGCACCCACCAAAGGCTCGTGCCCAACTACGTGTAAGCATGCAACAATAGTGTGCAGTAGTAAAATGCAATAAGGTAAACAGTACTCAAAAGTAACTAATTACCAGTTATATTTCCATTTTATTATCCATTTAATTCATTTTAAATATTAGAAATCACCACAGTGCATTTCTACGTAACCATCTAGTGTCCTCAGACACGCAAACTCCTACCCTTGGGTAACGAGTATCCAACACAGAATTTGACCTCAGGCATAATAGAGTTTTTCCCTCAGGCGTAGGTAGTTTCGCCCTCAGGCACAGAGTCTATTTCCCTCAGGCACGGAAGAAGTTTCCCTCAGGCCGAAAATATCTACAGCCCTCGGGCTAAATAGTGCAGTGCCCACAGGCTAATCACAACAATGCCCTCAGGCTAAACAGGTAACCGGGCCATGCCCAACATGTCAAAATGCAGTAAACAAGCAATTCCTCTCAAGGCAATTCTAAAATTACTACATTAAAGGCATACCCTCGGGTATCCTGGCCAAACGGCTAAACAGTGGAACACACCCCCGGGGTGGTTTCAGATCCAAGCAATGATCCCAACCAGCATTTTATTATCACAATTTAATCACCTATGCAATTCTAGGCATTAAATATAGCAACGGCCTCAGCCACACGACACCCCAACATGGGTTTGTGGCAGGAAGACGCACAAAAACGCACGACAGTTAGAAAATAAACACAAAGCCACCTACCTTATACGCCAAAGAACGTTATACCCGAACACCGACTCCAGAAACGCCCAAGAACGGAGTAGATCTAATAAAGAACAAAACTCATTCAAATGTAAATAACTTTCCCTCGGGAAATAATTGGTAAGAACGTTACCAGGAGAGGAGAGGGCTTACCTGTGCGGTTCCAAAGGGATCATCTGAAGCCGAATCGGATTCCAGACGAACACCCGGCGGATCTTCAAAGGGTTTGTTGTCCTCCTTGGCTCCAAAATGGCTCAAGTGTATCCTATGCCAAATGAGGAGGCTACTGCCTATTTTAAGCCGAAAAAACAAGGTACACGGCGTATACTTCTGAGTACATGCCGTGTACTTCTTTTATTTAACTATTCATTTGGCGGCACCACCACACTGTTCAACCGTCGACATGAGTACACGGCATGTACTCTAAAGTACACGGTGTGTATTGTCGCCCAGCTGTCGGCTGCTCCACCGCCTTACTGTTTAGGCCTGTCGACTGACTACACAGCGTGTAAGTACCACTACACGACGTTTAGTCGGTTCCTACACCCTACATCGCCGACATGGCTACACTCCCCATGTACTCATCCCAACACGGCCAAAAGTACATGGCGTGTGGAAAATTACACGGCGTGTAGTTCCAAAATTTAGGATTTTTCCCCATTTTCCATATTTTCTCAAAAATAGTTAAGGAAAAGGAAAAAGAAGAAGCTCGTACCTCAAAAATAAGAACCGGGTTCTTACATTAAATATGTGACATGGTTTACTTAAATGAAAAAATGGACCTACTTTTATAGAAATGTATTTTCAAACTATCATGAAAGGGTATAACTTTTAACCAGTATACATGTGTTGTGGGGGGTTTACTATTGGGAATTTTATGGTCATGTTTATATATAAATTTGATGTTATGTTCTATTTATAGTAGAATTTAATTTTATAGACTCTTTTCTATAATGTTATTTGGGATTGGGTTCAGTGTTGAGGAAGGATGATGACTATGGGTCATATGGAGATTTATAGTTCTATGTTTCTACCTCTTTTTTTTTATATCATTTATGTATTGAACCTACCAACCTTATTCTATCCTGAGTTATTCTTCTAGTTTTTTTATTCTCGTTTATATTATTTTCCTTGTTTAGATGTTTATGTCTTCATGTTATCTATTTGGATGTTTTCATATTTTCAATTGTTCATTTGGTTTGCATGGATGTTAAACTTATGGAGGGGTCATGATGGATTATTGGCTAGTTTATGTGATGTTATCTATTATTTTAATTGGTATAAACCATTCCTACATGGTTATATTTTATGCCTTGGTTCTCATCGCCATCTTGTGGTGATCAGGAATGCGCCTTTGGTCATGACATGGGTCGTGTCGAGTGCTCAGTTCAGGGGTGGCCTGGGTTGGTTTGTGACAAGTTTCAACCATGTAAAATGAATTTTAAAGTTAAGTAATTAAATATAATGGATGGTGGAAGTCTATAAGAAAAAATTATGATTATCATATAGAGATGGTGGATCAGTAACTACAATGTCTCCAATTCAAAAAATAAGCAGACTAGAAGATATCAGTTGGAAGAAAGTAATCAAAAATTACCCCTAGAAAACTCTCAAGGAGTTTGTGTGGAGGATAAAAGGACTTGAATTGATGTAATGTAAGAGTTGGTGTCCTATAACCAACTAGTTTTACTTTGATTACATGGATATTTAATTTATTATTATATATTGTTCATTATTCTACATGACTGTGATGTAATAATGTCCTAGAGTATTTGTTGCATTGATAAGGTCAAGGTAGTTCCCCACTATGATGAGAACCTTGAAATGATATAACAATATTATCAAATATAGTTCTTCAGTTGGATGATATGCTATGATGGGACACGTAGCATGTAGACCGTCAGGTGTTAGTACTTGTAAGCCGATGACACTTCCTCTCATGAAGTTCACACTTGGTAATCTCCAAGATAGGAGATTATGAGAACAGACCCACTAGTAGGAATTCCACAAGTTTTGGTGTCATCATATATTTCTATCTACAAATATGTGTAATGATCCTTAGACTTTAATATTATCATTAATACGTGTCATGACTTATGCACTTTGATATACTGATGAAAAATGCCACGCAGACAGTTGGCGGGAAGTAGGGTACGTCAGGTGTGTCATGAGTGGCATGTTATTAATGGATAAGTTAAGGAAGGATTTGTCCCTTAAATTTATGGAATTTGTTATCTCATCCCTTTGATTGAAATAAAACCATTGTGAAAAATTCCATGTCCATGGTGTAACGAAGAGTTTATTTCAGGTAGTCAAAGAACGACGTATCAAGCATAAAAGTTGATGACACAATCATGAAACATGATTGATGAGATATTGCGACAAAGGTATTATATTGTACGGTGAGAATTTGTATGTGGATTTCATTGTTGTGACTTTATGTTCTTTATCTTGGGTGCCTTGACCCGTTGCTAGATAGTACTCTTGGACTTTAGGCAAGCCCGCCTAATGCCAATGAGAAAAAATCCTATAGGGTCACACACTAAGTGTTATTGGCAGTCTAGGTTAAATTCTATTTGAATTTAATTAATGAAATAAATATTATTCTCAATATTGTGGAATAATTTTATTCAAGTTAAAATGATCAAATAAATTAAATAAAATTTATTTATTTTATTTTATTGAACATTTAATAAATATTTATTTACTAGTTTTTAAATAAAATATTTATTTAAGAGGGTGAATTATTTATTCATTTATTCGGGTGTTCAATAAATGGAAGTGGAGTTCAAGTGGAATAAGGTCGGCCTGGTAGTAAAATAAATATTTGTAATATGGTAAATAATTATATAACTAGTTGGTACATATTAAAATAATGCTGCTATTATTTTGTGGTGCAGAAGTTTATTTATAATTTTGTTTTACACAAGTTGGATCACTATAAATAATGATGCGGTATTATTATTAAATGCATGGGTTTTCTCTAAGTTCATGAATGTATTTAATTTTTTCTATGTAATTAAATATTTTAACTGAAATTCCATGTATATAAATAGGCTTGTACACCTATTGTGCTATAGACCACACCACACGCCTGGTAAATTAAGAATTTTTGAGACAAAAATTTCTTTCTTTAATCCTCTTCTCTCCCCTCTCAAGAATGAGATATGTTCTTCAAGGCCGAAGAATAAGCGATCAAGAACGACCGACACAAGACACTCGTTTCGCTGCGCTAGCACCCAGAGAACGAGTAGTGTCGATCAGAGGCCATCAGAGCATGTGTGGATCACTGCTAGATGGATTCTAGTTTGGATCCTTACAAGCGTAATGAGATAATCCAGAAGGTTCAATCTGAACGATCAACATCATCAACGAAGAAAAATACCAAAGACACAGGTATTATTTTTCTTTATGAAATTAATTAAATTAATTATAAACATGATGTGCAAGATCCTCTCTAAAGGTTTTGGGCTTCTTTATTCTTTATCTAAATATTTTATTATATTCCATGGAGACTGGCATTCATCGTCGTATTGATCCCGGAATGATCATTGATCATGGTAAAAATCAAAATTGGGTGTCATCCCAACCATGTTTCCGCTGATCCCGGAACCTTCAAGTGGTATCAGAGGGGTTACATCATAGTTTATAATTATTTAAATATTTTGTTGCTTAATTACGCATTTAATAATTTAGTTGTTTCAATTCAAGTTAATCGTTCTGCAAATCTAAATCTTGAGATATATTCCTCCTCTTTTGTTTCTCATTCACCTTAGAGAAACGATATTTTCTTTTAATTTTGATTAAAATAAAATATAGGATCTCATCCGGATGTGACAAAGCTTCCTGACCGTACAACACCAGAACACACGACATGTATTTGACAGTACGCGCCGTGTAGTCAACATTCAATGCATCGGACTGGTCTGCCAAACCAAGTCGTGTGTTGGAGTCTTTCTAAGTCTTAAATGACTCCATTTGTTGACCAGGAATAGGTGGGATGTGGTTTATGGGTTACACATTGTGTGGCCTAATAGGCATGGCGTGTAGTCCCTTTGAGTTAGGGTTGGACCGTGTACCCCGTACATAGCTTTCCCGGCTGGAGACCATGTAATGAGGAACTATACGGTGTGTGGCCCACTAGACATGTCGTGTACTTTGAATATTTCTGAAGTAAACTCACATGTCGTTTCCCTGGGTGTGTACTTCGAATAGACAGTGAAAAATAGTACACGTTGTGTAGTTGGAACTTCACATCGTGTACTCATCCAAATTACGCAGATTTATTAAAATTTATTATTATATTATACAAACCCTTGAGATGTGTACCATCGTGTAGGCGTAAAGATGAGGCACAACAAGTGATAGGTGTTTTATATATATGTGTTTAATTTAACATCTGTGTAATGTTCGTTTCTACTCATTGGGTAGTTATGAATAGGAATTCACCAGGTTGCCTCCAAGGTACAAGTTATATACAAAGATAATTTTAAATGAATTTATTTTTTTAAAATTATGATGGATGAGAATCTCAAGAAAATTCATAAAAGGATTTAAGATAAAATGATTGATTAATTAAATATAATAACTAATTGATTCGAGCGTGATTTATCTTAAATGAGAACGATTAAAGAATTGAATGCTAGTTTTATTTATGCGTAAACATCATTTTATGTATGGATGATCATGAGCTGGACCAAGACCTTTGTATGTAGATGGTTTCTTTTAATTAATTTATTTAAATTAAATTTGTTGGCATGCGAGCCTTCTCCTCATTAATATGTAGGGCATGCGTGCCCAAGGTTTCTTTTATGTAAAACCCCTTTTTACCCCTCACCAACATGTGAGTTAAAAAAGGCATATGTAATGGATGGAACTCCCAATCTA
The DNA here is from genome assembly GCA_963277665.1 of Viscum album. Taxonomy (NCBI): domain Eukaryota; kingdom Viridiplantae; phylum Streptophyta; class Magnoliopsida; order Santalales; family Viscaceae; genus Viscum; species Viscum album. The sequence goes on from OY728135.1 coordinate 516,269,394, forward strand.
GTGGAGGCGGTTCAATTTGGAGCCAAGATGAAACCAATCCCAGGAGATACAGAGGTGGACAGGTGGAAACTGTAAACAATAACCCAAAAGGTTCAAGTTGTTTCTCCCCTAGGTCAGGGTTAGTTTATCATCCGCTAGATAAACTAACCATTAGAAACGCTTGTGATCATTCCATTTACTTTATTTTATTTCTATCAATTTCATGGTTTATCATTATGGATGTTTTGTCACGATCACATAGTTAATGATTTAAAAAAGCATGCAAGATGGAACTAAAATAAACCATACTTATGCATAAATATTATAAAGACATGGTTAATCACTTAATTAACTTCCACTTAATATTAACAATCATGTGATAATGATAATAATAAATTCATACATAAGAGATAAAAATCCCTCAAATAAAATATTAAGTCGGAACAAGCCTTCTGTTACTTGATTAAAAGGAAAAACTCAATAAAACTATGTGTTTGACCAACCCTTGTTGGGACACATACTTTTATATAGGAATCCCTTATGAAAGGTTTTGGGTTGACTTAATCATATTACATCAAGAGGAGTATCCCTTTCTAAAATTGGTGTAATATTTGAGGCAAGGTTTGAGGAAATCCAAAGTCATGATTTCAAGATTGGGGAGTCCACTAAACATATCAAGGAGCTGCAAGCCCGTATTTGGAAAAGACCTTCCTACCTAAGTACCTTTTAATAGCTTGACCAACCCTTGTAGGATTTATGCGAAGGGGAATATGGATCCTTTCCACTAGAATTTCATGGAAACTGGACATTCTGAGTTCAATGGTGAGGTCTATTGGGACTTGATAAAATAGTGGGAGACTTAATAAAATTTATTATTTCTCATAAAATGTAATCAAGAAAGTACTAATGATCTTACCTTTTAATTGTAGAATAAAAATGACAAGCTCATCAACCACACTATCCTTGTGATCAATTTTGGATAAAGAGAACATCCTCACTGGAAGTAACTTCCAATAATGGTTTAGATGCCTTCAGGTTATCCTACGCCATGAATGGAAGTCTTACGTGCTGGAGTCAGCATTACCTGATCCTCCTGCCAAGGAGGCAAGTGATGAGAATTTCTTGGTCTATGAGAAACATATGAACGACGCGGTCGATGTTCAATTTTTGATGTTATCATCAATGTCTAGTAAGCTCATGAAGTCTCATGAAAACATGGATTCTTATAGCATGCTCAAGAACCTCTGTGGTCTTTACCAGGAGAGAACAAGACAAGAAAGGTTTGAGATCTCTAAGGCACTCTTTCAGAGTAAGCTTGGAGAAGGTTCCCCAGTTGGGCCTCATGTAGTCAAGCTCATTGTCTACATTGAGCGTCTGGAGGTTCTGCAGTTGAAACTCCCTGAAGAACTGAGCACCGATCTCATTCTCGCATCACTCCCTCAGAGCTTCTCTAACTTTTTTGTCAATTTCCATATGAACAACATAGAGAAGTCTCTATCCCATCTTCTTATCCTCATTCTCCAAGTGGAAAAATATATGAAGCGCAAAAAGCCTTATTTCCTTATGGTGAATAAGAGGAAAGGGAAGGCGGAGAGATTTAAGCCCAAAGATTCTTCACAATCTTCCAAGAAAATAAATATCAAAGGGGAGGAAAGGGAACATGAGGTTGTTTGTTTCGCATGTGGCAAAAAGGGCCACTGGAAGAAGAACTGCACCCAGCCTAAGAAGTAAGGGGAAGCTTCATGCGCATTTTTTATCGAATGCAATCTATATGTTTCTAAAAATTGGGTATTAGATATAGCTTGTGGTGCTCACATATGTATCCAAATACAGGAACCAAGTAGATTCAGGAAGATTGATCGAGGGGAGGTAGATCTACGAGTAACCAACGGAGCCAGACTTGCTGTTGTAGTTGTCAGGGACTACCACCTCATGTTGCCAACTAGGATGATCTTGGTGTTAAAGGGTTGTTTTTATGTGCCTTATGTAACCAAAAACATAATTTATGTATCCATACAAGATACAGATAAATTTTTTTTCAAGTTTGGAAATGAATGTTTCTTCTTTTACAAAGATAGTATTTTTATGGTAGGGAACATTTATACAACGGACTTTACATGTTGGATTACGCAAACCAAGTAATGGAAATCGATAACAAAGATACTTCACATGACTCATACCACACCAAACTTTGGCATCACCGGCTAGGTCATGTAAACAAGAAACGCTTGACAAAGTTACATCAAGATGGATATTTAGATTTTTTTGAACTAAAACCACTTGGTGTATGTCATGCATGTTTACAAGGAAAAATGACCAAAGCCCCATTTGGTGGGAAAGGTGAAAGGGCTAAAGAGCTTGTTGAATTGGTTCATATCGATGTGTGTGGACTATTTCTAGTTGAATCAAGGGGTGGGTACTCATAGTTCATAACTTTTACTGATGATTTTAGTAGATATGGATATATCTACTTAATGAGTTATAAGTAGGATTCCTTTGATAAGTTCAAGGAATACAAGAATGAATTTGAAAACCAACTTGGTAAGAATATTAATAAACTCAGCTCAGACCGAGGTAGGGAATATATTAATCAGGACTTCATTGATTACTTACAAGAGTTTGGTATCTTATCCCAACTCACTCCTCCTAACACACCTCAATGGAATGGTGTAATTGAAATGAGGAACCGCACCTTGTTAGACATGGTGAGATCAATGATGAGTCATGAAAGTCTTCCATTATGTTTTTGGGGATATACGTTACAAAAAGCGGCACACATACTAAACCAAGTACCAACTAAATCGATAAATGGTATTCCATAAGAGTTCTGGAGTGGAAGAAAATCCATGTTATCGAATTTACATGTATGGGGTAGTGAAGCATTTGTTAAGGACTCTTCAGGTAATAAACTCACACCCCAAGGCACAAAGTGTACCTTTATAGGATACCCCAAGGAAACAAGGGGATATTACCTATACAACCCCTTAGAAAAAAAGGTTATAGTGGAAAGACATGCCATATTCCTTCAGAGGGAGCATATATCCGAAAGAGATAGTGGGAGCGAGATATAATTCGATGAAGTCGAGGCTCACGGTGCACAAGAGTTGGTACAGGAACAGATTCCACAAAGCCCTGTGGAAGAAGAATTTGTTCCAGAGACACAAGTACTATGTAGGATAACAAAAGAGGTTAGAGAACTGGAATGGTATGGTTTTCTAGTTACCAAGGATGTTGAATCCTTATTAGTATATAATAATGATCCTCTAACCTATAAGGAAGCAGTAAGTGGCACAGATGTTGCCAAGTGGCAAGAATCCATGAATTCTGAAATGGATTCCATGTACCAAAACCAAGTCTGGATTTTGATAGATCCTCCAGTTGATGTAAATCCTATTGGTTACAAATGGGTATTCAAGAAGAAACTAGACATCGAAGGACAAGTCAATACCTATAAGGCACGACTGGTTGCAAAAGGTTTTAAACAGCGTCAAGGAATTGACTACGATGAAACCTTCTCACCTGTTGCAATGATGAAATACATCAGAATTCTACTTGATATTGTATCTTACCATGACTATGATATTTGGAAAATGGATTTCAAAACATAATTCCTTAACAGGAACCTTCAGGAAGATGTCTACATTACACAACCTGAAGGGTTTGTGAATCAAAAGGATTCCAATAAGGTATGCAAGTTGCAGAAATACATTTATGGATTAAAGAAAGCATCCAGTTCATGGAACATTCATTTTGATGAAGCCATAAAAGAATTTGGTTTTATCAAAAATGAATGTGAGCCTTATGTCTACAAACAGTTTAGTGGGAGTGTAGTCATTTTCCTAATAGTGTATTTTGATGACATATTACTCATTGGAAATGAGATACCAGTCTTGCAGTCTATTAAGGCATGGTTGAATCAATGCTTCTCCATGAAAGACTTGGGTGAGGCAGCATATATTCTTGGGATCAAGATACATCGTGATAGATCCAAGAGATTGTTGGTCCTAAGTCAAAGTACCTACATTGATAAGATACTGAAGAGATTCAGTATGGAACAATCCAAGAGGGGATTATTGCCAATGTCACACGGTATTCATCTTTCCAAGAAAATAGGTCCTAAGACACATGAGGAAAGAAAGATAATGTCAAGGACTCCATACGCATCAGCGATTGGACCAGTCATGTATGCCATGCTATGTACTAAGTTGGATGTCCCCTATGCATTGAGTGCGGTAGGAAGATATCAAGCTGACCTAGGTGACCGCCATTGGATGGAAATCAAGAATATTCTAAAGTATTTGACGCGTACTAAGAATATGTTCCTGGTTTATGTAGGATATGAGGAACTAGTCATCAGAGGATATGCAGATGCTAGTTTCCAGAATGATCAAGATGACATGAAGTCAAAAACGGGATACATCTTCACTTTGAATAGACGTGTAGTGAGCTAGAAGAGCTCAAAGTAGAGTGTGGTCATAGATTCCATAGCAGATTCCATGTATATCACAGCTTCTGAGGCAGCTAAAGAATCATTTTGGATGTGAAGCTTCATCCAGGATCTAGATGTGATACCTAGCAGTAAAGATCCCATCACATTGTACTGTGATAATACTGCAGTGGTGGATCTCGCAAAAGATCCACGGTCACATCAACGGACGGAGCACATATTTTAGAAGAATCGTCTCTTGAGGGATTTTTCTTAGAGAGGTGACGTTGTAGTGAGTAGTATTTCCACGGAAGACAACATGTTAGACCCCTTGAATAAAGCCTTGACTCGGTAGAAACATGATAATCATGTGAGGTCTAGTGGACTGAAAGTCATAGGTAGTTGTCTCTAGTCCAAGTTGGAGTTTGTAAGAGTTGGTGTCCTAGAACCAACTGGTTTTACTTTGATTACATGGATATTTAATGTATTATTACATATTGTTCATTGTTCTGCATGACTATGATGTAATAATGTCCTAGAGTATTTGTTGCATTGATAAGGTCAAGGCAGTTCTCCACTATGATGAGAACCTTGAAATGTTATAACAATATTCTTAAATATAGTTTTGTAGTTGGATGACATGCTATGATGGGACATATAGCATACAGACCATCAAGTTCGAGTACTTGTAAGCATATGATACTTCCTCTCATGAAGTTCACACTTGGTAATCTCTAAGATAGGAGATTATGAGAACAGACCCACTAGTAGAAATTCTGCATGTTTTTGTGTCATTGGATATTTCTATCTGCGAACGTGTGTAATGATCCTTAGACTTTAATATTATCATTAATACATGTCACGACTTATGCACTTTGATTTACTGATGAAAACTTCCACGCAGACAATTGGAGGGAAGTAAGGTACGTTGGGTGTGTCACGAGTGGCATGTTATTAATGGATAAGTCAAGGAAGTATTTGTCCCTTCCAATTATGGAAGTTGATATCTTGGCCCTTTGATTGAAATATAACCATTGCACGAAATTCCATGGCCATGGTGTAATGACGAGTTTATTTTAGGTAGTCAAATAACGACGTATCAAGCATAAAAGTTGATGACACAATCAGGAAACCTGCTTGATGAGATATTGCAACAAATGGATTATATTACACAGTGAGCGTTTGCATGTGGATGTCGTTGTTGCAACATTACGTTCTTTCTCTTGGGTGCCTTGACCCATTTCTAGACAGTACTCTTGGACTTTAAGAAAACCTGCATAATGCCAATGAGAAAGAATCCTAGAGGGTCAAATACTAAGTGTTTTTTGTGGTGTCAGTTAAGTTCTATTTGAATTTAATTAATGAAATAAATATTATTTTCAATATGGTGGAATAATTTTATTCAAGTTAAAATTATCGCATAAATTAAATAAAATTTATTTATTTATTTTATTGAACATTTAATAAATATTTATTTACTAGTTTTTAAATAAAATATTTATTTAAGAGGATAAATTATTTATTCGTTTATTCGGGTGTTCAATAAATGGAAGTGGAGTTCGAGTGGACCAAGTTCGGTTGGGTAGTAAAATAATTATTTTCAAGACGGTAAATAATTATTTAACTAGTTGGAACATATTAAAATAACGTTGTTATTATTTTGTGACACGGAATTTTATTTATAATTCCATTTTGTGCAAGTCGGTGCACTATAAATAATGACGCGGTATTATTATTAAATTCTTGGTTTTTCTATAATTTCATGAATGTATTTAATTGTTTCTATGAAATTAAATACTGTAACTGATATTCCATGTATATAAATAGGCTTGTACACCTATTGTGCTATAGACCACACCACACGCCTGGTGAATTGAGAATTGTTTATCCAAACAATTTCTCTCTCAAATCCTCTTCTCTCCCCTCTCAAGAACGAGAGACATTCTTCAAGGCCGAAGAATAAGTGATCAAGAACGACTGACACAAGACACTCGCTTCACCGCACTAACACCCAGAGAATGAGCGGTGTCGATCAGAGGCCATCGGAGCACGTGTGGATCACCGCTAGAGGGATTCTAGTTTGGATCCTTACAAGCGCAACGAGATAATCTATAAGGGTCAATCCAGAAAATCAACATCATCAATGAAGAAAAATACCAAAGAAACGGGTATTATTTTTCTTTATGAAATTAATTAAATTAATTATAAACATGATGTACAAGATCCTCTCTAAAGGTTTCAGGCTTCTTTCTTCTTTATCTAAATCTTTGATTATATTCCATGGAGACTGGCATTCATCATCATATTGATCCCTGAATAATCATTGATCATGATAAAAATATAAATTGGGTGTCATCCCAACCACGCTTCCACTGCGCCCGGAACCTTCAAGTAACTCTAGGAATACATAAGTGTATTTCTAAAGGATTTTCCTAGTTGTTTTTTGGTAAATGGATACATAAGAGTAGCTTGCACAAACATAAGAGTAAACTCATGGGAGTTTCAGAAGCATGAATTTTTCATCTAAATGGGGATTCAAGAGAGTGGATATCTTTGAAAAGGGAAGGGGGTTCCAATATATATTGGAGTAATGTTGTAACACCCTGATATTTAAATATGTAATTATGATTTAAATAAATACCATGTTTAATAGATTGGTACATACACAACACAAGACTAAAGTGAATAATACTTTATTAAAATGAAAGGTAAACACCAATACATTATGAATATACAATTTTCAAACAAATAAAATAACACTCATTGGTAATTGATATGAAATATGTTTAAGAACACTTCAAGTTTAAAAGTTCTATTTTTCTATAAAAGATTGTTTTATTCATATTTTTTATTTTCATTTAAAAGATAAATTTACGAATTTTAGAATTTTAATTTGATAAAATGACATTTATTTTTTAATTCAATGTATCAAAAATTTCTTAGGTTAAATTTTGGGTATATTTATAAAAATAGATGGTCTTGGGTGAATAGTGAAAAATACTAATTTTATATAATATTTTCACTTTTAAAATATTATCATTATATAATAATGTTGGTAAATTATCAATGGAATTACCCTGAGAGGTGGTTGAATCCAGGTAACGCATATTTTGACCCTTGAATCCCTTTATCATGACCTTGTTCTCTCGATGCAAGGAACAGACATTTTCTCTCCCATACTTTCTCTTGAAAAGTGATGAAAACTGTAAATGTAACACATAGAATTTTACTTAGTTAAACCTAACTAGTATAGTCCAAGAAGAATTTTATTGATGAGGTATTGATGCACCAAAAACACTACAGCACATTTCTTTGTTTGGTTTACACAATATAGCAGTCTCACTAACCCTTTGAATATAATATTCAAAAAAATGAGAAATCTCACTACCTCTCAACAAAGATTGACTCACTGTTACCTTTTTCAAGTTATTTATATTCTACACAATATTTATATTTAAATAATACACCTAACAAGTTATGTCTCTTCCATACCTTCTAATAATGTTTTAGAAAGATGAAACTCCCAAAAAATCTCTTTATTCCTTATTATCAATCTTCCAACAAAAACCATATTTATTTCTTATTTAAAGCTCTATTATCCTATTTTAAGCTTCTCATAGGTTTTTATTTAAATAAAATGGTTATTATTGAATATCATATCTCTAGGATTGTTCCAAGTGTCCCGTATGATTTAATGGGGATATTAAATGCCATCAATATATTTTATAAACCTTAGATATTCATGAAATTACTCCCCTTGGATGAAACAACCAGATAAGTGAAAACTACCTAGTTACAATGTGGTTTAAAGATATAAAGATTAGAAACTCCATTTTCAAATCCATATAGTGTGATCACCACCACTATGGTGCAACCTGTATTACACTAGGCTTCAGTACGGTGTTCTCAAGCATTCTATAGCATGGACACCTATAGTTGATAGGATCCACACTTCTCATGTAGTAACTCCTCCATTAACTCTCACATGATCTCAATCATGATCTTCTATAACCATTTGGGTATCCAAACTTAATGTTTCATAGCCACTTATACTATGTTGTGGCCTCCTAAGGAATTGGAGATCCTAAATTATTTACTTTTGTAGAGTTCAGACCCTCCGTGATGAAAAGCGTAGTTGTGGCGTGGACATATTCTATTCCAAAGGGACTGTGGAATAGCCATCACTACTAAGGTGTGATATCCTATAGGATAGAAAATCCTTATGATCCTTGATTCTATTAAATCCAAAACCTCCATGATCTAAGGCAGAGTTGTGGACTATGCAACTGATCTTTCAAATAAATCATAGCGAGTCAGCTCTCCACATTATTGACACCTAAAATATTCTAGTGTCATTAAAGCTCCTCAAAACTTTACTAACATTATTATATCTTGTGGTGTATTTGGATATGGTGAAGCCTTTTATATCTGAATACCACAACAAAAATTCCTCCAAAAAAGCTGCAACATAAAATAAATTGACTCCCCTTAGCCGCTCAATCAAGTTTAGTTGGTGTTGGGGCGCGCCTACAGCCTCTTGTACCACCCCACGCATAATAGGATAAGCACCACCTTCAAGAACTCACCTGCATTATGCTATGCCTTCACATTCACATGTTTCTACACACATGGTTGCTCACATGTACACCCATGCTATCCCACTTGACTATGTAGTGTCTAGGCTCAGCCATTGGCTTTTCTAGAGGATGCCCGGGTGCTAGACTTGAGTGGGAATGGCCATGTGTTTTTAAACCCTTTCAGATAGCATTGTAGCATATTCATAATGAATACGATATGGAAAAAACTTTTGAGTTCCCCTCTAATATCTCTTACATGGTGTATTTAGATGTACTATGGTATAGTCTTCAAAAATATAATATATTTTATGGTGTGGAGAAGGATTTGAGTCATAGGATCTTTCTTATAGACAAAACTCTTCTTCAAGAACTTCCAAGAACTCCAAAGTGAGTATGGATTTACATGAATCCATAACACTCCTCTAGGAATTACCTGATATTCCTTCTTCAACTTTTTAAAAACATATCCCTCAAAAACCTCCAAATGGTTTTTCCCAACAACCTCCCCCTTTGGTTTTATTTACAATTCCAAAACACAAACAACACAATCCTCTACTTCAGTTTTCAAAAAACACACCTAAATATATTTATGATCATTTCCCTTTAAATAATGAACTAATGATTAATTGATCATAAACACTAATACCTTTTCATACAATAATCAATGTGAGAAACATAAGATAAATTAAATAATCCACATATGATAACACACTATAACATTTAAGGTAGAAAAAATTTAGTTCCTCCATCCCAAGTGTCAACACCCAATTTTTTCAAAAAAAGCACTCCCTCCCTCACCATAACCCCCCCCCCCTCAAAAATATCTTCTCCCCCTATGTCAATAAACCTAAAGATCACTTCCTTGAAGATTTAAAAACTAGTGTTAACAAAATTTAACATGATCAGAGGGAAGAAAACTTACATTTATCTTAATGTAATTCAAATGGGGAGTGGGGGTAATAACCCCAAGTCCATATAGAGAGATGATTTTGGTTAGACACCAAGATCTAACCAATTTTATTCTAAATCCATTTTTGGTAATGATTTTTTCATGATATTCACAACTTGATCTCGTGTTAGAACATATTCCATATTGAAAACTTGTTTCTCCACCTTTCCCTTCAAGAAATGGTACTTTATTTAGATTTACTTCATCCTAGAATTTTGAATGGGGTTTTTGATAATGTTTATAACACTATAGTTTTCAAACATAATCAAAATTGGAGATACCACATCAATACCAATGTCTTAAACCAATAGTTTCATCCATATCAATTGAGTACAATATTAAGTTGTCACCCCATGTTCTGCCTCTATAATTCTTAAATATATGTGGTCCTACTTTTTAATTTTCCAATAAATAAAAGAGTTTCTAATGTAGAACACACCTCCTGAGATAGATTTTCTCTTATCTACCAAACCTTCCTAATCAGCATCCGTAAATCCCACCAATTATTTCCATGAATTTCTATAGTAATATGGGCCATAATATATTATTTGATTGATGTATCAAACTATCCATCTCATAGATTTCATGTGACTTCCATTGGGAAAACATTGATATCTTCCAAATTTACATGTATAAAATACAATGTCTGGATGAGTGGTTTTTATGTAGAGTAGGTTGTTGATAATTTTCCTATAAAGTGTCAAATCCACTTTCTCGCCTTTATCATATTTAGAAAATTTCATCCAGATCTCTATTGAAGTTTTGATTGGTTTTGAATCCTCTATTTTAAATCATTTCAATAACTCCTTATAATATTTTATTTGGGAGATAAATTTCCCTTATTTCTTTTGAATCTCCAATAACCCAAGGAAGAATGAAAATTCACCAATTAAATACATTTCAAATTCGTACCTCCTAAAATATGAAAACTACTTGCATTAGACATATTTTGAGCCTCCAAAGATGATTTCATCAACATATGCATACAAATGCCTTCTTTGCTTTCTCCTTATATATTTTGAGGTTGTGATTAACCCATCATAAATGATAACCAAGATTCCTTAGGTATTTATCGAACCTTGGGTACTACTCTCATGGTTCATTTTTCAACCATGTAAATATTTATTCAACCGACACACCTTGATTTCATCATCATTAATGAGAAACCCATATGGTTAGATGTATACTTCATCTTTGAGGAATCCATTCAAGAATACTAATTTGACATCCATTTGATACAATTTAGTACCCTTTTACACTATCATATAAAAAAATAATCTAATGGTTTTAAGCTGGAAAAATACACAAATTTTTCATCAATATCAATCCCTTCAATTTGGGAATATCCCTTACACACAATTTGTGCCTTGTTTCTTGTCATCACACCATATTCATTGAGTTTTTTAGAAGACTTGCTTATTTTAAATATTATTTTTGTTTTCTATCCTTGAGAAAATTTCCCAAGTCTGATTTTTATCAATTTTATCAATCTCTTCATTCATGGATTTTACACAACTTCCATCAAGAGAAAAATTATAAAATGATTTTTCTTCCACTTCAAATAATAATGAAGTTTGATAATTTTACTTCATCCTTAGTGTTTGATTCGGGGTTGTCTGGTCACCCACTATATTTTCATTGATGATTTCAGATTTGGTGGACCATCTACTTATACTAGTTATTCATGGAGTATTCTCATCATCATCAGAGATATCATATGAGTTTATTTCATCCCTATGAACTCCCATTTATCTAGACACATTATCATTATTTTCCAACTAAAATTTTATAATAATTTTGTAAAAAATATACTCATTATAGGCTGAAATCATCTCATTTGAATTTGAAATCTTCTCATTTTTTTCATGATAACATCAGATCATTCAAACATATTGGTTATCCCTTTGTTGTGGAATCAATATCCCTTAATCTTAGATGAGTATCTAAGAAATATGCATTCATATATATTGGATAGACTTATTTTCTTCTAAAATATCTTAGTACTATGTGTGTTTTTATGATTTACAAAATGCCTATTAATATTCTAATACATTTATATTAAGTGTTTCAGATTTTATATCTAACTCATTTTATAATGCATGTGGTGTTTTTTTGATAAATCTCAATGGAATTTATCTTATGCTGGAAATTTATCTTATGTGTAACATAATAATTATAAGAATAAATTTATGTATTTTTTTTGAAGTCTCGAATCAGTGTTGAATATTTTTTATCTTACAGAAACTCATATTTGAATAATTATCTTACTACGTAAGATATTATCTTAAAAATTGAATTATATTTCACATGATTAAATTTAGAAATCTAAATTGGAAATAAATTATAAATACTTTTATCTTTTAAATTGGATGTTCATAAAAGAATTATCTTACGGTTATTATTGTACTTTATCTTACAGAAGCGAATGATCATCTTATGAAAGAATTTACCCTACACAAATAGTGAATCCACGTAATCATACACAGTGAAAGATATTAAGTGTTCTGTATTACAAAGCTATTCATAAATTTTTCATATGAGAACAGTGTTATTATACATTTATTTTATGAATATCAAGATATCATGTGGATTTTCATGATTATACTTGTAACGTTGGTATAATCTATTGATAATTCAATTCATGATTTAAAGTTCATCATAAAAAGAGTTGTATGAATAAAGAAAGGAAGATTTATATATAGTGTATTTATGTTAAGGATGGAAAGATTTGATAAATAATATTTCTGAAAATTCTTCCCCATAAGGTTATTCCATATTTGGAAAAGAAGGATGCATGACATTAAGAGCATGTCTCTTCAACTTTTCAAAAGTATTATTCACTCAACTATTTTGATTATCGATTATGATTATGTTCAAATTAAAAGAGGATATATAAATAGTAAGTTAGATACTTCATGAATAAAACATATATAAACATACACATGAACACATGAACAACACGAAGAACAAATGAATGTACACATAATAAATCACATAAGTGCTTAACTTGAAACTTATGTGTTGTTTTTACAAGTTTATCTATTGTAATAAAAGAACCAATAGAGCTACACTTAGAATATTTTCATCTTATCTTGATGTGTCTTTTGTAGCATCCTGGCCTAGTTTTCCACTCAATGGTTCTATGGACCGGTTGGAAACTAGGCTTTAGGCGCACATCCCCATATTCCAAAGATGGCCAACTTACAGAGAGGTTTTGATGAGGTGATAGTGGGGAGACTATATTCTCAGGTGGTGATAATAAAAATGGTATATATATATATATATATAATAACATAAGAAGGTTCATAACTTAGTGGAATCATAAGAAACATAGCAGTAATAAATAATCCTAAAGGTATAATACCATTTGTATATGACAAAAATGTCATAATAGGTCATACAAAATTATAGAAAAGAAATGTATCCCATGGTTGACCATATCAATACATATAGAAAATATAAAAATAATGTTTATCCTAATACAGAGTAACCATTGGGTCCACTTATATCCATCCCATGAAAAAGGTACATCTATGATCACTAAGGTCTGGATCCTTAGCCAGATCCCTCACTTGATCTCAAAGACATAAAGTCTACACACATTCAGTGGGGCCATGTAGGGTGTGAGTATGAACTTAGTAGAATGACACAAACATGTTTCTGTCATACATCCATAATTATTTGGGCATACGAAAAATATAATAAATAGGAAATTTACACACATTTATTAATTAACCTGCTACCCTTGTGCTCAACAGCCACAAGGAAGCATTTACCTGCTTCAGCCAACATTGTTATATCTCTAAATATGTTCCCACAAATATATATATAATATAGTGCATGTCTGTATATATATATTTATAGTGGCGAGGACCCATGTCCTAGTGCCCAGGATTCCCCTGAAGAATATCATGTTTGGTGAACCCTCGGGTTCTACCCATAAATATATCACCTGGCACATCATGCCATCTAAAACCTCACATGTCATCAATAAAGTACCCAACATCCAAACAAACCACCCATCAAGTACATGGTCCCTTATACCTCTTTTTATAAAATCACCATCATCTCAACAGCCAATGTACCGAGGCACGATGATGTCCATCCACTAATAAATAATGAATCATCGTCAGCTCAATAGCCCAATGTCCCAAGGAATGATGATATTTTTCCTCCAATAATCTCATCACATCAGTCACAAGTATAATAGAAAGCCTCATACCCCAACCAATGGTCACAACACTATCTCTTAGTGATCCATCACCATCCACCCTAGATTTATATAGTGATAACCTCCAACATAACGGATGGTCAACACCATCCCCTAAGCTTTCATATCTATAGAGGCCTCTACCCATGAATAGTGGTCAAAACCACCTCAATTGAGTCTTATATATGTGAACATGACTCCAATGTCACATAATCCAATAGTAATGAAAGGAAATCACTAACATACCTAAGACACATCATCTGGAATCTCATGCCCCAATGAACTTGTTGCTAAGTTCCAATGGTCAACACCATCCCAAGTCCTGAGAGCCATGACATCATCCTTATAACCTCATATCCTCAAACCAATGACCATGTTAGCTCAACCTCATGATCATCATCACCCCATGTATCTTGGGCCATGACCTCAGCTAGATAAACCATGTCACCTCAATCTAGGTGATCAACATCACCTCAAATCGTTGGGTCATGCCTGTCACATTCCCATGGAACTGTATTAGTCATATAGAAATTTAAATTATTTAAAAATTAAAAACATCCTAACCTATATGGTTGTTAAAAATCCCCTTACCCAGTTTAACCTTTTTATAAAATGGTTAGATCATTCCCATGGAAACTCACAATATCCATTTACAATTTAAAAAAAAAAATTATTAGGGGTACCACATGCTCACACACCATAGGAATATTTAAGAATGCATTCATAACTTCTATAAAATTAAGGAGAAATCTTGGAACCCCTGCCTTATACTCATTGGTTCTCTCTCATCTAATATAGGCCTCTAACTCGATCTAAAATGAGATAAATCTGAATTTTAAACAAACACCTTGAAAATAGAAAAAAACTCAATTGGATTTATCATTTCATATAGAGAGATAAATGAAAAAGATAAGTAAGTTGATTTAAGGCCTTAAAAATATTCTTCCAATGAGACTGATGGAGCTTGAATTAGATCTTGGACAAGGAGGGGAGGCAAAATCCTAGAGGAGGAGGAGAAATGGGAGGATCACTCTACTGTGTGTGGGAAATTAAGGATAAATGAGGAGGTGGAGAGAAAATACAAGGGAGGGGTATAAATTGAATTCACACCCTTTAATGACCCTCATGGTTTAGTTATACGGTTTGGATAATCGTGCGCCAACCATCTGGTGATCATTGACCATGCACTGCACCTCACACGGCTAAGCACATGATTTTCCAAACCATTCATAGCCCATGTGTATTGTATCGGTTAAAAAGTTTCATATTTCCACCTGATCATGTGACCCTACCTGCATGGTTTGAAAAACTGTATCCAATGCAAATGTGGGCCCCATGGTTTCCCCTTACAGGCCGCATGGTTAAATCTAATTGTGCGCCTCTGTTTGTGCATTCCTAAAACTGAGTTTCTAGGGCTCGACACACCTGAAACTCATATGAAACCTTGAGGAACTTTTAGATCCTTAAACACCATCTAAAAACAATGAATTGGTTCTATAAAACTCTCATAATTAGGTTCCAAAGATAAAGAGAATAGTTGGTTTGACCACCGAACTCAAAAATTAACAAAGGTTTGTAATTTTGACCTGATAAAAAACCTAGGATTTTATAGTCTCCCCACCTTAAGATAGATTATCCCTGAGCTATAATATCTCACACTAAGATGGTACTGAACATACCCATATCATAAGCATCAACCTGGTATGTAATGACCCAAAGTTTAATCAATAGAAATTACCTTCTTATAATTATGTCATATAGTATAATCACACGAAATCAGAACACAATTACACATCATTCTTAAATGAACTACTAAATACTATGTGACCTTTAAATATAATTTTTCCACTTTTGTGATTTGAATTTTGAAAATTTGACATACGCGGTTGCAATCAGTAAGATGTTTGGATTCTGATAGGACAAACTTAATTTTTGGTGAATAGTAACATACCCTTATGAATAGTAATTTTATCCTTATGAATAGTAATATGAATCTTATGAATAGTAAATCATCCAAGTGATTAGTAACCTTACCAAGGAAAGTATAAATAAAATTTATCCATCTTATAAGTGATAATATGATAGTGTTGGTATTTTTTGTAAGTCATAAATAGTTAATTACAATTTTATAATTAGATTAATAATTAAAATGAAAATTTATTTTCATAAAATGTATTCATAAAATAATATTTTTATGTATTATGATTATAATATAATTTTATGAGACCATAATTAATTTTTCAAAGTGTTTAAAAAAAGTAATTTTAATTTTAAAATTTGTATTTTCCAAGTAAATTATGATTTTAATTAAAAATTAAATTTCTCATATTTAGAAAAATATTTTTATAAAATTTAGTTCATTTTTTTATTCTACAAAATAAAAAATGGTTGGCGTGAATTTTTGAGATTTTCTGAAATACTTGAATTTTTTGTGAATAGTGAAATTCGATAATTTATGAAATGTGCTAAATAAATAAATTTATGCATCATGGTTGAGTCATGAATGATGTAAATGGACATTGTTTCTAAATCACATTAAATGTTTACTATTTTTGGTCATGATAATCAGAACTATTTCTTATCTTGAGAAAAATAATAAACTAATGAATTGAATATTGAGAAAACTCCCCTCTCCTCCACTATAAAAATCATCCCTCACCACCTCTTCCCCTCACACCTCTCAAGCCTTGTTACTTGAAAAATTTATACTTAAATATCTCCCTAATACCTTATCCCACTTTTGATATCTCTTGGTCTCATAAAAATACCAAAATCTCTCCCCTAAGGAGGTTATCAAGAGGAAGGGATCAAGAGGTAAAACCCTCTTCAGTTTTCTGTCAATTTCTTTTCAAGTTCTTTTGTCTTATTTTCTATCCTCACCTATCCTCATATAAATGGAGTGATAACTATATTACCTTAAATTTTTTGTAATTTTTTTATTCTAATGTAATAATTCATCATCATCTCTCATTTCCCCTCCTTTTATACTAGGAATGGAAACACCATCCGAGATGTGTTAATTTATCACATTCAAGGACGACGGGTTTTCAATTTCTATTATCATATTCAATTCCAGTGTTGAAACCATTTTTATGGTTGAACTAGGTTATTATGAATTTAATATATCCTATGTAATGTTCTGTAATCATTTTTTACAAATGGTATTAATTTATAAAACAAAATGAGTTCGTTGTGATAAAAAAAACTGCCAATTAACCCAAACGGTTATTATTAAAGTTTTATATAATGATTCATCCTCACTAAAAATAACCAAATGAATTTTATAGAAATTTAATTTTATTCATTTTATCTAATAACATATAAATTCCATTTTGTACAACCATCCTCATCTTACGTGATTATTTTTACATGTATATAAGTAAACTGATCATGAAAACCAAGGAAACAAACGCTCCCAAACAATGAAATTGAACCTATTAAGCCATAAAAAAGAAATGAATGAAATTGATAAGATTATAATAAATCAATTAAATTTAAAATAGGTTATATAATTATTAATTACTGAATCTAATTTTATTATCTAGGACGTTAAGATCAAGTGAAGAACGCCTTCGGACTTAAGGTAAGGGATTCTACCTGAACCTTCATTATTCCTTTAGGTTGCTCTATATTTCTTTTTATGAAAATGAAGTTATATTTTATTTTTATTTGAATGTTATAAATACTATTTATATGTTAAAAAATCATGTATTAATATCCATTCATCATTCTCTTTTGGGGATATACATATTTTCAAGTGGTTCCCTTCTTAATTCTTCCTGATAAGCATGCCTGATTTAAGGGAACTTCCTGAATTCTTACCCATTTTTAAGTGAAATATATAATAGGTTTTGAGCCACCATATATTTTCTAAAATATCTATTTTTATTATGAAAACATTATTGGTTAACTTCTGGTTTTATATAAAATATTATTCCACATTTTGTTTTAAAATCTATTTAATATTTTCCTTAAGCCACACTAAAATATTTTAATTCTAAAGATTTTTAAAAACTTTGTTTACATGTTATCACTTTAGTTTGACATAACTTATCATGATCTATGACGAGTTTACCTTATTGATGTACATTTATATTCTAAATCCATTCTTTCATCGACACTTTAATGATATGTCGATTTGTAATGCCTTATGACATGAGTATGGTACCCATTTCTTCCCATGGGTAACCTTTATGTTATGTTTGATTACCTATGTATGTTTATTTATGTGGAAAGAATATTCATGAACATGTTATGATGTGTGCACCTATATAGTTCTCCTATTAATTGGGTAAATTTTAGTCTCAGGAAATGTTATGTGCAACGGTCTTGGCAGTTATCTTTGAATCGTTCTCTATGTACAACGGTCTTGGTAGTTAGCCTTGACTCATGCTCCATGTGAAATGGTATTGGCGGTTATCCTTGACTCATGATCCATGTGAAATGGTCTTGGAAGTTATCCTTGACTCATGCTAAAATCATGTTTTATGTTTCTTCCACATTACTATGATTCCATGTTTATATGATCCCATGTTTTATATGTTATGATTCTATATGATCAATCATGTTACATGCCTTTTTATATCATTATGTGATGACTTATAACCCATGTTCTAAGATTTATTCTTATGATTATTCCATTATTGGGATTTATAGCTCATCCATTTTTTCTTGTTATCCCCAGGTTATCCTATGTAGATGTATGATCACAATGGAAGTTAAGATCTCAATATAGAGATTAAATAAAAGTTTCTTTTATGATGTTCAATTGTGTACCTAGTCTTCCATGACACTAGAATTTATGATCTTTGGCTTGTAATTTGATGTTTATTTATGATTAAAATCATGTAATGAAATGTCAAAGTATGAGGTTTCAATAGTTGGTATTAGAGGATGGTCTAGTTATTTTTGAATATTAGGAATAGAGAACTTTAGTAAGAACCTTATAGATAAGACTAAATATTAGAAAATGTCCCTAAATTCTGGTTAGTATAGAGTATGTAGTTTATCATGAAAATACATCCATGTCTGGATACTACAAGTAGACATGGTTCTGGCACAAATTTACCTAGGAGTAACAAATATGATAAGGTGTTTTGGGCCTGAATCGAGGTAACCTGGTACATGACAATGGGTCTTACTGTGCACCTAGTTTGACACTCCTAGGGGATATGCTTTGGTAAATTCATAAGCTCATTATGAACCATTATTAAGGGAACAAAATAAAAGAGCCCATAATAATATAAGTTAAGAAAAAAATCAAGGATAACCCATATTTAAACCTAGGGAATCACAAGTTAGGATATACTTTTCTATTAAAAGTTTATCCTTTTATGTTCAAAGTTTTTTTATGCTTATTAGCTAATTATTAAAGCCCCCTAATTGAAATTTATTTTCTTAGTTAATGGTGGGAAATAAAAGAACTTGTTTAAACAATAAATGTGATAGGTAATGTGAAGATTTCCCTAATTATATGCCATATATAATAGGAATGGGTGCTAAAAACTTCATGATGGTACTTGATCAGCTGGCTCAAGTTATGAATAATAACTTAAATCATGTGGAACTCCCTCATCCTACAAGGAAAAAAAGTTTTCATCGAATAATTCATGTGGAAAAGGACTCCCATGTTTAGTGGATCTTATGATCCCATTATCATGGAATAGTAGATTAACTCCATTGAAAATATATTCTCTATCCTTCAGTGCTCAGAAGTAGAGAAATTCGTGATGGTGGTCTATCGTTTTGATGGGGAAGCTGATTAGTGGTGGACATCGATCAATAATACAAAGTCCTAAGAGGAAATTGATTCCATGGATTTAGTGTAATTCAATAAAATATTTTTCAATAAATATTTTCCCCGAACCCTCTGTCTCAAGATGGAAAGAGATTTCCTCAAACTTAAGCAGAATTAAGATGAGTCTATGGGGGTGTATGAAGAAAACTTTAAAAGGCATGCAAGATACACTTCTGGTTTTGTCATGAACACCTAAATCAAGGTATATTGCTTCTTTAGCGGACTAAAGCTAATCCTAAAAAAATAATTGGAGATTCGTGACTTCGGTAGTTATGAGGAGATTGTCCATTGTGCCCTCAAGGTTGAAATGGAGATCAGATACTCTCAATGGTCACATGGGCCCATTGAAAAAAAGCGTAAAATGGATCCTAATATGGGTGGTTTGGAAAATAAATCCCTTGATGGAAATAAGAACAAACATCCCACATGTAAAAATTGTGGGAAGAAGCATCCTAGGAACTATATAAAGGGAACCAATAATTTCTTCAAATGTGGAAGAATGGAACATCTGGCTAAGAACTGTCATAGGGGTATGAATAATTCCGCTAACATGGAATAAGAAAGGAATGTTCATATTGTAACACCCCAAGGTTTTGAAAATAAATATTGAGTGTATTTTATAATCTATAAGTTAAACTCAAATTATCCACTTCTATGTTTTGAATTTCAAAAAACAGTCATCTAGAGTTGTGATCAGTAAGTCATTTGGAGTCTGATAGAACAAACTTGATTTTTTGGTGAATAGTACCATACACTTATGAATATTAATATTAATAGTAATATGCCCCTTATGAATAGTAAATAATATTATTATTTTATTTTCTTAAGGAAATAAGATAATGAGATCTTAATTAATTTTTCAATGTGAAATAAAACTAATTTCACCTTTAAAATTGTTATTTTTTGAATTAACTATGAATTTATTTAAAAATTAAATTAATAATATTTATAAAATTAATTTTGAAAAATGGAGTTCATTTTTGAATTTTACACGTTGAAAAATGGTAGGGTTAAATTTTTTGGATTTTTCTGAATTCTATAATTTTTTATGAATAGTGAAATATGATAAAATACCATATATACAAATTATCAGTTAAATACACTATTTATGACATCATAAGTTATGTAAGGCCACTAGGTTAGAAATCACATGCAATTATTACTATTAGGGGTCACATGAAACAACACTATTGGTTGTCTTGAGGGAAATAATAAAATAATGAATTAAATATTCAAAATTTACCCCTCTCCTCCACTATAAAACCCCCTCACCCCTCCCTCTTTTCTTCACTCATCTAAGCCTTGAAGCTCCTCACAGTTCTACCCAAATACCCTTCCCTAGTCACTCCCCACGGCCAGGAATCTCTTGGTCTTTTCAAAAGACCAAAATCCCTTCACTTATGGAGGTTCTCAAGGAAGTTATTTCAAGAGGTAAAGCACCTTTCTTTTTCTTTTAGTTTCATTTGAATTTATCTTCTTTTTTTATCCTTTCCTCACATCCTCTATCCAAATGACCATGATAACTCTATTATAATATATATACTGTATTTATATCATGTTAATATAAGAACCATCGTCAATATTCTTACTCCCTCCCTTTTATTTTTATAAACGAAGTCAACGTCCATGAGGTTCCAATTTATAACCTTCGTGGATGACGAAGTTTCGTTCTTCAATATTTCCTTCATTACTTGTCACGACCCGACCCAATGGGGCTCGAACCGCGACTCCCCAAGCCCGCCTCCAATAGGCCAGGGGCTGGCGACTAGCGCCGAGTAGGCTATCACACACATGGGAGGCATTAGCCTATGGTACCTGTACACATGTACCCACAAACACCTCCATGCAACAGTGCAGAGATATAGAAACTGAAAAGTAAATGCATGCATACAATCTAAACCAAACTAGAGTGAAACAGAAAAAGTACAAAGGGCAAAACAGGGCCCACCAAAAGAAAACTACTTAAGCGTATCCAACCAGCTCTGAAGAAGGGGAACGCTGCCACAAACACCTACCGGAAAGCTCCCTCGGCACAGCTCCGGTAAACACCCCGGTGCACTCGCTCACTAAGCTCCGCCTACTCCAGGTCCTCCTGGGACTCCGTCAAAAGGTCTGTGGTCTTCACAAGACACAAACATGTGCGGGCAAAGCCCGTGCAGGGGTCAATATAAACATACTCAGTAGGCACCCCAAAAATCCAAAGCCCAAGGGAGCAACTGAAAGGCAACAGTCCGCTCAACCCAGCCAGAGGGAACCCAGACAAGAGAGAAACTCCATCTCGTGACCATCCTCGGCTAAACACAACTAGTCAGCTCAGCTCAGCTCAGGTGTATTCCCATACATACACCTTGAACAATCCAGATATACACAGCTCACGCCACAAAGCCACAAGAGGTACCGACCTCATCACCAGCAATTGTCCCAACCAGGAGAGTACACCACACGAACACTGTCATACCAGATGACACTCATCCGAGAGATACACTCCATCGGGATACTCGCAAACATCTCAGACGCTCACCCGAGAGACCACGCTCGTCGGATAACATCACTGAGGAAACATCGCTGAAACACCATAACCACCAAACTCCTCGGATAGGGGATCGCCGCTAGGGTCCGCTAGGGGATACCAAGACCCACTCTGGTATACGTAGCTCACAGATAGGGGATCACTCCCAGGGTCTGCTGGGGGATACCACGACCCGATCTGGCATACGTAGTTCTCACAGATAGGGGATCACACCCAGGATCCGCTGGGGGATACCACAACCCGATCTGGCACTCGACAGAAGCTTCACACTCAGATAGAGGATCATCGACCATATAAAGATGGTCACGACGATACCTGAACCCTATCTGGTATAACTCGCGAAGTAGGGGATCGAACTGATGATGCCGCAACCCTACCGAAACCACGCGCTGAGTAGGGGATCGCATAACCAACGATACCGCAACCCTACCGACACCAAGCGCTAAGTAGGGGATCGTATAACCAACGATACCGCAACCCTACTATAAACCACATGCTGAGTAGGGGATCGTATACCCGACGATGCCACAACCCTACTGAGCACGGCCCACCGCGTAGGGGATCATATTTCTGATGATGCCACAAACCCTACGGGGTTAACCTGCTAGATAGGGGATCTCCGCCCGTAAATAAGCGGTCACAGCGATACCAAGAACCCGATCTAGGGTAAAGATGCTAGAGGATCCACTCCAGGCCCACCGAAGGGATACCACAACTCTAACAGTTTAAACATCCCATCGAGAGGATCACAAACCCATATGAAGGTTGTGATACCACACGAACCCTCGTAGGAACGAACCAAGGGAGAACCCTCAACCACTACTGGTCCAAACGTCGCTAACCCGAGCGACCCGCCACAACGCCACATTGCGCACCTCCTAGGCCAAAACCGAGGCCACCATCGCGTTCCACGCGGAAAAACACGCAGGATATGCTGTTTACTCGCCCGAAACGGAGCACCGGTGAAAAAGGCACTATTCACCGTAGCTAGCTCGCGTGGGGCCCACACAACGATCCCGAAACCCATCGAGCAGATCACACCACGGCGATCCCCTCAGAAAAACAAGCGGAATCGACTACTCGCTCGCCCAAAACAGACACCCGGTGAAAAAGGTACTATTCACCGAAGGCCGGCTCGGGTGGGGCCCACGCCTGGATTCCGAAACTCGTCGAACGGATCGCACCATTGCGATCCTCTCGGAAAAACACACAGGATCGACTATTCATCTGCCAAAATCGGTCTCCTGGTGCAAAAGCTGCGTTTCCCCGCAAACGCCAAAATCCGGCCTCGTGGGGCCCGCACCCCATTCTCAGTCCCAACACCCGGAAACCATCTCAAAAAGTCCTTCATACCATCAGGGTCCCAACGCCACTGACGGCACGTCAATCAGACGCTCCGGGTAGAAGTTACAACGGCCCGAAGTCGTAAAATAATAAAATAATATTATTTTATACGACGTTTCTAGCTCCCGGGCCACGATCCCGAACCTTTAAACCCTCAAAGTGAGTTCAAAAGGTCCGTATCGACGCAAGGAGCGCGTCGCCGCAAACGGCTCGCAAATTGGAGTTACGGTTTGCTAGTTACGGGGGTTTAAAGAACCCCCGGAACAATCTGGCCGGACCACCGCAGGGTCGCCGGAAACCACCGCGCCGCCGCTGGACTCCGCCTTGCCGGAGCCGGAAACCACCGCGCCGCCGCCGCGCCGCCGCCGCGCCGCCGCGGAACTCGCCGGAATCCGCCATGGCCGCCGCGGGTCTCGCCGGAAAACTGGTCTTTTCGCCGGAAAACTTCCGGGAGCCACCGGGAGCACCCCGGTGCTCCAAATTCAGATCCGAAAAAAGATTTGGAAAGCTCGGGACCCGAACTATACAACCCATATGAAAATTTGAAGAAAAACAACACAAAAACGGGATCCGGGATTGTAAAACTCAAACCGCCTACCTCGCAGGCGAAACGCCGACGTTCTGCCTCAGATCCGCGCTCCAAGGCTTCCGATGCGCGCTCCTGGAACGTCCGCCGTCGAATTCCGAGCTCGTGGGCGCTTCGTTGGCTCGATTCGGCAGAGTGGTGGTGAAGAACGGCGAAGAACGATTAAAAAGGGGGGGCTGATATTTATATCAGCGGCCCGCCGGCGCCAAACCCGCCTCGGACCCGACGCCCGATGCGAACAAAAGTAAGGCCACCCCTAGGGTAAACGCGCCGTTCTGAATGCAACGGCGGACTCAGATTTTCCATCTGAGACTTCGTTCAGAAGTTATTCGAGCCGACGCTCGCCCAATAACTTGCTACTTATTTACGGAAACGCCCCCGGTGGCGTTTCTCACCGCAGGCCCGCGCCCGCAAAGATTACACTCCGCCTAGGGTAAACGGCACGTTCCGGACGCAACCGTTCCCTCAGATTCCCGTTTTGAGCTACCGTTTAGGAGATATCACACCCTCGCCACGTGCATAGTATAAAAATACTTAATATTTTTATAAAATTAATTCTGGGCACACCGGGCCTCGGAATCGCACGCCGTCTTGGCACCTAGCTCTGGAATTATTTGTAGAAATATTCCAAAGTCTGACAGGGCCAAAAACCCGAGTCGCTACATCCTCCCCCCCTTAGAACTTTTCGTCCCCGAAAAGCCCTAAGCACAAGGAAAGTGACTGGACTCTCAACTGGGTCTCACACACCAGCGAGCTCACCAACAACAACCACTCAGGGTCTTACCAACGCCCTGAACAAAACTCGAGTAAGCAACAAAAGGAAAGAGTACCGCTAAACAGTGTCTGAAAAACTACTGTAGTAAGTAGAAAGGACACAAGGCGTACCTCTATCCATCCGCGGTGCCTCTGGGTCAACAGCCTCCAGGGCATGTAGCTGTCCTCGCCCTCGACCACCAGCTCCCTGAGCTAGGCGTGGACCACCTGGGGGTGGGGGTGGTGGAAACTGGTACTGTCTACCACCGCCTCCCGCTGCACCAGCTCCGACGCCATGTCCGACGCCCTGCGGACCTCCTTGCTCGAGACGCTGCCTCTGCCAAGGCGGTCCATCGACCGGCTCCCTCTCAGCAGCACGTCGGGTCGGAAAATCTCTAGCAAGATGTCCCCGACCATCGCAAGCGTAACACCGCCTCTCCTACGGCTGACCAAAACTGGCCTGCGAGCCCTGTGAGCCCTGAGGCTCAGATCCTCCATCCTGGGGTCGCCTCCTGAAACGTCGGCCATGTCCAGACCCCTGAGTCTGTCGTCGGCTACCAGATGTCGATCCGACCGACGAAGTCTCAGCTCTCGCGTGCCCAGCACTAACAGGAGAGATCTGCTCAGCCAGAAAGCTCTCCACCACCAGCGCTCGCTCCAGCACTCCAGCATAGGTGGGCAGGCACAAGGAAACCACACCTGCTCAGATATCCCTGCGTAAGCCCTGGTCGAAGGTTCGAGCCCTAAAGAACGGGTCTCGAACCATATCCAGGGAGTAGCGTGACAGGTCTGTAAACCTCGCTGAGTACTCCGACACAGTCAGGCTCTCCTGTCGAAGCTGCAGAAGCTCCTGGATCCGCACTGACCTCAGTGTCACCGGATAAAACTCCTCCCTGAAGAGCCGCTCAAACTCTACCCACGTGAGCGTCTCCTCGTCATGGGACTGCGTTACCAAACTCCACCATCGCCCGGCAGAACCATGCAGAAGGCTCGCCGCTAGGACCACCATCTGATCTGGAGGTGTCCTCACTAGGTGGAAAACTCGGGTGACTGCCTCTAGCCAATCATCAGCTGCCTGGGGGTCTGGATCACCCCGAAACCTCAGAGGTCGCTGCCTCTAGAACTCGTGCAACGCACTCAGCCTGCGTGCAACCTCATCCTGCACTGCCGGCACAACCAGCTGCTCGACAGGTGGTGGATCAACTGGCAGACCACCTGGAGGTGCAACCTCAGAACCTACGCCCTGCTCCACAGCCACTACACGGGGCGGGTCATCAGCACAATCCTACTGCGGAACCCTCGCTGACTGTCGTCGTGGAGGCATCCTGAAATACATTCAAGACGCACCATAGTCAAAGAGTATATCTCTAGATCTGACTCAAGAAGGACAAGGAAAAACCAAAAACCCAGTCCTATATGATGCATGTACCATTATGTCCCCGCGACCAGTGTACGAACGTCCCGAGTCGAAAGGCAGGTTATCAGAGTCCTGGTGTATGGATACGTCGGCCGCCGCACCAACACTGGAGTCCCTGGCCTGAAAGCCGAGCTCGAAACACCCTAACACTGCCGCTATGCAACCCAAACCAAGCTCACAGCTAGACCAGCTACGCTCTGAGATCCCAAAGGTGGAACCTCCACTGATACCACTCTGTCACGACCCGACCCAACGGGGCTCGAGCCGCGACTCCCCAAGCCCGCCTCCAATAGGCCAGGGGCTGGCGACTAGCGCCGAGTATGCTATCACACACATGGGAGGCATTAGCCTATGGTACCTGTACACACGCACCCACAAACACCTCCATGCAACAGTGCAGAGATGTAGAAACTGAAAAGTAAATGCATGCATACAATCTAACCCAAACCAGAGTGCAACAGCAAAAGTACAAAGGGCAAAACAGGGCCCACCAAAAGAAAACTACAAAAGCGTATCCAACCTGCTCTGAAGAAGGGGAACACTGTCACAAACACCTACCGAAAAGCTCCCTCGGCAAAGCTCCGGTAAACACCCCGGTGCACTCACTCACTAAGCTCCGCCTGCTCCGGGTCCTCCTGGGACTCCGTCAAAAGGCATGTGGTCTGCACAAGACACAAACATGTGCGGGCAAAGCCCGTGCAGGGGTGAGTATAAACATACTCAGTAGGCACCCCAAAAACCCAAAGCCCAAGGGAGCAACTGAAAGGCAACAGTCCGCTCAACCCAGCCAGAGGGAACCCAGACAAGAGAGAAACTCCATCTCGTGACCATCCTCGGCTAAACACAACTAGTCAGCTCAGCTCAGCTCAGGTGTATGCCCATACATACACCTTGAACAATCCAGATATACACAGCTCACGCCACAAAGCCACAAGAGGTACCGACCTCATCACCAGCAATTTTCCCAACCAGGAGAGTACACCACACGAACACTGTCATACCAGATGACACTCATCCGAGAGATACACTCCATCGGGATACTCGCAAACATCTCAGACGCTCACCCGAGAGACCACGCTCGTCGGATAACATCACTGAGGAAACATCGCTGAAACACCATAACCACCAAACTCCTCGGATAGGGGATCGCCGCTAGGGTCCGCTAGGGGATACCAAGACCCACTCTGGTATACGTAGCTCACAGATAGGGGATCACTCCCAGGGTCCGCTGGGGGATACCACGACCCGATCTGGCATACGTAGTTCTCACAGATAGGGGATCACACCCAGGATCCGCTGGGGGATACCACAACCCGATCTGGCACTCGACAGAAGCTTCACACTCAGATAGAGGATCATCGTCCATATAAAGATGGTCACGACGATACCTGAACCCTATCTGGTATAACTCGCGAAGTAGGGGATCGAACCGACGATGCCGCAACCCTACCGAAACCACGCGCTGAGTAGGGGATCGCATAACCAACGATACCGCAACCCTACCGACACCAAGCGCTAAGTAGGGGATCATATAACCAATGATACCGCAACCCTACTATAAACCACATGCTGAGTAGGGGATCGTATACCCGACGATGCCACAACCCTACTGAGCACAGCCCACCGCGTAGGGGATCATATTTCTGATGATGCCACAAACCCTACGGGGTTAACCTGCTAGATAGGGGATTGCCGCCCGTAAATAAGCGGTCACAGCGATACCAAGAACCCGATCTAGGGTAAAGATGCTAGAGGATCCACTCCAGGCCCACCGGAGGGATACCACAACTCTAACAGTTTAAACATCCCATCGAGAGGATCACAAACCCATATGAAGGTTGTGATACCACACGAACCCTCGTAGGAACGAACCAAGGGAGAACCCTCAACCACTGCTGGTCCAAACGTCGCTAACCCGAGAGACCCGCCACAACGCCACACTGTGCACCTCCTAGGCCAAAACCGAGGCCACCATCACGTTCCACGCGGAAAAACACGCAGGATAGGCTGTTTTCTCGCCCGAAACGGAGCACCGGTGAAAAAGTCACTATTCACCGTAACTAGCTTGCGTGGGGCCCACACAACGATCCTGAAACCCATCGAGCGGATCACACCATGGCGATCCCCTCGGAAAAACAAGCGGAATCGACTACTCGCTCGCCCAAAACAGACACCCGGTGAAAAAGGTACTATTCACCGAAGGCCGGCTCGGGTGGGGCCCACGCCTGGATTTCGAAACTCGTCGAACGGATCGCACCATTGCGATCCTCTCGGAAAAACACACAGGATCGACTATTCATCCGCCAAAATCGGACTCCTGGTGCAAAAGCTGCGTTTCCCCGCAAACGCCAAAATCCGGCCTCGTGGGGCCCGCACCCCGTTCTCAGTCCCAACACCCGGAAACCATCTCAGAAAGTCCGTCATACCATCAGGGTCCCAACGCCACTGACGACACGTCAATCGGACGCTCCGGGTAGAAGTTACAACGGCCCGAAGTCGTAAAATAATAAAATAATATTATTTTATATGACGTTTCTAGCTCCCGGGCCACGATCCCAAACCTTTAAACCCTAAAAGTGAGTTCAAAAGGTCCGTATCGACGCAAGGAGCGCGTCGCCGCAAACAGCTCACAAATCGGAGTTACGGTTTGCGAGTTACGGGGGTTTAAAGAACCCTCGGAACAATCTGGCCAGACCACCGCAGGGTCGCCGGAAACCACCGCGCCGCCGCCGGACTCCGCCTTGCCGGAGCCGGAAACCACCGCGCCGCCGCCGCAGAACTCGCCGGAATCCGCCATTGTCGCCGCGGGTCTCGCCGGAAAACTGGTTTTTTCGCCGGAAAACTTCCGGGAGCCACCGGGAGCACCCCGGTGCTCCCAATTCAGATCCGAAAAAAGATTTGGAAAGCTCGGGACCCGAACTATACAACCCATATGAAAATTTGAAGAAAAACAACACAAAAACGGGATTCGGGATTGTAAAACTCAAACCGCCTACCTCGCGGGCGAAACGCCGATGTTCTGCCTCAGATCCGCGCTCCAAGGCTTCCGCTGCGCGCTCCTGGAACGTCCGCCGTCGAATTCCGAGATCGTGGGCGCTTCGTTGGCTCGATTCGGCAGAGTGGCGGCGAAGAACGGCGAAGAACGATTAAAAAGGGGGGGGCACTGATATTTATATCAGCGGCCCGCCGGCGCCAAACCCGCCTCGGACCCGACGCCCGATGCGAACAAAAGTAAGGTCACCCCTAGGGTAAACGCACCGTTCTGAACGCAACGGCGGACTTAGATTTTCCATCCGAGACTCCGTTCAGAAGTTATTCGAGCTGACGCTCGCCCACTAACTTGCTACTTATTTACGGAAACGCCCCTGGTGGCGTTTCTCACCGCAGGCCCGCGCCCGCAAAGATTACACCCCGCCTAGGGTAAACGGCACGTTCCGGACGCAACCGTGCCCTCAGATTCCCGTTTTGAGCTACCATTTAGGAGATATCACACCCTCTCCACGTGCATAGTATAAAAATACTTAATATTTTTATAAAATTAATTCCGGGCACACCAGGCCTCGGAATCGCACGCCGTCTTGGCGCCTAGCTCTGGAATTATTCGTAGAAATATTCCAAAGTCTGACAGGGCCAAAAACCCGAGTCGCTACATTACTGGTCATGAAACCATATTTATGGATGAACCATACTATAATATATGTATTAAAATCTAATTAATATTCAGGAACTAGTATATGTACATATTATTAATTTATATGACAAAACTAGTTCATAATAATCCAAATACCGCCAAATAATCAAAGTGATTGTCATCTAATGGTTCATCCTCATTCCATGTAACCAAATGATAGAAATGGCCATTAAAAATTATGGATGTTCATAAATAATATTTAATTTCAAATCTGGATATTTAAATCCATAACACTTCATTACTTAAGAAATAGTGAACCGATTATGAAAAATAAGGAAAACAAACACTCCAGAACGATGAGATTCAATACAATAACTTATCAATAAGGACATAAATGAACTAAATAGAATTATGATAAACTAAATAAATGTATAATAGTTTCTTAAATAAGTTATTAATAAGTATAATTTCATATTCCAGGAGCTTAAGTTCAAGATCAGAACACGTTAGGAGTTAAGGTAAGGGTTTTCTCACCCGAACTTCCGTTTTCATTAAGGTTACTTTCATTGTCTAATTACCTCAATGAAATTATTATTTATTGTTATTTACTACTCATAAAATATGTGTGATTATTATATATATGATTACTAACCAGAAACATTCCTGATTTTATGGATAGTTACATGTTGTAAAAGGAACTTTCAAAATTGATTTCAAATACAAGCCCGATTCTAGGGAATTTCACAAATTCCTACCTATTTTCAAGGTAACAATATAATATATTTTTGGAAAACATTATCTTTATAAAATCACTCATTTTATTATGAAAATACTATCTTAGTTCACTTATGGTTTTATACAAAGATTTTTCCAAAATAACTCTTCTTTTAAAATAAAGGAGTATTTATCTCAAGATTGCTTAATGATTTTATAAGAGTATTTTCGTTTGATTCAACACACTTGTTGTTTCTTATGTATTATTGGTTTTAATAATTTATGAAGTCATATACCATATTTTATTTAATTATTTATGACTAAATCTATTTTTGATGATCTATCCTAAAACCATTCACCATATTACTCAGAATGGTTAGTGTTTTATGTTTAATGATTAGGGAAAGATAGTTACATTTCATATGATAGTTTCAATATGAATGTATATGTTGTTTATATTTATCCCCACTCATATGAGGAATTCATTAGACTTATTATGTGATGGTTGGGTCCCGTTATATCCCCTTGATGCATCGGTAGGTCTCATGAGACAAACTATGGTCTTGGCACAAGGCCTTGACAAAATGATTATTTATGGTCCTAGCACAAGGCCTGGACAGTGTGGTTATGATGTCCGGCATATGCACTTACCTCATTATAATGCTAGTATTTTAAGTTCATGTGGTTATTCAACTAGTATAATACCCATGATTATGTTTTATTATGTAATTATTTACTTATCTCATATTCATTCCATAATGTGTTCAAGATTAATATTTTTTTAGGAATGTGTTTTCAATTACTTATCATGTCTTATGTTTATTCTATCTTCTGCTGTATTTCTTACCCTTACTGAGCATTTGAGCTCACCCCTTCCTTATGTTTCATTTTCTTAGGGTATGAAGAAGTAAATTATGAGTGACTTTCAAGCATAATCTAGGAGGCTTGGATGTTTTGAATAGAATAATTTAGTGTTGTTTTTCCTTTCAATATGTAATGTTGAACTTATGTATGTATCTTGTTTCCAATAATACTAAACCACTTGGTATTTTGGTATTCTTATTCCTTGTTTATATGACAATGTAATAAAATAAGTCACCGGCTCTGGGCAACTGGGGTTGGGTCCTTATAGTTGGTATCAGAGGAAGTTTAGTAGAAAACTTGGAAACTAGATTTAGAAAACGTAGATTAGGGAAGAGTCCCTAAGATAGTCTTTGAGGATAAACATGCAAGAACGTCCTAGTATTTTGGTGAGGAATAGATTATGTGGATCATTCAAGAAATACATCCTTGTCTGGATATGAGCAGGTAGAGGTGGCTCTGGCATAGGTATACCTAGGACTGAAAGCTCTATCAAGGAGTTTCGGGCTTGACCCGGGGTATCCTGGTATACGACAACGAGTCTTATTGCACTCTTGGTTACAACACTCCTGGGGGATATTCTTAGGATAATTCACATTTTCTATATAGGCCATTATGAAGGATTTAAATGTAAATTTTTCCTCAAAGATACCATGTTTATGATTAAGAGGTTAGCTATGCATAGAGTTTCAATTTATGCATAGTATTTTTCTACATTGCGATTATAAATTATGATTCATACCCTAATCTTGTGTATGCAATTATTTAGAAATGGAGCCTATTGGAAGGAATGGAAAATGCACGAATGCACATGTCCCTTGTAGGGATTTTCCTCTGATGAAAGATAATGATGTTGGCGCTAGTGCTGATCAACTCATAACTATACTGGGACAACTTACTCAGGTTCTGAATAATAACCTTACAAGTATGGAGCATCCAGATCCACCACATGGAGGAACTATTCTAGATCACTTTATGCGACAATATCCTACATCATTCAATGGGACTAAAAATCCATTTGTAGTTGAGTAGTGGATAAGTTCCCTCGAGAAGATATTTCTTGCTTTGGGATGTAATGAAAGAGAGAAGGTCATTATGGCGGTTTATTGGCTATCGGGAGATGTAGATCAGTGGTGGTTATTAATCCAAAACACAAAGGAGGAGGAATAGATAGAAGATATGGAATGGAGGGATTTTAAGGAAATATTCTTAGAAAAATATTTCCCTTGTGAGCAGCAAACAGATATGGAGAGACAATTCTTGAATCTAAGGCAGAAGGAGGATGAAAATGTTTCCAAGTATGAAGCCAACTTCACAAGGTTAGCAAGACATGTTGTGGACTATATATGAAATCCAAGGAGAAAAATTGATTGATTCTTTGATGGCCTAAATACATTCCTCCGGTGAGCACTAGTGTCCCAAATTTTTTCATCATATGAGGATATAGTTTCATGTGCTATCAAGATAGAAAAATAATTCTCTAAGTCTTATGACTTTAAGGGAAATCAAGAGAAGAAGAGGGATACTGAAAACTCTGGGAAAGGAAACAAGGAAACAGGGAAGAAGGGAAGAGTTGAATTTCTACCCTGTGACAATTTTGGAAAGAAACACCTTGGTGCCTGCTTAAAGGGAAAAGTAGTATGATTCAAATGTGGATAGAAATGTCATCTTGCTGGTGATTATAAGGGAAAGAAGAAGGTTAATAATGTTCAATGTTATAACTATCGGGTGATGGTACAATATGATAATGATTGTCCAAAGCATCAAGAAAACATGCCATAGAAAAGGCCAAGGGACCAGGGACAATCTTATGTGATCACAACTACTGATATTGAAGTTCTTAATGATGTGGTGGTAGGTACTTTAATAATTTCCTCAAATTTAGCCAATACTTTATTTGATTATGGATCGTCGTATTCATTTATATCTTCCCAGTTTTCCAAGAAAATTAGATATGCCCAATTTGATTTAATAAAGGAGTTATCAGTCAAAACTCCTGGTGGATGTATCATTGCAACAAAGGCATGTCGATTAGTCCCCCTCGTGACACATAAATGTGCTTTAGTTGCTAACCTTATCATCATACCAATGGTTGACGATGGTATAATTCTTGGTATGAATTGGATATCAATTTATGATGCGATGATCTATTGCAAGAGGAAAGAAGTTACAATCTTTTAGAATGGTGTAAAATCCCTTATCTTTATAGCAGAAACCTCTCCATTTGATTCTCATCTAGATCCACCCCCAGTAGCTCAACTAAATTCAATTATTTGGGAGGAAGAGAATGAAATAACTATGGGTGAGGAAAAGAATGTTCAAATAGAATATTTACTTGTTGTGAAAGAATATATTGATGTTTTTCCAGAGGATTTACCTAGAAATCCTCCAGAGCGGGAAATTGAGTTTTCCATTGACTTAATTCCTAGTTCAAGGCCCATATTAAAGACCCCTTATAGAATAGACATTGTGGAGTTAGTGGAACTAAAGAAGAAACTAGAATAATTGAGTGATAAAGGATTTATTTGACCTAGTGTTTCTCCATGGGGAGACCATGTCCTCTTTGTCAAGAAGAAATATAGATCCATGAGGCTGTGAATTGATTACCGGGAAATCAATTCTATTACAATAAATAATAAGTATCCTCTACCGTGAATTGATGATTTATTTGATCAAATTCATGGAGCCCAATATTTTTCGAAGATTGATCTATGATCTGGATATCATTAGTTTCTTGTGAGGAAAGAATACAATCCAAAAACAGCATTTCGAACCAGGTACGGGCATTATGAGTTTACAGTAATTCCTTTTTGACTAACTAATGCACCATCTATTTTCATGGATCTCATAAACAGAGTCTTCAAGTAATATCTTGATGACTTTGTAGTGGTGTTTATTAATGATATCCCGGTATACTCTAAAATCCATGAAGATCATGAAAATCACTCGCGCACTATTCTGAAGACCCTTAGAAGAAATAAATTGTATGGGAAGTTTAGAAAGTGTGATTTTTGGCTCCAATCAGTCTTCTTTCTGGGCCACATTGTCTCTAAGGATGGAATATATGTAGATCCTATGAAGACAAAGGTTGTGCAAGAATGGCCTACTCCAACGAACATAACTGAGGTACGTAGTTTTATTGGTCTGGCAGGTTATTATCAGCATTTTGTTCAGAACTTCGCCCGTTTAGCCAACCCAATGACCATGCTCACATGAAAAGGATTTAAGTTCATATGGAAAAAGTAATGTGAAGAGTGTTTTGAAGAATTTAAGAGGAGGTTAGTGAATGATCTGATCCTAACCCTACCATCAGGGAATGATGGGTTTGTTATCTATAGTGATGCATCAAATAAAGGACTTGGTTGTGTCCTTATGCAGAATGATCGAGTGATTTCCAATGCATCTAAGCAACTAAAATTTCATGAAAAAAACTATACAACTCATGACCTTGAGTTAGCAGCGGTAATCTTTGCTTTGAATATTTGGAAACATTACCTCTATGGAAAAAATGTGAGATATATACAGATCATAAGAGTTTGAAGTATATATTCTCATAGAAAGAACTCAACATGAGACAAAGGAGATGGATTTAGCTACTAAAATATTATGATTTCACAATACACTACCACCCGGGGAAAGAAAATAAGGTAGAAGATGCATTGAGTAGAAAGGACCATGGATTTTTGAACAATATGAGAATTAAAAGGGATCATATGTTCATAGATCTAGTAAAGATGGATATGGGAATTATAAAGGAAGGTATCACATCATTACTTTTTCAAATGGTTTCCCAACCTTCTTTACTGGAGAGGATAAAAATTTATCAGGATGATGATGAGGAGTTTCAAAAGAAAATTAAAGCTATAAATGATGGGAAGTTGACTGCCTTCGCATATGAAGTTGGAATTTTGAAATTCGGGAAGAGGATTTGTGTTCCCACTATTCCTGAGTTAAAGAGAGAACTGTTTGATGGTGCTCATAGCCCTAATTTTTCTATACATCCTGGTAGCACAAAGATGTATTGAGATCTCTGAGAAAACTTTTGGTGGGACAATATGAAAAGGAAGATTGCTGAATATACATCAAAGTGCCTGGTATGTCAACAAGTGAAGGCTGAGAGGAAAAAGTCTAAGAGGATGATGCAACCACTACCCATACCATCATGGAAGTGGGAGAACATTACCATGGACTTTGTCACTGGAATTCCAAGGACATCTAGAGGAAACAATGCTATATGGGTCATTGTGGATCATCTTACAAAGACAGCTCACTTCATCGTGATTCGAGAGGACTTATCATTGGATCAACTTGCATGGATTTACATCAAAGAAGTGGTAAGGCTGTATGGAGTACCACTCTTTATTGTATCTGACTGTGATCCTAGATTCACCTCGAAGTTAGGGAAAAGTCTCCAACGTGCTTTAAGCACTGAACTGAACTTCAGTGCGGCCTATCATCCTCAAACTGATGGCTAATCTGAGAAGACTATTCAAACACTGGAAGACATGGTGAGAGAATGTTCTATGGAATTAAAAGGAGGATGGGACCAATATCTTCCACTGGTTGAATTCTCTTACAACAACAGTTTCCACTCGATCATCCGAATGGCACCATATGAAGCCCTTTATGGGAAAAGGTGTAGAACACCGGTGTGTTGGGATGAATTCAGTGAGCGAAAGCTGCTAGGACCTGAATTGGTTGAAGAAATGGCGTATAAGGTGAAAAACATTCAGCATCATATCAAGGCAGCCCAAAGTCGACATAAGAGTTATGCGGATAACAATCAACGAGACCTTGAGTTCAAAGTAGGAGACCCAGTATATCTACGCATATCTCTATGGAATAAGGTCATGCAGTTTGGGAAGAAAGGAAAGCTAAGTCCTCAGTATATCGTCCCCTTCGAGATCCTTGATTGAGTCAGAGTTGTGGCCTATTGACTGGCACTTCCACCTACCATGTCTAAAGTACATGATGTCTTTCATGTATCCCTCTTAAGGAAGTACATACCAGACCCTTCACATGTACTCTCTTCAGATGTGGTATAGTTGGAGAATGATTTTTCCTATGAGGAGCAGCCATTGAAAATCTTGGATCGTAGAGAAAAATTTCTACACAACAAGACTACTCATCTGGTTAAGGTACTATGGTGAAACCATAAGTATGAAGAGGCAACATGGGAACTGGAGGAAGCAATGAAGGAAAAGTACCCCCACCTGTTTTTGGCCTAGTTTGTAAAATGAAATTTCAAGGGAAAAATTTCTGAAGGGGGGAAGAATGTAACACCCCAAGGTTTTGAAAATAAATATTTAGTGCATTTTATAATCTAGAATTTAAACTCAAATTTTCCACTTCTATGTTTTGAATTTCAAAAAATGGTCATCTAGAGTTATGATCATTAAGTCATTGGGAGTCTGATAGAACAAACTTGATTTTTTGGTGAATAGTACCATACCCTTATGAATAGTAATATGACCCTTATGAATAGTAAATAATAATATTATTTTATTTTCTTAAGGCAATAAGATAATGATATCTTAATTAATTTTTCAATGTGAAATAAAACTAATTACACCTTTAAAATTGTTATTTTTCGAATTAACTATGACTTTATTAAAAAATTCAATTAATAATATTTAGAAAATTAATTTTGAAAAATGGAGTTCAATTTTGAATTCTACTTGTCGAAAAATAGTAGGGGTAAATTTTTGGGATTTTTCTGAAATTCTAGAATTTTTTATGAATAGTGAAATACGATAAAATACCGTATATACAAATTATCAGTTAAATACACTATTTATGACATCATAAGTGATGTAAGGCCACTTGGTTCGAACTCACATGCACTTATTACTATTAGGGGTCACATGAAACAACACTATTGGTTGTCTTGAGGGAAATAATAAAATAATGAATTAAATATTCAAAATTTACCCCTCCTCCACTATAAAAACCCCTCACCACTCCCTCTTCTCTTCACTCCTCTAAGCCTTGAATCTCCTCAACGTTCTACCCAAATACCCTTCCCTAGTCACTCCCCACGACCAGGAAACTCTTGGTCTTTAAAAACGACCGAAATCCCTTCCCTTAAGGAGGTTCTCAAGGAAGTTATTTCAAGAGGTAAAGCACCTTTCTTTTTCTTTTAGTTTCATTTGAATTTATCTTCTTTTATTATCCTATCCTCACCTCCTCTATCCAAATGACCATGATAACACCAGTATCATCTATATATTAGATTTATATCATGTTGATGGAATAAACATCATCAATATTCTTACTCCCTCCCTTTTATTTTTATAAAAAAAATCAACGTCCATGAGGTTCCAATTTATAACCTTCGTGGATGACGAAGTTTCATTATTCAATATTTCCTTCATTACTGGTCATGAAACCATATTTATGGTTGAACCAGACTATAATATATGTATTAAAACCTAATTAATATTCAGGAACCAGTATATGTACATATAAAAAATTTATATGACAAAACTAGTTCATAATAATCCAAATACCGCCAAATAATGAAGTGATTGTCATCTAATGATTCGTCCTCATTACATGTAACCAAATGATAGAAATGGACATTAACAATTATTGAGGTTTATAAATAATATAAAATTTCAAATCAAAATATTTACATCCATACCACTTCATTACTTAAGAACAAGTGAACCGATTATGAAAAATAAGGAAATCAAACACTCCAGAATGATGAGATTCAATATAATAACTTATCAATAAGGACATAAATGAACCAACTAGAATTATGATAAACTAAATACATGTATAATATGTTCTTAAATAAGTTATTAATAAGTATAATTTCATATTACAGGAGCTTAAGTTCAAGAGAGGAACACATTCAGAGTTAAGGTAAGGGTTTTCTCACCCAAACTTCCATTTTCATTCGGGTTACTTTCATTGTCTAATTACTTCAATGAAATTCTTATTTATTGTTATGTACTCCTCATAAAATATTTTTTAGTATTATATATATTATTACCAACTATAACCCTTCCTGATTTTATGGATAGTTACATATTGTAAAAGGAACTTTCAAAATTGATTTCAAATACAAGCCTGATTCAAGGGAATTTTGCAAATTATTACCTATTTTCAAGGGAACATTATAATCTGTTTTTGGAAAACATTATATTTATAAAATCAATAATTTTATTATGAAAATACTGTATTACTTCACTTCTGGTTTTATACAAAGATTTTTCCAAAATAACTCTTCTTTCAAAATAAAGGAGTATTTATCTCAAGATTGCTTAATGATTTTATAAGAGTATTTTCTTTTTATTCAACACACTTGTTGTTTCTTATGTATTATTAGTTTTAATAATTTATGAAGTCATCTACCATATTTTATTTAATTTTTTATTACTAACTCTATTGTGGATGATCTATCCTAAAACCATTCACCATATTACTCGGAATGGTTAGTGTTTTATGTTTTATGTTTAATGATTGGGGAAAGATAGTTACATTTCATATGATAGTTTCAATATGAATTTATATGTTGTTTATGTTTATCCCCACTCATATGAGTAATGAATTTTACTTATTATGTGATGGGCGGGGCCTGCTATAACCCCTCGATGCATCGGTAGGTCTCATGAGACAAACTGTGGTCTTGGCACAAGGCCTTGACAAAATGATTATTTATGGTCCTAGCACGAGGCCTGGACGGTGTGGTTATGATATCCGACATATGAACTTACCTCATTATGATGATAGTACTTGAAGTTCATGTAGTTATTCGACTGGTAGAATACCCATGATTATGTTTTATTATGGAATTATTTACTTATCTCATATTCATGCCATAATGTGTTCAAGATTAATATTTTTTTTAGGCATGAGTTTTCAATTACTTACCATGTCTTATGTTTATGCTATCTTCCACTATATTTCTTACCCTTACTGAGCATTTGATTTCACCCCTTCCTTATGTTTCATTTTCTCAGAGTATGAAGAAGTAAATTATGAGTGACTTTCAAGCATAATCTTGGAGGCTTTGATGTTTTGAATAGAATAATTTAGTATTGTTTTTCCTTTTAATATGTAACGTTGAAATTATGTATGTATCTTGTTTCCAATAATACTAAACCACTTGGTCTTTCGGGATTCTTATTCCTTGTTTATATTAAAATGTAATAAAATAAGGCACTAGCTCTGGGCAACTGGGGTCAGGTCCTTACACATATCAACACTCACTATGTAGTTCAATGTTACAACTGTAAGGAACATGGGAATTTTGAAAACAATTACCCTAAGATAGGGGTTTTAGAAGGAAATCAACAACAACCTCCAAGTAAAAACAGAAGGGCTTATGCTATAACTACTGTTGTGGTGGATCCGGAAAATGATGTGGTGATAGGTGTGCAAGTTATTCATTCAAGAATAGAAAACTTACTATTTGATTCTGGTTCTATGCATTCTTACGTATCTTGAAAGTTTAGTATAACTATTCAAACACCAACTCAAAATTTTAAGGTTGAGTTATATGTGAGAAAATTGAATGGGGAAATTATTTCATCCAAGTTTTATAACTCTTCCCTGATAAATTTTTGTGGAACAAACCTCCCAGAAATTCCTTTCATACTTACTATGGTGGAGTTTGATGATATTTTGGATATGGATTAGGTATCTTTATATAAAGCTAACATAAACTTTCGGTAAAGGGATATCACTCTTCACATCCCAGAGAATCCTCTAATCCTATACAAGTGTAAGGAAGAAGATGAAACTCCTTCAGAATAATCATCTCAAGTGTGGATATTTTTGCCTTTTGAGAAATTATATCTTGCTCAAATGATTGAGATAAAGGAGATGATACTTCTTGAAGATATGCCCATCGTGAGGGATTACACTGATGTATTCCCTAAATAATTTCTTGTCCTTACTTTTAATCGAGAGGTTGAGTTCTAAATTGAACTTATTTCTGAATCCATACCTATATCAAAGACACCTTATAGAATGGCCATTATAGAGCTGAAAGAGCAGAATAATCAGTTATAAGAGAATCTGGAGAAGGGTTTTATATGCCTGAGTATTTCACCATGGGGATAACTAGCCCTATTTGTTAAGAAGAAGGATGGATCAATTTTCCTATTCATTGATTATCAATATCTCAATAAAATCATAATAAAGAACAAGTATCCCCTTCCTCGGATAGATGACTTGTTCGATCAGCTACGTAGGGCCAGTTATTTCTCTAAGGTAGATCTTCGGTCAGGATACCACCAATTAAAGGTGAGGAAGGAAGATATTCCAAAGACTATCTTTCGGATGATGTATGGACACTATGAGTTCATAGTGATTCCCTTTGGACTCACTAATGCTCAAAAAATCATGGATCAAATGAATAGAGTCTTTAGAGGTTACCTCGAAAAATTTGGGGTAGTCTTTGTTGATGATATTCTGATATACTCCAAGAGAAAGGAGGAACATGAAAAGCATTTCAATACAGTGCTAATGACTTTTTAAAAGGATAAAATTTATGAAAAGTACAATAAATGTGATTTCTGAATGAAATAAGTATCATTCTTGTGGAATGTTATCACTAGAAAAGGAATATATGTAGACCCTTCCAAGACAAAGGTAGTCGAAGAGTGGCTCAAGCCAACATCTGTAATAGAGATCTGCAGCTTTCTCAGTCTATCTGGGTATTATCGATGATTTGTGAAGAACTTATCATGATTTTCAAACCTAATGAAAAATATAACATGAAAGGGAGTGAAGTTCTTCTATACTCAAGAATGTGAGTAAATCTTTAAGGATCTCAAAAATAGGATTATCACAATGTCGGTACTCACACTCCCGATAAGTGGAGAACTCTTTGTGGTGTACAGTGATGCTTAAAATAATGGATTA
The DNA here is from genome assembly GCA_963277665.1 of Viscum album. Taxonomy (NCBI): domain Eukaryota; kingdom Viridiplantae; phylum Streptophyta; class Magnoliopsida; order Santalales; family Viscaceae; genus Viscum; species Viscum album. The sequence goes on from OY728135.1 coordinate 516,311,047, forward strand.
GGTTGTTTGATGATACAAAATGATAAATTGATAGCCTATGCCTCAAGGCAGTTGAAAATCCATGAGAAAAACTATCCCACACATGATATGGAGTTGGTGGATCTGATCTTTACATTGAAAATTTGGCGGCATTATCTCTATGGGGAGAAGTATGAGATATATACTGATTGCAAGAGTCTCTAATATATATTCAAAAATAATTATCTTAATATGTGCTAGTAATGATGGATATGTCTCGTCAAGGATTACGAATTCTCAATCCACTACTATCTCGATAAGGCAAATATTGTGGTGGATGATCTAAGTAGAAATGATCATGCATCTTTATCAAAGATGATAATTGAAAAGGATCCAATCTTCTTAGATTTTTATAGGATTGACATGAGAATAATCAAGGGAGGAACATAATTAATCCTTTCTCAAATGATTGCTCAACCATCCCTTATGAATAAAATAAAGGATTCTCAAAGAAATTATGTGGAAATTCATAAAAGGGTGGAAGCTATCAAAAATGGGAAACCCTATGAGTTCAAGATTGATAAGGATAGAGTTGTAATATTCGGGTCACAATTATGTGTACAATCCAATCCAGAGATAAAGAAGGAGATTTTGAATGGTGCACATATCTCAACCTTCTCTATTCACCCAAGGAGCACAAAGATATATTAAGATATCTAGGAGAATTATTGGTGGGACAATATGAAGAAGGATATTGTAGAGTATACATCAAAGTGCCTGGTATTTCAGCAAGTGAATGCTGAAAGGAAAAAGTATAAGGGGATGATGAAACCACTACCCATACCAACATAGAATTGGTAGAACATACCCATGTACTTTTTCACTATACTTCCAAGGACATCCATAGAAAACAATTCTATATGGGTCATTGTGGATCGTTTTACAAATACAACTTAATTTATCACAATTTGAGATAACTTCTCATTAGATAAAATTGAATGGATATATATCAAATAGGTTGTAAGTATGAATGGAGTGCCACTATCTATTTTATTCGATATATATTCTAGATTCACCTTGAAGTTCTGGAAAAGTCTCCAATGTGCTCTAAGAATTGAACTGAACTTCAATACGGCCTATCATCCTCAAACTAATGGCTAATCTGAGTAAACTATTTAGGCACTGGAATACATATTGAGAGTGTGTTATATGGACTTCAAAGGATGATGAGACCAACATATTCCACTGGTCAAATTCTCCTACAACAATAGTTTCCACTTGAGCATCTGAATGGAACCATATAAAGCCCTTTATGGGAAAAGGTACAAAACACCGATGTGGTGGGATGAAATCAGTGAGCATAAGCTTCTAGAACCTGAAATGGTCAAAGAAATGGTGGAGAAGTTGAAAACCATTCAGCAGCACATCAAGGCATCCCAAAGTCAACAAAAGAGCTATGCAGATAATCATTGATGAGACCTAGAGTTTAAAGTTGGATACATGGTATTCTTCCGCATATCTCTATGGAAGAAGGTCGTGATATTTGGAAATAAAGGAAAGATAAATCCCAGGTAAATTGGCCCATTTGAGATTATTGATCGTGTTAGAGTTGTGGCCTATCAACTAGCACTTCCACCTACCATGTCTAAAGTACACGATGTATTCCACATATCCCTCTTAAGGAAGTACATACCAGATCCTTCACATGTACTATCTTTAGAGGTGGTATAGTTGGCCCCTTTCTTTTAGATGCATGGTTGAATTATTTTTACATGCATGTATCTTCTCTATGACCACTTCCATTTCAAATACCATGGAGTTTTCAACTATTCCAAATTTATTTCTTGTATACATATTTTTCTTCATAGCATGTAGATGTTGTAGCTTCTGGGGTTTTCTCCACCTCAATGTATGCTTTTCATTTATTTCACTGGATGGAATATTATAGCATAATTCAATAGTCATATTCCCAAATATGTTATAGAAAAAAAATAACCAACAAACCTCATATTCTTTTTTTAATTACATTTTTTCCTAATTTTCCAAAACTAGTTTTTTTCTCTTTTTAGGATTAGAAACAGTTAATTGGGAATTATTTGGGGACATATATCTCAAAAAACTTCTTTTATCCATTAATGAAATGATGGTAGTATTTTTATCACTTTTCTTCATTTATCTTTTTATATATTTTCAATTCAAGTCTGCTCACTTTGAAAAAATAGGTTTAACACAAATATTTTTTTTAAAATTGGATGGTACCTTTTCCTTTGAGGTTATTATTGAATGGTCTGGATAAGATCTCAGTATATTTTTACTATGAGATAGATTTCTATAAACATAATATTCCTCCTTTTTAGTTTTTGCGGATATAACTTTCTTTTCAACTTATTGTGAAGATATGACTTGAACAGATTCCAAAATTTTCAATTTTATTGACACTTTGAACATTTCATGTTGAGAATTATTTTCTCACCCTCCAATAATTTAAATTTTCCTTCACTATCATTTCCCATATCTTCAATTTTATCTCCATGGATTATTCCCTTTTATTTTAGCATATGTTCATGTTCTTTAATCCTCTTAGATTTAATTTCTAGTTGATCATCTTTCATAGCAGTTGTTTCTTCAGATGGATGGGTTAATTATTTAAGTTTTTTCTTGGATTCTTCTATCTCATGAATTATAGTGATTCATTCATTCTCAAAACTGGAGCATATTTCTTGAATCTACTCATTCATGACTTTTAAGGATCCTTCCTATTTATAGAGATTTCTACTAATTTGGATCCTTTAATTTAAACTTGTCTCTATCATTTCATTCTCATCTCTATGGTGGGTGATCTCTTCATGCATACTTATAAAAATTTCATAGATATATGCGAAAATTACTTTGGGAAAATTATAGAGGATATATTTTATAGCACCAATTGATTCATCTTGTGAATCCTCAAAATTATGATCATCCATATAAATACATGGTACTTCAGTGGGACAATTTTGACAAGAGATTTTTGGTACCCCTTCTTCATGTAGAGTTGATAAACTACATAGGACCAGACTATTGTCTAATTATTTGGTAGTGGATTCCAAATCCATATCTTCATCTTCCATGCCAGATTTGTTTTATGGGGAGACTAATATTTCTTCCTCTTTACTTAAGAGGGGTATCTTCGCATCATATTTAAAAAAAGGCTCAATAAAGAATGTAACAGATTTACTTTCAATAAATAGTGGAGAGTCCATCTTCATTGATGATGTATTTCTCAACTTCTTTGCTACTCTTTTCTTCTTGTTTTTCATTGTCTTGGCATACATATCTTTAATGATTTCTTTGATAGGGTATCCACAGGCTTCTTCAAATAACACTTCAAAAATCATTTTGAAAAGAGGAGGTCAATCCTTTGAATAGAACTTCTAATATGAGAATACAATAAAGGTGTATCCTCACTATGATAACAATTGTTAGGATATCTTTTGGATATTACCACAGTGAGATGGGGTGGGTGAATCAGTGTGGTGTTACATATAATCCAATTTCAATTTTATCCCTTAATTGCCTCTTCACTTATTCAGGAAAAAATCTCTCTATATATGTCTCTCTATCTATCTATATCTCTATATCCTTTGGTCAATATGTGGATATAGAACAAGAAATAAACATAGGAGAGCATTGGATTTTGTTAGTGAGGTTTTCCTCATTTTGGATGACTACGTCTCTGGTGCATCGTGGTTGTTATGCCACATGCAAAACATCTTTCTTATTATCAAAAGAATATTGTAAAAGGGTATTTCCTTGAACCTGTAATCCTAGTACTGACCAGGTATAATGTAATATAGGGTCTACTGTCCCTTCATACAAGATAATGGGATTAGAATTATTTTGAAGAAAGATCACATGTGATGGATCGAGTCCCTCGAGGACTATATTTTTGATCTTATTGGAATCTTGTTGTAGTCATATGGGCTGCCTAAATGTTATTTAGACTTATGTAGTAGGATATTGTAGGATATCTCTCTAAAAATTCATCTTGGAATGTTATTAGTAATAACACATCTAAATTCTCTCTTCATCAGGATTCTATCGAAAATAAAGGCTATAATCTAGATATCTCAACATTATCCTCTTATTTCTTCTTGTGTGTGAAATAATTATTGCAGCACTAAAATACCTTCTTCTTCCATAAACATGGATAATTTTCAACATGCACAAAGTCAGTTTTTATCTATCTCTTCTTCTTTCAACTTACAATATATTCACCGGTATGGGCAGTAGAGATCCTCACTCTTCTTTTTTAGACTTACAGAATATATTCAATGTTTATTCATTCAAGAGTCTTGATAAATATTTGATCATTAATTTAGATACTGTTTATATTAAATCCTCACTCAAATCATCCTGAAAGTTCAACTAAAGACTCTTCTTATTTCATTCTTTATATATTTGAAATGTCATGGTCTTTCTCTAAATTAAAATCCTTCACAAAAAAATGTGCTTTCAGTTCACTTGATATTTACATGTAGGCATGGTGGCATGGATCATATAGCATGCAACGTAGTTCTCTCTCAGCACCCCAACATTCTCCTCTAGCTATCACTCCTTTTATTTCAGAAAAAAATCATGATCATTTGTTTGATCATGATGTTTGATCCATGAAGAACATCACAATTTCATCATCAAATTCAAATCTCCTTTTTTAAAATGTTTAAGTCTTGATATATCACATTTAATTCCATTTCACACAAGACTATATTATGGGTTCTCAAAATTTTATCAAGTAAATCATTGTACACAGTTCATATGACTCACTTTTTACTTTATTTATATAAGTGTATTAAGAATGTTTGTCAATGCATATTGTATGAATGGATTTTCCCACCACCATAACCATTATTCATGATTTATATTCCTTTAAAAGTTTTATTGATTTACCAAAATAATATACATTCTGATTATTCATCGATTTTTTTAAAATAAAATGATATTATTTTCTAAAAAGTTTTGAAAATATATTTCATTCCACTTATGTAAATTTTATCTTTCACTACACATTTTCTTTCTTAAGTATAGTTTATTTTCAATATTCCATTTTTATAAATTATCTTACAAATAAAATTTTAAAATTATTCTTGAAAAAATCATCAAAAAAGTTTTGAAATTATATTTTAACTTTATTTTTTAGAAAAAGTTATAAAATATTTAAATGAAAATTATTATTAAAAGATCCACTTACATTTTCCTCTCTTTTTTTCAAAAGTATTTTCTTTATTGAAACACCTTCATTACTGATGAATTGATGGTCTCCTTAATTCTGATGTAATTGATTATCATGGATTCATTCTATATCAGTTCTAGAATTGACTTAGTCATATACTCATTACTCTATATAGTGTAAATACCCTATTTTACACAAATCATATTGAGGGTGTTCACCAAGAAAGATAGCTCATTAGTTTATTGGGTAAATATTGATAATATGTATACTTTTTAGTACTTTATGGATGATTATTAACTGCTAAGGCATGATGACTATGCACTAGGAAAATATTAACATTCTGTATACTTGATTCAGTATGGATACTTATTGATTTTTAATATATGTCAACATCATCTATTGATTATTATTATTCATTGGGGATGTTCTCTAATGATTCCATCCACCATATTTATTTAGATGTATTATGATAATGATATTTTAAGAAATATTTCATGAAACTCATTTCTTTTCCATTAGTTATTTAATATATAATGTAATGATGAATAATATTATGATCCCATGGCCTAAATAAGTATGTTTTATCATTATATGATGGGTGAGATCCTATGTATACCTCCAATGCATTAGTTAATTTTTTATGAATCGTGATATAAGGATGTGGATGAATATACATTATTTTTATGTTCACAGCAAGATGCATGTGAATTATTGTTATGTTCACAACAGAATGTGTGTACATTATTATTATGTTCACAACAGGATGCCTATACATTATTATCATGATCATAACATAATGTAAGGACTAGATTAAAGTTACCTTTTTTACACTAGTTTATAATTTTCTTTTCTTATGAGTATTCCATACTCTTATTTCATATTCATATTCTTATGATATTCTCACATGGATCATGATTGATTAATGAAGTTTATGCACTCTTATGACTCATGTATTATATTCCAAATTCTTATTCCATGACTCATTACTTATGAACTATGACTTATTGGGTATGATTTTCCAATTCTAATATCATGTTACTTGCTTATTATCTCATACCCTTATGCCCTTCTTATGATCACTTATGACCATCAATTGATATCTTCCAAATTTATCCTTACTGAACATATGAGCTTTCCCTTTCTTATGTTTATATTCCCTAGGTTGTGAATAAAAATACTAAGTATGATAAATCTATAAGGGTATTATATGTAGAGAATTTTATTGGAGATATTAAAGACTTGTTATGGAATAAAAAAACCTGGCTATATTGGGGAAAACTTCCATTAGGTGATAAATATATGAGATGTGTTATGAAAAAGTTTTTTCCTAGTTCTATAAAAATATAAACCCAAAAGTTCTTGATTATGTAAGTGACTAATTATTGGTTATTGATATTGAGATTATGGATGATTAAATTTGTGTATCTTTAGTTGGTTTTCAAATCCAATATAAAAAATATGTTTTTAGCATTGGATCTAGGTGAATGAGTCCATGGCATCTGAAACATGGAAACACTCATTCAAATATTGGAAAGTAGTGAAATCAGTTGCAATTACTAGACTATACTTTAGGTAGTGTGGAGGAATCACTTGTGATGTATGGTTGATTGATTGTAATCATTTTTCTCATTGAAAAAAAGTATTTTAGTCCCCCCCCTTATATTATGACTAACATATGAACCACATAAAACTTGTGTTTTTATTTGCTTTAATTTCTTTCAATCATTGTCTTGTGAATGTTATTGTCTAGGTTGTTTTGATTTGTGTGTTGTGGTATGGTGAATCGGGTGTAATGTGTCTTCTATGTTCCACTGCATCATTAATATTGGTACATTCTAGTACTTTTTTGTAAGTTCCAAAGGTGTAACTTCTTGTAGTTTATCAAAATCTCCATTGGACCCAACATTTCAAATGTGTTATTTAGAGGGAAGATCAAGTGAATGAGAATACAATTTTAAAGATATAATTGAAACATCTGGAATTAAGATGGGAGTTACTGATGTGAAAAAAAAATATTCAAAATATGAATTTGATAGTTAATATTGAATTATAAAGAAAACACCCTCATTGTTTTGTGTTAATAATTTCTATGTAAATTATTGTAAGCAACCATTGTTTCGGTATTTTTATATACCACTAGTCTCAAAGTAGTGGGTGGGGAAAAAGTTGGTTGGAGTGACCCTAGTATAAGAAGTGTGTTCACCCTAAACCTTTTAACCACAAATAGTGGATAGTGATTTTGGTACATCAACACATCATCAATGTATGATCTTTGGATTTATCCTTTAGTGGTGAACAAAGTAAAATCTCTATGTCACTATATTTTCATTCTTTATTTATATGTTGTGGTTGTGTACTTGATATTGATAGTTTCGAAGTATTTTTCCATGTGATAAAAATATCCATTAGAAGTTATGATGTAAAATAATTGACACTATAATTCACCCCCTCTTAGGGTGTGTTTGGGACACTGTGGTTTCAACAAACATTTAATAAATATATCCAAATTCTTATAATTCCCTTAATCTTTTAAAGTTATTATTTTTATGAAAATAACCATTGTATCCTTTTAAAAAAATAATTTTCATTTAAATATTAAAAAATTTGAGGTTTTTGAGAAATATAGGTTATAACCATTGCTTCCCTATGGATCAACACCAATATCTCACCATTATACTACCAATTTGGTATTGTTCAAGATAGGGGTTAAAAATTATAAATTTTGAAGTTTTAGGAAGCTCGGAGAAGTAATGACACCATCGTGCACAACTAAACCATGCAGTGATTGATGTAATCCGAGTGAGGAAAGTAATCTTAAAGAGACACTAACTCTAACTAAGTCATTGTAATCAGTGTGGTTATATGTTAATGTGAGACAAACAGGGATTCATTCCTTCACTGTGAATTATCCACCATGTTAATGGTAAAATAAGTACATTTTTTGTGCTCTAATATACTTTTATAATTATTTCATATAAGTGTGAGTTTTTTAAGAAACAAGTTCTATTAATTATGGGACAAGATCCAAAGAGGTAAATAAGGCTGGAAGTTCTTAACTTTTATGAAACCCCAATTCACCTTACCTACTTTAAGTGTATCTTGTAATCCATGTATTTAAAAATGTGTATCATAGAAAGGGGTTCTAGGGTGTTTTTTCTCCTAAAAGTTTTGATCATAAATACTCTAATGAATCATAAATTCATACCCATAATTAACCAATTATAAAAAGAACCAAATGATTCACTATTTTTAGTATTCTATAATTGATGTTTATTTTGATTTTATACAAGGAATTATCATTAGAGGCATATTAGGGGAACTTCCCAATGAGTAGGATACTAACATAAAAGTCATGAATGACCTTAGGGGATTATTGTTTGGAATATTTTATATGAATTTATTAGGATGTGAATCATCTAATTTTATTTTAATATTTATAAATAAAAATTTCAAATAAATAATACTGTATTGAATTTAAATATTAACGATCCACTAGGGATGGAAATAGATTGAATACCCATGAAATTTGGTGTATCTGAATCTCAACCTATTTATTTTTAAAAAACTATTAATATTACTTTTAGATATGCCCACACTAAGAAGGGGTGAATCAGTTTAGTGTGACTTCTAATACAATTTCACTTTTATCCCTTGATTGCCTCTTCACATATTCCATGAACATATATTTTTCTATTTATCTCTCCTTTTATCGATTTATAGATATAGAACAAGAAATAAACATAGGAGAACATTGTAATTTCTTAATGAGGTTCACCTCATTTTGGATGAATATACCCCTAGTGAATCTTGTTTGTTATCCCACATGCACAGATTCCTTCTTATTATCAAAAGAAGCTTAGTCATGGGTATAACCTTGAACCTATAATCCAAGTAATGATGTGGTACAATGATAGAGAGGTCAATCTATCCCTTCATAAAATATAATGGGATTATAATTCCTTTTAATAAAGATCACATGTGATGGATCAAGTCCCTACTGGACTATATGTATGATCTTCTTCCTCTCTTACAATAGTTGGATAGGCTACCTCAATGTTCTTTAGACATCTACAGTATGGTGTTATAAGTTATCTCTCTTATAAATTCATCTTGAAATGTGATTAGAAACAACACGTATGAAAGTTATCTTCTTCAAGATTCTATAGAGAATACAGGTTGTGGGCTAGAACTCTCAAAATTATCATTCTTCTTCTTCTTCAGTGTGCCATAATTACTACACCACTGGAACACCTTCTTGTTTAATCGACATATAGAATTTATAGCATGAACAGAGTCAGTTCTTATCACTCTCTTCTTCTTTATACTTGTAGTATGTTCTATGTTATTTTAAAATGAGAACCTCACTCTCCCTCTTTTGACCTGTATAATATCTCTGGTGTATACTCAATTGAGAGTTTCTATAAATATTTGGTCTTTAATTCATATAATATTTGTATCAAATCCTTATTCAAATCTTCTTCAAAGTTTGGCTAAAGACTTGGCTTGTTTCCTTCTTATGATATTTTAAATATCATGTTAATTCTATAAATAAAAAACCTTCATAAACACCACACTTTTAGTTCTCTTGATATTTCCATGTAGGCGAGGTGATGTGGCTCCTATAGCATGCAGCATGGAACTGTCTCAACACACCAACATTATCCTCCAGCTATAACTCCTTTGATTTCAATAAGAATCATGATCTTTTTTTTATCATGATTTTTGGTTAATGAATACCATCACACTTGCATCGTCAAATTCAAATATCTTTTTTTCAAAATGTTTAGGTATAAATATATCTCAGTTAATTATATCATTTAAAAGTCTCAATTTTAGGTTCTCAAAATTTCATCAAGTAAATCAACATATTCACTCCACATAGATGAATTATCTTATGAAATGATCATGTAACTCAATTATCTTATAGGCCCCTCAAGTTCCTTATATGCATCATATAGATTATTTTATGGGATCCTTAGACCTCCATCGTGTAAGATAAATCCCTTTATCAATTTTCCTTGAAGTTTCAGTCATGTAGCTGAATTATCATATATAGATTCAAATCATCATATGAACTTTTGAAATATCATACGGGGATCCAAAAATCCATATGAGAAGAGAAACACATATGATATTTGACTTTTTCACTTCAAACATCTTCTTTATATACTAGTTGTCATATGCAGGCCTTGTCATAGGATATTTTCCTTTTCCGATTTTATACTCAGACAAAGTACATATATATTAACTTAAAATAAATTATAATGATCTTAAAATCAATTTGGGGGCATCTCAATCACTTCAAAACATTACCTAATAGGTCATCACTACCTGTGTTTAGTAGCTACAACGTAATACACAAATGGATGGAACCTCCAAGCCTTCGAAATATTATTCAAATGCCTCCAACATCACAATTATACAATATGTTGTATGTATTACTTCTCTTTAACATAAAGTGAAGTTCATCAATCATCAAAATTAAAGGATTTTATCTAAGCTATCCAACAAGATCTTCAAGGATAATAGTTACTCCTTCATTTTCCATCAAGTGATTGGAACCTTAAAAATACAATGGCAGCACCATTATCATCATTTATACTTATACCAAATCAAGATGTGGAACACCAACAAGTATAAAATTTAGATTCCAAATTATCTTTTCCAAGTTAATGTATCTTTAAGAAACTTTCATTTGCAGTATCTTACTCAGATTATTATCTCAGATATTTTAAAAAATTCTACATGTGGACTTAAAGCAACATCTTCATACTTTATCATATGTATAATGGTATCACTTCCAACACTTCTTACATTGTAATATTAATATGTAAGAAACCAACTTATCCAACCATCCTTTCTACCTTGTTTTCCATCAACCAGTTATGGTAGTGAAACTTCCAAAATTCATTGTATTCCATCAATCTTCATCGCCAAATAGCATCTGGATTAGGAGCTCCATGTTACTTCTCTTCATACTTGGGATCAATACTTTCATTCCAAGATGTTATCATCTATTACATATTGAAATCATGCATATTTAATTATTCATTAATAGAAAATAAAATTCAACACAAATTGGGTTCATTAATATCCCCCTTTGAATTTTTTTTCAATACCAATGGTAGAAAATGGCATGTCAATATGTGAACGTGTTTCATATCTCCCTTTTTTTCATCATTAACTTATTCCATTTTCTTCTCTCTTTCACTTATTGAAAATAATTAAAAATATTATGGGATATTGTGGTATCATTTAAACCTTAAGCAAAGTTTCATAAATCATTCCACTCTAAGTCCATTTGATCCATGCTCAGTATAGAAAATAAGAGTGTTTGATTTAGACGTGAAGGTTGTCCATAATCAACAGAATATGATACTAAACATTATATTTTACAATTATATTTATTAGGGGCTGTTATCATGTGTTCAAGAAGACAATAATTATTGGCATCAATTATTGAAAATATCCTCTAACATTTAACTTTAATTTCATGCACTTACTTGACATGAAAATTAAAAATATTCAAGTGAAACCAGAAAGTTTTGATTTCAAACATTATTGGATCACTTCAAGTTTCATAAAAAAAATTAATTGATGAAAAAAAATTATCTCCCTTAATTTCAAAACTAATTCTTTGAGAAAAAGGGATGAGAGAATAGGAATTCGTACCTTTTCAATAACGGTTTGTCATGCACATTCCATAAATTCCAAATTTGTATGGATTTGATTGATCCTTGAATCTTATTAACCCCCTTAAGGGATTAATTCCATATTCAAATAATCAAGAGTAAAGTCATAATTAGGTAGGATTTATGATCCCATTTGTTGAGAAGAATCCACTATGAAATCATTTATTATTTCTTCATCAGGACAGATTCACATCTTTATATACTCTTTTGGATATCATATATTTTAGTCATGATAAGATGAGTAATTTTATAACTCTATTGTTTAGTGTTGAAAACATCTTCACCTTCGTCATGGTTAGTCCTTTTCCAGATGTTCCTTGAAATATCGTTTGACAAATCATGCTAATATGGTGTCTTTCTTCATATCTGGAATAGTTATTCTAGGTTACTTCATTCCATTAGTACTCTATGTAATAACCAACATCACCTTAAATTACTTGTATATTTATCACATAAATATAATTTAAATAATAAGGTAATAGGATAGAACCTCCTTTTTCATCAATTTGAGGGGTTGAATTGATAATTTTTTCTCAACTAGTTTTCCATTTCAATTTAACTCCATGTTTATATGGACTCTTCATGCTTGCACAATCATTTTCCAAATTGAATTTTTCTTTGGGTTGAATGGGTTCTTTTCTTCTATCCTTTTGTGGGATTTTTCTTTTAACACAGCTATCAATGTGCATGCATCTCCTAGTGTAGCTTTCATATTCTTCAAGGCTTCCTTTTATGATGAAACAAATGTTACACAATTGTTTAAGTTGTTTCCAACTTGCTTGAATCTTCCACACAGCTCCTTGTTATATTTTAGGTTATCCCCCTTTTACTACCACTCATGAAATTAAATGTCTTCTTCATGTGTAATATTTTATTTCTATCTAGATTTTTCTTTTTTTGGGGCTTATAATTGTATTTCATTTTTCAAACTGGATGCCCAAATTTTCAGATATACCATAGGAATATGCTAAACCCTTTTGGATTTTCTATATGGATTTTCAGATGTACTCTTCATCAACTTAGTACTTTTATTTATCCCTTAGACTGTAATTTTATTTTGTTCAAGATTGTTCCCTTTGAATCTCACATTCATGGCTTTTTTATAAGTGTTCATGATGTGTCCACTTTTTCCAAAAAATAAACAGCTTCTCTCTTTTGGTGTAGCTTCCATGTTTGGATTCTTAGGCTTGTTGTGAACTTAACTATTTTGATTCTACTTTTTACCAAATGATAACTCACCATCCCTCTTTACATACTTCTTGGGGATGATCTTTTCAATATATTTTTAATGATTCATTATCAAGGTTGGATTTTCTCCATTCTTCAGTTTCTATGGTATTTTCTACATATTTGTTTAGGATGCATGGTTGGATGATTTTTATATGCATGCATATTCTCTGTGACCACTTCCATTTAAAATACCATGGAGTTTTTCAAGTATTTAGAATTTATTTCTTGTATGAAGATTTTTCTTTATAGCCTACAGATGTTGCAGATTCTCAGGTTTTCTCCCACTCAATGTAGGCTCTTTTTTTTCTTTAATTGCATGGAATATTATACCAGCAGTCCATAGCCATATAACCAAATATATTATATAAAAAACAATAACAAAAAAAACATGGTTTCCTTTGAATTACATTTTATCCTAATTTTCTAGAACTAGTTTCTTTCTCTTTTTTAGCTTTGGAAGTAGTTAATTGGGAATTATTCAGGGAATTAGCTCTCAAAAAATTTCTTTTATCCAGCATTGAAATTATGGTAGGATTTTTTCACTTTTATACATCTATCTTTATACAGATTTTGAATTCAATTCTTCTCACTTTACAAAAACAGTTTTTGCACAAATATTATTTTTAAAAGTGGATGGTACCTTTTCCTTTGAGGTTGTTATAGAATGGTCTCAATAATCTCTAAATATATTTTTACCATGAGATGGAGGTATTTCAACATAAAATTACTCCTTTTAAGTTTGTGTGACTACAAATTGTTTTTAAACATATTGTGAATACAAGACTTGAACCAATTCCAAAATTTTCAATTTTATTAACGCTCTAATAATTTCATATTGATAATTATTTTCTCACCCTCCACTAATTTCAATTTTCCTTCACTATCATTTCTCATCTATTCAATTTGATCTTCATGCATTTTTCTCTTTTCTTTTAGTCGATGTTCATGCTCTTTAATCCTCTTGGATTTAATTTCTAGTTGAGCATCTTTGATATCAGTTGTTTCTTCAGGTGGATGGGTTCATTCATTAAGTTTTTTCTTGGATTCTTATCTCTCATGAATTGTAGTGAGTCATTCATTCTCAAAACTGGAGAATATTTATTCAACCTCCTAGTTTATGAATTTTAAGGATTCTTTCTGTTTATAGAGATTTATACTAATTTGGATCCTTTCATTTAAACCCTTGTCTATCATTTCATTCTCATATCCATTGTGGGTGATATCCTCATGTATATTTCTAAAAATGCCACATATATGTGAGACAATTTCTTTGGGGAAATTATAGAGGATATATTTTATAGCACCAATTGATTCATTTTTTGAATCCTCAGAATTTTGATCATCCCCATAAATACACGGTACTTCAGTGGGGAAATTTTTACAAGAGAGTTTTGATACCCCTTCTTCGCGTAGAGTTAGTAAACTGCATGAGACCAGATTATTGTCCAATTCTTTAGTGGTGGATTCCAACACCATATATTCATCTTCCATTCCATATTTTTTGTATGGGGAGACTAATATTTCTCCCTCCTTACTTAATAGGTATATCTTTTTATCATCTTTAAGAAAAGGCTCAATAATAGATGTAATAGAGTTACTTTCACTAAATAGTGGATAGACTATCTTCATTGATGATATCTTTCTTAAATTCTTTGCTTTATTTTCTTCTTGTTTTACATTTTCTTAGAATAAATATCTTTAATGATTGCTTTAATAGTCTATTCACAGGATTTTTCAAATATACACTTCAAATAGACTTTTGAAATTAGGATTTCAATCCTTTGAATAGAACTTCAAATATGGGAATCCAATAAAGGTGTATCCTCACTTTGATACTAATTTTTAGGATCGTTTTTGGATATGACCATGGTGATATGGGGTGGGTAAATCAGTGTGGTGTGAATTATAATCCAATTTCACTTTTATCCCTTAATTGCATCTTTACTTATTCAGTGAAAGTCCCTCTCTCTATTTCTCCTTTGGTCGATATGAAAATATTGAACAAGAAAGAAACATAGGAGAGAACTAGAGTTTGTTAACAAGGTTCACCTCCTTTTGAAAGACTGCGTCTCTAGTGCATCGTGGTTGTTATGTCATATGCACAAATTCTTTCTTATTATCAAAACAAGGTTAGACATGGGTATGACCTTGAACCTATAATCCTAGAACTGATTAGGTGCACTGTAAGAGAGGGTTTACCATCCCTTCATACAAGAAAATGGGATTATAATTATTTTGAAGAAATATCATGTGTGATGTCTCGAGTCCCTATGAGACTATATTTATAATCTTCTTCCTCTCTTTCAGTAGTCAGATTGGCTACCTCAATGTTCTTTAGACTTCTACAGTAGGACATTATAGGCTGGATCTCTCAGAACATCAGCTTGGAATGTGATTAGTAACAGCACGTATGAACTCTCTCTTCATCAGGCCTCTATAGTGGATAAAGGTTATAGGCTAGCTCTCTCGACATTCTCCTCCTCTTTCTTCTACAGTGTTCAAGAATTATTGCAGCACTGAAATACCTTCTTTTTCCATCGACTCAGAGAATTTTCAACACACACAAAGTCAATTATTATCTCTCTCTTCTTCTTTCAACTTACAGTATATTCACAAGTATGTGCAGTTGAGATCCTCACTCTCCTTATTTAGACTTATATAATATCTTCGGTGTTTATTCAGTTGAGAGTCTCAATAAATCTTTGGTCGTTAATTTAGATAATCTTTATATTAAAGCCTCATTCAAATAATCCTAAAATTTCAAACGAAGACTTGGATTGTTTCCTTCTTGCTATATTTTAAATTTCATGGTCTTTCTCAAAATTCAAATCCTTCACAAAAATTGTGATTTTAGTTCACTTGATATTTCCATGTAGGCATGGTGGCGTGGATCCTATAGCATGCAATGTAGTACTCTCTCAACACCCCAACATTCTCCTCTAGGAATCACTCCTTTGATTTCAGCAAGAGTCATGATCATGTGTTTTATCACGATGTTTGATCCATGAAGAACATCGCACTTGCATCATCATATTCAAGTATCCTTTTTCAAAATGATCAAGTCTAGATATAGCTCATTTAATTCCATTTTGCACAAGTCTAGATTATGGGTTCTCAGAATTTAATCAATTAAATCATTATACACACTCCACGTAGATGAATTATCTCACAGGATGTTTGTTTAACTCAATTATCTTACAATCCCCTCAAGTATCTTATGTGTGTAAGATAAATTATCTCACGGGCTCTTTGGACCTCCATCGCGCAAGATAAATCCCTTAATCGGTTTTCCTTTAAGCTTCAACCACGTATATGGATTATCGTACATGACTTCAAATCATCATATGAACTTCTCAAATATTATACGGGGCTCAAAAGATCCATAAAAGAAGATAAACACACATAATATTTTCCTTTATCATTTTTTCAAACATCCATTTCATAGATCAATTGTCTTACGTGAGCCTTAACGTAGGATATTTTCTTTTTTACATTTTGGACTCCAGTACAGTACATCCAGATTGACTTCAAATAAATTACAATGATCATAAAATCAATTTTGGGACATCTCAATCACTTTGAAATATCATCCAATAGGCCATCACTACCTGTTTTTAGCGACTGCAACATAATGAACAAATGGATGGAACCTCCATGCCTCAGCCAACTTCTTCACATGCTAGCCAACTTTCAACTTCTATAGTCTACTATAGAAAGTACATTTCTTTAACATGAATAGTGGTTCATCAATCTTCAGACTTAAAGGTTGTGCTACCCATAAGTTGTCTAGCCAGTTCTTCATGGATAGCAGCAGCTCCTTACTTTACCATCGAGTGATTGGAACTTTAACAATACAATGATAACATCGTTGTCATTATTTCTATTTAAAAAAATAATAATGTATGAGACACCAAGAAATAGAACATTTAGATTCCAAATGATTTTATCCAAGTGAATGGGTCTTCAAGAAACTTCCATCAGCAACATCTACTTTAGGTTATTATGTCATCTATTTTAACAAATTCCAAATATAGACTTCAAGCAGCATCTTCATCCTTTGCCATATGTATAATAGCATCACTTCCAACACTTCCTCCATTTTCATATGAATATTAAAACAACAAACTTCTAGAACCATCCTTACTGCCTCTCTACCATCAACCAGTGATGGCAGCGATTCTTCCAAGCTTCAAGGTATTCTATTAATCTTCATCACCAAATATCATTTCGCTTGGGAACTCCATGTTACTTCTCTGCATGTTTGGATTCAATACTTTCCTTCCATGTTGTTCTCATCCATCACATATTGACATCAAGCATATTGAATTCTTCATTAATAATAAATTCAATTCAAACACAAAGTGATCTCATCAAAAACCTCAAATCCAACCTGTTTATTTTTTAAATTTACTATCATAACACTACCCTATTATATTCTTAACTACCTGAAAAACTACTACAATAGTGGTTTTATCAATTCTAGAAAATGATTTTAACAATGCTAGAAAATCATTGTTAATATCATTGAAGATAAATGGGGGTCCCCTTTAACAGTGCTAAAAAGCGCTGATAAAGGGTTTCCTTTATCTACGCTAAAAAAAAGCATTGATAAGGGCCCCCCTTTATCTGCACTATTTTAGCACATACAAAATACATTTTTATCAGTGCTATGTTGTAGCACTAATAAAAGAAAACTTTATCAGTGCTTTAATTAGTGCTGATAAATGATGCCTTTATCAGCACATGAAATAGAACTGATAAAGGGTTCCTTTATCAGTGCTCAAAGTAGCACTGATAAAGGGAGCTTTTATCAGCGCTCCAAATAACACTAATAAAGACCTAGCTGCATGTGATGTGCTGTTTATATAATAGTGCACCCACTAGAATCACCTACACTGCACACGCACACCACCTACACAAAACAGCACCTGCACAACACATACAAGAATAAAGCAGTGCACACAACAGTGCACACAAGAACAAAGCATCGCACACAAGGGTTTGGAAAACAATGTTATATACATTTCAAACAATATTTTATATAATTACCTTAACAATTATCCAAAAAACTGTTAAAAACATTAATGTTTCGTCATTTTAAATCTGTGATCCCCTCTCAAAAATGTCCACACATGGTATTAGTTTCCTAAAAAATCATCCCAAATCAATAAAAAGGTTCCACCTATATAAGAAAACAAATATTATGTTAGTAATACTATAAAGAAATAAATTAAACATTAATATGAAAGGATACATTAATAAAATGTCAATTTTTAATAAAAAGGACACATTTGGAGTTATACAGGTCACACCATGCATCATATTGAGGTGGGGTTGTTTCTTAAACATCTCAAATTAGTTATGGATCGTTTTCTTAAAATATCAAAACAATATGAATGGGTTTGTTTGGTTTTGAGTATGTCCCTTGTTTTTTTTACTAAAATTAATATCAAATTTAAATGATGTGCTTGGATTTATACCAGTCACATCATTCATAATATTGAGGTTTGGTTGATTCCTAAATTTCAAAAAATGCTCATGGATCGTTTTACTAAAGTATCAAAACAATCTGAATGGGTTTTCTTAGTTTTCAGTGTGACAGTTGTGTTTTTTTACTAAAATGTCATTTCAAACTAGAAACACACATTTTGAGTCATACCGGATGAATCATACATCGGTTTGAGGTGGTACTACTTAATACACATCACAAGAACTTATGAATTTCCCTCCTAAATTATGAAGACAATCGAAGGGAGTTTTCTTGGTTTTCAGTGAGTGAAACGTTTTTAACTAAAATGTCAATTTTAAATTGATAACAGACACTTTTAGTCATACCAGTCACACCATGCATCGAATTGAGGTGTGGTTGATTCCTACACATCACAAATGACTTATGTATAATTTTCTTATCAAAACAATCCTAATGTGTTTGCTCAGTTTTCAGTATGTCACTTGTTCTTTTTTACTTAAATTAATGTCAATTTTAAATGAAAACACATTTATATTTATACCGGTCACATAGATCGTTGGATTGAGATTTGGTTGATTCCTACACATCATAAATGACTCATGGATAATTTTTCTAAGGTATCAAAATAATCCAAATTTGTTTGCTAGGTTTTCAGTATGTAGTTGTGTTTTTTTACTAAAATATCATTTCAAATCAAAAACACACTTTTTGAGTAATATCGGTCACATTGTGTGTCGATTTGATGTAATACTACTTCATACACATTATAAATGACTTAAGAATCATTTTCCTAAATTATGAATATAACCAGAAAGTGTTTTATTGGTTTTTAGTGAGTGACGTGTTTTGAGCTAAAATGTAGATTTTAAACTGATAACAGACAGTTTTAGTCATACCGGTCACACTGTGCATCAGATTGAGGTTAAGTTAATTCCTGCACATCAAAAATGACTCATGTATCATTTTACTAAAGTATAAAAACAATATGAATGCATTTTCTTGGTTTTCAGTATGTCAGTTGTTCTTTTTTACTTAAATTAATGTCAATTTTAAATAAAAAGACACATTTAGATTTATACCGGTCACATTGTGTGTTGTATTGAGGTGGGGTTGATTCATACACATAAAAAATGACTCATGGATCGTTTTACTAAATTATAAAAACAATATGAATGTGTTTTCATGGTTTTCAGTATGTTATTTGTATTTTTTTACTAAAATTAAAGTCAATTTTAAATAAAATGAGACACCTTGAGTCATACCGGTCATACATGTGTCAGATTGAGGTGCAGTTGATTCCTACATGTCACAAATGACTTATAGATTTTTTTCCTAAATTATCAAAACAATATGAATGTTTTTTCTCAGTTTTTAGTATGTCAGTTATGTTTCTTTACTAAAATATCATTTTAAACTGGAAACGCACATTTTGAGTCATAGCGATCACATCGTGTGTCAGTTTGACATGAGACTACTTTATATAAGTCATAAAGAACTAATGAATCATTTTCCTAAATTATGAATACAATTGGAGCGAGTTTTTTGGTTTTCAGTGAGTGACACATTTTGAGCTAAATGTCAATTTTAAACTGATAACAGACACTTTTAGTCATATCGGTCACACCATTCGTCAGATTGAGGTGTGATTGATTCATACACCTCACAAATTATGGATGGATTGTTTTTCTAAAGTATCAAAACAATATGAATGTGTTTTCTCAATTTTCAGTATGTCACTTGTTCTTTTTGCTAAATTTATTGTTAATTTATTATAAAAATACACACTTAAAGTCATAACAGTCACACCATGTGTTGGATTTTGGTGTAATTGATTCCTACACATCACAAATAGATTATGGATCATTTTCCTAAAGTATCATAACAATCCTAATGTGTTTTCTTAGTTTTCAGTATGGTACTTGTTCTTTTTATTAAAAATACTGACAATTTTAAACAAAAATAGACACTTTGAATCATATCGGTCACATCTTCATGCTATTTCTGTACATTCTTCCATCAGGTATGCTTCTCATTCATTTATAAACAAATATATTTCATATTGTGAATATGATTCTTTTCTAAAATCATTGTAGTAATGAAAAAATATAAATACACAAAGGATTAAAAAATATTTTAAATGAAATGGTAATTATCTTTGAAAATACCTCTTTAAAGATGTTGTTTTGTTCATAGAATATAATCTCTTTCATAAATATACAAATATAATAACCACAGTCTTTATCTATTATTTGTTTCAGATACTATAGAAACATTGAGAAAAATAATTAATTTTTTTATATGTTTTGGATAGTGAAATATTATTATATATACCCTGATTTGTATCCAGTTGTAGTACTTGTGATGTTCCTTGTCCTTTTCCCCTAGCCTCATTCTATGCTGGTCTATTTGTCTTGTGTTTTGAATTGCATGTGTTTTTTTGTGAATGTTGTAAGTCGTGATCCTATACGGTTTAAGGGTTGTGAAATTTCTCAATTTTACTAAAAGTGCTTGGAAATAAAAAAAATTAATTTTCAATCATTAAAAGATAATATAAATTATATAACTAGATATTTGGTCCTAAATTGTTGGATTTAATGTATTAAAAATTGAAAAACGTCATCACGTGTAGTCGGTTTGTTGGATATCCATGCATTGAATCCAGGAAATAAATATTTGGAGTATCCAAATTGACCACAATGAGCATACAATGCTTCCTAAGAACACAAAAAAGAATAAGTAATGAAAGAAATTAAAATATATTTCATATCATTAAATTTTATAGTTTTACCCCTGAATCATTTGTATTAAGAAGAGTCTATAATCCATAATTTTTTTGTTAAATGATTTGAGCAGGCCTTCCACTATTTCACCCTCTTTCTTGGATTCTATTTATTTTTGTTCTGTAGAGGTGACGTGAGGGCTAACGAGTCCAAATTTTTGTTCATGGGGAAATCCCTTCAATTGTTTTTCATATATATGCCTATGAAAAATATGAAATGTATTTAGTCATAATTATCATAGTATATCAGCTTTTGGAAAATCAAATCATGAAAACATACCTCATGTATAAATTTACAACTAAGACACCTAGCCAATCATACTCTAGGATTTCACTTACATTTTCAACACTAATGAAATCTGGATCTTCCACACTGTACATATTTTCATCAAAAATAATTGTGTGAACCCCACCATCTTTCAACTTCGTATTCACATGAGCTTGTAATGATAATAAATGTGAATATATAATGGGTGGGTTTAATGTGATTTTAGTAGATTGTTTTGATTGGTTGGTTGATCCTTGAGATGGTTTTGATCTATTCTTTCTATTCACCGCTTCCTTGTGTCCTTCTGTAATAACATTAATCAGTTTAGACCTTTTTTCATTAAATATTAAAGGTTTATCTTGAAAAAAATTGGAAATGAATACCTCCTTGTCAACATGTTTTTTTACAAGTTGTGATGACCATGTGATGAATGTTTCAAGAGCTTGTTCAGCCTTATGAATATCTTCACCATCAATTGGAAGAGGTAGCTCAGCGCTCGGCTCATAGACTACATTAATCATCACTTTGACATGACATGTTGGAAGTGTTCTGTTGTGTGGCATGATGTTCTGGATATTGAACATTGTAGCCCTCGCTATAAGGCGATGGGTGGGTGTTGATAGATATAAATTATAGTCATTTTCACCTTTTACAATATTAGTACAAGAAAGGTATCAGTGTCTATATAATTAAAAATTCACAAAAACAATTATTAGAACATTTATTACATCAGCTAAGATAGGTTTTTTATGGGGATGTCTTGCCTCAAAGCTAGTGGGGGTGGGGAAGGATATTCACGCAATGGTTGTTCTTAAGTTGTTTCTTCTCTTTGCCCCCCCCCCCCAATCATATTTTCTATGAACTCTCTCTGTAATTACATATTTTCTTTAAGGAAAGCTATTATTTCTCTCATCATTTTGATTTCTGTACTTTGATCATCCTCTTGTTTTTTTCTCAAAAAATTTTCAGGTTGTCACCCCAAAACCCACACCTCTAATGCAGCCATACTTTTCTAGCTACGTCAAGGCCACCAAAAGTATGTCTGCATCTGGTTTGGTTGTTTCTGATTCCTATGACTATATTAGATAGAAAATAAGTAATCATTGTTATTTAATATTGATTTAAATCAAAACTAATATCTATTATGTCATACTTACACATGTTTCACACACTTTTTGTGTGTTTTCATTTTATTAGTATCCCATCTTTATTTACATGCACCTCCTTCTATAGCACATGGTGTGGGATGGAAGTGAAATTGTATTTGAATTCATCAATCTGCATAAAAATATAGGAGCATAGTTATGGTGTTTTTTTATGTCACATAAAAGTATTACGGTAGATTTAAAATACATACCAATTTTTTTCAAGTTAATGTACCCCATTCTTTCTTTACGATAGGGGTACACTGGTATTGTTTCTCGTTCCTTATTTTCAGCACTTAGTTGGTGTTTCATAAATAAAAAACTATCAATCAAAATTATGAATACACATATCGTCAAACAATTTATTACCAAACATAATGTACCTAAAAATACTGCTCCTCATGACAGTTGGTAAACGTATCCCGCACTCCTTGGGTTATCAGGTCTGCATAAATAGAAGGTGGGTGTGGGTTTATTTTCCCTTCGAGATATTTAAGATAACATTTCGTTAAAATTGTGTGAAAGCCTCTGTGAATCCCTTCAGCAGCCCTTAATACATAGTCCTTGTGCGATTCATCCATTATAAATGCACTCTATAAGGGATGATGAAGATTAAGTCAATGTCTCATTATTTTATTTTTTAGTAAATTAAAGAAATGATATCATAATGTTACTATAATATCTCCCCACATCAGTGTCTTAATCCCAGTGACAACATAGTGCCACGACTATACATCAATCGAAACATGTTTCCGGATGAATATTCCAATGTAAATACTAAATATGGCCTTGTAGGGGTTAACATGTTGGCCCCGTTTATTCCATCCAACCTCGTATTTGATGCCTTTCATTTTTTCCTTAAGGATTTTTGCTAACACTGTCAAACTACAGTGCCCCTTTTTTTTCTACGCTGCCAGTGTTTCGGTGCCTACCATTTCCTCAGTTTCAACATCATCAATATGTTCCTTCGGAGAGCTAGAATTGGCATGTGTAGATGGTGGTTATACCACTGCACTGGGAGAAGCAGCAGCAACAGGTTGAGAAACTTTTTGGTCCTCTTCACTGTGAGCAGTAGTAGGTTGAGAGACATGTTGTGCCTTGGGATTGGTAGCATCATCACATTCAGAAGTCATTATCTACATAAGTGGTTCAATATTTAATTTATATTACATAAAATCAGTAGTTAATAGATAATAACATAAGGTAACGTGATGTATATTACAAAAAAAATATAACCTGATTATTGAACTCTCTTTTTTTAAGGCTGAAGGGATTTGACCCTTCTATCAACTATCTAAATCCCTTCATTGTGGTCTCCCATGACATAAAAAACATTTTCTACATTAGAGTCACTTCAAAATGATTGTGGCATCCCAATGAAAGGTTCATCCTTTATTGAATTTTTATCTGAACCTTTAGTGGTTTTGGTGGATAACAAAACAATTGACCAGTTTCTGTTTGCGGGATTTGAAACATAAAATACTTGTACTGCCTGTGATGCCATTATAAATGATTCAAATTTGTACCCTTCTTTACTAAAATAAACGTTCATGAATCCCAAATCATCTATTTTAACATTACTCCTATTATCAACCCACTTGCATTGAGAACTCGGCACTTGGAAGTTCATATAATCCAATTCCCATATTTGTTTGATGATTCCAAAGTATGAAATATTATTATAAATTGGATTTTTGTCCTTAGAACCGGAAACATGCATCGCTTCTACCACAAGTGTAACTCCATTATTCTACATGGTATTGTCTTCATCATTTTCATTAGTATAGAATGTATAACCATTAATTACATAATCATTATAAGGTAATACATAAACACTTGATCCTCTGGCTAGCCATCGGCGTCATTCTAAAATTAAGTCTGGATTTTCATCTGACTCCTTAAATATATGGTCCCAAAACCATTCTATAAACTATCTATTATGTGTATTTGATATCCATTTTTCATCCCTTGATGGATTCAAATTCCTAATAATTTCTTTATGGGTTTTGACATATGGGTCAACCTCCAAACTGGTATAAAAACGTAAAAATGGGTCTGCTTCTGATCTGTAATATTGATTGTGACAACTTCTCCTTCAGAAATTCCTTCACCCGTAAGCCGCCCAGTGTAACGAGATTTTGGTAGACCAATTATTTCCACATTGGATGGGTATTCGGTACAGAATTCAATGGCTTCTTCAACAATATATCGCTCCGCAATACAACCATCTGGACGACTTTAATTTTTGACAAGCTCTTTCAAAATCTGTATATACCGATCAATACAGTATATCCATCTATAGTTTATAGGACCAAATAATTGAATCTCTATCACCAAGTGAACCATAAAATGAACTATCATATCAAATAATTTCTGTGGGAATAACATTTACAATTCACATAATATGACGGCAATTTCTCTTTCCATACTCAGCAATTCTGTCAGGTGTAACGACCCAGGTATTTATAGAATAATACCTTTTCATATCTATTATTATTAAAGAATAAAATATTAATTTTAAGTTAAATAGGACATTTTTTCTGATAGCATACTCAACATGTAACAACGGGTTTCTTTGAAATCTTATGTTTCACACAACCTTGAGTTATACCGAAAAATAATATAATGATATTATTATTTTAAATGGTAGTTAACGCCTAGTTGTTGTAATGGATGGAATGAACAGAACTAAATAAAATATGATTATACATGTTTTTTAAATGTTTTACATTTATCCAATAAATTTTAGAGGCTTAAAATGAGAATGAATCCAATTTTAAGCATGAAATACTCTAATATTTTTAAAAGGTTGGTTTACCACCTTTTGATGACGAAGCCTTTTTAAATATAGTTTTTTTTCAATTTTATATATTCCATTTGAAAAAATAAACTTCTTATTTAGAATAAGGACATCAAAATTTACTTTGGTTAAATTTTTGGTATTTTTTTGATAAAGTTCATTTTTTAAATGAATAGTGAAAAATACTACATTTTAAGTCAAAATTGTCTTTTCATCTGATTTATTTATATGGTTAGATTATATTTTTAATTGGTTTTAAAGAGTAATTAGATTATGTCTTTATAATTTAATATAATTTTGGTAATTGGAAATAATTTCACTTTTTAATTAGACATAAACACATGTCAATTTTTTGATAGTTATTACTTCTTAAAAACCCATTTTTTGGTTTTGACAACGAGAATTAATTTTAAATTAATTTCTTCCACTTATGTATTTTGAATTTGTAAAAATTGATTCCATATTTTTAATTAGGAGGTCCAAATTGTGTAAATAGGTACCTTTTATTTTTATACATTATGAATAGTAACTTTAGTAATTATTTTATTTACCATGGTTAAAAGGTAAATCTGGTAAATAAGGGTACAAAATAATATTATAATAATATAAAACTACCATAAAACGTTTCTTAATCCTATTTGATGATATATTTCCGACCATGGGAATCCTTGGGTCAATTTTGGGACCCCATGGATCCACTTTGATGTGAAAACGACATTTTATAAGAATTAATTTAAAGTAAAGAAAAATGTAACATAAACATGTGTATTTTAGTAAAACAATTTTTATATGGGGTTAGGTAAGTGATATTTTAGACTATAAATAGTCGTTATAAGGGTAAAAATATTTCCTACATCATGATATTTTATTTATAATTTTTAGACATCAAATAAATAAATTTATTTATGAAACAATGATGATGTAGTGATTACCTTATTAATGAAAGATTTAAATAAATGAGATTATAAATATCAAAATAAATTTATTTTGAAACTTTTTATGTCATACGCAAATTTTAGGGATGATTATGAATTTTTATATTTTAATTAATGAGATTTTTTTAAAATAATCAAGTTATAGATTTTTTTAAAAGTCATGATATGAATAATATAAAAATTGACATAAATAAGTTTTTAAAACAAATACTATTTTATTAAATGATATAATAGTCCTAAAAATATAATATTCAGCCAAATAACTTATATAATGTTTTAAATTTAATTAATTAATAACTTTAGGTTATATTTTTATTTTATTGTAACTACATTAACCATATAGTATGAATATACAAGAAGACATGATAAGAGTTAAATTAATTAATTAAGGGTTAAAGCTAAATGATAAGGTTAAATTTGAAACCAAAACTTGTCTAAAACATGTTGATTGATATAATTTCAAAAAATAATAATCTTATCTTTGAATTAAATGGGTTTTGGACCTTTTTAAATCTAAATTAAGTTTATAATAAAATAATCTTTCAAGACATTCCTAAAGTACCGCTCCTCCCTCTTATAAAAGGGCGCCATCTCTAACCTCTTACTCACACCT
Organism: Viscum album; assembly: GCA_963277665.1. Classification (NCBI taxonomy): domain Eukaryota; kingdom Viridiplantae; phylum Streptophyta; class Magnoliopsida; order Santalales; family Viscaceae; genus Viscum; species Viscum album. Next base: position 516,338,149 of record OY728135.1, read on the forward strand.
CTCAAGACCCTTGTATCATAAAAACTCTACCCAAATAATCTCCCAACATCCCTCTCTTCTTCCTAGAATAATTAACTTAGGCAGAAGGAAATTCAAGAAAGCCTTTTGGCTCAAATCAAAGGGCGTTACACGTTTTAGAGGTACCGTCTTCTCTAAAGTACCTTTCCATTATTTTACTTCTTCACTCTATATTATATTCTTATTATTTTTTTACATAAAAACACTAGTATCATAAATATACTAGTATTTTTTATGATAAGTATTCTAACTACACTTACACACACCTCCATCTAATGGATACGAACATACTGTTTTTGTGTACGACGAACTACTGTCTCACGAAACGATGATTGTTCAATTCTCCCCTACCACCTCTAATGGTGGAAATTATGATGAAAATATATTTATATGTGATATATATTGTATTTATATTGTCTCTATGATTCTGTATTTTTCATTTACAGCATACCTTTATGCTTTCTATAATGGGTAAATATGATAATTTCATTTGAGGAAGTGTGGACTACCGCCCCCTCAAAGTGATATGACTCGTTCATTCCATACATAGAACATATAAAGGATGGAATTAATTAACTTATGTAACATATATAAAATATGATATTATAATATAATTATAATATACCTATGTATAATTTAGTTTTCTTTCCTTTAAATATGAAAAAGAAATGAAAGTAGCGTTCATGCGTACGAACGACTTACCGTCTCCATGAACAGTGCATTTAATTTCTTATCTCCAAATGTTATGTACTATTATAAATACATATAATATATATATATATATATATATGATATTTAAATCATGAATACTATTATGGAGATAATGGAATTTTGACCACATAGACAATTCGTAATTATAACAAGTTCATTTTTGAATTAAGTACCAAATATTGACAAAACGACCGATATTAACTTAAATAATTATGTAATTTTTATAACATGGTAATAAGTTATATAAAAGGAATAACAAACTTTAAAAGGTTGTGAATCAAGTATAAATTAACAAAGTTTATTATTTAGGAAGAATAATGAACATACGTGACGAGTCAGACACAAGGTAAGGGAACCTTTCACCCACCTCTTTTAATCAAATACTTATTTTATGTTATGTATTTTAATTTCAATTTTATTATGTTGGGATATGTTATTATATATTATTATTCATTTCCATTTTATTTACAAGTGATGAGAGACCTTTTTCTCTCTCATCAACTCATTTTCTGAATTTTTAAGTGATGTCGTTAGGCTGCCAGATTTTCGTAAGGGAATTTCTAAGCTCAATTTCCACTCATTAGGTTTTACGCATACTTCATTGATTATATTATGAAAAGAATATGTGTGAATGAACTATTATTTTTTTACACTTAATATACACTTATATTGGGTGTATTTATATTTGTCATGCATAATTATGTCATTGATTTATCCTTAATCTAATGATATGATATTTATAAGGGATTTCGTCTCAATCTCCTTTCATTGAGGCATATCTTGTTGTTATGCACATCTATTATCCTATAATGTGTATATAAAACCCTTTTGAATCTTTATATCATGAATTAGTATATTCTCGTGATATTTAAAGTTCTTTTTAACTTTATTCCTTAATGATTTTATTTCAAGTGTTTCTCAAGTGGTAAGGGACTCTTTAACTAAAATATCATTTTAAATGTTTTAAAGATTTATTCATTTAAAACATTATATTTCATGTCCATGTTTTCAAAATGGTTTTTAAGAATTTATTTATATGGAAAAGAATGTTTTGAAATGATAATTTATTTCAAAAGTTTCAAAGTGGTATGGGACACTTTGATTCAAAAATATCTTTATTAAATGTTTTAAATGGTTTTGGAATGGATTGAATATTTATATATCTTAAAATGATCTCTTGTGGTTACAGTGTAGAAATGTTATTTTTCCTTTATGTTTATTTTATGTGTTATGATTATATAATGGTACTTGGACATTTTATGGGTGGTTACGTGATAAACCAATGATGGGTGGTTACGTGATAAACCAAATGATGGGTTGTTCTATGATAAACCAAGGACAGGTGGTTAAGTTATAACCGCCAATGCATTGGGTATGGAAGTCAGTTGTATGGCTATTCCATTTAGTGATATGTGTGGAATTCGACCGTATGGTTATTCCATTTATGTATTTTTATGTTCCAAGTTACCTTATATGATATATGTTGCTTTCTATGGGCTATATGGTAAGCTTTTGATTACAAAAAGGGTAAATAATGAGATTATATTCAATGAAGTGTTTTTGCTACTTCTTTAAGGTGAAAAGTATTCCTTTATGATAAAGTATTCATGGTTTACATGTTATTTTTTAAAAAACTAATAGTTTTCCTTCTTTATGTATCCCTTACTAATCTTTTTATGCTCATCCCAAGTTTTGAAATGTTTTTCACAATAATTAAAGATGAATAGGGAAAAGGATGGGATCAAGGAAAAGTCATGTTGTCTAAAACATATAACTAAACATGTTTTTTTAAGAGTTTTTATTTTATTAAAAAATTGGATAGTGATATAAGTGTCTACTTGTAATATTCAAGTTTTTATGTATAAGTTATGACCTAATTCTCTAAAGCTCTAAACCTAAAAAGTCCCCCAATGTAAATTATTAACTTAATTCAATATTATGAAATGTTTATGGCTAGGGCCTTACACTAGGTCTATAACTTTGCTGCATATATATTTGAAGAAGAAACAGAGTTTCGTTAACATATAATGGACATTCTTGGGTAAAATGCAACGTAAAGCTATAGGAATTAGATATTGCATCAAAATTTGGAATCCATGTGATTTCAAACCCTTTAAATTTAAATCAGTCATTAACACGATGTTCTTGATATTCGATGAATACCCCTCTGGAACCTTTACATCATTCAAGAAGTTGCAAAACTGATATCTCTCCTTCCCGGAAAGAGTGTAAGTAAATGGAGGAAGAAAATTTCATTTTTTACCCTTCACTGGCACCAACTCTTCTTGTATTTCCATGTCAACCATGTCCAGCCTAACCTTAATTACATCCTTTGTTTTTTCGGGTTCATTTAGCGATGTGCCGATGACACTGTCACATACATTTTTTTCAACATGAATAACATTGAGAAAGTGTCTGGAATACAGACAATTCCATTATGGTAATTCAAAAAAACGATATCTTCTTCCAACTGGTTTTCATAAGGTTTTTCGAAAATGGTTTACCAAAAGCAGTGTCCACATATTTTAATTTCTCAAACAATTGATCACCAGTTAGTGGAGACGGTGTTTTATGTTCTTCTAAACTTCCATAAAATGATGTCATCCAATATCGATACTTATGTCGTCAGGGTAGAAATCTGTGATGTCCTAGAAACACAGTTTTTAATGAATGTTTCAACCTAATTGATTGTATACCTTGTTCGCAGATGGGACACCCATGACTTCCTTTAATTCTATATCCTAAAACATTCCCATAAGTAGGAAAGTAATTTATTGTCCCATACAACATGTCTCTCAACGTGAAATCTTCATTTCTATAAGAATAATACAAAGTAACACCTAAATCCCACAATAATTTCAAATCATCAATCAATAGATCCAAATAAACATCAATACATTACCCGATTTTTTCAGTCCTGATATAAGCATATATAGAATGATGTGTTTTTATTTCATTCATAACCACAGTGGCGAGTTATAATTTACCAACATAATCAGCCATGTACTATGAGTGATACTTTGAAAACCAAAAGGATTCACTACATTTGTAGATAATTCAAGACGAAGGTTTCTTAGATCATTTACAAAATTAGGATACTCATGATTCATTCTCTTCCACTGAGGAGAGTCTACTGGGTGACATAGTTTCTCATCTTTATTTCTTATGTTTGTGTGCCACGTCAATTTCCCTGAGGTCTCCTCACTTCTATATAGGCGCTTAAACCTTGGAATGATTGGAAAGTACCATACAACTTTCGTAGGACCAGATTCATATTTCTTGTATCGAGATTCCCCACACTTTGGGCATTCTCTAAGTGATTTTTAGTCTTTATGAAATAGTATATAGTCATTCTTCCAGGCATGTATTCGTTCAGAGATCATACCCATCAAATATAGCATTCGTTTGGCGTCGTATGTTCGGATTGGGAGATCATTGTCTTATGGGAGCATGTCATTCAAGAGAGAAAGTAATTCTGTAAAACTGACGTCACTCCATCCATTTCCTGATTTCAAATTATACAATTTCATTACGACTTACAATGTTGTATATTTAGTGCAACCACCATACAAAGGCATCTTTGCACAACTCTTTAACTGCTCAAACAATTTTGGGAAATCACGAAACTCATCTTCAACTATCCTTATCATTTCCTCAATACAATCTTCATCATCATTCACATATATAATAACACCCTCGATATGGTCTTCTTCATTATCCACACTTGTAATCATATCAGATGATCCATAAAACACACTATTATCCCAGTCAGTAGCTATATTCGTTTTTCCCCATGTTTATTCCAACATTTATAACTTCGATATATTCCATGACAGATCAAGTGTTCTTCCAACTCTTCTAGACTAACTTGTCTTGAATAACAACAACGTAAACACGGACAAAGGATTTGAGAAGGTTCATATGCATGATCTTTTGCAAATTTGATGAACTATTTCACTCTATCTTTATACTCTCTTGTCAAACGATTGACATCCGTCCAGTCTTTATTCATATCCATCCTATTTGATTCAGTGATATTAATATTTAGAAAAATAAATAGAAAAAATTTTGATATAAAAATTAACCAAGGCTAAAAATAGTTATAGACTTTAAGTCTCCTTTGAAAACTATTTATAAAATCATAGTTGAAATCCCATTAAAAACCAACCATTTACACAAATTCGTCTTTAAACTAACATGACGTTTTTAAAATAAACCAATCAGTTTCAAACACTCTTTCTAAAAACCCCAATTCCTTTTTTTTATAAATAATTCAAGGAAAATTCATGAACCAATAGTGTTAATCATTTAAAATGAGCGACAACCCTCTGTATTTTAAAATTTTCATTTAAAACTTCACACACCCCTTGTTAAAATCAAAATAGCATTACATACACTTTCAAAACATTCACACCCCTTTATGAAATTCAATCAGGTGAGTTGAGAAACACTTTGAATGCAACCTAAGTCCGTACAAAGTGTTTAAATCATTTTAAATTTATTTAAAACCAAAAAAAGTTATGTTGAACACATTTTTCAAACACTTTTTTTAGTGTATTCCAATAACATCTCATGGAAAGCACCACTATTTCCAAATCTATGAAATGATTCAGGAATTTTCTCTTATGTGTTCTTAACTATATGGACTCATAAGAAACCACATGACCATCATGGGCTAAAATTGTTCAAATCCTTACTCTAGATACATCACAATATAATCCATACTCATTACAAAACTCATTTATGGTTAAGATTGGTGTTTTCATCAATCTCCCATTAAGATCTCAGAAGGATCACTCATGAACATCTAAATACTCATGTTGATCTACAAAACTTAGGTCAGGTCTCATATAATTCCATGCCTATTTCAATGGTATTATCATAGATGGAAATTCGAAGTTAGCAGTTCATCCCTATCTCATATAATTCAAATCTCATCTTAGAATCCTCTACCATCTCACATAGAATCTTATCTACTACCATGCCTTATCCAGACCATCAATGTAGGGATTATAAGCCTATGGAAACTTAAGCATTGTTACAAAGGGTAGTGATTAAGAACCCACTACAGACCAATCACTTATTTCCTAAAAAAAATCATAACTCATTCTTACTAAAACATCCTAAAAGGAAAGTTAAAAGGGAATCAAAACCCAAATAACTCCAACATCAACACTAGTGACCCCCAGTAACTTACCACATCCCATCGTCCAACCATGGTCCAATTTGAGCATCAAGAACAAAACAAAATAAGGAACTGAAAAAGGAGATCTAAGAGTGTCATACACTCCCATCCACCAGTTCATATGTAGGGTGTGAGCTAAAAATTATTTGTATGATCTCATAAAGAATTCTCTTTGAATCCCTTCATTATATAGTTCATAAAGTGGTAGTTTGAACATAAGGTGTAAAATATATTTTCACATGAATTATAAAACAAGTGTAAAAACAATAAACTTGTATATTTTCAAAAAACCACCCTTTTTATAATATAAAAACAAGGATGACTAAAAATTTAAAATAAAAATATCAAAAAATGGAAAGAGGGCCTTTAAAACCATATAAGACATGTCAAATCACAGTTTATCCCTCTTTTAGAACATGTTCTAAAAAACACTTTTTCATAAATAACCACAATGAAAATCCATTTTCTTAAAACTCATTTAACAAATAGCCAAAAAAAATTCCTTTTTAAATAAAACTTTTTAACCATTTAAATCAACCTATTTGAAAGTAATAAAATACACACTCAAAGTGAAACAATGATCATACATATGCGCAAAGGAAACAAGGAAACATAATCCAAAAAACAACCAAACGATGGTGCCATATAATAAAAAAATCTTGGGGAATACAATCCATCCAAGAAAATAAATCCTCTAAAGTGTCCTAAGAATGACGTAACTATCATGTGAAACTTCCTAAGACTCATGTATTTAGATCCTGAACTGGATATGAGGAACCTAGGTCGATACTATTTGACTTTTCATATCCAAGTAGTCCTATAGAACTCACTAGGCTCTATCATGACCAGGGGATTAAAAGAAACCCTGGTCCCTTCCAGTACATTCTAAGGACACTGAAACATCTGAGAAACTCACTCAATCTAACTAGGTCCTTACACTGGGCAGCGCACTCCACACTAGGGATTTCACTTATCTGGATCCCCACCAGTCTCCTAGGACACTCATGACATTTCAATAGTGGAAGTGAGGAACCAATGAAATAATAGATCATCACATAAATATAATTTCAATAATTTGAAATTTAACCTCACCCCACCTCCTACACCCTCACAAGAAACTACCTCTTTCACATCCTTTTATAAGTTTCACAAGAATCATAAGAATATAAAGAATCCCCCATGGGGTCACGAGCCAAAACAAGAACAATAAATGCATGGAGATCAATTGAGGGTCTCCCATATTTATAAAATAACTTCCTTTAAATTACCAACTAGGGCTTTACAAATGTGCTTGAGAAGCCAATCCATTTTCACCCCATTTGAGAACAACATTTCAAATCTCATCCAAAAACCATTTATCAAAATGCACTAGAAAGCCCATTTGGAAACCAAACCATTTTCTATAAATAAAATTTTAAAATAATAAACCCTTTTATTTTTAAGGAAATATGTTCTAAGAACCCTTTTATTAAGCTTCAATATCCTTTTTGAAAACTTCTTAATCTGCCATGAGAGTTAAGGGTCTCAGACCCATTTAAATAGGTTGAAGGTCAATTCCATTCGTTTTACAAAACATTACTTTAAAATATCGCATATTCACTTTAAAGGAAAAAAAGTATGACCAAACTTTCAAAATATTTAAATTCCTTTAAAAAAATCCACTCGGACCTTTTACAAAACACTTGGCATGTGACATAAGTCTATGTGAAGTCTTTAAACCGTTTTCAAGCCAATTGAAACCCAACAAAGTCATAACATAGGATTATAATTTCATAAGAAATCATTTAAAAACATTTAAGAAATTTATAACATGTATTACAAGGGAGTTCCAAATAAACATATGCCTCACTCAAGCAAAATCAAAGCTAAAACTTGTCGACATTAATGGAGAACACATAAATATGTCAAGTGACATACTACTCAACCCCTAACGACAAAAATATTCATCATTAAAAAGCAATTACACTATTCTCTATTGACATCACACTTCAAATCCATAACCGAGTCACACAAAATCAAAGAAAAAAATATGAAGAGGAGCACCAACCAACATGCAATTCATTTAGTGCGCAAATAAGGACCACCAACATCCACGATTTTCAGCAGGGCGTTTAGCACGTACAATTCACAACATACTATCAATATCAAACTATAATTACATGAGAACAAGACGAAACAAATGACAAAGAGGAGAAAACTGACTGCGGAGGTGTGGTTCAGTGCATGGTGGAGGTGCGTTTGTTGCAGAGGAGAGGCGTGTGGCGGAGGAGAGGCGTCGGCAGAGGAGAGGCACACAGCGAAGGAGAGGCGCACGACGGAGGTGTGGCGCGCGGCGGAGGAGAGGCGCACGACGATCTGGTTCTCAACGGAGGAGAGGTGCACAGTGGAGGTGTGGATAGAGGAAAGGCGACAATAGAGGAGGAGGAGGAGGCGCGACGACAGCGATCGGCTTCCGCGATAGCTTGAGGGGTACAAAGGAGGAGGAGAAAGTTAGAGTTTTTTTTATAAAACTCGGTGAAGCTTTTATCAGCGCTAGCTAAAAAGTGTTGATAAATGTATGTTTTATCAGCGCTAAAATAAAAAGTGATGAAAAAAACGTCTTTATCAGTGCTAAAAATATAGTGATGACAAAAACTCCTTTTATAAGCGTTTTTAGCGCTAATAAACATAGACCTTTATCATCGCTAAAAAACGACGATAAAGATACAATGTTACTAATTTATTATTATTATTATATGTATTTATAATATTATATATATGATATATATATATATATATATATTTATTTATAATTGTAACTATATATATATATAATTATAATTTAAATAATTATAAATTTATAAGAAATATACTTATTATATTTATAATCTTAAAAATATATGTAATAAATATGTTGATTATATATATTTATAAGATTATAGATATATGTAACTATATTTCTTCTAATTTTATAATTATTTATATGAATATATATTTATTTTTAATTATAATTATAAATGAATACGTATTTATTTTTTAAAATAATTATAAAATTATAACAAATTTATATTTATAATATTTATTATTTTGTTAATATATGTGTTATAATTTTATAATTATTTAAATAAATAAATATTTATTTATAATTATAACTACTAAATAAATATATATATTTATTTGTAATTTAAAATTATAATAAATAAATATTTACTTATAGTTGTAAGTATATATATATATATATATATATAATTATAAAATTATAACAAATATATTTACAATTTTATAAATATATATAATTAATATATTTATTATAATTTTTTAATTATTTAAATATATTTACATTTATTTAAAATTATATTTATAAATATTTGTATTTATTTATAAATATATTTATTTAATTATATATTTATAACTTTATAAGTAGCATGATAAAAATATTTATTATAATTTTATAATTATTTACATATATATATATATTTATTTATAGTTATAAATATAACTATAAATAAATATATTTGTAAACATTTGTAAATAATTATAAATATATAAATATATATATATTTATAAAATTATAATATATGCATTTATTGCAATTTTATAATTATATATATATATATATATATATATATATATAGTTATAATTATAATTAAAAATAAATATATTTAAAAAATATTTATATGTAATTAAAATTTAATAATTATAAACATAATAAATATATTTATTATTTAAATATATTTAATGTAATTTTATAAGTATTTTTTAGAACATAATAATATATATGGGTAACATGTATTAATCATATATATCTAATAATAAAATATACATAATAAAAAACGAGTCATCAATGAACATCATGAATAATAAGAAGACTTTAATGTATAAATGAACATTCATGATGATACATAACATATATGCACGCATGATCGATCAATATATTTATTGACCAAATTCATTCGAAACACACATATATTTAATAATTATAATATAAATATATATATATTTAAAAAGTATATATATATATTAGTTATAAATATAATAAATATAATAAATATAATGAATCTAATAAATCTAACGAATCTAATAAATCTAATGAATCTAATGAATCTAATAAATCTAATAAACCTAATTAATATATTAATTATAAATATAATAAATATATAATAAATATAACAAATATAATGAATCTAATGAATCTAATAAATCTAATAAATCTTATAAATATTCATTATTTAATGAAATTTATTATAATCTTAAAATTATTTAAAATAATAAATATATATATATATATATATATATTAAATTATAATCTTAGAAACACTTTTTTTAAAACATTATATATAAATTTGAATTATTAAAAAATATATATTAATTATAAACATGTGTTTTTTATTTAATGTATACAAATAAACATTATTTTTGAATATAAATATAATAATTTTATATAAATTAATAATATATTTTATTAAAAACTATTATTAGCGTTAAAAATTTAAAAATTTGAATTTTTAATCAGGTAATTAAAAGGTTTCACTACCACATAAAGGGGCAAGGGCAACGCTTTCTGCTTAGCGTTGATAAAACCTAGCGCCGCCCTTCCCCGTTATGTGGTAGTGAAACCTTCTAATTACCCGATTAAAAATTGAAATATTTATATTTTATTTATAAAAATAGAATAAACATATTAAAAAAACTAAATAAATATATTATGTAATTGTACTTTATTTAATAACATATACGTAATAAATTTAAATTTAAAATTAACTTATAAATATAACATGAGATGAACTCTAAATATATATATTTTTTAAATTGCAATGTCATTTAAAAAATTATTAATGATTAATTAATAATAATTTATACAATTGGTTCGGTTTTATGGTAACGTAACCCTATTTAATCCAGTCGAGAGCTCGCGAGCCCTAAAGTCAGACCTCGACGCAGTGGTGGTCGATTTTCCGTGCAGCAGTGGAGAGGGCATGGCAACCGATGAAGGTGAAGTTATCGCAATGGTGGCCGAGCAGCGCCGTGAACTGGAGATCGCTAAAGCCCTAGAGTCCGACCTCGTCGCAGCATTCCGTCTCCAGATGCAGGAGGCGGTAGCTGCATCTCTCGCCGTCCAACATTCATCCCCTTCGTCCCCTCCATCATCGTCGTCGGTGCTTCCTGTCTTCGTAGAAGATAACAGCATATTGGAGTTTTTGACGCTACAATCTGAAGAGCTGGCGAGATTTCTGCAAGACAAGGCAGACCGTGAATGTGTTGACGCCGTAATGCAGAGTGAACAAGATGATCTCAAACGTCGCATGCACGACCACAGGCTGGCGTCTGATATTCTCCAAATTCCTGAAGATGAGTGGATGAATACAGGAGATTATTTCCAGAGGCCATTCAGCGAAAAACGTTCACGCTCGTTTGTATGGGGCGATGAATGTTTCTTGGTCTATTCCAAAGGGCTTGTGAGAGACGAGGGAATTGTGAAAGAAGGGGCTGTGGTTGCTGGGATTGGGGTTGCAATATGTGATCCCAAGGGCAATTTGATTTTTAAGAAGCGAATGACATTGGAGGGCGATAAAATTGCCCGAGATGTTGCAGATCTTGAAGCTTTGATTGAATCCCTCAATACGGCTCTGATTTTGAAGCTGGAATCTGTCAGGGTTCATTGTGACGATCATTTGACCTACTTATACATTACTGGCAGATGGAAACCACAGGAGGGTAAAATTGCAGAATTGGTCCAGCAGGTAGATCTACTTCAGAAAAAATTTAAACATTGCAACCCTTCACTAGTGAATCGAAATGTTCTCAAGGTTGCTTATAAGCTTGCTAGAGATGCCATACCTCCAGAATCCAGCCGAGGTAAAAATATATTGGAGACTTGTGAAATATGTTTAGAAGCTGTTGATACCAGACAGATGTTTTCTGTTGACGACTGCCAGCACCGTTATTGTGTTTCATGTTTGAGGCAGCACATAGTGGTAAAGCTGCGCGATGCTAAGGCTCCAGGCTGCCCTCACGTGGGCTGCAAGTCCGAGCTCTCTATTGATAGTTGCAGCAAGTTTTTGGCATCTGAGCTAGTTGAGCTCATGAGGTTACGCATAAAAGAAGCTTCCATTCCTGCATCAGATAAGGTTTATTGCCCCCAGCCTCAATGCTCGGCATTAATGACTGCCAGCGAGGTCTTGGATCATTCCAAGAAGATTCTGAACACCCATAACACTGGTCGCAGGGAATGCTTGAAATGCCGCCGGCAGTTCTGTGTGAACTGCAAGGTGCCTTGGCATGTTAATATGACCTGCATGCGTTACCTGCATTTGAATCCGTTCCCTTCTTCCGCAGATGCAAAGCTGAAGAGTTTAGCACAAAGTAAGCGTTGGAGGCAATGCGTGAAGTGTAGCAATATGGTTGAACTTGCTACTGGTTGTTACCACATTTATTGCAGATGTGGGTACGAGTTCTGCTATACCTGTGGAGCTGAGTGGAAGAACCGCAAGGCAACGTGCTCCTGTCCTATATGGGATGAAGGCAACATCCTATACGATGATGATCGACGCCCGTAGGGAGGCGCTCGATTGGTGGTTTGGCGGTTCAGTGTTGATGCACAGTAATGAACTCATGTTCCTTTTTGATGGGTATGCTTCTGACTTATGTGTTCTTCATTTTGAGATTTGTGTCTGTGTTTCCTCTGGTTGAACTGAATTTTATCCCTGTCTATATTAGGCTCTTTCAACAGAATTTGATGAATGAGAAAAATGCTGTTTTTGGTTTTTGTTAAAAAAAAAACAAGTTCTATTCTCTTGTGTTCACTTCTACATCTTCTTCTTTAATTGTTTCTTATCCTATTTGCTGGAGATAATTTCAAAATGACAGAAAGTTATATTCATTTGTAACCTATCATTTTGTGTACCCTCTAGTCATCTTATTGAAGAAGTCTTGGAGTAAAGACTTGATCTTTATGAAGTGAGGATTTCCTGTACTAAGTGTTGCTCATACCTGATCTGGAGATAAGATCCAACCTTCCTCTTTGGCTTAAAAGAAAAGTTTCAGGTATAGAAACTTGTGTATCCATCTGTTGTGTATTTTTATAGGGGACTAGGTATTTACTATCCTGAACCCCTTAAACATATTTTGTTTCCTCTATTTATTACTTACCACTCTTTATCTTCCGAACTTTACTAATTGTTTTCATCTTTCTATTTTGCAATCAGTCTTACTTCATTACTTTCATTTGGATTTAAAAATACATCACCTACCTTTTTCTAAAATACTATCCATCTATTATTTGTTTTAAAGCGTACCATTTTACAATCATTATATTTCCACTATGAAAAATTCATTTCTATAAATACCAACATCAAACTTGTTTTATAAAGATTTGATTTTTTTTACTTTGTTATTTTGGTGGATTTTTGAACTTTTTAAATTTTAATAGTTCAATTCAAAACACTTTAGTTTTCATTCGAGGATAATAATTAGTATTAGAGCACAATCTCTAATTTTTTTCCCAACACTCTCCTGTCATAGAGATAAGACAGCTTCTTATGAGAAGCATGAATGGAAAAAAACCGCAATCAACCTCTATTTTTTAATGGAACTTGCTATGAATATTGGAAATATCATATGGATGAATTCATTTTCAACATCAAATTAAATTACTGGTTGATGCTCCAAAAGGATTACAAAATCTCTGAAAAAGTCTATGGATATAGATGCCAAGGAGTATGTGTTAAATTCAAAGTAATAATTTAATGTGTGTAATATCCCATAATATTTATAGTGAAATATCTTCATGTAAAATGACACATGGGATTTGAAATATGTTGAGAATGAACCCTATTCAACTTCCAATTATTTGATCTCTGGAAGACAACTCAACTTTAAGATTCAGTGCAATGGTAGTGGAATTCTTTAGTTGGAATTTGCTAAGTTTCGATGGGTGTGATGGTGGTGGTCCAGATGACGACGAACAAAAGTGTTATGGGTTCTACTATTGGATTAGTGTAGCCCTGATCATGATGTTGTTTGGTTGAATTCATGCAACTCATACTGTGCACCATGCCATATTAGCACTGTAGCGATGTGGACTTCCAGTCACTTTTCATTGCAGCACAACGAACTTTCTGTGTGGTTAGTGAAATAGTGTTTCGTCTTCTTTATTAGCTCATTTCGGACTAGAGTTTCTGTGTGTTAGAAACTATGAGATACTCCCTGTAATTGTGCTCCTGAAACTAGTGAAATTTATGACGCTTTGTGGACGTAAGGATCATTTCCCGAACCACGTAAATCTCTGTGTTCCGTGTGATTCTTTCTTCTATCTTTTCTGTTAGGGTTGGTGTCCTGAGAATCAACTGTTTTGTACTTTGATTACATGAATGTTCACTTATTATATATTGTTCATTGTTCTGCATGACTATAATATAATAATGTCTTGGAATATTTGTTGCATTGGTAAGGTCATGACAGATCTCCGCTATGATGAGAACCTTGAAATGCTATAATAATATTCTTAAATAAAGTTTTGCGGTTGGATGACATATTATGATAGGACACATAGTATACAGACTGTCATGTGCGAGTACTCGTAAGAAGACGAGACTCTCTCATGGAGTTCGCACTTGGTAATCTCCAAGATGAGAGATTATGAGAACAAACCCGCTAGTAGTAATTTCGCATGTTTTGGTGTCATCGGACATTGCTATTTGTGAGCGTGTGTAATAGTTCTTAGACTGAAAGATTATCATTAACTCATGTCATGAGTCGCGCACTTAGATTTGTTGACGAAAACCGCCACGAAGACAGTTGGCGGGAAGTAGGGTATGTTGGGTGCGTCACGAATGACATGTTGTTAATGAATAAGTCGAGGAAAGATTTGTCCCTTCCATGTTTATGTAAGAAAATATCTCGGGCCTTTTGATTGAAATAAAACTGTCGAATAAATTCCATAACCATGGTGTCACGACAAGTTTATTCCTGGAAGTCAAAGAATGATAGATCAAACATATAGGTTTATGACACTGCCATGAAACCTGCTTGATGAGATATTGAGACAAAGAGATTAAGTTACACGGTAAGCGTTCGTATGAGGTGACACGTCAATGCAGCGTCAACTTCTTTTTCTTTGGTGCCTTGATTCGTTGCTAGACAGTAATCTTGGACTTTAGGCAAACCCGCCTAATGCCAACGAGAAAGAGGTCTAGAGGGTCACATACTAAGTGTATTCAAGTATCTCAAGTAGAATAAAGATTATTCCCGTACGTGGTTTAATAATATTCAAGGAAGCCTAAATCATTTTAATATTGGAGGAATAATAAAATGAAAACAAGTACACGCTGTGTATTAATGATTACACGCCGTGTAGTTTTTATTTTGAAAACAAGTACACGCAGTGTATTATTGAATGTACACGCCGTGTAGTTTTCATTTCGGAAAGGAAATGAATAAATGAAAACAAGATATACACGCCGTGTATATTGAATGTACACGCCGTGTAGTTTTCAATGAAAACAAGTACACACCGTGTATTTATTACACGCTGTGTAGTTTTTCTAGTCGGGATTTTGAGAAAATATCGTTTTATTAAATGATATTTATTATAATCAGTGTGGGCGCATGTCATGGAATTAATGACTCGACATGGAGTTTTCAAAAAAGTTAATGAAATAAATAAAACGTGTAACACGTTTATTTATTGTCATAACTCTACAACTTCAAACCCGATTATAAATATTCTCACAACCCCAACTCTTTTCCTAAGAGAATCGTTATGCACAACAATTCTGGAGAATTCTCTCAAGACCGAAAGAACTCTGTCCTTCAAGAACACTCTCAAGATCGAGAGAGATCCACCTCCATCGGATCAAGGCGATCTAAGGCGGACAACGCAAGAAAATGCTTCTCCATGCTAGCACCCGGAGATTCCTTTGGCGACGTCCAGAGATACGTGGTGCACATGTGGATCACCGCTAGAGGAAGTCTACACTTGGCTTCTGCGACGCAACAGCGAATCACATCGGAACGTGATCAGAAATATCAACGAAGAAAGAACGCCATAAAAGATACTTCTTGTCAATTAATTAAATTAATTATAATCAACATGTGACGATCCATATTTATGGTTCTAGGACTATTCCTCTTCTTTGTCTATTTCTGTGATTCGATCCGTGGAGTCTGACGTTTATCGTCGTATTGATCCCGGATTGATCATTGCTAATGACAAAAAGCCAAGTGGGCACATCCACCCACGAGCTTCCGCTGCGCCCGGGACCTTCATTTTCTTCATTTGCAAACCTATTCTGTCATTGTGACTCCTGACTTTTCCGCAATATATACGTTAGAGAAAGTGTTATGGGTTCTTCGTTGGAGCTTCTGAATGATGATATGAGCAAGTCATTCACATCATGTTTTGTGGCAAAAGGTTTGATTTGTATGAGTCATTCCAAGAAATGCAAGAGTAACTTGGACTATTAACAGGATGTCAGTGGTAGTGCATTTGCTATAGGCGATCGACAATCACCATGGTTCAATAGTGGGACATCCACAAAGATCGGAAGTTGATGCAATTGGATGACCGACAGAGACCCACTGTATAATAGCCCATACTTTTCATATATAGATATTACTTAAGAATATTCATTACACAACATAACAAAAACCACGCCACGATCATATATGTTTAGTGTCTTTAGAAACTATGAAACATAAACAACTGGTTCATAAAACATCTACATCGTCTCTTGCTATTCCTTCATTTTTAGAACCTTTTTTGACACATCTTACTTAATACTCTTTATATCTTGAGAAAAAGAAACATAAGAAAGGGTGAACTCATATGCCCAGTAAGGGTAAACAAGGGAGATATTAATCATATCTGTAATGCCTTGAATCCATGATGTACTTGTATTACTACTACTATTATTTTTTTATGCTAATAAATGTTGTTAATTCAGGAGAATTTGAGAATTAAGAACAAACAAGAAATAATTTTATTAATAAACCACCGATAACATTACATCTTTATAAACTAAGAGATCACGACTAATTCAAAAAACTTATTAAAAGCCTTAGAAACACCACTGGAACACCTCCCATCAACACCAGTCTGAACATGTAGCCCTCTTCCCTTGGATATGCCAAAATAAGAAAAGAAATAGAAAGAAGAATAATGTAGATGTTAAACCATTTTGATGTAAGAATTGGACTTCGATAAATCTTGTGTTTTTCCGAATATCCTTAAGCATAGTATTTATAGGATCCTTTGTGATCGTTGGAAAAAAATATAGTCGTTGGAGTTTTTATTAGCCGTTAGGTGTTTTAAAAACTTATAATGGATTTAAAATAATAGTTACAAATAATAAAGATAATGACATCTAATAAAAATGTTTTAATAAGTATAACTTTTAGGATTATAATATAATTTTGAGTCTTTAATAGATATAAAATATGGTTCCATGAAATTGGTTTTAAATGATAAATTGATCTTTAAAATGGTGTAAAATTCAATTGAAGTGATATATATATATATATATATATATCACTTTCACATTTGTTTTTCTATTTTGCCATGTTTTGAAATTTTTTCTACATTTTTTTAAGTGCTCTCACAACACACTAAGGGCATCCTCTGGAGGGCCAAGCCCTCTGTTCAGAAGAGGCACAACCAAAGTGTGCCCAACTTGAGCAAAAGCGGCCAGAACTGTTGTAGGTCGTGAGTTCTGGTCTAGTCTTGGACCGTGTATAGTGTGGGCCGAAGCCCGAGTAGGAGCTCGTGTGTAAGGCTCCCTGCGGTGTGTGTTGGTGTTATCAGGGTGTGACAAATGTGTTGCGGCTTATATAAGAGCGTGATTCTTCTCCACTATTCGATGTGAGACGTCGTAGGAGGAATTTGAGCCATTTGATCAGACTGAATTTCATCCTGGTCGTCTGCTTCACTCCCCCCGATCGACCTCTTCTCTGATTCATCGACATATAGGACCACACTCCCCTGTTGGATCTAATTTGAATCGTCCAAACTTACTTGGGCTCCTCCAAACCGTTCACCGCTCCTGATCGTCTCCCCCGCTACACCCCTTCTCGTGACCCTCGAACCAGATAGGTCAAGCCGCCGACGTGCCATCTGCTCCATCGTTGAAGTCGCCTTCCTCCATGGCCACATCTCGTCGCCGATTCCACAAAAACGACGAGGATGGTTTATTTTTTTTAAACCGAACCTTGAGTTGAGCTGAACCACACCGACTTCCACGATAAGCTTCAATTAAAATAAATATATATAAATGCATGCCTTTATAATTTTGAATTCTTTATGTTTTACACTAACACCGTTGTTTGATCCGACCTATGTCAATTTTTGAATCCCTTTCAAATTTTTCAAATACAGCCACTTGAATTAATATATATATATATATATATATATGACTTTGATCCGAACGATTGGCCAAATGGGTCTAAAACCCTCAGACGATTTTGTCAAAAGGGTTTACTCAACATCACCCAAATAGTATTTAAATTTTATTTAAACCCTCGTTTGCACACCTTGAAACACCTGAATTGTTTTCTCCAAGTTGTATCCTCTTTCTTCCTTTCCTTGTGTCCAACAACTTTGTTATTCCATTCTCAAATCAAGGTAAGAGTTTAATTTATTTTTATCAGTTTATGTTTAAATTACAAAGACACACACACACATTTATATATATGTATATATTTAACAATATATCTATCTATTTGTTTTAAAATTCTTTGAATGTAAGGGGTTTGTTTTTATTTATCAAATTATGTTTATGGTTTTGAAAGGGCTTGATCATGTTTTCAATCTATCATTTTATGTTTAATTTACAAAGATATATTTTTCACAGGTTTAGTGGATTTACTTTGTGATGTGTATTTTCTTTGAGAAGACAACGCATGCAAAGACTTTGTGTTTATTTCATTTTATTTTGTACAGTTTTGTTAAATTGTAATGGTTGTATCTAATTTTCCAAAATCTAGATCGGTAAAGTTCTTGGAATGTAATAAATATTGTGAATTTGTTCAGTTTCTTTTATGAAAAAATTCACGACATTTATATGTGCTGAATCCGGAAGCGCGGGTTCAGGGCTTCACAGTTGGTATCAGAGCAATAGTCTAAATAATTTTTGAAAATTAGAACTAATTGAAAATCTAAGTATGTGTCTTTTATAAAATTATTTTTCTTTAATATTTTTAGATGTAAGATAGAAGAACACGAACAAATATTTTGTCTTTTCCAGACAAGTTATTTGAAAAGATAATTTTAAAATCATGCCCGAATGAATTTGAGCCCTTTGCAAACCTTCGTCTATATTGTAAACGTCTTTACAAAATATCCAATACTCCTAATATACTCCGATTCTTTCGAGGACCGTACTTTGTTTATTTTCTCATGGTGCATGCACAACTTTCATTCTATGCACATCGAGGAAAATATTTTGAGGGTCTTTTCAAATGTTTTACCTTATCTGAACAGTTCCAGTCTTTAAGGAATTTTATGGATGCTGCAAGAGAGGATGACTTTCGCGCAACCTACATGTGTCAAGTTTTGTATTTTAGTTTATATGGACGACTTAAAGACTTGGAAATACTAAAAGTTGAGTCGTTTCGTCTGTTTTATAGAAATCAAGTCCACTCAGATGTCTCCAAGCTTTACAGCTCTCATGCTTCTCTCTCAAGATCCTATTGTTGTATACATGATTTTGACCCTAGAAGCCCGAGTTGTGTTTGGGAAAAAGAAATTTAAAAATTTAAAACTGTTTTGAGGATCAATTTGATTGGAAGAAACCCAGAGAATCGCAACACTGGTATATCCGGTGAAGTTATGAATTACATGCTATAATTTAATTTTGATAAATATTAATGATAATAAAGTTGTTTATGTAGGAACATCGAGATTGAAGTTCTAAAGAACAAGGATGTTGGTGTGTATACAAATGAATTGTGAGAGCATAATTCAGTTAAGGGGGGATGCAACGCCCTGAATCCATGATGTACCTGTATTACTACTATTTTTTATGATAATAAATGTTGTTAATTCAGAAGAATTCAAGAATTAAGAATAAACAAGAAATAATTTTCTTGATAAACCACTGATAAAATCACATCTTTACAAACTAAGAGATCATGACTAATTCAGAAAACTCATCAAAAGTCTTAGAATCCCCACTGGAACACCTCCCATCAACACAAGGTTTGATGATATGAGTAAGTCATTCACATCAGGTTTTTGTGGTAAAAGGTTGGATTTGAATTTTTTAGTCGGAATTTACTAAGTTTCGATGGATTTGGTGGTGGTGGTCTAGATGACGTCGAATAAAAGCGTAATGGGTTCTACGTTGGAGCTTCTGAATGATGATATGAGTAAGTCACTCACATCAGGTTTTGTCGCAAAAGGTTTGATTTGCATGAGTCATTCCAAGGAATGCTAGAGTAACTTGGACTATTAACTGGAATTCAGCGGTGAAGTGCATTTGTTATAGGTGATCGACTGTCACCATGGTTCAATAGTGGGACATCCATAAAGATCAGAAGTTGATGCAACTAGATGATCAGCTGGGACCCACTATAAGTGGGTGAGACCACATGTACACGTGTACACGACTGTGATGCGGAAAACAAAGCATACTTATAACGACCCACACTTTTCATACATTAACATTACATCACTTTTGTGGAATACTTAATACAAAAACACACATCCAAGACCTTACTAGTCTAGAGCCATTGGAAACATGGAAACATAAACACTGGTACATAAGTGATCTACCTTATTTCCTACTAGGTTTTTCTCGACTAGCACCCTTAGATTCATCAAACATAATACATATCTTCGTAACCCGAGGGAAAGGAAACACAAAAAGTGGTGAGCTTAGATGCTTAGTAAGAGTAAACAAGGGAGACATGTAAACATAATCATGTGCATTAGGGTATGAGAACATGATCATGAAAATAGAACACTACTGGAAATAGAGGATGTCCCAACGGTTTAGAACTGTTGGGAAAGGCTGGGGAACCGTTGGTATATGTTATACCAACGGTTCTGCCAACCGTAGGCAAGTAAGCCGTTGGGAAAAACTTTTCCCAACGGTTTACACTGAACCGTTGATATAGGAGGGGAAAAATACTGAGAAAAGATTCCCAACGGTTGCAAACCGTTGGCAAAACTCATTCCCAACGGTTGTCAAACCGTTGGCAAAACTCATAACACTGTTTTTCCCAACGGTTTTAAACCGTTGGGAAAAATACATTTGATGAACTCTTTCCCAACGGTTCTAAACCGTTGGGAAAAGAGTTATTACCAACGGTTCAACGAACCGTTGGTAAAAACATATTTTTAAGATTCTATACCAACGGTTTAGAACCGTTGGCATACCCTAAGCTGCAAATTGCAGCAGCCTGCAATTTGCACAACCCCTCTGTACATCAGCCACCTCTCATCTCATCAGGCCTCATTCTCACCTCGTTTTCGATCCAACTATTGTACCTGTAATAAACTAAAACATACATATACAATTACGAACAAATTCATACACATTTAACATATAATGGATCCTGAAACTATACACATCCATAATTAATTTACAATTCATAAACATACATAATTCATATATAATTCAATTTAAAATTTAGATGACAATTATATGTGGAATCCGATTGAGACAGGGATGATTGGTACACGTCACATATGAACCATGGATCGTTCTCCTAAAGTTTCAATGGAAACCGAATGCGTTTGGTCGGTTTTGCGTATGCCAGTTCTTTTCACTTATAATCCTACCCATTTTAAACAAAACAGACACAGTTAGAGCGGTGTTGGCCACACCGCGCCTCGGATTGAGTCGGGGATGACTCGTACACCTCACATATGACTCATGGATCGTTCTCCTAAAGTTTCAACGGAAACCGAATGCGTTTGGTCGGTTTTCCGTATGTACTTAAAATGATGTCCATTTTAATCAAAAGAGATCCACTTAGACTGATCCCGGCCACACCGCGACTCGGATTGAGCCCGAGTGGGCTCGTACATGTCACATATGATTGATGGATCGTTGTGATAAATTATCAACATATTCGGAATGCGTTTGGTCGGTTTTGCGTATGCCAGTTGTTCATTTCACTTATAATCCTGTCCATTTTAAACAAAAGATACACAGTTAGAACGGTGTCGGCCACACCGCTCCTCGGATTGAGGCGGGATTGACTCGTACACATCACATACGACCCATGGATCCTTGTGCTAAAGTATCGACACAGTCCGAATGCCTTTGGTCGGTTTTTCGTATGTCACTTGATGATTTTCACTTAAAATGACGTCTTTTTGAAACAAAAGACCGACACTTTGAGTGGTGTCGGCCACACCGCGTCTCCGATTGTGGCGGGGTTGATTCGTACACGTCACATATGACCCATGGATCGTTCTCCTAAAGTTTCAATGGAAACCGAATCCGTTTGCTCGTTTTTCCGTATGTACTTAAAATGGTGTTCATTTTAAACAAAAAAGAGCCACCTAGACTTATCCCGGCCACACCGCGACTCGGATTCATCTCGGGTTGGCTCGTACACGTCACATATGACCCATGGATTGTTGGGATAAATTATCAACAGATTCGGAATGCGTTTGGTCGGTTTTCCGTATGCCAGTTGATGCTTTTCACTTAAAATGACGTCCTTTTGAAACAAAAGACGGACACTTTGAGTGGTGTCGGCCACACCGCGTCTCCGGATTGAGATGAAACCACCGTGCAACATTCTAATTATTATTCGCGACGTGTACGCGCAGACGGCACGTCAATCGGACGTGCCGTGTGCCCACGGTGACAGACAACGCAGTTCTGGTGTCATAAACGGCCAAAACGGGCGTCCAACGGTCAAATTCATAGCGGACGACCTCGGATTGAGCTGAAACCACCGAGAAACATTCTAATTATTATTCGTGACGTGTACGCGCAGACGGCACGTCAATCGGACGTGCGGTTTGCCCGGTACGGCTCAATAATCTTGTTTTAAGTGATGCGCGCGCTTCGTAAACGCGCGTGAGGGGGGTCCAAACGGGCCGAACGATGTCGGAATGGCCTGAAATCAGACAACAAATACGGGTGAGTGATTTATGAAGTGGTCGAGCAGACGACACGTCAATCGGACGTGCCGTGTGCCCGCGGTGACCGACAACGCAGTTATGGTGTCATAAACGGCCAAAACGGGCGTCCAACGGTCAAATTCATAGCGGACGACCATAGATTCACCTGAAACCACCGTGCAACATTCTAATTATTATTTGTGACGTGTACGCGCAGACGACACGTCAATCGGACGTGCGGTTTGCCCGGTACGACTCAATATTCGTGTTTTAAGTGATGCGCACGTTTCGAAACGCGCGTGAGGAGGGTCCAAACGGGCCGAACGATGTCGGAATGGTCTGAAATCAGACGACAAATACGGGTGAGTGATTTATGAAGTGGTCGAGCAGACGACACGTCAATCGGACGTGCTGTGTGCCCGCGGTGACCGACAACGCAGTTATGGTGTCATAAACGGCCAAAACGGGCGTCCAACGGTCAAATTCATAGCGGACGACCACGGATTCACCCGAAACCACCGTGAAACATTCTAATTATTATTCGTGACGTGTACGCGCAGACGGCACGTCAATCGGACATTCGGTTTGCACGGTACGGCTCAATATTCGTGTTTTAAGTGATGCGCGCGCTTCGTAAACGCGCGTGAGGAGGGTCCAAACGGGCCGAACGAAGTCGGAATGGCCTGAAATCAGACGACAAATACGGGTGAGTGATTTATGAAGTGGTCGAGCAGACGGCACGTCAATCGGACTTGTCGTGTGCCCGCGGTGACCGACAACGCAGTTATGGTGTCATAAACGGCCAAAACGGGCGTCCAACGGTCAAATTCATAGCGTACGACCTCGAATTGAGCTGAAACCACCGTGAAACATTCTAATTATTATCGGTGATGTGTACGCGCAGACGGCACGTCAATCGGACGTGCCGTGTGCCCGCGGTGACCGACAACGCAGTTATGGTGTCATAAACGGCCAAAACGGGCGTCCAACGGTCAAATTCATAGCGGACGACCACGGATTCACCCGAAACCACCGTGAAACATTCTAATTATTATTTTTGACGTGTACGCGCAGACGGCACGTCAATCGGACATGCGGTTTGCACGGTACGGCTCAATATTCGTGTTTTAAGTGATGCGCGCGCTTCGTAAACGCGCGTGAGGGGGGTCCAAACGGGCCGAACGATGTCGGAATGGCCTGAAATCAGACGACAAATACGGGTGAGTGATTTCTGAAGTGGTCGAGCAGACGGCACATCAATCGGACATGACCTGTGCCCGCGGTGACCGAGAACGCAGTTCAGGTGTCATAAACGGCCAAAACGGGCGTTAAACGGTCAAATTCATAGCGGACGACCAGAGATTCACCCGAAACCACCGTGCAACATTCTAATTATTATTTGTGACGTGTACGCGCAGACGGCACGTCAATCGGACGTGCGGTTTGCCCGGTACGGCTCAATATTCGTGTTTTAAGTGATGCGCACGCTTCGAAACGCGCGTGAGGGGGGTCCAAACGGGCCGAACGATGTCGGAATGGCCTGAAATCAGACGACAAATACGGGTGAGTGATTTATGAAGTGGTCGAGCAGACGGCACGTCAATCGGACGTGCCGTGTGCCCGCGGTGACCGACAACGCAGTTATGGTGTCATAAACGGGCAAAACGGGCGTCCAACGGTCAAATTCATAGCGGACGACCACGGATTCACCCGAAACCACCGTGAAACATTCTAATTATTATTCGTGACGTGTACGCGCAGACGGCACGTCAATCGGACGTGCCGTGTGCCCGCGATGACCGACAACGCAGTTATGGTGTCATAAACGGCCAAAACGGGCGTCCAACGGTCAAATTCATAGCGGACGACCTCGGATTGAGCTGAAACCACCGAGAAACATTCTAATTATTATTCGTGACGTGTACGCGCAGACGGCACGTCAATCGGACGTGCGGTTTGCCCGGTACGGCTCAATATTCGTGTTTTAAGTGATGCGCGCGTTTCGTAAACGCGCGTGAGGGGGGTCCAAACGGGCCGAACGATGTCGGAATGGCCTGAAATCAGACGACAAATACGGGTGAGTGATTTCTGAAGTGGTCGAGCAGACGACACATCAATCGGACATGACCTGTGCCCGCGGTGACCGAGAACGCAGTTCGGGTGTCATAAACGGCCAAAACGGGCGTTAAACGGTCAAATTCATAGCGGACGACCAGAGATTCACCCGAAACCACCGTGCAACATTCTAATTATTATTTGTGACGTGTACGCGCAGAC
This sequence comes from Viscum album, assembly GCA_963277665.1. Classification (NCBI taxonomy): domain Eukaryota; kingdom Viridiplantae; phylum Streptophyta; class Magnoliopsida; order Santalales; family Viscaceae; genus Viscum; species Viscum album. The sequence goes on from OY728135.1 coordinate 516,363,397, forward strand.
GGCACGTCAATCGGACGTGCGGTTTGCCCGGTACGGCTCAATATTCGTGTTTTAAGTGATGCGCACGCTTCGAAACGCGCGTGAGGGGGGTCCAAACGGGCCGAATGATGTCGGAATGGCCTGAAATCAGACGACAAATACGGGTGAGTGATTTATGAAGTGGTCGAGCAGACGGCACGTCAATCGGACGTGCCGTGTGCCCGCGGTGACCGACAACGCAGTTATGGTGTCATAAACGGCCAAAACGGGCGTCCAACGGTCAAATTCATAGCAGACGACCAGAGATTCATCTAAAACCACCGTGCAACATTCTAATTATTATTTGTGACGTGTACGCGCAGACGGCACGTCAATCGGACGTGCGGTTTTCCCGGTACGGCTCAATATTCGCGTTTTAAGTGATGCGCACGTTTCGAAACGCGCGTGAGGGGGGTCCAAACGGGCCGAACGATGTCGGAATGGCCTGAAATCAGACGACAAATACGGGTGAGTGATTTACGAAGTGGTCGAGCAGACGACACGTCAATCGGACGTGCCGTGTGCCCGCGGTGACCGACAACGCAGTTATGGTGTCATAAACGGCCAAAACGGGCGTCCAACGGTCAAATTCATAGCGGACGACCTCGGATTGAGCAGAAAACACCGAGAAACATTCTAATTATTATTCGTGACGTGTAAGCGCAGACGGCACGTCAATCGGACGTGCGGTTTGCCCGGTACGGCTCAATATTCGTGTTTTAAGTGATGCGCGCGCTTCGTAAACGCGCGTGAGGAGGGTCCAAACGGGCCGAACGAAGTCGGAATGGCCTGAAATCAGACGACAAATACGGGTGAGTGATTTATGAAGTGGTCGAGCAGACGACACGTCAATCGGACTTGTCGTGTGCCCGCGGTGACCGACAACGCAGTTATGGTGTCATAAACGGCCAAAACGGGCGTCCAACGGTCAAATTCATAGCGTACGACCTCAGATTGAGCTGAAACCGCCGTGAAACATTCTAATTATTATCCGTGACGTGTACGCGCAGACGGCACGTCAATCGGACGTGCCGTGTGCCCGCGGTGACCGACAACGCAGTTATGGTGTCATAAACGGCCAAAACGGGCGTCCAACGGTCAAATTCATAGCGGACGACCACGGATTCACCCGAAACCACCGAGAAACATTCTAATTATTATTCGTGACGTGTACGCGCAGACGGCACGTCAATCGGACGTGCGGTTTGCACGGTACGGCTCAATATTCGTGTTTTAAGTGATGCGCGCGCTTCATAAACGCGCGTGAGGGGGGTCCAAACGGGCCGAACGATGTCGGAATGGCCTGAAATCAGACGAAAAATACGGGTGAGTGATTTCTGAAGTGGTCGAGCAGACGGCACATCAATCGGACATGACCTGTGCCCGCGGTGACCGAGAACGCAGTTCGGGTGTCATAAACGGCCAAAACGGGCGTTAAACGGTCAAATTCATAGCGGACGACCAGAGATTCACCCGAAACCACCGTGCAACATTCTAATTATTATTTGTGACGTGTACGCGCAGACGGCACGTCAATCGGACGTGCGGTTTGCCCGGTACGGCTCAATATTCGTGTTTTAAGTGATGCGCACGCTTCGAAACGCGCGTGAGGGGGGTCCAAACGGGCCGAACGATGTCGGAATGGCCTGAAATCAGACGACAAATACGGGTGGGTGATTTATGAAGTGGTCGAGCAGACGGCACGTCAATCGGACGTGCCGTGTGCCCGCGGTGACCGACAACGCAGTTATGGTGTCATAAACGGCCAAAACGGGCATCCAACGGTCAAATTCATAGCGGACGACCACAGATTCACCCGAAACCACCGTGAAACATTCTAATTATTATTCGTGACGTGTACGCGCAGACGGCACGTCAATCGGACGTGCCGTGTGCCCGCGATGACCGACAACGCAGTTATGGTGTCATAAACGGCCAAAACGGGCGTCCAACGGTCAAATTCATAGCGGACGACCTCGGATTGAGCTGAAACCACCGAGAAACATTCTAATTATTATTCGTGACGTGTACGCGCAGACGGCACGTCAATCGGACGTGCGGTTTGCCCGGTACGGCTCAATATTCGTGTTTTAAGTGATGCGCGCGTTTCGTAAACGCGCGTGAGGGGGGTCCAAACGGGCCGAACGATGTCGGAATGGCCTGAAATCAGACGACAAATACGGGTGAGTGATTTCTGAAGTGGTCGAGCAGACGGCACATCAATCGGACATGACCTGTGCCCGCGGTGACCGAGAACGCAGTTCGGGTGTCATAAACGGCCAAAACGGGCGTTAAACGGTCAAATTCATAGCGGACGACCAGAGATTCACCCGAAACCACCGTGCAACATTCTAATTATTATTTGTGACGTGTACGCGCAGACGGCACGTCAATCGGACGTGCGGTTTGCCCGGTACGACTCAATATTCGTGTTTTAAGTGATGCGCACGCTTCGAAACGCGCGTGAGGGGGGTCCAAACGGGCCGAACGATGTCGGAATGGCCTGAAATCAGACGACAAATACGGGTGAGTGATTTATGAAGTGGTCGAGCAGACGGCACATCAATCGGACGTGCCGTGTGCCCGCGGTGACCGACAACGCAGTTATGGTGTCATAAACGGCCAAAACGGGTGTCCAACGGTCAAATTCATAGCGGACGACCAGAGATTCATCTAAAACCACCGTGCAACATTCTAATTATTATTTGTGACGTGTACGCGCAGACGGCACGTCAATCGGACGTGCGGTTTGCCCGGTACGGCTCAATATTCGTGTTTTAAGTGATGCGCACGTTTCGAAACGCGCGTGAGGGGGGTCCAAACGGGCCGAACGATGTCGGAATGGCCTGAAATCAGACGACAAATACGGGTGAGTGATTTATGAATTGGTCGAGCAGACGACACGTCAATCGGACGTGCCGTGTGCCCGCGGTGACCGACAACGCAGTTATGGTGTCATAAACGGCCAAAACGGGCGTCCAACGGTCAAATTCATAGCGGACGACCACGGATTCACCCGAAACCACCGTGAAACATTCTAATTATTATTCGTGACGTGTACGCGCAGACGGCACGTCAATCGGACATTCGGTTTGCACGGTACGGCTCAATATTCGTGTTTTAAGTGATGCGCGCGCTTCGTAAACGCGCGTGAGGAGGGTCCAAACGGGCCGAACGAAGTCGGAATGGCCTGAAATCAGACGACAAATACGGGTGAGTGATTTATGAAGTGGTCGAGCAGACGGCACGTCAATCGGACTTGTCGTGTGCCCGCGGTGACCGACAACGCAGTTATGGTGTCATAAACGGCCAAAACGGGCGTCCAACGGTCAAATTCATAGCGTACGACCTCGAATTGAGCTGAAACCACCGTGAAACATTCTAATTATTATCGGTGATGTGTACGCGCAGACGGCACGTCAATCGGACGTGCCGTGTGCCCGCGGTGACCGACAACGCAGTTATGGTGTCATAAACGGCCAAAACGGGCGTCCAACGGTCAAATTCATAGCGGACGACCACGGATTCACCCGAAACCACCGTGAAACATTCTAATTATTATTTGTGACGTGTACGCGCAGACGGCACGTCAATCGGACATGCGGTTTGCACGGTACGGCTCAATATTCGTGTTTTAAGTGATGCGCGCGCTTCGTAAACGCGCGTGAGGGGGGTCCAAACGGGCCGAACGATGTCGGAATGGCCTGAAATCAAACGACAAATACGGGTGAGTGATTTCTGAAGTGGTCGAGCAGACGGCACATCAATCGGACATGACCTGTGCCCGCGGTGACCGAGAACGCAGTTCGGGTGTCATAAACGGCCAAAACGGGCGTTAAACGGTCAAATTCATAGCGGACGACCAGAGATTCACCCGAAACCACCGTGCAACATTCTAATTATTATTCGTGACGTGTACGCGCAGACGGCACGTCAATCGGACGTGCGGTTTGCCCGGTACGGCTCAATATTCGTGTTTTAAGTGATGCGCGCGCTTCGTAAACGCGCGTGAGGGGGGTCCAAACGGGCCGAACGATGTCGGAATGGCCTGAAATCAGACGAAAAATACGGGTGAGTGATTTCTGAAGTGGTCGAGCAGACGGCACATCAATCGGACGTGCCGTGTGCTCGCGGTGACCGACAACGCAGTTCTGCTGTCATAAACGGCCAAAACGGGCGTCCAACGGTCAAATTCATAGCGGACGACCTCAGATTGAGGCGGGGTTGACTCGTACACGTCTCAAATGACCCATGGATCGTTGTCTTAAAGTATCAACACAATCCGAATGCGTTTGGCCGGTTTTCCGTATGCCAGTTGATGGTTTTCACTTAAAATGATGTCCTTTTGAAACAAAAGACATACACTTTGAGTTGTTCCGACCACACCGCGCCTCGGATTGAGGCGGGGATGACTCGTACACGTCACATATGACCCATGGATCGTTGTCCTAAAGCATCAACACATTTCGAATGCGTTTGGTCAGTTTTTCGTATGTCACTTTTTGTTTTCACTTAAAATCTTATGGAAATTCATATAGAATATTTTTATATCATATTTAGTATGGATTAGATTTTAGTTGATCGTGCTATGAAACATTTCAGAGCTAATGAAATTAAGGAAGGTGGAGGGGCTGTCCGGGAGGCTGTCCGGGGGGGCTGTCCGGTGGGTGTCCGGGGGGCTGTCCGGGGACCAAGGAGGAGGGTGGGGGGGCTGTGCGGGGTCTGTCCGGGGGGTGTTTGGGGGTTGTTCAGGGGGTTGTCCGGGGTTGTTCAGGGGGCTGTCCGGGGGTTGTTCAGGGGGTTGTTCAGGGGGTTGTCCGGGGGTGTTCAGGGGGCTGTCCGGGGGGTGTTTGGGGGGTTGTCCGGGGTCCAAGGGGGGGTGGGGGGGTTGTCCGGGGTCCAAGGGGGGGGGGGGGGGTGGGTGGGGGGGTTGTCCGGGGGGCTGTCCGGGGGGCTGTCCGGGGGGCTATCCGGGGTCCAGGGTGGAGGGTTGGGGGCTGTACGGGGGGCTGTCCAGGGGGCTGTCCGGGGGGGCTGTCCGGTGGGTGTCCGGGGGGCTGTCCGGGGACCAAGGAGGAGGGTGGGGGGGCTATGCGGGGTTTGTCCGGGGTTGTTTAGGGGGCTGTCCGGTGGTTGTTCAGGGGGTTGTCCGGGGTTGTTCAGGGGGTTGTCCGGGGGGTGTTTGGGGGGTTGTCCGGGGTCTAAGGGGGAGGGTGGGGGGGTTGTCCGGGGGGCTGTCCGGGGGGCTATCCGGGGTCCAGGGTGGAGGGTTGGGGGCTGTACGGGGGGCTGTCCAGGGGGCTGTCCAGGGGGCTGTCCGCGAGGCTGTCCGGGGGGTGTTTGGGGGGTGTTCGGGGTCCAAGGGGGAGGGGGGGTTGTCCAGGGTCCAAGAATGAGGGGGGTTGTCCAGGGAGTTCTCAAACACACAACTACTAAAAGACAACAACATCCATAAAAACAGACAATATATAAAAATAACTCAACTCCAATACTATACTACGAGTCTAGATAAAACCAACAACTAGAATAGATTAAACATCAAATCTCAAGTCAAAAATGTAACGGATCAATATGTCCCACATCAGCATCACCATCTCCATCATCATCATCATCATCGCCCTCGTCATCGTCCTCCTCATCGTCCTCACCCTCCACAGCGCCTTCCTCCTCGCCTTCGCCCTCCTCCTCGCCCTCCTCATCTCCCTCCTCTTCCGCATCAGACTGCTCGCCATCATCATCTTCAAGCTGGACATCGGCCTGACCACCACTGGAACTGCCACCTGGTGCACCATATATAGAATGTATCGACGACATGTATTCATCAATCGCTGGGCTGGCCTCTGCTGGAAGTGTTGGACGTAGAACTTCAATAAATTTCATAAATGCACTGTTTGCCCTAGCAGACTGTTCTGCCGTCTCTGTGGCCCTTTTCTCAGCCTGTTCTGCCTGTGCCCTAACTTGCTGCAGCTCGGTGGCACTACAACTCGTACCTGAGGCAGACCAATACCTCGTCGGGGCTATCCTAGGTCGGCAGCGTACTCTGCCAGAATGATCATCTCCCAACACCTGATGTAAGTGATCAGATGGCCCAAAATTGTCTGCTTCTTGGGCATCGAGGGCCTCTAAAGCATCCTGTTACAAATATAAATATAATATTAAGTTACGAAATAGATATTAAAATATAAAATCAACAGATTAAAACTTACAATCTGTTGCTGAGTCGCTTCGTTGACAGCACGTCCATCCTTTTTTCGTCTACTCGAGCAAAACAGTTTTGCTCGAGGCACACGTCCTTCAATATTTTGTATTTGCCTCTACAATGACATTGAAAACAAAATTTATATAAAGACTTCAGAAAATAATTAAATAATTGAGGAAACAAAAGAAAATGTAAGTCGTAAAGAAAACTTATAAACAATTGTCATACCTGCTGCCTCTCATGATCCGGCATCGTCGTGCGTCCTAGTGTATGGAGGTATTTTTTTGCATCAATGTTTTTTTTATTTTTTCCAGATGATTCCTAAATAAAATTAGATAATGCAAAGGATAATATTAATGCAAAACTTGAAAGTTATTATTTAAATACCTCAAATGTAATTCATACCTTAAACTGGGTACTCGTCCAATGAGTAATCATCTGACGATACTGCTCTATAGGACAATCATCCACGACTGGTACCGCCTCTAACTCAGTGCCAACTCTAGCACGCCAGCCAATATACAGCTCATGCTTGTAGGCTCTCCAAAGCTCGCCTAAATCCTTTAGACGTTCCAGTCGTGCACCCTCACCATCAGGAAAATTAAATCGAAGCTGAAATGAAAATATTAATTTATATAAATACAAAAAAAATTCATGGCATTAAATACAACAGATTTTTTTACCCATATCTCTGCCCAAGCTCTATCTTTGACCTCATGTGGCAAATGTCTCCACGACAGCGGGCTGACGGGAATGATGTCGGAGTATTTGGCAAGCGTCGCCATAAAACTCCGACATTGCTGCCCTGTTTTCTCAACCATCTGATTGTCTTCATTATATTCCACCATAACCTGTGTGCGACGGTTCCACACCGAACGCATGCGTGTACGGCCCCGCCCCCGCCTCCTGTCAGTAGATGTATCTGTCATGAAAGAAAAACAAATATTTTATCAAAACATGTTATAATGAAAATAAATATTGCTATAAAAAATTGATAGGGTTTTATAAATATACCTGTGCTAGTCTGATCAATGAGTGGCGCCGGATCCACAGAACCTGATGGAACACCCTCTGGTGGAACAGGAGTCGAAGACGATGGAATATAAAAGCTCGGAGAGACAGAAGTAGAAGGAAAAGAAGATGGAACAACTGTATGACCTGATGCTGACTGGGGAGTGGGAATCATCATGGGATGTGAAAATGATGGGGCAGAAGATGCAGAAGGTAGCGAAAACATGGGAGGTCTAAATATCCCGTGTGTCCCTAACGACACACCGGGATCAGAATGTGGGAAGGCTGAAATGTCAGTGGGAGGGGCAGGGTCTAGTCGGGCACGCGCAGCTCTATGTCCACCTCTGGTACGAACCCTCCTCGTACCACCGGCCTGAGTACTAGGACCAGTACTAGGCTCCTCGTCGAATAACTGTCGACGTAATGGTGGATCCTACAAAAAAGTTTACAAAAAAAATTAATCACATGACATTATATATTCTGTAAATATATATATATATATTTGAAATAAAGTACTCACTGTAGGCACTAATGGTGGAATGCCCATCTCCTCCATCCGACGATTGTTCTCCGCCATTTTTTTTCTTCGTCTCTCTTCAATTGGCTTCATTTCCTGCATTGGAAAACAAATATGTAATTAATTATAAAAAGAAAATTAATTTGTAAACCAAAAAACTAAATATATGAGGGAATGAGGGGATTCATTGGTAATTTAGCTATCAATTGTTTTAGAAGAGCTTGAATGAATTTAATAAAACATACAAGTTGTAATGTTCACCAAGTTAGAAATATTGTTTGATTTGGTTTGAATACAGTTCAATTCCAAATTAGAAAATGCAATTCAAATAAAACAGCAACCAATAAACATTGAAAATTCACATAACGGTCAAGTCAGCTAAAACATATTTGTGATCAATACTAAATAAATATGAATATTACCAACCTTAACAACCCAACTCGAGGTAAACCAAAAGAATTGAGAACATGGATGAATGATTCTATATATTTCCAACCACAACTTCAGGTTCACAATCAACTCTGACAATTGATCTATTGGAGTCATCAAAAGAAATAAATGGATTGGTTCCAATGGCAATAGGGACAGTGTCAATTCCATCATCAGCATCATCAAAAATATGTCTTGGAATTACTTCAACTACGACACCAAATTCAGGTTGAAGTTGATCTTTGACATAAAAAACTTGTTTAGCCATTGATGCCAACACATATGGTTCTTCAGTTGCAAGAGTGCGGGTCATATTAATTACTCGAAATCCACAATCATCAATAAATGTGCCATGTCTCGTCATCGAATCAAACCAATGGCATTTCATCATTGTGACTCGTCCATGAGAGTAATAATCCAATATTATTATTTTCTCAACGACTCCATAATAACCCACATTTTCAAGTCGCGGTCTACTATCTGATGCACTGGCATAACAATCTGTTGTGGCAGTAACCATAATACCATCATGTTGTGTTCTCATGTTTTTGGCTCGTTCAGTGACAATAAATCTGTACCCATTGATAACAATTGATTTACAGTCACGAACCACGGTATTAGGACCAAAAGCCAAAGCTCTTATTTCCTCAGAGACAGAGTCAGCAGACAAACTCAATACCTGCAATATAAATGACAGTTAAACTTAAGTAAATATTGAAATAATTAATTTAAACAGTAATATTTTTACCTTCAATTTTAACCAAGCAGAAAACTCTTTGCTATGCAAAGTCTCTCTCCTTCTCAAAGATAAAGAACGATGCTTCCTATTTATCATTGTTTTATGTTCCCTGTAGATAAAAAAATATGAATAGTTTAACAGATATATATGTAAGATATATACATATTCAATTTTGTTACCTGATATAGTCATCGAACAAATCACAGTTGAACAAAACTGTGCGATGTGCCATCTCCCGCTCTTCATGGCTTAATGTCTTCAATGTATATGATCCAGGAATTCCTCCTGTTTGAGGAAGTGATGGAAAACTGGGTTCAATTTGCTCATATTGTTCTTCTTCATTTCTCATTGGTCTGTTCATTCTTGTAGTAAGATCAGACAAATACATTGAACAGAAATCCATACATTTTTGAGCTAAGTAACCGTTCACGATAGAACCTTCGGGATGATTCTTGTTTCGAACATAAGACTTTAATGTGAACATATTTCTTTCAGTTGGATACATCCAACGAAAAGAAACAGGTCCTCCGAGAAGTATTTCAGTTGGAATATGGACAGTCAGATGCAGCATGCATGTGAAAAATGATGGGGGAAATATTTTCTCCAACTCACACAAAATTAATGGGGCATCTGTCAACATTTTTTGCAAGAAAGACTTGGACAACTTCTTAGCACAAAGATCTCTAAACAAATGGCACAACCGAATAACACCCACCCTTACATTATTGGACAAAAGATGACGGATTGCTATTGGAAGCAACTCATGCAGTAGAACGTGATAATCATGAGTCTTCAAAGATTTTAGCTTCAACTCTCTTCTATTGACCCGTTTAGATATGTTGCTTGAATAGCCATCAGGAACTCTAATAGTCTCTAATACTTCCAAAAATTGTTTTTTTTCAGTAGGTGTCATCACATAAGAAGCACATGGAAGTTGCCATTTATTTTCACTGATACGCACAGGATGCAATTCTGGTCTGATGCCCCAATCCACCAAGTCACGTCGAGATCGTAAATCATCTTTTGTCTTCCCCTTGACATTTAGAAGAACTGAAAGCAACATTTCACATATATTCTTTTCAATATGCATTACGTCTAAGCAATGACGTAGCAAATTGGTTGACCAATAAGGCAAATCAAAAAAGATACTCCTCTTCCTCCAATTGTAACAGGTTTCTGTGGAAACATTCTTTCTCTTTCCAGATTTCATTTGACCCTTCCCGAACGAAAAACTGAAATCTTTCAATTCATTAAGCACATCAGTTCCAGACATACGCTGAGGTGGATCATCGGTCTCTATAGTATTATCAAATCTTCGACGATTCATTCTATATGGATGATCCTTTGGCAAAAATCGTCGATGTCCCATAAAACTGAAACTACAACGATGTTTCAGTCTTCTGGATCGTGTATTCTTCATACAAACTGGACATGACAGTTTCCCCTTCGTGCTCCATCCAGACATCATTGCATAAGCCGGAAAATCATTGATTGTCCACATAAGCGCAGCGCGCATCTGAAATATGTCTTTCGAACATGCATCGTATGTGCGCACACCCACATCCCAAAGAAGCTTCAACTCTTTTATTAAAGGTTGCATGTATACATCAATATCAATGCCGGGATCAGAAGGACCAGATATGAGTATACTCATGAAAGTGAAAGATTTTTTCATACACAACCATGGGGGAAGATTATAAATGTGCATAAAAACGGGCCATGTGCTGTGCGAAGTAAGCATCTGCCCAAACGGATTAAAACCGTCGCATGAAAGACCCAGCCTCACATTACGCACGTCAGCTGCAAAATCAGGATGTCGAGCATCAAATCTCTTCCATGCAAATCCATCTGCAGGATGAACCAACTCATCATCAGTCTTCTTTCTCTCGGCATCATGCCATCTCATTTTTATTGATATGTCATCAGACATAAAAAGATTCTGGAGTCTGGGGATCAATGGAAAGTGCCACATTACTTTCTGTGGAACGCGGGATGATGTTCCATCAGATTTTGACTTCCAGCGGGACGTGCCACATTTTATACATTCATTTCGTTCAGCGGTTTCCTCCCAGAATAAACTGCAATCTTTCGGGCAAGCATGAATTTTGTTTCTTGAAAATCCAAGTTCCTCAACTAACTTCCATGCCATATAGTGGTTTGAGGGAATATCTGCATCATCTGGAAGTAAATCCTTCAAGAGGGTAAGAATGTAATCGATTGCTGTATTAGAAATCCCATACATAGTTTTCCCATGAAATAATCGGATTAAAAATTCCAGCTTTTTCATTTTATCGCATTGTCGATATACTGGAGTCGTAGCAGCATCATTCAATTTTTTCACCCTATCAATATCATCATTTTCACTAGATGCATCAGCTGTCCTCATATCGAAGTCTTCTTGAGTCGAAATCCTTTCTTTTTCATGATGACGAATAAACGGAAACCGATCATCTAACAAATTCTCCATTTCAGTCTTTTCATTTCGATCATCACCAATTTGAGATTTCGTTTTCTCCCCATTGTGATACCACAGAAAGTAGTTTGCTTGAAACCCATTTTTGGTTATGTGGTAGCTGACTTCTTCACGGCTCAACCAAGGTCTACCAACACAATTGGAACATGGGCAGTGTATGCGACCACTATCTGAAGCATTGTGAAATGCAAAATCTATAAAGCTCTCCAAATTGTTTTGAAAATCGTCTGAGATCCGATCGGTTTCATACATCCAACTTCTGTCCATTCTGTAAAAAGAATTTATATAAGTCATTTTGTCATAAACAATTCAATAGGCATTAACTATAATAGAAAATACATTTAAGTAAATGATAAAGGAAGAAAATAATCAAGGTATCAACTACACATGTCAAAAAAACATACAAATGTGTTATTGAAAAAATGTAAAACCAACAAGAACTTAATGTGTTATATCACATAACAGCATGACTCATCCCATAACCATATTAGTAGGGTATCATGAACATGAATAACATCAACCTTGTGTCATCCTCCTACCCTACATGACCCCAACCACATGCCACATCTTATTATAGCCTTATCACATCACACCTCACCGAAAAACACTAGGGAAATCATAGTACATCTCACCTGAAGACACATGGACAATCACATCGCATCTTGCCTAAAAACACATGGTCAATCACTTTTTAAGGAAGAGTAGGGAAGACATGGTAGCTATCCAAACATATAACCACCATCCTAGATATTAGAAAAAATACCCATAACTCAAAACCTCTGATCGTTGGTAAGTTTATCCAACTCTGGTTGGGAATGTGTAGAAATAACATAAAAATACATGATATATAGATAGCACAAAATACTCAACCTATGGGTTCACATTAACTACATAATCACACACTTCACTACTACCATAAAACACATAAACCACACCACCACCACACAAGACGCATATCATTGGAATATAATTCTACATTCAATAAGTCTATCTATGGAATTATCATAAGAATCCATGTATCAATTGGAATATAATTCTACATTCAATAAGTCTATCTATGGAATCCCTCCCTTGGATCCATGTATCACCAATGGCTTAATCAATATTCAAAGAAATGAGTCTATCCGTGGAATTCCACTGTGAATCCATTTATCACATAAAGCATATAAGTTAATAGAAACAAGATTATATACCTGACATCCTAATAGAATCCATGTATCACTATTTACTATTAATCATTTAATGAATTTCATTTCATTTCAACAATTCATTAAACATACCAAGGTCAAAAACAAAGGTATTTAATACAACTCACCTCAAAATGGCGACTCAATCAAATAATAACCTGAAAAGAATGAAGCTTCATTTACTCATGTTGTAATGACAAGATAATGAGATTCTCTTGCTTAATCAATCAATTCCATATCATGGTCTCAACATAACTCATAATGGCTAGAAATTCAATGAAAATTCAAGCACTCGAATTTTTAATATAACACTCCTAACAAGACTATAAAGATATCACATGCATTAGTTATAATATATCTAACATGGTAACATAAAATATAAGTGTTAAAGGGGAATGCAAACCATAAAATACCCTTAATTAATTTAATTTACAATTCAATTCATAAATGGAACAATCAATTCGATTTATATAACCTTTCACAAATGACATCCCATGTTCAAAGGGTAAAATCCAAAAAGGAATTTTCAAGAAAACTCACCCTTAGGCGCGGGCAGTAGCTCCAAAATCGTCTAAACTGAAGGGAAAAATAAAAATAAGTTTCAATACTATCCAAATATTTGAATACCTTTTGAGATAAAGAATAAGAAGAACCTGAAGAAGAGCTTCAAAGTCCGGCCGGCAGTACTCCAAAATCGCCTGCTGCTGCTCCCGTTAGGGCTCTGTAACGCGAATGGGGGGAGAGAACGGGGTGCTGGGGAACCTGAAGAAGAGCTTCAAGGTCCGGCCGGCAGTACTCCAAAATCGCCTGCTGCTGCTCCCGTTAGGGCTCTGTAACGCGAATGGGGGGAGAGCTCTGTAACGCGAATGGGGGGAGAGAACGGGGTGCTGGGGATTTGGGGAAAACCTTTGCCAACGGTTTTTTAAAACCGTTGGCATATCTCCCCAAAATAAGGCCTATCCCAACGGTTCCTTAGAACCGTTGGGAAACACTCCCAAAACAATGTCTATCCCAACGGTTCCTTAGAACCGTTGGGAAAAACTCCCCAAAACAGGGCCTTTCCCAACGGTTCCTAGAACCGTTGGGATAAACTCCCCCCAAACCAAGGTATCCCAACGGTTCTAAGAAACCGTTGGGAAAAACCTCATTTACCAACGGTTCTATCGAACCGTTGGTATGTAACTGTGGGGAAAAACCCACATTCCAGTAGTGGAAGATCATACCTTTCATATCAATGATCATAAGAAAGATTCATGGCATAAAGATTGGCAGTTCATAAGATATGAATCATAATGAAATAAAGAACATAATCCATGAAATCATATCATAGGAATAATACTTTGAATTTGTGGCAGACACATAAACATATAAAATGATTTCCATAGTAGTCAAGATATCACTTCCAAGACCATCTTAGTAGTATAGGTTCACTCCCCATACCATCTTGGTAGTCATGGTTTACTCCCATGACCATTTTAGTAGTCAAGATTCACTCCCAAGACCATCTCAGCAGACAAAGTCCTTTACTGAACCGAGTTCACTACCCATTCTAGCAATGTCTATCTCATGAGATATAAATCTTTACCCAATGTATTGGAGGGAGATATAAGTCTCACCCATCACATAATGAAAATCATACATATGTGTGTCACAAGAACATAAATCATATCAGAACCCATAAAAAGAAACGAGTTTCATAAACATTTCATTATAACATAACTCATGGAAAAGAAACAAAATTCATCATAAATATAAACCATTCAAAGAAAGAAAAAGAATGGTATCATTGAATCATATTCCCAGTAATACATAAGTATCATCAAATAAACTTGTCTTAGATGGAAAATGACTATGAAAGATCACTTGAAATAATTTTCAAAGAAAGTATCATTTCCATTAAAAAATGATTTTTAAATCATAAAACTTTTAACAAATCTTTTTCATTGAAAATAACCTTGAAAATTTATAAAGGAAGTTTTGAAAACTATTTGAAACATCTTTGAAATCCTTTCCCCTTAAAAATACTTAAAAGATCATTTAAAATACTTTTAAAACATTTTTAGAAAACATTATTTTAAACACATATTTCCGTCTGAAGAGAGAATAAAATTACATGAAGCTTACAATATCATGAAAAGAAGGAGATTCAGGATACAATATGTCAAATGATAGTATATACACCCCATAAAAGAATATAGGTGCGTAACATAACATGTGTTGCAAAGAAGACAAATTCAGATAAAATTACCTTATCGATTTGGTAATTTTTGAACCGTAAACCCCATGAAAGTGATATCATCAAATGGATATGTATATACTCATAAATTTAAGGATAAGGATCATAAAATACATTCTGGGGTAGTATATACACCACATAATAGAAATAAGTGGTGAACATGACTTATATCTCACGTAAAATAAAAGTGAGATAAAAATTCCTTATCTTAAGTCTTGACTTCTTTCACACATGTTAAAACCTCCTGTATAATAAATATAAGTTTATTATACATATATCACAGAATCATAGTCATATATATATATATATATATATATATATATTTCATATATGATTTACTTACGACTTAATATTACCCGTTTATTAATAATTCATTCTTAATGTTATGCTTTGGGTAATATCCATTTTGTTTTTCGTTCATGTTTTGACTTGTTATCCATGACCCTCTTACATAGATCTTTATCATCTCCAGAATAATAATCATGATATAAATATCATGTATATATATATATATTCAGTATATATGTATTCGTAGTGATTCATAATAGTTAGAGATAGAAAATTAAATACACCGTTCAGGGAGACGATAGGTTGTACGTATGCATGAACACTGTTTTCATTTTCTTGTCATGTTAAAAGAAATGAAAGTATATGATATATTATCATTCTAGAATCATTTTTATGTCATATATAACATATATATTCTTAAAAGTCATCCTTATTACCATCCATATGAAATATATGTGAATAACGAGTCACATTGCATCGTGGAGATGGTAAGTCATACGTACGCACGAACGACATTATCATTTTTCCAAAAATATTAGATGGATGGTAAAAAGGTAGAAATGATATTATCATTCCAAAAGTATAATTATATCATAAATATCATATATAAATATTAAACTCATCATAATTATCACTCATAAAAGATGATGAAAAATGATTTGTATCGCTACGTGGAGACGATAAGCCATACACACGCACGAACGATACTTTCATTTTTTTGTTTGAAGAGAAAATGGTTGTATAATAGTGTGTTCATAATCATAATAACATTTCCGCATATTGAGGATGCTGAAGTTATTATTTTATGATATATATCATAGATTTAGAGGAGGTATATAAGAGTAGAAAAAGAGAATGACTGGTTAGAGCGATTACCTCTTCTTCGAAACGACTCCTTTAGATCTCCTCTAAAGGACTCTAGAGTTGGTCCTTTGGGAAGACCAATACCTCTAGAATGTGGCTAGGGATGTTGAGAAGGGAAATGAGTAGGGGTTAGTCGCGTTAGGAGGCTCAATGTTGTGTGAAGTGAGGGGGGATGTTTCCTTTTATAATTAAGGTGATGAACACTTTTGGAATCTCTAAAAATATTAATTTATAATAAATTTAAACTCAATCCAAACACCTCCAAAATGAAATGTATTCAAAGATATGATGAGATAGGGTTGTAATCTCATCATCCAATAAATTTTAGACAAGTTTTGATGTAATTTTAAACCCTATCTTTTTTATTAACCCCCAGTTAATCTATTTTAATTTTAACTATGCTAACAAAATTTTTAATGATAAGAGAATGTGATTTTTAAATATAAAGTATCAATTGGACCATAAATGGCCAATTTATGATATTTTCGACCATATCTCATCCCTTCGTCCTTATTTAATATTTTTATGATTTTTAAATAATTTAAAACACGCAAAAGATTGAAACGTTTTTATATCTAAATTCAATGTTAAATTGATGCCAATGACCTGCATTATATTAGCTGATAAAAATTTGATCTAATTATACTTTAAAACCAATCAAAAATATAATTTAACAATATAAATTATTTCGATGAAAAAAGATGTTTTCAATTAAAATTTAATATTTTTTTATTATTTATCAAAACATGAAACTTATCATAAAAATACCAAAAATTTAACCAAATCAAAATTTTATATTCCTCTTTAAAAGAAGAAGTTTATTTTATCAAATAGAATATATAAAAGTGTCAAAAATTGGATTTAAAATGAGTTCGCCATAAAAAAGTGATAAAATTATTCTTTTGAAAAATATAGGTTTTTATACATGAAATTGGGTTGGTTTTTATCTTATGCATATAAAATCTATTTGATAAATATAAAAAATATTTGATTGAATATATAACATATATATTTCATTAATATCTTTCACTAATTGTAATTTATTTAATTTATTAAGATATAAGGACTTTGAGATTATAAAAATAAAAATAAATCCTTTGTATTCAATTGGTGTTTATTTTCATTTCTAATTATTTGGTAACCAGTGAATTCATCTTATAAACCATATGTTTTCATAAGTTATTTAATACTAGTAATAAATGTTAATTTAACGGTTAAGTTATATCTTATTATATTAAATAATAATATTTTAATAATATAATGTTGTTCGGTAAAACACGGTCTTGTGTGTAACACAAGCTATCAAAAGAACTCAACATTGTGTGTAACACGAACGAAGCATAGTGTTGTGTATACCATAAGCTAATCTAAGTGTTACATGTAGCGCAACCTTGACTTGGTGTAGGGTATAAAGAAAGAAGAACTTGGTTCTTTTATATAACACAAGTTATATTCAGTGTCGTGTGAAATGCAAAGCATCAAAACAATTAAATTAACTCGAAAAAACCCCTTAAAATATTTTTTTCCCTCAAAATTCCTTCAGGTTATCAAAGGTTTAATACTTGAATGCCCCTTTCATTGAAACACACATCGTACAAAAGAATACTAAAACTCTCTTTTAAAAAGGAAAGTTAGAAACATAATGGTTACCCAAAGTATTTCATAACTAAGTTTTAACATAGGAGAACATAGCTGAGAAGTGAAAACATGAGCATGGAAGAGAAATATAACTATCATGTTCTAATGGAGAGCGATATAGAACATGTTCATGAGAAACTTAACAATCACAAGACCATAAATCTGCGATGATATAAGGGACCATTTGATTCATCGGAAAAGAAGGTACTATGATAACATTTTTGGTTTCAAGATCCTTTCCTTGGAGTTGAAAAATTTTTATGAGAAGAAATACTTACTTGATTAAGCACAATCTTATCCTTTGGTTGTGCCTTGATCAATTTCCACTTCATCTTTTATTCTAAGAAATGATGGTGAATTTGTTATTCCTTAAGCATTAGCAGATCGTGAGATCCAGAGAATGATAGGTTAACATCACAACAAAAAGGTACACAAAGGTTATCCAGTATGCATAAGTCCTCATATGGAGAGATAATACTATAAAATCTCAAAATTCAAACAATTTCATAAATGGTTACCTTTATAATCCTTCCAAAAGATTAAAATCCAAATCGTTCGGCATAAGAGTCTCAGACCAGTTGGTGAGGACTCAACAAGTTCATCCAAGAGACCCGAGTTCAAAACTGGGCGAAGACATATTTCCGGGTTACTGTAGCACATATTGTAGCAGACACTATTCAGTACTGTAGTAGGCTGAACTATTCATCCATTTGGGCTTTCGGGCCACCGGTTTGGGCCTCAGGTCCTTCAAGGCCTTCGGGCCACCCAAGGCCTTCGGGCCAATAAGGCTTTCAGGCCACCTCAAGGCCTTTAGACCACCTGAAATTGTGCATAACGACCAGGCAGATTCTATAATGAGTAGACTCCAGATGAGGATTCAGAGCAGACACATTCACCAGAGCAGAAGCTAAAGCGGATTTGTCAGAAAGAGAGGGTATGACATTTTCCATCGGGACCAGCCTGTGCTTGCATGGGAAGCCTAGTTGAACTAGCCATGTGAAGGTGGAGAGTTGACATCACGATGATGAAGTTGGGGAGGAGTAGTTTCATGTAGTTATAGTCTGTATATTTCCTAAGACCTACGGGTCATGTAATCTCTATGCCTACGGGTCTTGTAAGGGTTCCCCCTCATCCCTTGAAAGAGAGTTATCAAAAATCAATAAAAAAAGAAGGCCTTCGGTCTATTCGAGTAAAAAAAACATTCAAAAGAAGGTCACTAAATTTCCAAATCCAACTTATCATTAACCCCCCAAACAACTTGACGTAGCTCTTAATTGTCACACACCACACATGAGAATACCTTCATCGTATATTCTCTTGAAACATGATAATAACTTGGATTACCATACATCCATATCGAAAACATGCATGTTTCCTTATTCTAAAGTTTATTGGATATAGTACCGAAATCCAAAAACTTATCAACTTCCTCCATGATAGCATAATCCACTTGTCAAAAAATCCTTAATTAGTTCCAAGGTAATTAGTATCATCCAATTTACTTATTCATATCCAATATATCTCCATCCAAACATCATTATCATAACATAAGGAATATATTAAGGGTTATATTTCCCTTGATCATCACCTTACCACCTCAATCACTTTTCATGGTTACTGGTACCATTCAACATAGTCTTTTAATTCCTTAAGTAAGAACTACATTAGACCAATCCTTATATGTTTCATTACTCCATAATACCATAAAAGTAACTCCACAACATTATTCATGAATTCCATTACATAAATACTCGATCATTCCATCACTTCGTTGTCGTATTCTATAGCACCAATATTGATCACATGCGATTTTCCTTTGTCTTTTTCCTTAAGAGGTTGCTGACGTCGATCATCATCCCCATCCCTTAGGTTTGGGAACTAGTTAGAATAATTCTCATTCTCCTTACACTGGTAGCACTGAAGTGGGGGAGGTGCA